>CM066992.1:94624364-95824364 GCA_033977485.1 Hydrangea macrophylla
TTTTCGTCATTGTACATATATCTTTTCTATTTTTTTTTATGAAACTTGGGTATCTTAGGAAACTTTTGGTATATAATGGGTCATCATGAACCCTTTCTTTGATTTATGAAAAATCATACAAAATCAGTCAACAATGCAGCTTTTGTTTCTGAGTCATGTGTACATTCTGATTTGTTTCTTTTAATCTGTGATAGCTATTGAGGTTTGGTTTGTTTTTTTTGTGCATTCTAGATACACTAGGGAGGCTCTCTGATTTTTTTCACATTTTCCTAGGCATGTTTGACCTCCGATTATGATGTTATAAAGTAATGCATACAGTCTGGACACTATTCACATCATGCCACTTTTTGACTTTCACACTTTGATGCAACACTCTCTTGTATTTAGATGATCCCATATCATGTTCTTTACCACTTTTAGCATGCTATATCATATCATGTATCATCCATCCTCTCATGTATCATACTCCCATAGATTCTTGAGTTTGGTTTCCAAATAAAACCATGTTTTGCAAATACTTGGGAAGTTCTTAAAATGAGTTAGGAATTGATATTCCAAGTGGTCAGAATATTCATCCAAGTTCTAGAAGTATACTTTCAAAACCCCTCTAAAATCCCAACATTTGGATTACAAGAAACAAACCTTGTTTCATCAAAATCTTCAAAACAGTGAATAGTTTGAGTTCAATGATTTCTCTAGAACCCAATACTCAAAGTGTGATTACAAGACCACTTGGAAAGTCTTCATAACTCATTATAAAACACCCATGATTTTTGTTTTGGCTTGGCTTGAAAAGACTTGGAAGGGTTCCATTTTGACCCAAACATTCTTTACAGACATTCTATTTTTGTTGTCACAGCAGCTTGGTTGACTTTCAACTTATTTTCTAGAAAACTTTTCCAAAGAGAGTAGCCTCAACTCATTTTTTCCTTGAACTTCAGTGTCTTGGGGAACTTTATGTATAAAATGGGCCTCTAGATGTTTTATTTTCATTTTCAATAATTTTTTTACATTTCAGTCGACAGTACGGATTCTATTTCCGAGAAACCTCTATTGTTTATATGATTTCTCTCAATCTGTAACTTTAATGGTGATTTGGATTTTTGGGATGTGTTCTAGACACAATAAGGATGATCTCCATAAAAAAAAAATCATGAACTAAAAACATTTCTATCCTCACTTTTCCATTTTTACAAAATGAACTCACTGTTCTGTCTATTTTTCACAGCAAGCATGTTTCAACTTTCATTCTTTGGTTGAATGTTTACATGCAATCCAAATTAGCGCATGTCTTAGGAAGTGGTCCATACCACATTTGTACATATCCTACAATAATAATCTTCATCCATTCATGCATATTTAGACTTCTAAGTCACTTTAGAAATTTCATGAACACTTGCACACTACTACCTTTGCACATTCTAGGATCATGCATTGCATACATGCAAGATTTAGGGGTTTTTGTGACTCCTAATCTAAGAAGATTATAAGGAATGAACTTGATCACACGTTCATGCTCCCCCTCGATCAAATCTTCATTTCTCATCCGTACCGGGGATTGAGAGGTCTTCTTTTTCTCAAGAATCAACATGCATCATATAGCTTGCTAAGGATATCCTTGATCTCTTTTGATTATTTGCTTCAAGAACAATCCATGTCCCCTTTATATTAGGAAAACTTGATTACTTGATATGTGATTAGACGATTTTTCCTAGGTTTGTTTGTGTGATCTTTCACTTTTGCATTGTGTGATATTTGGCTTAGATCTTATGAATGATATCTTATCTTTTGATCTTCCATTTCAAGTCTCTTATGTGATGTAATATACTTATCGTAGTATTAACTGTCGAACCAAACATAGTACAAGATGATTATTTGGATGCTAATTGAGGCCTGTCGAGAGACGGGGCGAGTTGAGGGTGTTTTAGTCGTGGCAAAGGCTTCTTCCTCTCTCGTACCAAAACCCCGAACCAAGTTCTTTGGTTATGAAGGGCCGGTTCCCTTTATCCATTTGGGTGAGTCAAATTTGGGTTTCTTGCTTCCCTAAAGACCAAGTGGCAACTCTGTATCTGTTTTCAATAGACCTTTTTCGAATAAATTTTAAAATAAAGGAAAATCAATTCCGAAACCCGGAAAAACGGGGGTGGGCTCCCGGAGGCCGCGTGTCCACAGTGCGGCCAGATGTCCAACTACCACTCCGATATCCCAATCCTCAACTATCTATCCATCTACGTCCTCATCATCGCCTGGTTAGCGACATCGATGGCTACAACAACAAATCCATCAGCTATGTCCAATGCCCCTGCTAATGCAGCCTCTCCCATAATAAATCCAGATGGCTGTCCAACCATCTCTGCTATCCATCCTACTACCATATCGGCCACGACTGCCATATGCACTATAGGTCCGGTTGGTAATTGAAGCACAACCGGTATCTCCGACACAACTATATCCTCTACTATCTCCATGATCATGTCTCCCTATATGACTGCGTCATCCTCTCCAAACACTATGTCTGCCTCGATGGCCTCGGGGTCCTCTGGCTCCTCATCGGGAACATACTTGGGCTCCTCCGGGTCATCCTCCGGCTCATCATCATCGTTATCGTCTGTAGGCTCCTCCTATGCTAGGTCCTCATCATCCATAAGCTCCTCCTCTCCATCCCCATTGATGTCCTCATTAGGATGTTCATCCTCTGGCTCTGGGTCCTCCTCGCCCTGAATCAGCTCAGGCTCTGGAACTGGCACGTCGGGTACCGGTGATGGTGAGGTTGTCGGTACTGGTGCAGCTATAGGCTCTGGTGGAACATGTCCCACTATAATAACTCGCTACTCAATCGCGTCTACCTCCAGCTTACTCTGAATCGATCTGGCCATCTCCTGGTATATGGCTGCTCGGGTCATAGCGTAGTGATACGCATTCATGCGTATCTCTGTCGGGTGCGTTGTGCCTACAACGTAGAGAGAAGTCCACATCCTATCCTCTAAATAATGACTAGCTGTCTGGCGAATGTGGCTTTGGTATATCTCTGGTATGGCTGGCTCCACGGTGTCGCCATGAATAATATGTTTGCCAAAAAAATCATCCACAAACTAATAGAAATCTGAATCCATGCTAACCTGCAAAGGAACTATCTATCGCCAGAAGGACGAACTTATCTTAAACTCATATCTCATCTCAGGGAATCTTAAAATACTTGGACCAGATGGTGTGGAAGTGTTAGTGAACGAAAGTATCATAACCTGGCTCTAATACCAAAAGTCCTGTCATGCCCCGGAGTAGCAAAAATAGAGAAAACTAAATTTCCTTTCTGGGTCCATAGGGAATGATGGGTGCATGCCACTAATTGTCCACACCACACAGTACTAGTCCAAAAGATAAATAGGAACAGTAAACAAACTGAATATATAATAATGATTCTATCAATTACAACATCAGAGTGATCCTTATGATCACAATAGGTCTGGAGACAACATATGCCCAAGTACCCGTTAAAAGTTTGACAGAATGACAGAAACATAAACACTAGATATAACTATCTTTAGGTCTTCAGCTGGCGTAAGGGTAGTCGTCAACATAGAAAGCTTCCCCGGTATAATCGTCATTTGTGGGGCCACCCTCTGCAAAATCCAACTCCGGGTAGTAGTCATCATTATAAGCTCCACTACATGAATTGTTAGGGATAGGGCAATCTAGACGGGGAATGTCCAGGCAATAAAGGTCATTAGCTTACTGAAAGTTGAGTGAGAACTACTAACGCAGTCTTATAGAAATAAGGTAATTACCAGTTATGAGCGATAAATAGCAGGGATACTAATAATATCTTTTCCTCTTTATCCCGACTCATCACTCGATCCTTAACTTCTTCAACCTCTAAGACTGACTGTACTAAGCTCGACTACCTATATCAAACTGATTATATCATCACGACATACTAGTGCTCTTGTTCACCACTTACTCTTGCGAATACTATACATCGTTCTCATATAATAACTAGTCTATGGACGCACCATTTACTCTTGTTCACTACTTTTAAGAACTCTTATTGTTCACCGTTTTTAAGAACGCTTGCGAGTATTGTACATCCATAGCTCCCACAGTCCTGGTCAAAATCCTTGTTACCCGCTTATCGGATTCAACCTGAGCGAATTATCAGATCGACTAAACACCATACTAATACTGACTTGATCACCATGTTGTCCAATGTTACCCACTATTATACCTCAAACCTTATCTCGCTATTGCGTCGTGTTACTACTATGTTCCGAACCCTAATACGTTACTCACCATATTATCTCAATCTCATTATTGTATCCCCTTACCTCCGTAATCCATATTATCGCATAATAGGAGCATAGGAATATCATTAAATAATAAAGCATTATGAATTAACAACCTCAAAAGAAACAACTATATCCTGTTAAGTTTGATCGATTGAAGTCATTTCGATCTATTGAAGAAAGAGAAGTTTGATCGATTGAAGTACTCTCGATCGACTAAAGTGAAGGTGGTCTCAATCGATTTAAGTCATTTCGATCGATTGAAACTTAGTGTGTTCGATCGATTGAACCTAGTTAGATCGCTCGAACATTGTCTTCTCTAGCAATTCTGGACAGTGATGTCTAGAGGTGCTAGGGGGTGTTTGGAGTCATTATTAAATGTCCAAATTATGTAAAACATTATAGCTAAGCTACCAAGTGAGTTTGGAACTCACCAAAAGTCGTAAGGCACGTTTGGCAAAGCTTGAAGCTTCAAAGCTTTAATGGTGGCCTCCTCTCTCTCTTTGCTCCTCTCTTCATATCTGTCTCTCTAGAGGATCCTCTTCTTCTTATTCTTCTTCTCTCTCTCTCTCTCTCTCTCTCTCTCTCTCTCTCTCTCTCTTTCTCTATCTCTGACTGAATATATATAGATATGTGTGTATGTATGCATATATGGATGTGTATGTATATATCAACACAAGCACACACCTCTCTCTCTATAATCTCTGTTTCCCCAAACACACTAACAGACATGAGCACAATGTAAATATAGAGGGGATGGGGGTACAGGTGGCAGTGTTTGCACAGAAACTGGGATAAAAATCCAGTCGTGTTCGATTGATCAAAGCTACTTCGATCGCTTGAGAACAGATCGGCTAGGTTTGATCGATTGAAGTAGGGATCACGTATTAAATTCATGTCGGTAGGGTTTCGATCGATTGAACAGGGTTCGATCGCTTGAATTCAGAAATTCTTGATCGCTTGAAAGGACTTCGATCGATTGAAAGTGAAACTTCAAGTATGATCAAGGGAAGTAAATAGAACCTCTTTGTATTAATAATTACTGAAAATACAGGGTCTTACAGATAGCAACAATTATCAAATGACATAGAGGTGCCCCTTCCATTTCCAATTCTCAAAAAGTGATTCTAGGTACATAGCTAATCTTACCCTAATCAAGGTGAAGTTGTGGTTCCTCCCCCCATTAGGAATCGATCTGTCTCACCATCATACTTTTGTTGATGTGGGTCGAGAGGACTCTAATACTCCCTATTGTGGAGGATGATATTTTTTAGGATGAGTTCGAGGAAGGTACCCCGGCTACTGAAAGCCCCATCTCCAATAGACAGAAAAAAAGGAAGCAAAGATTAAATTTAGCGGCTTAGGACGGCACCGAATTTGACAGTTAGACTTAATCTTTTTTCGTGGTCCTCTGTGATATGTTTTTTTTGGGTTTTAGGTCATGTTTGGTTGGATTTTGGTTTGGATGGTTGGTTTGTGTTTTCCTTTTACATTATGTGTTTTGTTGTCTCCCATCCATTGCTTATGTTGTTTCTCTAGGATGTTGAGCCATTTGAGCTATTTGGGATGGATGTCTTTCCTTTCCTTTGGGTTGGATAGACTCCCACCCCTTGTTAGAGGTCTTCTTTATGCTTTAAAGATGCTTTGTTTTATCCAGGGATCTTGCCCTTTTTTCTTTTGTTCTACATATGCCCCTTTTGTATCTGGTAGATGCCGTTTGGCCTTTTTCTTTTTTGATTAACCCTTTTCCGAAGAAAGTAAATAAATATACAAGAAATGCATCTTCTTTTTGTCGTTAATTTACAGTGGTTTTGAGGGCATGTTTGGTTGGATAGAAATTTAGGGGAGGAAATGGGGTAGATTTCAATTCCAAGGATATTTTTGATGAAGAAATATCAGTTGGTGGACGATCGGAGTACATAAGATGTTGCATGGAACGAGAGCAGTACAACTTTTGCTGTCTAGAAAATTGCTGAATTTTCAAAAGATTTACTGCTTAATTACTTCATCCACAAGAATTTCTCTAGCTTCGTTCGCCAATTCAATAACTAAGTGAGTTTATCTTCTAATTCATCATTTTTTTAATTCCTATTAATTTTTAAAGCAAATTCATTTGTGTTTCTTATCATGGTAATGGAAACTATAGACAAGATTCAACCATTATGTGTTATGCTCAAATTGATTTATGTGATGAGGGGAAATGAGTGGACATGAAGATAATATTCTACTAGCTTGTAACCCGTGCGATGCACGGGAGAATATTGTCCAAATTCATTGCGTTAGAAAGTGATAAGAGTATTTGACTATGGAGTTAGTTGAAACAGATGCGTTCTTGAATTCAGGGGCGGACCCAGGATTTGGGGGGGGGGGGGGGGGGGGGGGGGGGGGGGGGGGGGGGCGGCTAGCTTATACGGGGGTTCTGGGGCCACGCCCTCGAGGCGAATTTTTTTGGGTCTATTTATACATAATTATGTGTAAAATGGTGGAATCGTATATATGATTGGTTTAACACCCATAATTGGGGGTAAATCATGTAATTTTAGGGGCTTATGTCTAAAACATTTAAATTATTACATGTAAGTATAGAATTTTCAAAAGTACAAGAGGACCTATGTCTAAAACTTGTTAAATATTACGTCTAGAATTTTTAAAAGTATAGGCCTAGCAATTCAAATCAAGTGCATCACTGTGCATGTATTTTTATATTCACAAATTAAGGAACCCAAAACCCAAAACCCAAATTAATTAAATTTGCTTAATGAAAACCATTAAAATTAAACATGTCACATGTCATTAATTTCATATGCATAATCTATAAAAACAAATATGATATATACAACTAATTTATTAAATCTCATATAATCATATGCACAAACACAGTTTAAAAAAACCCTAAAATTTTCTCAAAATCAAATAGCATTTGAACTTCATAGGCCAAAAACAAAATAGAAAAGCTTCAGAATCAACTTGCAGTTGGACTCTCGGAGCAACAGGCCAGCAGCACTGGGATTTTTTTTATCGCAAACCCTCTTTTTTTTCCCACCAGTTTTGATCGCAGACTTGGGGTTAATTGATTTGTGATTTTATCAGAGAGAGAGAGAGAGAGAGAGAGAGAGAGAGAGAGAGAGAGAGAGAGAGAGACGTGAGGAAAAGCTTCAGAATCAACTTGCAGTTGGACTCTCGGAGTAGCAAGCCATCAGCACTGGGATAGTTTTTTGATCGCAAACCCTCTATTTTTTTCACCAGTTTTGATCGAAGACTTGGGGTTAATTGATTTGTGATTTTATCAGAGAGAGAGAGAGAGAGAGAGAGAGAGAGTTTTTTGGGAAATGCAAATGCAATTAAATGATGTAATCAAAAGTCAAAAAAGTTGTCAGATTGAGTTATATATTTTTTTTACACCCCCAATTCGGGGGTCATTAATGCAATTTTTTAATTCTTAAAGGTAATGTTTGCGGGATATATTTGGTGAAACATAAATAATACATGGTGCTTTTTAGAATTTAGGGTGGGCCTATAAATTTCATAAAATGCTAAATGTAAAAATGCAATTATCAAAAGTTGAGGGTGGCCTTCTCTCAAAAAAAAAAAAAAAAAAGTTGAGGGTGGCCTGTGCACCCCCCCCCCCCCCCCCTCCCTGAAGATAACGTGCGTCCACCCCTGCTTGAATTGAAATTGTGCAAAAAGTTTATGGTTACATCATTCAAATTTGCAGCCCATGTGGAAACTGTAGTAAACGTTTAGAATATGAAAAAACCCTTGCAGAAGAAAAGAGTTACAAAATAATTTAATCTACTGCTACTATATATTCAACCTTCATCGAAATAATTCATTGAAAAAAGTATTTTATACAAAATGAATGTCTTATATATGGTGAATCACAATTCTTACCAAAAGAGAGGTCAAACTTGTAATGGTTATCCTCTACACCAAATCCAGATAATCGGATCTAACATACAAGAGTTTAAAAAAAAATTCTTTTGCATAGAGAAGAGGTAGAGAGAGAGAAAGTGATAAGAGTATTTGACTATGGAGTTGTTGAAATGGATGCATTGTTGAATTGAAATTGTGAAAAATGTTTATGCTTATATCATTCAAACTTGCAGCCCATGTGAAAACTGTAGTAAACGTTTAAAATGTGAAAAAACCATTACAGAAGGAAAAAGTTACAAAATAATTTAATCTACTGCTATTATATATTCAACCTTCATCGAAATAATTCACTGAAAAAGTATTTTTATACAAAGTGAATGTCTTATATATAGTGAATCACAATTCTTACCAATAGAGATGTCAAACTTGTAATGGTTATCCTCTACACGAAATCCAGAGAATCGGATCTAACGTACAAGAGTTTTAAAAACAAAATAATTCTTTTGCATGGAGAAGAGGTAGAGAGAGCAGCCAGAGGGCAATGTTTTGTATAGGCTAGTGCTAATGCCAAAGCACAATGTGCTAATGCCAAAGCATAAAGTGTCACCAAAAGCTTTAGTGACACATATCTAAGTGTCACTAAAGCTTTTAGTGACACTTTGTGCTTTGGCATTAGCATCACCCTTTGTATATTATGGATGATTTAGTCGGCTTTTCTTAAAAGTCCTCCAAATCATTATTATTCCAATTATGATTAATTACGTTTTGTAAAAACGTACAAAGAGAGAGGAAGAAGGAGAGCTTAAATTATGCTATTACAATAAACGCATATAGAGGGAGGAGATGATGAGTGAAAAATTATAAATATTTAAAGCCATAAATATTTAAAGCCAAATAATGAATGCATATAATTTAAATAATGTAATACTCCAATGTATTTATTTGTGCAAGGTTATTGGCACAAATGGTGGGATTTGCATATACTCACTTTACTTTTAGCTTCAAATGAATGAAATGCTTATAATTTGAAACCGTGACATAAGTCTTCCATATTATATAATAAGAATAGATTAGATAACTATAATGTTAGGATATTGGTCAATCCTTGTTTAATTCCAATTCAAAGGTATATGATAAATAATATATCAAATTTAATTTATATTAAATTGGTCCATTCTTTTTTTTTTTATAGGTCAATTTAATCTACATTAAATTAGTTCTTTATTTTTGGTCAATCCTTAATTGTATATATTAACACAAATATGTTAAAAAAAATTTTAAATTAACAAATTTCTCATAAATTGCCACTTGGCAAAATTAAAGGCTTTAGCTTTCATATATAGATATTAGATGTTCCTGTTTATTTATCGAAACTTTTAAGATGTTGTGGTAGAAACTTCTTTTCATCATATAAATTCTTCTACTACATGTAAGATATTGCATTGCCAAAAATATTTAAATTTTTAATGCTAAAGTGTAGTTGTTTTATATGTGTGTATGTGGATATAATAAAACAGAACGATTGACAAGACATCTATATGTGAGTGATAAAGGATTGGACGACTGGGATAGACTATTGGGTTAGCTTCAATGGCCAAGATTGATTTGGTTCAAACACCAATCCTTCACTCTGACTCTCTGCTCACAGTCGTCCTCTACTTCCCCCCCCCCCCATCTCTCTCTCTCTCTCTCGCGCGCGCGCGCGATTCCAAATTTTGAAAGCCCTCACCCTTTTCATCTCCCTCCCAAGGTTTTTCTCTCCCCCCCTCCCTCTCTCTCTAAACTCCATTTCTCTCTCATTCTCTCTCATTTCTTGGACTCTTTCTCTCTGGCCCACCTCACCGTTGTCACCTCTACCCATCGCTAACCACCTCTGCCCAGCGCCTCCCCTCCCTCTCAGTCTCTCAGTCTTAGCTTTTCTACACTATCCCCTCCACCACATGACAGGACCACCACTACTACATGGCCGGGACACCAGCACCACACAGCCAGATCCCTTTACTCTCTGGTAGTCTCTCTCTCACTATCTCGCTTTCTTTCTCTCTGTCAATCCCTCTTCTTTCATTTGTTAGGTTGGTTGGGGTTTAGTTATTGCAATTAGATTTGGGAAAATTTTCTTTGACGAACATTTTATTTTCGAGGGCTCCAAAACAAATAGATGTGGAGGATGGAAATGAAATTAGGGAGATGGAATAAGATTATGGTTCAAATATGGCAATTTGATTTTGGAAATGTTTCTTTGAAGAACAATTTATGCAAGAGGGTTCGCTGAACACACCGGCGCGGCGTCTCCTCCGCTGGATGCGCTAGAGTTGAGTCACTTACATTGATCTTCATGTTTCTGAACCCCCTCTCTATCTTTCTTTATCTCTCCCCATAAGCCTTTTCTGATCTATGATTTTTTCTTATTATTTTTGTTTTCTTATTATTTTTTATGGCCGTTATTTCTTGAGCGTTTCACACTCTTTCTCACCCTTTTCATTTTTGGAAATTATCTCCACAGTGATAGGGAACAGAAAGGGCTAAATATCCAGTAATTTAATATTTGATATGGGAAATAGTGTAATTTGTTTTAGGAAGTTTCCAATTAAGGAATAGTTATCTATTAGGGATAAATATCTTTTAGGAATATTATCTTTTAGGTAATTTTAATTTATGGAATAATTATCTTTAGGAAGTTCTATATTATTTGGAAGTTTTTCATTTTTAGGAAGTTTGATTAGTTAGGTATCTTATTCCTCTATAAATAAGGTGCCACATCTATGTAAAAAGGGGACTGTTGATTATGAATAAAAATTATTAATGTTGATTGCACAGGGATGCTCTCAATTTTCTGCAAACTCTAGGTACAGGGATACCTAGGGTCCTATTCTTTATTCTCCTATTGCTTTCTTCTCCTATCAATTTACCATCAATAGTTCAATTTCTCGAGTATCCTACGTCTCGTAGACTATCTTATTTTGATTATGTTTGGATGATTTCTATTCTAGGTTTTTGTGCGTGCCCATAAAGTAATAGGCAATTGAAGATTTTCCCCAATCGGATCTAAACAATTTTACTGTGAAGAAGCTGTAGGTAATTTCAATACAGCTATACACATATAAGTACATTTATTTTGTTGTTCTTATTATTTATTTATTATTTTTTATATGGAATTTGCTAACTTACAGCATAGGTGGCTTTTAGCGACGAAAAATAAGCTTTTAGCGACGAAATTTTTCATCACTAAAAGGTGAAACCTTTAGCGACAAAAATTTTGCCACTAAAAACCTTTTTTTTGTCGCTAAAGAGGCTGTTGCACGCTGCTAACCTACAACCATCATGTTGTAAGTTAGTAGCCCCCTTTTTATATATAATGATTTATAGCTTTTGTGTGGAAATTTTTAATTGGTTTAGAGCAAGCTTTGTGAGAATTTTCCAATGGTCTAATCTTCAGATTATGCCACATTAGAATGAAAAGGAAACATGCCATCTGTGATTTCAAAACTGTTAAGTTACCAACTACTTCAAAGCTTAAGCTATTAGAGAATGGGCCCAACAATGTATATCAAGCTTCAACACCCTTCCTCACGTGTGCAACCCCGACTTGCACGTGGAGAGCAAACAAACCAAACTCTATCATAGTGGGTGTCCAAGGTACAGGGATACCGAGGGATTATTTTCCTATTCTTTATTCTCCTATTACTTTCTTCTCCTATCAATTTACCATCAATAGTTCAATTTCTCGAGTGTCCTACATCTCGTAGACTATCTCATTTTGATTATGTTTGGATGATTTCTATTCTAGATTTTTGTGGGTGCCAATTAAGTAATAGGCAATTGAAGATTTTCCCCAATCGGATTTAAACAATTGTACTGTGAAGAAGTTGTAGGTAATTTCAACACAGTTATACACATATAAGTATGTTTATTTCGTTGTTCTTATTATTTATTTATTATTATTTTTATAATGATTTATAGCTTTTTTGTGGAAATTTTAATTGGTTTAGAGCAAGCTTTGCAAGAATTTTTCAATGGTCGATCTAATCTTCAGATTATGCCACATCAGTCTGAAAAGGTAACAGGCCATCTGTGATTTCAAAACTGTTAAATTACCAACTACTCCAAAATCTTAAGCTATTAGAGAATCGGGCCAACAATGTATATCAAGCTTCAACACCCTCCCTCACGTGCAACCCCAACTTGCACGTGGAGAGCAAACAAACCAAACTCAATCATATATAGTGGAGACAAATAACAAAGTGCAAACATGCACAACAAAGCAGGGATGGAGAGTCGAACCCATAACTTCCCACAAACATGGCTCTGATACCATTTTTTTTTTTTGCTTGGACATGGCTCTGATACCATGTTAAGTTATCAACACTCCAAAAACTTAAGCTATTAGAGAATGGGACCAACAATGTATATCAAACTTCAACAAAAACCACTATTTTTCCTGATGGCAACTGCAAGCTCATTCTACTTCCTAATTAGTATGCATCATACCCATCTTCTCTACCATAGTTTCTTATCGATATTTCATTTTTTTCTCAGGCATGTGGCACAACCTTATAAGTTATACCCATCTTCTCTATCACTATTTTTTCCTTTTTCCATTTATGTCATGGACAACTCATAGCATCGTTGTCGTAGTGTTGTAACATTGTTGTTTGATCTAAATACAATGGCAAATGTCCCATACAATGGATTAGAGAATTCATGCCTAATCTTGGCCTCTTTGAATTTGAGAATTCTTGATTCCATGAGTCCTAATTTATGAGGGCTCAGGGTTAATTTATGCACCTTAAAAAATGATTTGTGTATTTATAATTGTGTACATCTGCTTTCTGATTTAAGTTAATACTGTTACTTTTTCTTTGTTTTAACAGGAATATATGAAGGCCTATAGAAAGGTGTTTCAAAGGTGGTTTTTTTTTTTACTTTTCAATTCCGAATGTTAACGCACAATCTATATTCGTGAAGTTGATTGAGTATTCCAAGAAAAAATGGACGTTTAAAATTTTCTATGCTAATCGATGGTGTGCTCTTTTAAGATTTTTCTCTCTCTCATTTAATGCATGGACAATGGATGTTAACGGACCCATTTTTACTCTCTTTTTCTTCACCTTCTTTTCATTTTCTTCGCTGGTATCTTTTATGTTTCATGTTCATAGAGTATTTGAAACTGTTTTGTCTCAGAATTTTCAAATATCTGCATTGTTAGTTGCGTTTTGTCAAGCGATTTCGTTTTGTAAATGCACTATGTGCTCTTTTAATATTCATTTTTGCTAATTGAGTGGTTGTCCTATGTTTTATAAGAAGACCTATGGCCACAAGTTTTCCCTGTTGGGAGTGAGGTTTGTAAGTAGTTCCTGTACAACTCGTTTATATTTAGTTGCCAATTGTTGCATATGTTTCATTTTTTTGCTTATATGCCCCCAATCAGCTAAACAGCCCCCAATAACGTGAAAATTGCATCAATGCTTCTTTCTTTTCTTTTTTCTTTTTTTTTTTCCTGATTTTTTCTGAGCATAGTACAGAAGAAACCCAAGTTGAACAAGAAGATGAATAGTTCTATTTGTTGGTGCAAAAAACCAAGCTTGATAAGAAGACGGAGAGCAAAAAGAAGAGGTAGAAGAAACCAATGAGTGAAGCCAAAAAAAAAAATGAAGTCATTTCTCTGTAAATTTTTTGGAATTTTTGGGAGGTCATGCTTTTGGAGCCAAAACAGGTTATATTCTTCGTATGCCTACTACTTAAGATGCTTATGTGACTTAGCATATACCAATCTATTTTTTGTTACAAAAAGTCATTCTCTACTTAATTGCCTAGAAAATAGACTATAAAAAAAGAGAGAGAAGTGCTATAGTTCCCAAATTTGAATCCCAATTTGGTTCCCAAATTTCATTATAGTGGGGACCATTGAGTTTTCGTCGGAAGTTGTTTTAGGTAGTACAACTATCAAAACATGAGTAATGCTATGCTTCCCAAATACAAATCACAAATACATCACTGCTACATCATTTGGGGTGTGGATTTGGGATTTGGGAAGTATAGCATTACTCTCAAAACATTTGTGTATCCAGTTTTGGGAACAGTTGCATTATTTAAAAGAAAAGTGATTTTACCTTGATTAACCATCCTCTGTATTTAATCCTTGTAGTTCAAATTTTTTGATTTTTTGGTACAGGTAGTTAATCTAACCTTGATTGACCACGCTCGGACTTTAATGCTAAAGAGTGTTGGATAGTTTGCCAATCATCCATAGTGACAATGGGAGCCAAGGTACTTTCCATATAACACACCAATCAATTTCTTCTTCTTTGAATTTATTAATGGGTCAATTAGATATAAGGAAAGTCTAATGTAAATATGTTGGTTTAAGGACAACTAAAAAAAATGTTGATTTAAGTTCTTCAATTTTTTTTGGACAAACATACCTCACACCACTCTATTTGCTCTATCCCTCTCTCTCTCTCTTCCAAACATATCATCGCCATCGCTGTCGCTAACCCCCCCATCGCCGTCGCAGTCGCAGTCGCTATAGCTTAACGCTCCCATTGCCATCGCCATCACCATCACCGTGGCTTATAGTCTCATCGCCATCTCTTACTCTTCTTTTACACTTCCATTGCCGTCGCCGTCGCAAACTCACCATCTCTAAGCTGACATAAGCCCCATCGCCATCGCTATCGCCATCGCCGTCATCGTGGAAGACTCTTCCACCGCCTGCGAAGTCATAATTGGTGTCGCCGTCGAAGCTTCTTTCTTTTTTGCACCAAGATAGCATCGTCGTTGCCTTTTAACCCTCTTTCACTGCCTGAGAAGTCACCATAGACATTACCGTCCCCAATCCGAATCGGTACGTTGTGACGAACCGAAGAACATGTTCGATGGCTGGAGACTTATGGCTCAATAAGATCGAGGTCTTACAATCTTTAGAGGGTTCGTCGAATTCTTCACAGATCCAAAATTGGTTTGTTGTTGTAGGAGGTTTTGACTTCAAATTTTGTGTGTGGCATTGTAGAGATAGCAAGATAGGGGGCATTGTGAATGAAGAAATATGATAAGTTTGCCTGTCGTTGTATACTGTTCAAATTTTACCACATGATTATCATCGTCATCAAAATTGAACACTTCAAAATCTACAGTTCATACATGTCAAATTTCACCACATGTGGTCATTTTCATGAATGAAGTCATAATTGACAAAAAAGACTCTGGTGAAAATTTAACACCTAAATTTAACCACTTTGCGAACATACCATAAAATTTGCCCAGATTGAATTAGTTCCTAATCATAATTGAGAACTAATAATGTGGTAAAATTTTACTATATTATTTCAATAAAATCTAAACGCATTAAAATATTAGATCCTCAGCATAGTCCCCTTGCAGGTCCTCATGGCTTGTTAGTAGGGGTGGGCATACTTTGGGCCAACCCGAAAAACCGAACCGAACTCGAAAATTTTCAAATTTCAGTTCGGTTAATAACCGACCCGAAATTATTTCAGTTCGAAATCGAACTATGTTATTTAATATGGTTCGGTTTTCGAAAGTAGGAAAAAATTCGGTTCGAAACCGAATAACCGAATTTTAAGGACTATATAAAAACTTTTTTGATGAATTAGGGCAATGTTATAAAAACTTGTTTGATGAAAAATAACAATAAAAAAAAAGAATCTCAAAGTGGTGAATCACTGAATCTGCACTAATTTACTATACTTAATTTTTCATAAAATATATATAATTAAAAAAAAAGTAAAAAAAAAAAAAACTTCGGTTTAGTTTTAACCCGAATTTTCGAACCGAACCCGAATTTAAATTTCGAAACCGAACTATATTTTCGAAGTTTATTTCAGTTCGGATTTCGGTACCAAAATTACCAACCCGAACCGAAATTTTCGGTTCGAAACCGAACCGACCGAATGCCCACCCCGACTTGTTAGAGGCTGAGAGAATGAAGATGGAAAGGGGTTTGATCTAGTGTTTCTCGGATGCTTTACTTATTTCTTTCAGCGACACGTGTTCTTGTATGAGGTATGATGTTGGGTCCGATGAGGCTTCTCAACTTTTGCTTTTTCTCCCCTCAAGCACCGCCTACTATAAGCTGGCTGTTCAAAGAAGTCAGCGCATAAGGAACTGTGTCTTTGGTTTGTGCATGCTTTTATGGATCATGGATGCAAAACTGATGATGTTTTTGGTTTCATGAGGGATGCTATGGTGAGACTAAGGGTCTCATTTATTGCCTTTTGATTGCGTGTGGGCTGGTCACATTTTTGATGTGCTAGTAAGTATATATGTTGTATTTCTTGATGACTGCTCAGAATATTGACACTTGGATCCTACGAGGAAAGGGAAGACGTGGATGGTTGGTTAAGGTTCTGCCTTGGCATGTGGATGGGAAGATGACTTGGTAGCACATTTCCCTTTGGGGGGTGCGTGTTGTGTTTTTGCCCTCGTTTGTGAGGGTGAACACACGTTGCCTTTTTGCATTTCTTGAGCTTTATTGTATATTTTTTTGTGTCCTCTGTATAAGTTTCTGGGGTATGCCCTTTGTAATTTGTACACTCTTTTTAGTTTATATTTTATCTACCCATTTTTGAAAGAAAAAAAAAGAAGGACAAATGGTCATAACAAAATTATTATTGATAAAAATTTCACCACTCTTAATGGAGACAAATTGTCATAACAAAATTATTATTGATCAAAATTTTACAACACTTCAAAATTTGGTAAAATTTCACTACTTTGAAATAGGGCATAATCGTCATTAAAAAAAATCATTTTTTATCAAACTTTTACCATTATTTTAAATGTGGTGAAATTTAACCACTCTTCATGATGTGATGAAATTTCACCACTTTTAACCGAGACAAATGGTCATAACAAATTATTATTGATCAAAATTTCACCACTCTTAACAGAGACAATTAGTCATAACAAAATTATTATTGATCAAAATTTGTCACACCCGTCCCGAAAAATCACTTGTTTTTAAATGCATAATTGGAATTTTGAGAATTATTAATGTCGATTAATAATTGTGAATGAGGTTGACTGTGAGTCAACGGGAAGTGTCAATGGAGGACACGGTGGTCGTAGAATCACGAGGCATTGACACGATTTAAATGGAATTTATGTGGATTAAATATTATTTGAGTTAATCTGATAATTATGAATAGTAAATTTACCTATGTAGTACATTTACTGATAGTTTTGATCTTGTTTAAGATCATTTTGAATGTTTTAGTACTAACCTATGACGCGTTGCATAAAAGGTAGGTTATCTAGAAATTCCATGAAAGTAGTATTCGAAACGTAATTATGGACCCAAACGGGGCTCAGACGAAACTTTTATGGATGATAGATTTTCACTCGGGAAGCGAGAACTTAGACATTTAAGACGTTTTGGGGAATAATTGGAGGAGTAGAGAACTCATGGGGAGGTAAACACAATTTTTGAAAGTCATGCCTATATATAGAAGTGTCAAGATATTTTCATAAATATCTTCCAAACCAAAAGTGAGAGCTAAGGGGATTTTGGCTCTTCGAGCTTCACGACGCAATCGACGACCTTCTGCCCATTTGTTTCCAATCAAATTTCATATTTGGATTCCTTGAAGTAAGAACTTCATTTTGATACTTCTTAGGCCACGTTTGGCAAAGTTTTATGAAAATCTTAATTTTATGTTTTCTTGAATAACGTGTCAAAACTTATAGGTTTTGCATAATCCGAGATTTAGCTTAGTATCGGTATTCTTACGATCCTCCTGAAATCTAAAGGGCGTAGCTTAAGGTATGAATTCCTAACCTATGTAATATAGAAAATTTTGGATGCTTTGGATATTGTGTATGAAATTGTGATCCGGGCAAAACTCATATGTTAATTTAGGCCCGTTAAATTCAGCGAGTACGTATGAAAAGCATGTTTGTATTACTATGTAAGCATGCTAAATGATTATATGGGTCAAAGGGGAGTTTGGTACAAATTTATGCCGGAGCCTCTCGTTGTTTGAGAGTTATAGTAGCAACGCCTACTTGCTTGGTTTGGGAACCGGTCCTGCCAAAGTAGTTGGGTGCAATGGTTGATAGACTTTGGACTTGCCATTGGCATTGCGGTTTAAGACATTGGATTTGCCGATATACCGGATGAATACGTATCTCTCTTCGTGAAGACTAATTGATGTGTTTAAAATGTTTAAAGCATGAATTGCCATACATGCATATGTTAGAATTGTACACCCAGCATATAGCTGAGCATTAGAGATTTACTCCATTATAGGTGATAAGAAGAAAGGAAAGAAGAAGCGAGAAAAGTGAGGCCGGTAGGACGACGGGATATTCTTGTATATGTTTTTGTTCCTTTCCAAGAATGTAATATGAGTTTTGAGAATTAGAATTATGTTTTAACTTGAATCTTGGAATGGATTCGTAGGATTATAATTATACTTTAAAGATATTGTAATACAGTTAGGATCTCTATTATTTGAGTTTGGTATCTGTGGTTAATCCCTGAATGAGATTGAACAACCTTAGAAAGATGGAATTCTGCAGGATGTGCAGTAATTGGCAAAACAGTCGACTGGTCCGGGGTCCATTCGACTGGACACGCTATTTAAACAAAAGTGTCTTCTTCAGTTTTTAGAAAACAGTCGACTGAGGCTGAAAAACAGTCGATTGGATTGTGTTTCAAAACAAGACTTTCTGCTCGATTCCGTCCAATTGACCAAATGTATATCAGTCGACTGGAATTTTGACACCACAATCGACTGGGACCCCGACACAGTCGACTGGATTGCTACTTTCAAAATAAATTGTTTTCTTGAAGTGGTTTCAAATGGGAAATACTTTTTATAACTCTGATTTTATAGATGCTACATATGTTATTCCGCTGCTATGACCTTTAATTGGATTGGATAAGCCTTAGTGGCGTGCCACGTGTCCTTTTTTCGCGCGTAGCGGAATGGATTGTGACAAAATTTCACAACTCTTCAAATTTTGGTAAAATTTCACCACTTTGAAACAGAGGTATAATCGTCATAAACGAAAAAAAAGACCATTTTTTTATCAAACTTTTACCACTATTTAAATGTGATAAAATTTAACCATTCTTCAAAATGTGGTGAAATTTCATCACTTTTAACAAGGGTATAATGGTCAAAACAAAATTATTACTAATACCGAACACTTTATCAATTTAAGTTCTTCAAAATTAATAAGTAGATGATGAAGCAATATAATATCAACCAATTATGCCCAATTATCTATCATACCAACACTAAGTCATTCATCATACATGGAGACCACTCTAAACTAACAATTTCTTAATGGCAATCTGTGGATTCATTAAGAGCTCTTTCTAGTTCAATTGTAACTCTTTGTTTTAGTTAGAATCACATTACAACACAAAGATGAATTTTTTTTTTCTTTCTTTCTTGAATTTTTGATTATATTTCAATTCAAAACTATCATCAACCCTTTGTCGACTTCTTCTTCGGCCGTTCGTTGGCCTTGTCGTCGGCTCTTCGTCGGCTTCTTCTTCAGCAGTTCATTGGCCTTGTCTTCGGCTCTTCGTCGGCAGTTCGTCTGCTCCTTTGTATCACCTCTCTCTCTCTCTCTCTCTCTGAACAAAATGTGAAACAAACTCAAATGAGGACGGTGTTATTCCCTTATATAGGGCAGGGGTATAGTTGTCATTATCTAAAAGTAAAAGGAAACTAAGGGACCTTAATTACCTAATTGCGCTAATGATGGACCTAAACCAAAGTACAAATAATTAGTTGTCCATAAACCACTATATTTCTCTAACTAGGGATCCACATCTAATTTTCCCATAATATTTTTGGCTAATTTTTGAATTTTTAACAATTTTGAAAAAAATCTTAACAGTTTTACTTTAATTCCAAATCACAATGGGTTAATTGTCCACTTTGAAAACATAGAAAGACATAGGGTTGTTCATCGGTCGGTTTCGGTCGGGGTGGAGGCGAAATTTCCCCCGGACCGAAGTGGTCGGGGTGCGGGGGATGGGGACCAAAACTGACCATAAGTCAGTCGGTGCAATCGGTTTCGGTTTTATCGGTTCAGCCGAGGTGCTCGGGGTGGGCTAAAGTCTACACTACACCACAAAGATTAACAAAAAACAAAATCAACAACACAAAGATCAAAGCAACAGGTTAAGTTTTAGAGAGATGAGTACGGGGGACTTAAACAAAGATCAAAGATCAAACCCAACAAATCAAAGATCAAACCCAATTTCTTAATCAAAGATTCAACAGATGTGAAAGAAGAGATTCAAGTGTGTGAGAGAGAGAGAGATGGAGAGAGAGAGAGAGAGAGAGAGAGAGAGAGATAGAGAGAGAGAGGAAGAGAGAGGGGGGACTTAACTTTTTAACTAGGATCTTGATTGTGGCAGTTAATCATCTGGCGGTGGTAGATCGTGGTGCTGGAGTGGAGATCATCGTGGTGGCGGCGGTGGTTGATCGTGGTGGTAGAGGTGGTCGATTGTCGTGGCAAAGTGTGGAGGCGGCGGCGGCGACAAGGATAGGGTTTCAAAACCCAAGTTCTCATATCAATGATATCATAGAGAGAGAGAAGAGAGAATAGAGAAAGAAGGGAGAAGAGAGAGAGAGAGAGAGAGAGAGAGAGAGAGAGAGAGAGAGAGGAGAGTGTGGAGGCGGAGGGTTTCAAAACCCTCTGATATGTTTCACATAGAGAGAGAGAGAGAAGGGAGAAGAGAAAGAAACATATCAGTGATGAAGACGTGAGAAATGAAGGGCCATGGGGGTAGGAGTATTTTAGAGAGAAAAGTGTTCGGTCGGGCTCGAACCACCAAAATTCTCACCCGTGCGCCGACCCGAACAGTCGGTTTCTACACAACTGCACCCCGACCACCGACCGCTAGCCCGATATACCCAGAATTTCAGTCGGGTTCGATTCGGTTCGGTTCGGTTCGGTTCGAGCGGACGGTTCGGGTTGCGGGTATTTATGAACATCCCTAGAGAGACAAAGTGAAAATGAATCAAACCACAAAAATAACATGTATTTAACCCAAATTATTTTCTTGCGCCGTGAGTGACAATTACCACGGTAGAGTGCGCTAGTATACTTTTTATAACTCTGATTTTATGGATGCTACTTATGTTATTCCGCTGCTATGACCTTTAATTGGATTGGATGAGCCTTGGTGGCGTGCCACGTGTCCTATTTACGCACGTAGCGGAATGAGGTGTGACAAAATTTCACAACTCTTCAAATTTTGGTAAAATTTCACCACTTTGAAATAGGGGTATAATCATCATAAACGAAAAAAAAAAAATCCATTTTTTTTATCAAACTTTTACCACTATTTAAATGTGATAAAATTTAACCATTCTTCAAAATGTGGTAAAATTTCACCACTTTTAACAAAGGTATAATGGTTAAAACAAAATTATTGCTAATACCGAACACTTTATCAATTTAAGTTCTTCAAAATTAATAAGTAGATGATGAAGCAATATAATATCAACCAATTATGCCCAATTATCTATCATACCAACACTAAGTCATTCATCATACACGGAGACCTCTCTAAACTAACAATTTCTTAATGGCAATATGTGAATTCATTTAGAGCTCTTTCTAGTTCAATTGCAACTCTTTGTTTTAGTTATAATCACACTACAACACAAAGATGAAAAAAAAAATTCTTTCTTTCTTGGATTTTAGATTATATTTCAATTCAAAACTATTGTCGACCCTTTGACGGCTTCTTCTTCGGCCGTTCGTTGGCCTTGTCGTCAGCTCTTCATCGACTTCTTCTTCAGCAGTTCATTGGCCTTGTCTTCGGCTCTTCGTCGGCAGTTCATCTGCTCCTTTGTATCACCTCTCTCTCTCTCTTTCTAAACAAAATGTGAAGCAAACTCAAATGAGGACGGTGTATTCCCTTATATAGGGCAGGGGTATAATTGTCATTATCTAAAAGTAAAAGGAAACTAAGGGACCTTAATTACCCAATTGCGCTAATGATGGACCTAAACCAAAGCACAAATAATTAGTTGTCCATAAACCACTATATTTCTCTAACTAGGGATCCACATCTAATTTTCCCATAATATTTTTTGCTAATTTTTGAATTTTTAACAATTTTGAAAAAAATTCTTAACAGTTTTACTTTAATTCCAAATCACAATGGCTGTTCATCGGTCAGTTTCGGTCGGGGTGGAGGCGAAATTTCCCCCGGACCGAAGTGGTCAGGGTGCCAGGGACGGGGACCGAAGCTAACCATAAGTCAGTCGGTGCAATCGGTTTCGGTTTTCTCGGTTTCATGGTCAATATTGAACTCGTTTGATGGATCTAATTTTGCTGATTTCAAAACATCAAATTTTTACGAAAAACGGACTTGTATAACAAAAGTTATAGCAATTTAAGTATAAAAAGAGCTTTGAAGAGTTTTATTTGAAGGGGCTATAGCCGAAGCTCCCAAGTAAAAATGAATCAAACCACAAAAATAACATGTATTTAACCCAAATTATTTTCTTGCGCCGTGAGTGACAATTACCACGGTAGAGTACTAGTACATATTAATATTAATAGGCGTGAGTTGTGTACAGAATTGTGCAAGTGTAACCCTAATCCCCGAAAATGCTAGATGCACAAAAAAAGTGCACAATGAAATGCACAACCAGCTTAAAATTGTTGGACTTCGTGCTGAAAAGTCTGTACACACAAAAAGACAAAAAAAAAAGAGTGTACAACTTTTTCAGCATGAGGTCCAACAAATTAAAAAGGTTGTGCATTTCATTGTGCACTTTTTTTTGTGCATATAGCATTACTCCCCTAATCCCTCCCATATTCCCTCTCAATCTTTTCCTTCCCTTGCCGTAGCCGATAGTAACAGGATGTCGGTCGATGTGTTTGCGGCCGAACAACACGGCGGCGGCCACGATTTCCCTCAGATCGACAGAGGCCACGATTTCTCTCTGCGCGGCGGCGTCACTCTGTCCGAAGCCAAAGGTAAGCAAGCAGCCCTCTCTCTCTCTCTCTCTCTCTCTCTCTCTCTGGATCTGTAAAAAAGTGATTTTAATTCCTTTAAAGACGGCGGCTTTATTCCACAATCGTGTAATTTTTTTTATTTTTTATTTTTGATGTTGGACGAGGTGGAGGAGAAGGTACTTGGAAGAAGAGGAGGAGGACATATGTAACAGATTCATGTTCCAATGATGAATCTGTTTCTGTCACAACCCCCACCGCCATGGTTGATCTTCTATCAAACAAAATTGAATCTGTAACGGATGAATATCTTTTTAATTCCTCCATATCTAGTCCACCCACTGATTCGATACACGTAGAAGAAGGTAACAACGATTGGGATTGGGGAGATTACGGTTTTTCAGGATTGGTGTTTGACACTGATGATTTGGAGCGTTTAGGAGTAGATACAACAAGAGCACCACGCCATGGATTCCCACTAGTGGAGGTGTTTTCGGTGGTCATCGAGAAGAAGCCACCTGCGGGTCATCATGAGGGTGGAGTATCATCATCATCATCATCATCATCATCATCACTCTACGGTACAATTTTTGTCGATGATGAACTTTCTCATGAATACATTTACAATACAAAAAGAGAGGATTCCGAATCCATCATCTCCCTCCCAGGTGATGATGGTGGTAATAAAACTGCCTTGTTGCTGACTGGCCTGTCCGAGGCCTTATATGCCTGTAGTACTTTCCGCATCGATGTGATTCTTAAGGATAGAAACTTGTCTCCAGATGATGATGATGATGTCTTCTGTTGTGGGACGATCTATTGGGACATTCCATATGGTTTTGCCGAAAAGCACGAGGACGGGAAGGTCTCAAGTGTGATTTACTACGAACCCGTTAACAAAATGTTTGACAAACCTTTAGCCGCCAAATTTAATTGCAAGTCTGGTTCAGTCACATTATACTACGCTATGTGGTTCAACGGTGTACGGGCCACTGTGGAGGTTACTCTCCTAAAGGGAGATGCTGATGGGGCCAATGTTTATGGATTGATCCGAGCCGGCAATACCTGTGGCAACACTACCTGTTGGAGTGTGCTCTTCCAGAAGAAGAAGAAGAAAAGTGACGACTCCATATATGTACGTCCTGGTCAGCTCATTCCACTTTCGAAATCAATAGTAGCCGTCAATAAAATGGCTTCCCTCCAAGTTTCAGTAGAATTGTACAATCACTGCCGCGACAGACACCTTTCTCAACATGACGATGAGATCGCCAAGGGCACTGTTGATTTCCTTCCTCAAACAAAGTGTATTTCGTCAGAGAAGAATATTTCTGGCAGGTATGGTGAGATCCGGGTGAAGGTCACTTGGAGACCTTGCTGAGATATATCTCCCATGTCACGCGCTGCCACTCTCGTTTTTTCGTTTATTAATCATTATGGTCATGACTTTTGGGATGCCCTGATTAGCGAACTTCAAAGACGGGGCCTTAAATATTTCCTTTTGTGTGTTTTTATGCTGTTACGTGACTTTATGTGAAGTTGTTACTACTAGCAGTGGTGTTAGTTCTCGTGTTGGATATGGATATGATATATGTGTTTCGTTATTACAGGTTGGTTCTTATCATACAATGTAGTCTGATGTGCTTCATGTGCTCTGTTGCACAACAACCCCTTTTTAAGGGGAAAAAAAAAATCTTGAAGTTGGTGTTTCCTTCTTTAAATTTTATTATACTCGTAATGACTAGGCCAGTTGGCACGACAATTATACAAAGATATTAAGCAACGCTAAACAATGAATTTATTTTTGATTTTTAACCATTGAATCAAACTATTAAAAGTTTGAGTTTTTGGGTAGTTATAACGCAAATTGGAAGAACATGGTTCATTTTTCACACAAGGCTATTCAGGGCGATGTAGAAATTTCAAGTTGGGGACGCTTGGGGGTAGCTGAGTAACGGGGTTTGGAGGCAATTTTTATATTTTATGTGCAGATGATATAAACAATGTCTTTCTTTTTCTTATTATGCATATATTTTTTGTTTAGAAAAATCCCTGAGGAAATACCTTCACTTGGTGCAAACAGATCCCATGATAAAATGTTATTGGACTTGAGGAGTATGCCTCATTGCCTTGTACAATCTTCTTTAAAAAACCTCGAAGAATAAGAAGAAAAATCATTCAAAATGTCCAAATGGTAATTTCTAGTGGAAATATGTATTTCTCTACATACATTTGGAATATTCTTTGACCAATCTATCTAGGAATCTCTGACAGAAAGTGAACTTTTACTTTACTCAAAGTATCCAAGAGTTGGATTGAGCTTTAGTGTAACCCTTCTAATTTTTATTTTTAATCCATTGATTTTATGGCGTGGTGTGTCATTCAACTATGTTCAAGGGGTACCACTACTGCAAAGTTTACACTACCTATTCAACTATCTTCAAGGTGTACCACTACTGCAAAGTTTAACCAGATTACACTACCTAATCCTTTCAAATGAAGATGGTGGTGGTCTTTAACTATTCTCTGTCTCGGTTTCTATTGGGAAAGAGAATTATCATATAGCTTTGGAAAGGTCGAACGGAATGCATGAGATGAGAAACTAAATTTCAGCATTATACATGTCTGTATGATGCTTCGGAAATGTAGCTAGGCTAAAGAAAGATGACCTTGAGCCATTAAAGATGCGATACAATCATCAAACATCTCTTCAATGGACTTAAACTTGAATCCTAAACTCTTCAACTTGGAAGTATTGAACTCGTAAGATGGTCGATCAAGTGCCTCAAACCAGAAAAATACATTCCTATTTGTAAAATCAGTAAAATTAAAGAAATTGTGAGGTTTATTTTTTTTGTTTTTTTGTTTTTTTTTTTTTTTGTTGATCAACAAATTGTGAGTTTTTTTTTTCCTCTATTCTAAGAATTCTTGTCCTATCTCACATACTACTCAATATATATATACATGGTATGTAGAATTACAGACTAGTTAGGGATGGCTAAGGCGGGATAACTTACAGATAGTATTGAAGCTAAATGATTGTTGTCAACAACAATGGAGCTACAAATGTAGAGTACACAACCATTCTCATGCTCATAAACAAGTATGTGGCAGAGTGCTACGTCGTCTAGATGAACGTATCCCATGTTAGTTAAATTGGGAACATATAAAAACCATAATCACTGGTTTTTGAAATTGACAATCACCCCAGAAGTGAATCACTAGGTTGGTTACCTTTGAGGAAGCCAAGGATATTTGATGCAATAATAGATAATTCGGGTGTCAAACTAGGTCCAACAATGAAGGAGGGGATAACAGTCACCAGATCAATCTTGTTGTCCTTGCAGAATTCCCATGCAGGTTTCTCAGCCAGTTTTCGATAATGCATACCATATCTTTCCATGTATATATATGCACCAATTGAAATGTGTAAAATTATACAAATGAATGGCATTGCAAATTCAGTATTTTAGAGCTGACTTTGAAACCAATTAATAGAAATAAACATTACATTGAGTCTCTCGCAGAGTTCCACAAAGCTCCAATATGACTCATCCAAAGGTACATCAGGGTCGTAATCATCTCTTGCCCTTATTGTTGAAGAAGATGAAGTGAGCACCACGCGCTTCAGTAATGGATTTTTCTTGCATGAACGTAGCACATTCAATGTACCCTCGATTGCAGGTTTCAAGATTTCAGCGTATCCAATAATACATATGTAAATAGTGGGTGTTTAACACTATGAGTACATAGATATATATAGTTGGAAGATGAAATTTGTCATGTCTTTGGATCGGATGCAGGTCGTCCAAGCACAGGTGAAGCGGCGTGAGAGACACCGTGGCATCCCATGATTGAGTCGTCAAAGCCGCCTTCTTCCATTAGATCACCTCTCACCAATTGGAGTCTCTCCTTTGCTCCTTCAAGCCTCCATAGATGTTCTAATTTCTTACCATTTCCTGCCCCATGCTTGCATTAATCACACAAGATGAGCTTCTACTTTCTAATTAAACCCAAACTAAACTTTATAACGACTGCAGGTTTATTTATGGTATACACACACACCAGGATCCCTGACAGTCCCAGTGACATGATAGCCGAACAATAAGAGACGCTTGATCAACCAATAAGCCAGAAAACCAGATGCACCCGTCACAAACTTTGCCTTTGGATTCAATTGTTTGGTCCATACTTGCTTTGCTCAAACAACTCCCACCACTTGATTCAGTTTTGTTTCAAGATAAGCCACACCCATTACCCATCATTACATACAGAGTTTTAGTATATATATACACCCGTATGTTCATGGCATTTGCACATCCGTTTGGTATTTTCAGTTGGAGAGAGGATGTAGAGAAGGTGATTCATCTTATACATGTTAACATGTGATAGTTAGTTATCTTCACAGAGAATAGAGAGAGAGAGAGAGAGAGAGAGAGAGAGAGAGAGAGAGAGAGAGAGAGAGGTAATTCAGGGTTAGAAGTAGGTAATTCAGTCAAAAAATGCCGGAGTTTCCATTCAACGCTAACAAAGGAAGAACTTCAAGTGATCTTGAATTTTGTGCTGGTAGTGATAGATAGTGCAGTAGCTAAGACCGAAGATCTCAACCTTGCAATTGCACTCCTGGTGCATTTTTATTCTCCTAATCTTTCCATGATACAATCAAAATTGAATTACATAAGACTAGCAGAGATGCAATAAATCAACAGTTCAATGCGTTGCCACATACATTTACATACATGATGTGCAGACTCAGATCCATGAACTTAAGATCTTCCCATTTTCTACTAGGTGCTCACTTTGTAATATGCATCATCAACTGTTGCAAAATGGACCCAATAAGGCCGGAGTAACTGTCCCTACAAAATATTATTCTCAAAACCTTGGGATTTGCAGAAAAGAAAACAGATTAAAATGGATAAAGATAACTTTTTGCAGTGTACAGTATGCAAAATACAAGCAAGATCTAACTGGTCAAAAATTTTCCATGAGACAAAGAGAGCACTTGCTCATGAACACTCTATACGCTGTCATTTCACAGAATTATGGCCATGTTCTTCAAGTATATTTGTAGTCCCTTTATCAGGTTCTTCTTGATCTGGACATTTGAACGTCCAACCAGTAAAATCGGACTCTGAGAACAAAGACGTGGGTGTTGCCGTGTAGAATGCGAGTGGAACCTGTTTTACCCTCCTCCTAATCTGCATTTCATATTTGAAGTTTTTTTCCGAGGATTTCAATTTTCCATATGCACAGTAAGTGGAAAACCTGACAATCTCAAAGTGAACACAAAAAGCGGTATGAACTTTTCTTTTATTAATATCCGTACAAGTTCAATGAAAGCATAATTGAAATTTCTAACAGATGTAAATAAATATACCTCCTCTCCAAATATTGTGGCATACGAGCCAGAACTGAAATCTTTTACTGCGATTTCAGAGGTTTTGCTTCTGCCTGTCAAATCATTCTCGAGCGATAACACAAATCTAATAGGCCAGGAAAAAGGACATTGTAAGCAAGGACCGACAAGATAATACAGTAGGCAAATACAAATGGGGTCAGAGAGAGACAGATAATAAGGTGAAATCTGCACCTTGAAATGGGAGGACAATGGTGGTGACGAAGGGTGTCAATCTCCCAGAGAGAACTTCCTGTAAAAAAAATGGTCATTAATACACTGTACTTGAGTCATTTCTAGTTATATCCAGGTGTGCAGGTAAAAACAAACATGCAATGCACTCCATTCAAGTCCTATACAAATATAAAAAAATAAAATTTTAAAAAATAAATAATAATTCAAAAAACAATTTGAAATTTGGATACATTTGTAACCATAGACGAAAATCCATCCCTCCGACATGTGCACATATAGCTCAAATTACATCCTCGAGTCTACACTGATTCTAGAATCAAATCACATTTATATTCAAGCTACAGAAGTGGGAAAGGTATTGTGTAGTTCAAAAGGGACTGAAAGTCCACCTGTAAACACCAGCCGAAGAGGGGTTGATTGAATCTTGGAATCAAATTCAAGACGATGAGCAAATAGGTCAAAGTTCAAACCATAACCACGTGTGAACAATTGGGACTGGTATTTTTTCATATACCTCATAACTGCCGATAATTGATAAATAGGCACCTGTTAACAACTATCAACTCAAAAGGCTTAAGTTGTTAGAGAATGGGCCTAACAATGTATATCAAGCTTCAACACCCTCCCTCGGGAGTGATTCCATCTCACACTTGGAGAGCCGACCTCCCACAACGAAGGCTCTGATACCAAGAAAAAACTTTGAATCCAACCTAAAAGCCTAAGCTCTTAGAGAGGGTGGAACTTAAGTATTCATACTCTCAATAGCACGAAACACTAACTGGCTCACGAGGAAGCATCTAAACTGAAAATTGCCCGAATTCACATTCATCCTTCTAGACATAATTCGTACGTTGAAATTAGGGTATGTGCTTGTGTAACTTTCCTTGTTGAACAAAATAAATACACATATCCTTCTCATCAATGAGACGGCAAAATGCACGAAGATGACGTTAGCCTACCAAAAAGTCTACTCCCAACTATTCCGAGAGGAGCCATTTCGCGACAAAAATTAGGTCTTGTCTCCAATCTACCTTAACACCCTACGTAAGAGGGTCCACCACAGGGTGATTGCCCCTTCATTTGTTCATTTGATTATCCAAGTAACGATGGCCACTCTTAACTACTTCGGAAAAGCTACGTGAATCCATCTAAACATGATCATTTTGGCTACAGTAGTTTTCCAGAAAGATATGAATTTTACCCTAGAAGCAACAGCGAGAGGATAAGGAATTGGTGGTCCTTAGAAATTTCAAAGCTTTGGATCGTGGGTTATTTTACACATGCACCACAACTTTCTTGTCCAGATTATGTAGAAGTTTTGAGGTTATATCAAGTCAAAGAGTCTTTCTTTCCATGTAACCAAAAAAATAAAAACTCAGGAGTCTCAAAGTTTTTTCTTTCCTGAAAGTTTGAATGGGAAGGGGAAAAGTAGAGACGTAGTCGCTCAAGGGATGGCATCTTGAATAGAGGAGAAGCTCGAGTTTCCCAAAATTCTAAGTGAGAAGAGCTGAATGAAGTTGTTCTGTGTACGAATATCACAGAATAAAGGAGAATCAGGAGATTCTTACAAGTAATGGATGCTAGAAGGATAAGTGATGCATAAGTTCAAATTTAACATGTTAGCTAGGCAGTAGCCTATACCTAACAAAAGCAAATATAAACTTTATATTTAGTGTTTCTTTTGTGTGTATGGGTGTTTCTTTTAATGTCCGTGTCTTGCAGAACAAATCAAAGCAGAAACTTACTCATTGCATTAGTTTTTAGAGGATCCATTTCCTCATTGTTAAAATGATCAATGCCTGGTTTTTTGCCCGACATTTCTGCGCTGGTACCAGAGTTGTATGCGCCATCACCAATCTCCTGTCCTGCTCCTGAATCATCTCCAGCAGCTCCATCTACATACTCCTACATAATATCAGAAGTTTATGATCTCAGTCACAAAATACAATAGAACCATAGTTCTCATTAAATGTTTGAGAGGCAATGATATTGGGCTTTTTTATATATAAAAAAACGTAACGCGTTACCAAGATGGTACAAGATATGAGAATAACATGGCACTGAACAAAATTCAACCAGATGAAGATGGTGTTGAGGTGTTCTGCGTTGGACTAAACGTAAACGAGATATATACAATGGAGCTATGAGGTTTTAGACGCTCGCTCATTTGGTTCACAAATTTAGTGAGGGAATCCATTTAACTTTTGCTTGGCCGACATGGAAAGCAGGAGGGAGAAGGAAACTGAGGGAGAAATTTAAAAATTTCCACATTTATTTAAGTAGAAGAAAAAAAATGTGGAAAATCGTCAATCCTGTACCTTTTCCTTTCCCTTTCACTTTATTTTTCCCTTCCAGCACTAAAGTCACAAACCAAACAGAACCTTGGTGTATCACATATCTTTTATGAAGGAAAATAGAAGTTGAATATCGAGTGTGATAATTTCTCGAAGAAACACAAGTATACGATTAGACTAGAATAAGCTAACACAACATGAAATCCAGTAATTGACTAGAATAACTTGGGATAAGCGGACCATCGATCAAATTTGTGAAGAATAAAAAATTCAACGAATTCCATTGTTAGAGAAAATGTCCCACATGGAATAAATAAATATGGGGTTGGCTATCGCTAGATATAAATGTTGGACCTCTCCACCTATAAGCTTAAGTTTTTAGGTTGGGAACAAAGTTTGTACATGGTATCAGAGCAGGCAAAGGTCCTGAGTTCAATCCTCGCCGTCAGTTTGAATCCAACAAACTTTGTTTGGGCCTTATCAAAGAAAGTCTGGCCACACGTAAGGGGGCGTGCTGTAATATGTAATAAGTTAGAAAAATATTGTAAGCCTTGATTTCTCTGATCTGATTAATATGTTTTTGTTGTTGACGTTTGGGACGGAATCGATCCCTCAAACTGTCGCGACCTACGGGTCCATAAAGGAAATTAAGCGCTTTCCAGATTTATGCTACGTCGGGGCGTGACAAAAGATATCACGAACTGTGGCACCGCTAGCAAGCTGTGGCTAAGAAGAAATTGCCGAACAAACACCCGCCAACAAAGATCACCCCAAGAGCATTGAGTCTGTAGCAGGAACCCACTCAAACCCCAAATCTAACGAAAAAATGATAGATCTGGAAGAAAGAAAACTGGATAAAGACACAGAAGTATGAAATCGAAGGATCTCGTCGGAGAACCAAGAAAAACATAGAAAAACACACAAAACAAACCCCCACAAGAGGGGACAAACCCTCAAAGAAGGACAAAACCCCACAAATATACTAATTTAAGTCGAAATTAAGAGTAGTAATCACTCATAATTCTATTTTTGGAACAAAAGGTAAATGTCATGAGTAATTTGCAACAAAAGAATTACTTTTACAACAATGATAGGGATACACACCAAACGACACACTGTGCTTTAAATGCATATACCCTGTGCTGTTTGAGTTTTTCATACTTTTCTGTGCAACACTTACACAACACATAGTACATGCATTTAAAGCTGGTGTCTCGTTTGGTGTGTATCCCTATCATTTTTGTTACTTTTAATTGTATATTTGTATCTATTATCATAGGTGAGTCGATCAAATTTAGAATATCTCACTAACTTCTTATGAAGCCCATTAGCATTTAATAAACTATAACAATGAATTTGTATCTCAAATGATGTGTTAGCAATATCACATCCGGTTACAGTGAGTATTTATATGTTTGCTTAACTTTTCTATAGCTCTTAGTAATAAGTATTTACTGGATTTACATCTCACATAATGTTAGGTTAACTTCTAATTAAGCATACCAAATTTTGAATCAGTCTACATTCAGAAGAATTTTCAAACATACAGAGGGTTACATTAACTACAAAACAATAATGATGTGAGAAATATTTGTTTGTTTGAATCAACGTTGAATTTGAGATGAACTGTTAATTGAAAACTTCAGTCCATTTACTTATAAGGTCATTTTTCATCATGTTCTAAGACATAGTTTTACATGGACTAATCATACATACTTCAAAACAGTAGGAAAAGTAATCACACATAGACCAATAACCATCATATTTCAATTAAGTCTTTTCTTTAATTGAAATAGATATTTCTCTATCTTTTCCTTTTTTTTTTCTTTTCTCTTTTATGACAACTAATCAAAAGAGTCCCCTCTTTGTAAGGGTTTGTTTTTGTGTTTTTTCTTTGTTTTCTTGGTTTCTCTAGCGAAATCCTTCGATTTCATGGTTTATGGGCCTTGATTCAGCTTTCTTTCTTTCAGATTTACCGTCCTTTTTTTTTCGATCTGGAGCTTGAGGGGGTTTTTTGGTGGCAGACTCGATGTTTTGGGGGGCGTTCCTAGTTGGTGGATTGGTTTGGCAGTTTCTCTTCAACTCCAGCTTGTTAGCAGTGCCACAATTCGAGATATCTTTAGACATGGGACACTGCAGTGCAGTTTTCAAAAGACTTTTCTGTGTTTGTGTTTTCTGGTTTTTGTTGTCATTTGTTGTAGTCCCTCTAGGCTTTGTTATTCTTCTGATACTGTACTAATTTCACTTGGAATCCATTTATTTGTTGAATGAAAGTTGAACGTGGTTTGTGAAAAAAACAAAAAAAACCATCCCGAATATAATAGTATGGCCGGCTGCATGGAAAATGGAGCTTATCTCTACAACAAGGGAAAGTCTTGATTACAAAACCTTGAAACCAAGAAAAGCAACACAGAGATATTCTTAGGCTTAGTTTGCCCCCACGTGGTGCTTCTTTTTTTTTAAATACAATTTTATGTTAATTTATTTGATAACTAGATTATGAGCTTTGCAAAAATTGAACTTAGGGCTTTTTTGGAGGGAGCTTTTAACTTTTAAAAGCTCAAGGTTGCTTTTTGATTTCATGATGTCTTTTTGAAGAGTAGTGTGTCACTTGTATAAAATTATCAAAGAACTTAGTAATAAATTTTATAAGCTCCTTTTAAAAAACCACATGGGGGCCAAACTAAGCCTTAATTAGACTTAAGACTATTCAAATATGAATCATACGTTTAATTTTGTAATTGTTTAATCTTAAGATTTAAGAATGAAATTTTGTGTAAATACAAAGAATTTTCTATGCCAACATTAGGAAATTCTTGGTCCAGATGGCTCCAAACCATTTAGTTGGCCAATTTTAGGACTGTGTGTGGCCGGCCCATACAAAAGCCCCAGCTGAGTCAAAGTCAAGGGTCAACACTTCCCAAAATTTGAATATGTAATTGTCTTTCTTAGGGTAATACTTGGCACACATTCAAAAATATAATTTTTGGCACATAATTCAAAAGATGTGTTTATATCTCTCCTATGATGTCACTGGATAGGAGAGGAGAGATATAAACACATCTTTTGAATTATGTTCTAAAAATTATATCTTTGAATGTATCCCAATCTTTACTCTTTTCATTATTTTCCAGTCCATTAAACTCTTTAAATTGACTAGGCAACATCTATATGAGAGTTGAGAATTTAATTATGTACATCATTTAGAGCAACCCCAACTGGCACATATATTTAGAAATAATTTAAGATGTAAAATTTGAGTAATATAGCATTACTCAAAAATTTAATTCAATAGTTGAGATTTGAAGAAAATAATATGAAGAGCCAAATTTAGGGGTGCTCACGCGCGAGTCTGGTGAGTCGGGTTTGACCCTCATCCACTCATCCATTCGAACATAGTCGGGTTTGCCCTCCTTCCACTCATCATCCACTCGCTTTGTCTAGTGCACCCGACTCATCGAGTGGTCGGGTGAGTCGGGTGAAGCTCGACTGTCTCATTTGTCTTAATCAAGCAGTTGCTTTACAAATGACTTTGTCTTCATTTTCTTTTTTTTTTTGCTTTGAATGTTTTTGTCTACATAGTCATAGGCTAACCAAAGCTCTGACCAAACAAAAATAAAAAACATAGTCATGTGCTAGTTTGATGGTTTTGATGTTTTTATATCTCCGCTAGTGACATATATATGTTATTGATACAAGAATATAACATATACATATTTATATTTTAAAGACTATATAATACATAATACATATACTGATATAAGCATATTACATATGTATATATATATATATATATATATTAAAGACTATATAATACATAATGCATATATTGATATAAACATATTACATATATACTTTTAAAAAAATTAAGTGTGTTTCGAGTCGGGTCGGGTGAATCGGGTTTTCACCCCCCCTAGACCCGTGACTCCACCCGAAATTGTCGAGTTTCCACCCCTAAGACCCGTGACTCCACCCACATTGTTTAAAAATTAATAAAAAAGCTATGAATGAGTTGGGTAGTCGGGTGAATCGGATGGACAGGTGAATTTTGAGCAGCCCTAGCCAAATTGAATCTCCTATATAACTAGCCAGTTGCAAGCTCTACAAAATGGCTAGGTTAATTGATTTTTAAGAATATGACAGCTATTTTGACTAAGAATAGCCTGCTCAAGTTGCTTGATCTTACATTAGTTACTGATATTGTCAACTTACTTTTCCTTTTCGTTTTTTGATTTTTTTTTTTTGGTTAGTTGTTTTTTGTTGTGACGAAAAATCTTCCAATAACAGGTCCTTTAAACATCTACTAGCAAAGAATACTTCAAATGTACAAAATGGGGGAGTGAGATTCGAACTTTCACCTAATGCATGAAGGAGTTTGTAAAGGCCAACTCTCATAGGATTTCAATCCTACATTTCACATGACTTACCGGTAAGCCGGTAAGGAGGAAAATGAATTGTCTTATCTTTGCTTCATCCACTCACCTACGTACGTCCATGTGTCTAGGTTAAGAGTAATATTTTGGGTTAAAATAAGTTTCATAAATACATATGAATATACTCTATCTCTCTCTTGGGTGGCACTGAGGGTCCGAATAATTTTAGTGGATCCCACAATGCCACCCAAGAGAGAGATAGAGTGTGTTTGTAAGTATTTGTAAAACCTATTTGTGCCCCTAGCATTGATCTTAATGAGATTTTTTTGTCTTAATGATCATGTGGGAATTGCTCTAAGACTGGGTCAAATGACCCGACCCTTTGTAAACCTTTACATACTGGCAAACACCCACAAGCTACCAATATCGAGTAAGACATGGATGCACAATAAAAGAAGTCGAACTCACTTCGTTCTTCAACAAGTCCGTCCCATTCCCACTGAGTTAGCCCAGTTAATAGCGAATATTTCAACACACCTACATAGGGGCGTAGGGATATGGGAACAAGTGGGTGTACCCACTCAATTTTTGAAGTTTGGGAAAAAAAATTTAGTATATGTGATATTTTAACCCCAATGTAGTCTAGCTCACCCTAATAATAATTGTCTATGTGATATTATAGTCTAAACTCACCCTAACATTTCTTATCAAACTTTATTATGTCCATTCTCATTTCGGCCCAACCCAAATTAGTATTCTAAATTTAAATTATAGTCCAAGATCATCCTAATTTAAATCTTATTATGTCTGTTCTCATTTCAGCTCAACCAAATTAAGTGTTTCATGCCCAATTTGACACCATATCATGCGGTTTTTATTTTTATTTTTTGGGATAGGTGTGACACCATACCTTGTTAATTCAAATAGTTTGAATTTATCACTTCATATATATATATATATATATATAATTATCTTATTATAAAAAAAATGTATAAATAGACCAACCATAAAAAATACTCCCTCCATCCATTTTTTTGAGTCCTGTATTCTATTTTGGGATGTCCCAAAACCCTTCCTTGAAATCTATACTAAGACAAAACTAAAAAAGTTATTGTAATGATTATGGACAATTGTGGAAAGTAGGTGTAGATTCTTTTTGTCTCTTTAATAAGTTGAGTTCCCAAAAGTGAACTCAAAAAAAGAATCGAAGAGAGTAAAAAATTTAGGGGCTCTACCCTCAACCCCCTCGAATAACTTGCTTAGCCCCCATCAGGTCCTACATATATATTCTGTGAGACCAACTATTAACAATTCCTTTCCAGCAAAAAAATAAATTAACATTTCCTTGACAAACACACACACACACACGCGCTAATAAAAGGAAAAAGAGCAAAACCAAATCAAAAGAAAAGAAAAGGTCACATTTCGATACTCCATACCTGGTCATACCTAATCCTAATGATCAAATTAATTAATTTCCCTGGTCCACTTTTTCTGCTGATAGGTAACCCAGCTCTATATAAACACTACTTCAACAACACATATCTACACAACCCCAAAAAACACAAAAGAACCAATTAATTACAAAACAGAACCATGGCTCATATGATCATGCTGTGTCTCTCCTCTCTTGTAATCCTAGCAGCCCTCCAATCAGCCCACGCAGTCGAATTCGTCATCATCAACAGGGTGGCAGCAACTCCGGGAGGCGTCCGTTTCAACAACGAAATCGGGTTCGATTACAGCAAACAAGTACTAGATGCGTCCACGACCTTCACATGGCGAGCCTTCCAGCAAAACACCGAAGCAGAGAGAAAGAACGTACCACGTGTGATCCTGATCATCGAAACCTTTAATGGAGTTGCATTCACAACAAACAACGAAATACACGTTAGTGACACATATATACAAGGCTATTCTGGTGATGTGAAGAGGGAGATCACGGGGGTCTTATATCATGAAATGGTACATATATGGCAGTGGAATGGGAATGGGCAGGCACCGGGAGGATTGATCGAAGGGATCGCGGATTTCGTGAGGTTGAAGGCCGGGTATGCGCCTAGCCACTGGGTGCAGCCCGGGCAGGGGGACCGGTGGGACCAGGGGTACGACGTGACGGCTCGATTTCTAGACTACTGTAATGATTTGAGTAATGGGTTTGTGGCAGAGCTCAATAAGAAGATGAGAAATGGTTATAGTGTTAACTACTTTGTTGAGCTGTTGGGGAAAACAGTTGATCAACTTTGGAGTGACTACAAGGCTAAATATCAGAACTAGGCATTATATGGCTATGGCCAGAATAAAATAAAATAAAATAAAATTCCATTGAAGTGTTGTGTACTAGTGATATACGAAAATTACGAAGCAATATATGATAAATCTAAATAATAAAGAGTTCATTAATGATATTGAGAATGCTCTCACCTTTCTATGCTTTGTTTTTCTTTTTTCTTTTTAAATTTTTTTTTCCCCTGTCAATTGGTATGGTGGAGTAGGGAGCTAAATCTTCTAAGGCATCAATGTAATTACCAAAACTGGAAGAGCTCTCTAATTTTTCAGAGTAAAATTGCTGGTCATCCCAGTGGATTTATTGGGGAAATTACCTGATCATGCATATGGGAAGGGAGGACTACATGCACCCTGGAGGCTGTTTGGGAATGACAGAAACAAATTCAGGTTCAAATTAAATATCAGTTTTATTGGTTTTTATGCAAACTAGTGTTGTATTGGTTTTGACAAAGAATAAATTCTTTGGACATTTTAAGCTAGGCATGAACTCCTAGGTAACTAAAAGGCGACTACATGACAAACAAAAAACTATTTTTTCACCAAAAAAATATTCTACAAATATATTTAGAAGTACTGTTGCACCACGGAATTGGTTCTTGTGTTACGCATACGAACTCTCAATATCAAAGAGTTCAATACACTTTTTGACTCTCGAGTTTAGGTCCTCAGGTTGAATTCTCGTTTAGCGAATCAGTGCAAGACAAATTAGTCTCATTAAATGATGAGTAATACTTGAGGCACAACCAAAGTCACAACTTTGTTTGCACAACCTCTATTTTGTGTCTATCTCTCTCCTAGTGGGCACTGTGGGGTCACTGGCACTGTGGGACCCATCAAGAGAGAGATAGACACAAAATGAAGGTTGTGCAAAAAAGGTTGTGACTTTGGTTGTGCCCCAAGTATTACTCTTAAATGATTGTGGTGGCCGACAACAACACAAAAGAAAAGGGAAAAAAAAAAAATGTTCAGTGTACGTTATGCGTAAATGGGAGATCTAGTGGGTTTCTCCTCTGAAAAAAAAAAAGTAAAATATAAAAATAAGAAAGTCTCCAACCAAATTAGTCGCGAGCAAAAGGTCAAAGTATCTACACTTTATTGTTGGGGTGTTCACGGGTTGGGTGAGTCAGGTTTGACCCCTACCCTTTCATCCATCCGAATTTCATCGGGTACAGCGCCTAGCACCCGTCATCCATCCGACTTATCGGGTGAAACTGACTCATCGATTTCGGTATTGGAAAACAATTATTTAAGAAGAATTAGATAGGCTAGCCCTATTGTCAGAGCATCAATCTCTAACGCTAGAGCAAAAAGTGTCGCTAAAAGTTTTAGCGACACATTTTTTTTGTCGCTAAAACTTTTCGCAACACTTTTTGCTCTAGTATTAGAGATTGTTGCTCTGGCAATAACGACATCCATTATATATAATAAGAGTAAGTCTTTGGGCACAAACAAATCTCACAAACACAATGCACAAACACCACAATGTATATATCTCTCCTAGTAGAGTCCACTGACACTGTGAAGTCAACAGACAAGAGAGATAGACACATTGTGGTATTTGTAAATGGTGTTTGTGAGATTTGTCTGTGTCCAAAGACTTACTCATATAATAATAATTGAGGAGATGGAAGTCACTGCAATCCAATCAAAAATAGGACTGCAATCTTTTTTTTTTCTCAGCAAACAAGTTTTTATTAAATGGAGATAGTCCAAAGAAATTACATCAAGAGACAAATCATAAAGTTGCCAAGATCAAAGCTAGGAAAAATCCGTGCGGGTTGGCTCCAAAGCAGACAATATCTTATTGGAGGAGACTTGGGTCATAACATAATGGTATCAGAGCCTAATCCAGCCGGAAGTGTGCCAACAGGGACGTTGGGCCCTATGGAATATAACGACCCTGGTGCTGTGTGCTGTAGGGGGAGTTCGTCCCACATCGCGAGAAATGAAGGGTAATGTGCTATATATGGAGGGCCATAATGGAACCTAATAAGACGCGTTTTGGGCAAACTTATGAGCCTATGACAGGAAAAAAATCATATTAATTAAACTCAAAACAGACAATATCTTACTGGAGAGACTTGGGTCATAACACCACCCTAAACATATTAACCAAATTAGATTTCAAGGACCGCAATCTACATTAATGTACTTCGTCCAAGTCAAAGTTGTTGGAAAATTTGTCTTCAATATCTTCAAAATCCACCAACCAATAATGCCGCAAAATGTATTCCAATAATATGCTTCAAGGCGTGTACGAGACACTTCCCTAAATACAGTATTTGCCCCCACCATAATTATCATTTGGTGTGCAAACGGGTATTCCGCAAATCTGTATTCAAGGTACAACGAAGCCAACCTATCTGCAATATGCACTATTGAAGATAGCCGAAAACATCCACCAAGAAATAAAAGCCAATCCTAGAATTCTATTTCTGCAGAAAACATATTCTAATAATGTTTATTTAATCTAAAGAAAGACAACGTAACTCAAACTCCTAATCTTGCATAAAGGAAGAAGAGAGAGATCTATATCACCTTCCAAATGAGAATTGATACACCCTATATATAGAATGGTTGGTGTCCCTTCATAGACATTTGCGTCTATTAGCCTTATGACTATTGATCCAAGGGACACAACATATAGATTTGAATTTAATTTGAACCGATTCTGAATGGTTGCGACCCATCAGTTCGAATTCAATCTCAATGGTTGCGACCCATCATTTCTAATTCAAATCTCACTCACTCTTAATCCCTTATTTTGAAAATTCTTCAACATTCCCCCACCATTTTCGAAATAAGTTTTGAAAAACATTGGCTATAAGATCTATGTATAAGTAATGGTGTCTTGCGACTTGAACCAATTACCCTGTGAGGACTCGTCAAAGCTAATCAGGAGAGCTTAGTAGACATAGTCTTTGAACTGGCAATCCATATTGACTAACCGGACTTATCCCCACACATAAACCTTTAATCTTAGTGGATATTTATATAAGCCGACACATGAATTAGGCCTTGTGTCTATACCTTGATTTCGTGAGTGCTCTAGATGTCAAGCCCTGAACGCATAGGAAGCGGCACCACTTCCACACTCATATAGGTAGACTTATCAGAAGTGTTCCTGTAACTAAAACACTCCAACACAATTGTTATAAGTCTATTGAGAGCGTTATAGCTCATCCTCCTCCTTAACACATTACAGGTACTAAGCACTAATCATTGGGATGATTTATATGTATATATATACATATATTTTATTTAAAGTGCTTACAATCACGACATATGATGTACTTTACTCGTTGAACCTGAAAACTTGAAATGTCAAGTGTCAGGTTGAGTTTCCATCAAGAGTGACCATATTTGTTGGGCTTTAGTCCCATCCCTACCGATGTCTTAGACACCAAATTCCTTGCAAGTTCTTTTGTGAAAGGATCCGCCAAATTTTGGCAGCACCTCACATATCCACAGTTATTAGACCATCCATGAGTAACTGTCTCACATAACTGTGTCAAAGTCCAATGTGTCTGGACTTACCGTTATACACTTTACTATAAGCCATAGAAAGTGTAGACTCACTATCACAATGGATAGATATAGGAGGCATAGGTTTTGGTCAAACTGGAATTTCTAAAACTAAATTCCTTAACTACGCGGCCTCTTTTCTTCTACAGCTAATGCTACAAATTCAGTTGCCATGGTGGACTTAGCTATACAAGTGCGTCTCTTTTTCCATAAGACAACTCCTCCACCAAAAGTGAAAAAACCATCCACTCCTTGATATATGATCATTCTTCCCGCTTAGTGCCAACGGGCATATAAATTCTATTAGTGCATGTCAATGCAAATAATTAGAATCACTAGTATCTCTACTAGGTTTACCAGCTACATATTAGGCCTATTACATGTCATTTTGTTATAACATTATAGCATACATTAAACATATTCCACCAATTAAACAATTTTAATTCAAGTGTCTCACAAATATACAAACATATTGATAATGCCACAATAATCCTTGTACACTAATTACCAAAACAAAATTAAACTTGGATTAACTTGGTTTTATTTCCAAAACCTATACCCAATAAACTTACAACTAAGATTATTATGCAATTTAAACAAAATAGTCTTACGAGACCCGCTTAAATAACTATACAATTTGTATAATACTACTTATAAATTAAATTAGTATACAAAATCACTCGCATACAGCGTAACATTGTGAGTACATGTGATAATGACAAAATCTAGTCTTTCAAACAGCTATTAAAATTAGTAGCTTCGAAAGTGAATAATAAATAATATATTAACCAAACTTTAGCATTTAGGTGCAAGCACAAGCCCTCATCATAAGGGGTCAACGGAACCCAAATTTTTACTTCGCATTACGTTTGGGTTGAACTACCTTTAAACCAGTTCCAGCCAACCGCGCTTTTGGGCTACTAAAGTGCTTATGAAAAATATATTTACATTTGTCAATCTTAAAGTCATTAGCTTTAAGTTCCAGTGTGACCAATAGTCATCTTGACTAAAGTCATTACATATTATTTATTTTTTTTTTTTTTTTTCAATCTTAAAGTCATTAGCTTTAAGTTCCAGTGTGACCAATAGTCATCTTGACTAACATCCTTGGTTATCACACTTGATCATCTTGTGTTATCCTCAATGCTACGTACTCTATATATTTATATTTTATGAGCATAAAGAGTTTCACAAAATGAACGAACTATATATATTCAAAATCTTCCATACTTGCAAAATATTAATAAATATTAAATAGTAATTCATTTACTTTTCAACATATATCTACTCACATTTACAAGTATCGATGATCACATGTTAATCCGTGTATTTTATCACTATTCATCCATGCTTGGACTATAAATGGTTGACTTTTAATACGTACTAAGTCCGGCAAGATTCCATGTTACCAAAGTTTTCTATGAACTACAAAAGTGCACTGATACAATTAGTATACAAAAATGCACTGTTTGTAATAATTATATGCACAAATGTTAATGGATATTACGAAGCGGTGCACAAGTACACCGTTTTGTAAACATAAATAGGATTCTATTTAAACGATACACACTGTTTCATCAAATTTCATTGTTAATTGACCATACAAAAGATTCTCACAAATCAAAACAATCGGACTATGTATCCAAAATGAGAGGGTGCCTCTGCACCGAACCAATTGTTAAGTAGAAAATCAAAAGGTATCAAAAGATAGCATTTCCCAAACAAAGACAAGGAAATTCCCAATGTATATATTCTATCATGTATGTGAACATGCAGAGGATTTGTGGGGAATTTGTATAACAGTTGATTGTGAATTGAGATCATTGTTATATGATCCTTCATCAACACGTAGACATATAGATAAAATAAAAGGGTCATGCGATTTACACACATACAGTGAATTATAACCAGAACCTGTATATCAGATCTATAAACTAAAACCTGATTTATGAACAAGCTAGTCAATCGTGTTTCGCACACAAACAAAAGTTTCAGATTTACACATACGGTTTGTATAGACACCGGATTTGTAATGAACAGTTTTTACGAAAAAACGTATGTACAAAATCTTAAATGCAAATTTGACATATCGCATACGTACATATTCGATATTTATCTAGAACAATTTTTAGAAGACGAACCACATTTCAAAATTAAAGAAACCGGTGTATATTACTTATATCAAATGGAAAATCAAATAATAAATACAACAAAAACGAGATATATATTATACAAGACATTTCACTAGTCAACAACCAAGTATATATATTATGTAGACCATGTATATCCAATTTATATACCAACTGATTTCTAAAACATCTATGCATCAGTTTGTATCAATTTTTTTTTTTTTTTTTTTTTTTTTTTTTTTTTTGCAGCATGTTGATAAAATACATTACAACTTTCCAAAACAGATCTTATAAATTTTCAGATAGCAATAAATTCTAGATTTTCAGAATGCTCAATTTGAATATATATATATATATATATATAAAAAAGACCAAAAGCATCCTTGTCTATGAACACGATTTCCTAAAGAATTTTCCTGAGTAATCCCAGAATTCTTCTAATCACAAATTTACAAGATTTAAACTTGTCATGGGTTTACATGATCTTCGACTAATTCCGAAATTACCGAATAAAAGAAAACCAGATGGTTGGAACGATGCCAATTATTTAAAAGCTTCATTCACATGTGTGTTATAAAAAGTTCTATGCTTTACTATTAAATAAATAGTTCTCAAAACATGCACTGGTTTACAATTTCTCCACTAATTGACACCTACTTGGCTTTTAGAATTGCAATATAGTAAAAGTGATTAACAGATTATATTCAATGTATATTCCAATCGGCATGACTTGTCCAATACATATTGACCCGAAACGCAAACAGTGTATACATAGATATTGTCATATTATTATCGTTGTAGAAAATACACAAACTACATTGATATAAATTCAGGATTTGAACTGTTCCAAAAAGGTTTCTGCATCCTTGTATAAAATTTGATTTCCGAAAAGTGTTTCTGGTCCAGAAAGTTTTATAACAGTCTCTAGTTTTCCCAAACTGGTCTTTTGGAGTCAAGGAGATAAAGTTGCTATCACAGAGTGCATGTGTTCTGAAAAACACATTTGATGCTTTTGATTTTCTGATTCTGATAGATATGTGATCCATATTTAAAGTCAATGCCATTAATTTGTTTTTGATAAAATGTGCTACTATCAGATTACTTGAGAAATCTATATATAATATATATATATAAGCACATACTATATGTTAAGGATATAAGACGTGACTTTTTGGAATTCAAATTTGTTACGGGTTGTATTTATATTTTAAAGATAAAGACAACTACGGAGTATATGTTTAACAAACAAAATTTATCTGAAGGATTTTGTGGAAAACAATGCACCGTTTCGTTAATTACTTTTGTAGTTATCTACTATCCCTTCTAAAAGACATGACGTTGGCCATATATTCCATGTGAAGATGGCTGGTTATGTAATCGTATGTTCAATTATGAATTTTCAAATGCTCTGCGGTGCATAAACTTTCATGATTATATATATATATATATATATATAATGCACCAAATATATGTAAACAGAGGCTAATGAAAATACCAGATTTATGAAACAGATTTGTATCTCTAGTGATCAATATTACGAATGATATCTCTTACTAGAATTGTAATTGCATAAAGACAGAGAAAGAATAACTTATCGATCAGTTGGTTCATTGAAGATGAATCCGTTCAAATACTGTATTTAGATTGTTGGAAAATTTGTCTTCAATATCTTCAAAATCCACCAACCAATAATGCCGCAAAATGTATTCCAATAATATGCTTCAAGGCGTGTACGAGACACTTCCCTAAATACAGTATTTGCCCCCACCATAATTATCATTTGGTGTGCAAACGGGTATTCCGCAAATCTGTATTCAAGGTACAACGAAGCCAACCTATCTGCAATATGCACTATTGAAGATAGCCGAAAACATCCACCAAGAAATAAAAGCCAGTCCTAGAATTCTATTTCTGCAGAAAACATATTCTAATAATGTTTATTTAATCTAAAGAAAGACAACGTAACTCAAACTCCTAATCTTGCATAAAGGAAGAAGAGAGAGATCTATATCACCTTCCAAATGAGAATTGATACACCCTATATATAGAATGGTTGGTGTCCCTTCATAGACATTTGCGTCTATTAGCCTTATGACTATTGATCCAAGGGACACAACATATAGATTTGAATTTAATTTGAACCGATTCTGAATGGTTGCGACCCATCAGTTCGAATTCAATCTCAATGGTTGCGACCCATCATTTCTAATTCAAATCTCACTCACTCTTAATCCCTTATTTTGAAAATTCTTCAACAAAAGTCTAGGCAGTATTTATATTCTAACAATTGTGCATTCTTTAACCAACCTTTGGCCACCATACCAGCAATTTCTAGAGTGCACTGACCAATTTAAGCAAGTCCTTAGCATCAATTGAAACAAGAAGAGCAGTTTCATAGAGTTACTCTCTCTCTAAAATGAGCTCTCACCTGTCTCTAAAAACCCCCTCCTCCAACGCCTCTTTCATAGGCTCTCTCATAATGGGAGAGGCCGGAGAGCCATTTCCTCTCATCCACATAAAAACAAATTCCAGCTCTGTGAGTATGTTAGTTTGTTGACGTGGTATTTCTATTGCATTGAATATTTATTCCTTGCTTTGTTAGTTGTTCCTCTCTGTGAGGGTGTTGTCCCTCTATTTGAGGGTTTTTTTTTTGTTTGGTCCGGCTACTATTCTTCGCAAATACATCATTGTCCTTTCAAATATGGTGATTTACTCATGCAGATTTGATGTTGTCTTTACCAGATCCGTTATTCTTTCGTAAAATTTGGCGTTTTGTTGGGATTTTTTGCATGATGAGTTTTGAGGTGATCTCTATTGTGGGATACTATAGCAGCTATTTCCCTTAGCTGACTCGGTTTCAAGCTCCACCACAGAGAGAATTTAATCCGGGATTGAGTAAGATTGCAATGCGGCTAAGAAGCTTGTGTTGCTTATTTTTATTTTTGTAGTTCTGAATGTTGTACTGTTCCTTTTGGAATCTCTATCAAAAAAAAAAATACTACTAATTTTGAAAACAACTGGAGAAAAAAAAAACAGAACAATATTCACACATGTAGAATCGTAGATATAGTTCACACATCTGAAAACAAACGTGTTCCTATTTATATTCACACATGTAGAATCGTAGATATAGTTCAGGGCCTTTGGGTAAATATTAAGGATTTGGCCAGGGCCTTTGGCCTCCCAAAGGGAGGTTAGGGGTTCGAAATCCCCCAGGGGTCGTGTAAGCTAGTTGGAGGGATGAATATCAAGATGGACTTTAAAAATGTCCAGCTTGGTGTGGGTTCAGATCCTACCACTAGCTTGCCTCCCTGATTTACCTGGTGCGTGTGTTGTGGGATCGGTGCACGTTCCCGGGGTTTGCCCCTTGTTCTACTCCGATAAAAACGACAATAGGTATCGATCCCGAAGTCGCGGAGGACAGATATGGGGATTTGTCCTCGTATTCAAAAAAAAAAAAAAAAAAGTAGATATAGTCCAAGTCTAAATGTAGGGTGAGAAACAATAGAGGTGAAAGTAGAGTGAAACATTACACAGGTGAATTAGGGGATACTAACATAAGCAAATATAAAAATTGTTTAGTTCATTCACCATAAACTCAGGCAAATTTTTTTTTTTTTTTTGATTCACTGTCCTCTTCATCTTTGATCATTCGTTGCCTTATCCAGAAACAATTCTTTCGATCTCTGGAGATCAAAGCTAATTGGGATTGTGAAGAGGGCTACCTCTCTTTATTAAAGAGAGGACCTCTGTTTTAGCCGTCAGATCGTGTTTTCATTAAGGGCAGTGCTGTCATTTCACAGTTTTTAAATACGATCCGACGGTTAAAACAGAAGCCCTCTCTTTAATAAAAAGAGGGCGCCCTCCTTAGAGCCTAACTGTATATATATATATCAAATATTCTTCCAAAACTCAACCAAACCAATCCATAACTGAACAGTTCATCGTACTACTTTACACTTTCTCTTCATCATATATTAGACTGATTAATTTTGATGTCAAAGAACCCAAACCAGAGCCACAGTGACCATAAATTGACCAAAATTTCACACAATTTTATTATCTAAGCAAACATCATCCACCATCTTACCCACAATTTCAACATCATTCACCATCTCACCGAAGATATACAAAATATGTGTAAATACATTATGGTTAGTTCATCTACAATACTCGTTCAAACAACACAAAATACATAATTGACATGTAATGGATCAACCAAATTATAGAACCTTTGGTTAAGAATGATGTCCTTATATTGCTTGGGACTTGGGCGGATGGGGATTTCAGATTTGGGTGCCCTAATCAAACCCTCAACCAAATTACAGAACCAATGCGCATGTATTCACCTTTAGCACTTGTAAATCATGGCCAAAAATTGAAGAATTCATATACCTCATAACCATGGAAGCTATTCCAGCAAGCTTTACTAAATTTGAAATAAAAAAATTTTCACCAAATGAGAGAGCAAAAGGGAGATGAAGACAGAGCATGTCCATTGTCGTTTGGTGCATCACAGACCACCACATCAATTGATCCACCACTGATTCCATCACCGAAACTCGAAGGGTTGATCTCACTCGACATATGGGTCATGACCGATCTGCTTCACTTGGTTGAGGGTTTGATTAAGGCAAGGAGAGATGAAAGGGCGGAGAACACTCACAAAAATGGATCTAATTGCAGGTAATCTCTCATACACACTCTACACACTCTCTCTCTCTCTCTCTCTCTCTCTCTCTCTTCAATTCTTCATGGTGGGCGGAGGAAGAAAAACGGTGGAAAAGGGGAGGAACATGAGGATTGGAAATGGTATTTTTTCCACCAACTAGAATTTGAGACACTAATCAAAAGGAAGGGTAGTTTTGTCATTACTCATTATATTAAGTGAGGTTAACAAAAATATGTTAGTCAAACTAACGAAACTTTAACGGGAGGGAGGTGTCTGATACTTACCATCTCTGATAAGGGAGGTTAGTGTGATATTCCAAACGTGAGGGGTGACGGATGTGATCGGGTCAAACCCCAAGGGAGGTAGATGATATTTACCCTTTTTTAAAAAGTAAAAACGTACACTTTGAGTGAATTACATTGACCTCCCCTGAGATAAGGTCAAAATATAGGAACATCTCTCATAATATGGAAGATTACAATGACCGTTATGTTAAAACTTTTTTTTTTTATAGTGATCAGTTTACCCTTATCAAAGTCAATAAAGATCTCATATGATACTGCTAAGTACACGAATGTCTATTTAATTTTTTAAAATTAATTTGTCCTTTCATATTGTATTTTTAAATTAATGGATTATGATTTATTTGAGGGGTATAAAGGTAATTTTTCATGCATCATTTTATTTGTCAGGGTTCAATCTCTAATAGGGGAGGCTAGTGTAATTTTGTATACGACAAGGGAGGTACCTGTATTTTGACCTTATATCAAGGAAGATAAGTGTAATTCTTCCAAATTCTTTAAAATACATCTTTAAAATAAGCTAAAGGATGAAGAAGATAGTATTGCATTTGGAATGATAACAACCACCTTTCTCTTTTTCTTTCTTGTTTTTTTATCCCCTTTTTTAAGTACATATATCAATTTTGATATACTTCTTATAAAGAGAAAAACACATAGTAATAGAGATGGAGATACAAATATGATAAAGTGAGAGTTATGCAAGTTGATGAGCATGAAATTCCGTCAACTTCTGTACGTAAGATTTGTTTTTCTAAAAAAGTAAATATTGAATAGAATGCATCTGTATTAATATAAGTTGGAAATGAAGAGGAAACTATAATTATCATTCCCAAAAGTGCGTGTAATATGTTCTTTGCTCTATCCCAAGAAATTGATAGCAACAAGCAAAATCACGGACTGGTTGATACAGTTGATCCTCCATCCGCTAGGAGACCTAGATTAGAGGCTAGCTCTTCTCAACATACTCTGATTGGGACTGATGAAGAGGAAACTATAATTATCATTCCCAAAAGTGAGTGTAATATGTTATTTGCTCTATCCCAAGAAATTGATAGCAACTAGCTAGCAAAATCACGGACTGGTTGATACAGTTGATCCTCCATCCGCCAGGAGACTTAGATTAGCGGTCAGGTAACATACTTTGATTGGGACTGTTGAGGGTAAAAAGGCTACAAATCCCCCAAACCCCCCCCCCCCCCCCGAGGTGGAGGATTGTAATGCTATATATTACCTTTGTCGATCAATAAACAATTCTAGGGTATACCTTTTAGATTGACTGTACTCATTATCTTCTAGAGAATTCTTAAGGAGAATCCTAGATTAGAGGCCATCTCTTCTCAACATACTCTGATTGGGACTGTTGAGGGTAAAGAGGCTACCAAGGACTGTATTGCTATATGTTCCCTTTGTCGATCAATAAACAATTCTAGGGTATACCTTTATTGACTGTACTCATTACCTTCTAGAGAATTCCTAAGGAGAATCCTAGAGTAGAGATATGATTTGAGTGAGAATATGCAAGACAGATGTGGCACACGTGGCCAATTACTTTTATTGGCTGATCTCTTAGGTAGTGGATTGCTGACATGTATGAGTATTGCATTGTTGATCAATTGTTGTCTATTGCCATAGTTGAGGATGAAAACTATTTGCTCCATTTCATCCAGACAGAGGAAACAGGAGGCAAAGACGAAGTTTAGTAATAGCCATCCTAAGGGACGCCATAGATCCTGATTGTGGTGGTTTTCTATGTAGTGTTACTTGTTCGGCCTCCGTTGTTCTTTTTTGGCCCTGTTTCTGTTGGACCTTGTTTAATTTTTGATAGCTCCATTTCCATGTCCTATTTTGCCTTATTTTGCATTTGGGCTATGTTTCCCTTTTGGTAGGTTGGGATGGATTTCTCTCTTTACTTTTGGTTTCGATAGTCTCTCTTCCCATGATAGCATAGTTCTCTATGCTTTGAGCTTATTGTATATCCTGGGGTATGCCCCTTGTTTCTTTGTAGATGTCGTTTGGCCTTTTTTCTCCTTTTAATTAATCCGTTTTCTGAAGGGGAAAAAAAGCTATAATTATCATTGGTGAGAATGCATTTTAAAGATAAAATAATACTAGGGGCACAAACAAATCTCACAAACACTTACACCCACAGTCTATCTCTCTCTTGGGTGGCACTGTGGGGTCCAATGAAATTATCCGAACCCCACAGTGCCACCCAGGAGAGAGATAGACTGTGGATGTAAGTATTTGTAAGATTTGTTTGTACCCCAAATATTACCCTTAAAAGATATTATTCCATCACACCCTAAAGTAATTACAATTAGTAAAAATGCTTTGCAAGAAAAATGTCAATTCAAACACACCCTATTATTAGTGTGGTGGAAAAGGCTCTCAAACAAATCTCATGGAAGTAGATGGCTTATCCTATAGCTCTCCAGCATATGAAGCTATCCAGAGACATATTGATGTTACCACGCTTTAGAGAAAGTAAAACAGTTGTTATAAGGTCGAGCTTTTAGGGAAAGATTATTGGGTTTGGGCAGGGAAGGCACTCAATAGCTCTACTATGCTCACTCCCCACTAGCTCTATCTAGGAAAAAAAGCAATGAAAGATTTCACCTGCCTTCGCCCGGAAGTGACTGAACTAGCTGATGTTGTCAATATCAAGATATAAAAAGTATTCTTTACTTTTCAAAAGATTTGCAGTGTGGAAGCAAAGGTCGAACCCACAGAGATTGATTAACTACCATGTTTTAATCTTAAAACCTAAATCTAATTAATTATAAAAACGGATTTTGATTTGAATTATAATTAAACTAATAACAATAAAACTAAATCTAAACTATGAAAGCAATTCAAAGTGTTTTAAATAATGTTTAAGGGAACCTAGGATTGCAAATCCACCACTAGCTTCATAATAGGAATATTTATGAATTACTTTAGCTTACTAAGTTGGATGATAATGGGGAATTGTAGCTACAAGCCCAATTCCTCCGACAAGAAGATATTCATGGTTCAAGCACCAACATAATCCATCTTCGGTTAGCACGAATTATCCCACACTAAACTAGGGTTGTGATCTAATCCGTCCAACCTAGGCATGGACTATTCGGATACTTGATAGCACAAATCAATAAAGCACCATCACATGTAAACAATCTAAACAAGCACAGCAAGAATAGATCGTTGAGCACATCACAGTCAAAATAGATCTAAGATAAGAATAAATTCTGAAAGCAATGATTTAATCAATAGAAGTACGATTTATTTATAAAAATCCTCTAAACATGTGACTGTCATCCATACATAATAAAACTAAAATAAAAACATAAATAAAACCCTATTACTCGTCTAGGGCTTCATTGAAACCCTAGATCTATGATCTAGCCGTCCATGGAAGTGATAGATGGCAAATAGTTGATGGAGGAGGCCATGGAAACCCTTGGTCTTCTTCTTCTTCTCCTTGCTTCCCTCCCTTCAATGGCTGGAAGTATGGTTGTAGAATGTGTATGTATGGGTGTGTCACCCTTCAATTGAAGTAAAATAGAGTATATATAGATTTACAACAAGTTTTGGAAGCCTTCCCAACCCGAAACGGACTGAAACTGATGTAATTTACAGTCTAGACGTCGTTCAGCAGTTTCGTTTGCACAGGAGTCTTCAGTATACTGAAATACGCAACTTTGATTTTAACACATATCGCGCGAGCGGGTCGTGCGAGCGCGACATTTGGGACCTCGCGCGCGCGGATCGCGCGAGCGATTCTGGGACTTTCGCGCGAGTGGATCGCGCGAGCGATTCTCTGTTCTTCGCGCGCGCGGCTTGGCTTTTTCAGCTTCTTTCTTTGTGCTTTTTCATCCTGTTTAGCCTGGTTTAGGTGATTTCTTCCAAATCCTGTCAAAAACTAGAAAACGAAGTAAAAATATACAAAAACAGGATAAAAAGGTACTAACAAATGTTCGTTAAGGCGTATAATTAGGATTAGTTCTCTCCCGATCACACCCCCAAACCTACATTTTGCTAGTCCTCGAGCAAAACTAAAATAAAAACTAACTACTAATAACATACTATTCCATTTTCGTATGGATCACGATTGCATTTAGCGTATGCAACAAGCCTTTTAAACCCCTAGGTGTCCCTAGTCGGACGAGTAAAGTCTCGTGAGGGTTCTCATCAACAAGTCACCCACAACCATATTTATTAACTTGAAAATTTAAAAGGTTTTATTAAAAACTAAAAACTAATAAACAATACTCCTTATTATAACACAATGATTTGAAATAGAATAACGAACAAGAAGAAACGGAATCAGACGTCTACCTACATCATGAGAAACAATCAAGTGCATGCAATGTACGAATCAATAGAGTTCCTCATAAGATTGCACGTGTGTGATGTGGTAGTCAAATGAACACGCGTATGTCATGAACATGGAATATAACTCGGATAACCATCCAACTATGTCTCGACTACGAATCTCACAATTAATTACACTCTCAAATGAAACACTCAGAAACAGGTGTAATTTATCTAAACTATGTGAGTAAAGGAAATATCTTTTCAAAACGAAAAATGCTCACATATGACTCAAAAAAGACGCATGACACGAAAGAACAGTAGTCTCATGGATATGATGCCAATAATCAAGAAAAATTAATCATTACCATGTTTCAATCCCCCTCCCATCGTTTTCATATCCAAATCATGTTTCCTAGGATCAAATAGGACTTTTCAAAGGTTGTAATGTGGCTCAGACAATGGAAAAGGATAGAAAGGATTCAATAGGTAGTTTTAGAATGACATTGTAAGGCATGTTCGATTTCTTTCATTCTTCTTCTCTACCAACTTTCATCTTTTCTTTCTCTTCATTCCTTTTCATTCATTTTTCTCAACCTTCTTCTTTTTTTATTTTTCAATATATTTCTCTTCTCCTTTTCCTTTTCTTGCTTCTCAAATGATTATTCATCGAATACCAAGCAACTACCCCAATAGCATCTTATTTTCTTCTTCATTTTCAACACATCACCTTAACACTACTAAAAGGTGACAAATCTCTCAGTGGTGAACTCCGAGTTTGTCAAGTCGGAGCAAAAACAAGGATAATGGTAATCAAAGAAAGAAATGGCATTTTAACGGCTCAAAGGGCGAACTAAGGAAATTTTATAATTTATCGGTCGGCAATAAACAAAGAGGGCCTAAAATTATTTCCTAGGGTAATACGGTTCTTCAATGTTTACAATGGAAGATTATTTAGCATGGTAACAAATATTTTAACTTGACTATCAACCAAACAAGAATAATGAGACTATAACAACAAGTTAATGCACTATTCCAAATGAAATTCGACAAACACAATGTATTTATAACCCTCTAAAAAGAAAAGATAGGCTCAAAAGCTCACTGGGCTTAGTCTCCACCATTTGTTATCTAGAAATCCGAATCATATTATAGTTCACATCAGACATGTATTCAAGTGACTACGTGCAGTGCATAAGTTTGTGTGCAAATCTATGATATAAAACTACAATTCAAACAATACATAACCTAAAACATTACATCATAACTTTAGCAAATGTTTAATCACATATTCTCTTGTTTATCATTCTATAACAATTCAAAGTTCTCTATCAAAAAGTATCAAATTGATATTGCAAAAAACATTGGTAACATCGTTTATTTAAACACACTTATTGAAAATTTTTAAAATTTTGCATAAAATAATGTGCATGTGTGTGCATACCCCCAAACCTAAACCTTTCATTGTCCCCAATGAAACAATAAAACGAAAGAAAGGAGAGTACGAAAGAAAGGAACGATAATACCTCGATCTCGGCAAACACAGAACAGGTGAACACAAAGAAATATGGCAATAAAGTTCAAATGTACCTGTTACTTGTTGATAAAAAGAAACTAACAAAAGAATATTAAAAGTAAATGAAACCGAAATATAAAATCGATAAACTAATCGAAGTTAAACTGAAACGAACAACCGAAATAAAACGGAAAAGTATAAATGTAACAAGGAAAACAACAACTAACTCGATCTAAAATGACCTAATAAACAAAAACAGAAACGTAAAAACTACCTGATCAGGTATGGGGGAAGGATACAGAAAAGAAAAGAAAATATCAAGAAAAGGAGAAATCGCGCGAGCGGCCGTCGCGCGCGCGAATCCCAAGTTTTTTTTTTTTTTATAAGTAATATCTCGCGCGGGCGAGATGCCTCGCGCCCGCGAGATCAGGCGCGAGGAGAACCCGAGAGCTCAAAACAAAACGTAAACAAAAATTTCACTAAGGCACAATCTCGCGCCAGCGGACCGCGCGAGCGACGTCTCGCGCCAGCGGGCCGCGCGCGCGAGAATGGTATTTTCTCTTGTTTCACTTATTTTATGTAAATAAATTAAAAATAACTATACTCCAATCCCCAAACCTGTCCAGAAACTCAAAAACAGACCAAAACGACCCAAAAATAGTCAAAAATCATTAAAATAAATGAATTAAAGCTTGGGTTGCCTCCCAAGAAGCGCTAACTTTTACGTCTTTAGCTAGACCATTCTAGCTTAAGATTCAAGGAGGCCGTAACTCGGACTGTGAACCCTTTAAGATGTCAGGAAGAGCCCGATGGTAGGCAGAAATCACGTCGCTTTGAATTAATTCGATTGACGGTTTGTCAGTATGGTCAAATCGATTTCTTACCTTCCGAGTAGATTCAGCATTAGGGTCCGAGGTATTAGGATTCATCCACTCATCATCCTCTATATTATTCCCCGCACTTATATTTATTACGTTAGTACGTTCAATATTCCGTTTAACCTCACTCCCCTCCACACCTAGATAATCATCGTCTTTGGGAGGTTGATCAACAGCATTAAAAACATTTAATTTTAATTTTATATTCCCGAACGACACTTTCATTACCCCGGTTCTACAATTGACACGTGCGTTGGCCGTGGCTAAGAATGGACGACCAAGAATAACAGGAGTGTATTTTCTAGTATCTAGCACTGGTTCGGTGTCAAGGACCATAAAATCTACAGGATAGAAACATTGATCAACTTTTACTAGGACGTCTTCGACGATTCCTCTAGGTATTTTGACAGAACAATTCGCTAATTGTATTGTAGCGGCCGTAGGTTTAAGTTCACCTAGACCTAGTTGTTTATAGACATGATAGGGTAAGAGATTAACACTTGCACCTAAGTCAAGGAGAGCCCGATGAATAATAGTGTCACCTATGACACATGAAATCGTAGGCGTACCAGGATCCTTATACTTCGGAGGAGCGTGTTGAAAAATTGAACTAACTTTTTCCGTGAGGAAGACCTTTTTAGGAGTATGACTGCGTATTTTGCGTTTTTGAGTGCAAAGGTCTTTTAAGCATTTAGCATATGCGGGAATTTGTTTTATAGCATCGAGGAAAGGAACATTAATTTTAACTTGTTTAAATACCTCGAGTATATCTTCCATTTTTGACCCTTTCATGGGCAAATGTGACGGTCCCTCATTATTAGGTGGATATGGCATTCTCGGAATATAATTCGTTGAGACCGATTCATTTTCTTTTCTACTTTGATTCACGTCCTCACCCCTCTCTTTATTAGTGTTGATGTTCATATCTATCACATTCTCATTCTTATTAGGGGTTTCTATCACCTCCTCTCGTGTAGTCATCCTAGTTGAGACGGCGTTTACTTGTTCATTCGACCCCTTAACCTCATATTGTCCCTTAGGGTTTTGAATTGTTTGACTAGGCAACGTCCTCTCGTTTCTACGACTCACTACAGTAGCTAGTTGTCCCATTTGGGATTCAAGCTTCGCAATGGATTGTGTATGAGAGTGCACTATTTGTGCTTGTGCATGTACTTGCGTTTCAATTTTATTAAGGGATGCCAACACCTTTTCCTCAAAAATGTTACCCCTCGGAGGGTTCGAATTAGGAGGCGGTTGTTGGTATTGATTAGGTTGAAACTGAGGTCGATATGCATTAGGAAAATTAGTCGCCTCATTAGGATTATTATTGTTATTTTTCCACGAGAAGTTAGGGTGGTTTCTCCATGGCGCATCCGGATTATTAGTAGTCGAATTATAATTATTTCGTGGGTATTGTTGAATAGAGTTAATGTGTTGCTCCACGAATTCCGGAAATTGACTCGCCGATGGACATGCAAGTATCGAATGTGACGGATCTGAACATAATGCACAGATTTCATGAGCAGGTGGGGCAGTCATTTGATTCAATGTCATAAGTCGGTCAAGTTTTTTAGATAATTCTTGAAATTCAATAGAATGACTCGACTCAAACTTCACCTCTCGTTTGGTTGGAGGAAGATATCCTTCCGAACGTACCGACACAGTCTGATGCATCGAATTCTCGCTTAACGTTTCAAATATTTTCCAGGCTTCGTCGGCGCTTTTGTGTAGGAAAGTTCCCGCACAAACGGCATCGACGGTATTACGGACAGAGGGAATAAGTCCCTCGTAGAAGACCTGCACAAGTTGCCACTTAGGAACCTGATGATGTGGACACGAGCGTAATAATTCTTTAAATTTTTCCCATGTGTCATAAAGTGTTTCCCCATCTTGCATCACAAAATTAGTGATAGATTTCCTTATTTGATTCGTACGCATAATAGGAAAAAACTTTTGTAAAAATGCGGTGTGTAAGGCTTCCCATGTCTTAATTGTGTTTGGCTCCAAAGATTGGAGCCAGTATTTAGCTTTATCTTTTAACGAGAATGGAAAGAGCCGCAATTTCAATTCATCATCAGTAAGATTTTGAATTTTCAAAGTAGAGCATATATCCTAAAAATCTCCTAAGTGTTTATATGGATCTTCATTTAGACGACCATGGAAAGATGGAAGTAGCGAGATGGTAGACGACTTTATCTCAAAGTGAGATGCCGTCGCCTCCGGTAAATCAATACATGTTTGTGGCGTGTAAGTCGTAGGAATAAAGTAATCTTTAAGTGGAGGAGGTGGCGGTATATTAAGATTATTCAGATTATTTCCGTTGTTTTGATTGTTATTGTTATTTCCACCGTCAGCCATTTTAATCGGTTCAATTTTAAAAGTTCGAGTTTTCCTTAACCGTTCACGGGTACTTTGAATTTCGGCCTCAAACAACGAAGACGGAATCGGAGTTGATTCGTTGTCTTGCAACCCAACTCTAGAAGCTTGGGTTGTGGACTTACTAGTTCTCAAGGTACGTTCAAGTTCAAGATCGAAAGATTTTAATTCCGGTTTATTTGAACGTGTACCAAACATAAACTAAAAGAAAATAAGCTAAAACAAAACTAATTCAAAAATAAAAATAAATAATAAAAAAAACAGATAGCAATCACGCAACTAAGATAACAAGCACTCAACTAATGTGATGCATGAATATTATCCTGTAATGCAATGACCGCGTCAAGCCCAGCGCCCCGGGTTTCCTAGCTAATGCAGTGCAATTAACCCTAAACTAATGCAAATAGTGCGTCACAGCGCCCTGACTTACAGTGGTTTAAAGCGAGTTTCACAAGAAGCAATTTATTTTATGTTATTTATTTTTTTATTTGCGTAAGCTCCTTTGATGTAATTAGCTGCTCCACTCGGAAACGTTGACTACAAAATAAAAGAACAAGTTAGTAACTAAAAACAAAACGAAAAATAAGAAAAATAAAAACTAATCTAATATTTACAAATTAACTGAACTAAGATTTTAAAACTAAAGGTAGTAATGCAATCCCCGGCAACGGCGCCAAAAATTGATGTTGTCAATATCAAGATATAAAAAGAATTCTTTACTTTTCAAAAGATTTGCAGTGTGGAAGCAAAGGTCGAACCCACAGAGATTGATTAACTACCGTGTTTTAATCTTAAAACCTAAATCTAATTAATTATAAAAACGGATTTTGATTTGAATTATAATTAAACTAATAACAATAAAACTAAATCTAAACTATGAAAGCAATTCAAAGTGTTTTAAATAATGTTTAAGGGAACCTAGGATTGCAAATCCACCACTAGCTTCATAATAGAAATATTTATGAATTACTTTAGCTTACTAAGTTGGATGATAATGGGGAATTGTAGCTACAAGCCCAATTCCTCCGACAAGAAGATATTCATGGTTCAAGCACCAACATAATCCATCTTCGGTTAGCACGAATTATCCCACACTAAACTAGGGTTGTGATCTAAACCGTCCAACCTAGGCATGGACTATTCGGATACTTGATAGCACAAATCAATAAAGCACCATCACATGTAAACAATCTAAACAAGCACAGCAAGAATAGATCGTTGAGCACATCACAGTCAAAATAGATCTAAGAGAAGAATAAATTCTGAAAGCAATGATTTAATCAATAGAAGTACGATTTATTTATAAAAATCCTCTAAACATGTGACTGTCATCCATACATAATAAAACTAAAATAAAAACATAAATAAAACCCTATTACTCGTCTAGGGCTTCATTGAAACCCTAGATCTATGATCTAGCCGTCCATGGAAGTGATAGATGGCAAATAGTTGATGGAGGAGGCCATGGAAACCCTTGGTCTTCTTCTTCTTCTCCTTGTTTCCCTCCCTTCAATGGCTGGAAGTATGGTTGTAGAATGTGTATGTATGGGTGTGTCACCCTTCAATTGAAGTAAAATAGAGTATATATAGATTTACAACAAGTTTTGGAAGCCTTCCCAACCCGAAACGGACTGAAACTGATGTAATTTACAGTCTAGACGTCGTTCAGCAGTTTCGTTTGCACAGGAGTCTTCAGTATACTGAAATACGCAACTTTGATTTTAACACATATCGCGCGAGCGCGACATTTGGGACCTCGCGCGCGTGGATCGCGCGAGCGATTCTGGGACTTTCGCGCGAGCAGATCGCGCGAGCGATTCTCTGTTCTTCGCGCGCGCGGCTTGGCTTTTTCAGCTTCTTTCTTTGTGCTTTTTCATCCTGTTTAGCCTGGTTTAGGTGATTTCTTCCAAATCCTGTCAAAAACTAGAAAACGAAGTAAAAATATACAAAAACAGGATAAAAAGGTACTAACAAATGTTCGTTAAGGCGTATAATTAGGATTAGTTCTCTCCCGATCACTAGCCTTTGGGCTTAAAGAATCGCTTCGCACCTTCTGTCTTCTTTTCTTAAGGATATCCCCAATAGTCAAGATCTCATGCAGGAGAGAAAGAAGGAGTCTGTTGATTCTATGGTAGCTGAACGTCTTCACTTTCATTATTCTTAAAAGAAAAAGTCCCTTCCTTCTTATTGAGAATATTAAACCAATCCGAAGAATCTAAACCAAAAAAATAATGAACGGCAAAACAAATTACACCAAAGTTGTTTTACAAATGAATTAAGTCAGCCCAAAGTTGTTGGATCGAAACAAATATCACACGCAAACAATATATGAAAAACAGAAAGATTAAAGAGACACAGAATTATCACGTGTTTTGGCAATGTGCCTACGTCCACACCAGAGAGCAAGAAGTTTTCCACTATCAAAACGATTTAGGGCTGACTGAGACAGATTGATGTAACGAACCCATTACAATATGTGCCACACCCAACAAAAGTTAATGGGTCTTGCCCTTTTTTTATTTCTGTATTTATTTATTTGGGGGCAAACCCCTTTAATTTGCAACTCATATGAGTACATTCTTTTGACGGAGAAAAAAATCTGTCTTTCTATAAACTGTGTGGAATCAATGAAACCCCTTTTTATCTAAGGATAAAAAAACTTTTAATGAGCTAAAGCATGGTGATTCAAAGGTAGATTGGAGAAAACAAAACATGAATTAAGACAAGAGAACTCAAATCTATGACCATAAAAAGATATCCAAGAAAAAAAACTTGCATCACCATCTTTTTGGACCCATTATTTTTGCTACCATCTCCATCATTTTCATCATCAAAGTTTCTTTATCAATGGTATAAGATCACATAGAAATTAACAGTGTTCAGAGTTGAAGAAGGATGGTGATAAGCTAGTGAAATATAAGGCTGCAGGTTTGGTTGGGATAAACATGGATAGTGATTCAGTTTTTTAACTATTTTCAATTGAGGTGAGGGGGAAAAAGTTATCTAATAATCATAGGTGACCAGATCAAATTTAAAATAACTCACAACTTCTTATGTAGCCCATTAGCATTCAATAAAATATAAAAATGTATGGGAGGCCAAAGCCTACTCTGCTTGGGTTGTTTCAACACTGCCGGTCCCAAGCCCGGATAAAAGAGGAGGGTTAGTGCGTTAGGTAGCTCGACAGTCAGCAAGTAAAAAAAATCTGTCGGATCCTTATGATATGAATCCAAATATGAATACTCGTGTAAATGCTAGGGCGTTCCCTTTAAGCGACACGTTGCGCCTGTCTTCGGGTGTTTCAAAAAATATAAAAGGGGCGCCGCATCGACGCCTGGGTGCGGTGTTAAATAAGCACACCCGAACTAACCAATGGAGCCCCCAATGGTATCGCGACAGATAAATCATAGTTTAGGAACTCTAATGGTTTATCTAGATGTTTAGCAAAGTAGTGTGACACGAATGAGTGTGTAGATCCCGAATCTATAAGTACATTTTCTAGATGTGAGCAAATGGGAACCATACCTAAGATAACAGTGTCGGCAGAAGTAGTATCCCCCGGCCTGAGTTGAAATGATCTTGCCTCTCGCTGCTCTCTCCTCGGAGGTTGAGTAGTCCTCGGTGTAATGGCACTAGCTGTATATGAACCGAAACCAGAAGCTCCCTGACGCTTGGTTGGACAATCCTTAGCTTGATGTCTCAATTTCTTACAAGTGAAGCATCGACCCCTCATATCTATATTCTGATTTGGACAGTTCCTGGTGATGTGTCCCGGTTGTCGGCAACTATTGCAAATAATTAGATTTGGAAGTTGATTGCATCGGTCCCAATGGAATTTCTGACAAGTCTGACATCTCGGCTTGTTTCCACTAGAACCACTACCAATACTAGCTGATGATCCTCCCGAACTCTGCCTTTTTGCACCCCCTTAACCACTGAACTGACTTGATCCCGGTCGTTTACTTTGTTGACTTGGTGGTGGTGGCAAGTTTGAAGTATACCCAAGGTCTCTCTCAGCAATAGAGGCTATATCCAGTGCCTTAGCATAGGTCTCTGGCCAGAATACAGTTACTCGTCCTCGAATGTCGTTTCGAAGCCCTGCCACAAATTTCCTTGCTTTCACTTTTTCAGTTGTTATCACATCGCCCGCAAACCTTCCCAAACTCGTAAATTGTGTTGAGTACTCTCGGACTGATTTTCCCCCTTGCACCAACTCCATAAACTCTTGAGCCTTTTGATCCCCAAAAGATTCCGGAAAGTATTGCTCGTTGAATATCTCAAGGAATTGTTCCCAGGTAGTCGGTTGACCCGGACCCAGCTTAGTACGCCACCAATATTGCGCTTCATCTTTTAACGTGTCTGCAGCAAATAGCAGTTTTTGTTCCTCAGTACATGGTAACACTCAGAAGATCTTCTCCATATCTGAGATCCAAAAATTTGCCTTCATCGGATCGGCTTCCCTGCGGAATATCGTTGGCTTCTGCTTGTGAAATTTGGAAATAGTGACAACTTCCTCCCTCGTATTTGGATTTGGTTGTACCGGTCTTTCCTTTACTACATGAGTTTCGGGGACTCGTACCAATCCTTCGATTGCTCTTTCAACCCGTTCTATTCGGTTTGAGGTGTCACCTCCAGACATAATGCCTGGCACCTACATATAGTACACACATGCACGTTACTTTTAAATAAACACATGGCATGCTTATCGACATTAAAACATGCTAAGTAAACGTGTATGCATGTTTATGCAACTACGTGTCATTGTGTGCACACTACGCGTCGTATACGTCTCTCGTCCCCAAAGGCTCTAACTATTGCTCTGATACCAAAAATTGTCACACCCCAACCCACCCCCGGTGGATTAGGACACGTGTAACAAGAGTAACCACACCCAAAATATACACTAACTAGAAGAAAAGGTGAATAAAATCACTTTAAAGAACTCTATTGTGACAAAACAGCCCCCAAGGGCAAAATGGTCATTAAGAAAGTATGTAAAATTTTTATACCAAAAGTTAGATTTTTGAGTCCCAGTTCTAACGCAATAAACGGTGCGCGAATCCGAGTTTTCTAGAAAAAGTTATGCACGTTTCCGTAAAAACGGACATGCTGTGAAAAATTACAAGGTGGATCGATCCCTTCATAAATCGCGGATCGATCCATTTATATGAGTCTCTCGCAGAATGTTCCCTCAAAAAGATCCATTTATATGAGTCTCTCGCAGAATGTTCCCTCAAAAGGGCGGATCGATCCCTTCATAAATCGCGGATCGATCCCTTCACAATTCTGCTGCTAAATTTTTCTTTTGCTGTCAAAAAAAGTTTTAACTTTCAAAACACAACAAAATCACATGGAAACATTATGAAACTTTGGAAAATCAATTCCAACACCTTTCTAAACATGTTTAAACTCTAATTAAGCATGGATCATAGAATCATATTCACAATTTGATCAAATCAACCATGAACTCAATTCATTTGAACTAAAACAAACTTTTCAACTTAAAAACTCAATTCTTATCCAAATTACATGAAACTTGCTGGGACTAAACTCAATGACACAACTAGCATTATGAGCACTAAAGAAACATGTCCAAGACACTAGCGACACATCCGGACTTGCCGAGATGGTCAACCCTTTACTTGCACCATTCTTGAGCAAAACAAAAGAGATTATACATAGGTTCTACTTTTCACTTCCAAATACATAGTTATGATCCAAATTCATTTCCAACAACCCAAGTATGAACACCAACATAAAAGGAACCATAATTTACATCATTTTACAAGTTCAAAAGAAGTTCTCAAGCATAAGGCTCAAATTTCCCCCATCTCTCCCATCTCTCCCATCCACAAGTCAAGACTTCAAGCCTCAAGTCGAGGACCTCAAGCCACTAGTTACACCGTAATATAAGTTTAAAACGTATCTACAAGTTCCAAAACCCTTCTCCCCTTTTCCCTGAGCACGTCACTTTCTCTCCGGGTATTGCTCCGTACCTGCGGTGGTTGTTATGTACCACAACAGAAATAGGAAAACGGTTTTCTTAAGCAATTTGCTTAGTGAGCATTCTAAACATGATTGTATGTTTAACACGTGCAATGCAACAATAAACATATAAATCACATTTGTAATCGCCGAGTCACCGGTTCAATGATTCATTCAGACCCGAAGACCTCCCTTGGTCCCGTGGTCACTTTTATTCCTTGGACTTCCGTCTTTCTCGGATTCTTCCTCTTCACCACCCTTATTACTCCCAACTAATGAATCATTGTCCCGGGCTCATTGAATACCATATAGACATATAAGCATGTAGACACATATTCATGTATCAACATATGGTTTTCATAGAATTGACATAGAATTCACAAATTAACAACAAAATAGCCTCTAGCATGAGTAGTTATTCCTAACATAACCCAAGCCTTGAACCTATTAAACACAATCACTTAGTTTGTATAGAAAACTCACCTTATACACAGATTTTACCCAAGATTAAGCTAGAGAAGTGCTGAATTTCACCAAATTGAACCTCAATTTCTATTCCAACAAGAATTCGGTAGACGACGTCTCATCGTCAAATATGAGCTACCAAAATCCGACAATTAAAACATAAATTAAGGGTATAGGGACGTTCGTCTCACCTCCACGAGTCCGAAAACGGCTTCGGTTCGCGAATCCGACGAACGGCGGCGACGGAACGGCGTAAAAACAGTGTCGGCGTCTCGTCTCCGTCTTCTCTCCCGAGCTCTCTCTTTCTTTTTCTTTGAATTTCTGTGGAGACTCTTTAGTCTCTTGACACACACACATGCAATGCATGTTGTGTTGTCAATCTCTCACAATTCCTCTCTTTTCGTTTACACCCCTGGATTTTCTTAAGTTCTTATTATGAAATCCCCCAAACATTCCATTAACTACCCAATTATCTAATGAGTGTTTGTCTAATTTTCGCATGGGTCCCAACGTGGGTCCCACATATTTTGTGAAATTGCTATCGTACCTACTAATTTTAAACCTTTTTCATTTATACCCTTACTTGGATGTCCAAACTAATACTAACACATATCAACATGTAATATGAAAGCATGTAAACAAATATCTATGTAATCACATAAAATGCATGTAATCATTTAAAATGCAAATTACCAATTTACCCTTCGCTGAGTTCCATTTCAATATCTGTTCCACTTCATTGGGGACTTTTCCAACTAGTGTCCCTCTCTGAACACTTTTTACATGGGCGAGTCCAAGCCTCCCCTTAATCCATTTTATACACTAATTATATTAATTAATGCATATAACATGATAATTAACCCGTTTTCCGGGTACGCGTGTTACACATATTGAGGATAAGTTGAGGGAGAATAGACTTAGATGGTTCGGCCATGTGCAACGAAGACCCGTAGATGCACCTGTGCGAAAGAGTGATAAGATCGTAGTGCTTGGAATGGTTAGAGGGAGAAGCAGACCTAAACTGACTTGGGAACATGTAGTGCAACAAGATATGAATATATATAATTTAAATGAGCATATAGCTCTTGATCGTGCAGAATGGAGAAAAATGATTCATACAGCCAACCCCAATTGATTGGGACACAAGGCTTGGTTTGGTTTGGTTTCATTTCGTTTCGTTTCGTTATTAGAGGCCAAAGCCCCCTCAAAATAAAAACATGTTTTAGCTAAAACTCACGCTACTTTAATTTAACTCAATAGGTCATTTTTCTTGTTTTGGTAAAAAATATCCCTTTATGCCTAAAAAATTTCAACTGCTATAATTTTTGTTCAAGAAATCTATTTATCGTAAATTTCATGTTTTGGAATCAGAAAAACGTGATCTACCAAACAAAACCAATATTGACTATGAAAATTCTAGGAAAAAAAAACTAAAAATATAAACAAATATGTAAAAATAAACATTAACTACTTATAAACAATAATGATGTGAGAAGTATTTGATTGCTTGAATCAATGTTGAATTCGAGATGAACTGTTAATTGAACACTTCAGTGCTTGTACTTATAAGGTTATTTTATATCATGTTATAAGATACAGTTGTATATAGACTAATCATAATTCAAAACAGCAAAAAAGGTACTTAAGTCTTTTCTTTAATTGAAATAGATCTTTCTCTATCTTTTTCTTTTTCTTTTTCTTTTTTTTTTTTCTTTTTTGACAACTAATCAAAAGAACATTCATTTCCAATTTAACCATCCTGAATATAATTGTACGGCTGGCTGCATGGAAAATGGAGCTCGGAAACCGAATTTGAATGGAATTAGATACAAACCAATACAACTTTCATTTTTCTTGTTCAATTTCCTCTTATAATTCCAATTCAAAACGGATAGATAAATGTGCCCTCAGTGCTATTATTTTATGTATCTTGTAACCGACATTTTTCCCCCCTCCCTTTTTCTTCGTATTATCGTTCTTCCACTTTCATTAAATTTTAATACGGTAAAAGACCTTTTTTTTAAATAAAAAAAAAACAGCCGGAGACAATATTGACCATCTTCTCTTCCCCCACCCAACCCAAAAAAATTAAAAAAAATAATAAAGAAGAAAAAGAAATATTCTTTTAATTAGAATTTTTCATAGAATTAATTTGCTAAATTGAGTGATTTTTTTAATTTTTCTTTTGGGGGCTAAGAACGATCAAGAGGAACTTATCTACAACAAGGGAAAGAGAGTCTCGATTACAAAACCTTGAAAACAAGAAAAGCAACACACAGATATTCTTAGGTTTAGTTTGGCCCTCACGTGACTTTTTAAAAGGAGTTTATGAAATTTATTACTAAGTTGTTTGATAATTAATTTGATACAAGTGACACAATACTCATCAAAAAGATATCATGAAATTAAAATGCAACCTTGAGCTTTTAAAAGCTCCATTCTAGAGCTTTTAAATGCTCCCCCAAAAAAGTCCTAAGTTCAATATTTGCAAAGCTCATGATGATGCCTAAAATTGGTAAGAAAGACTTGGAAAGAAAGTAAGATGAGAAAGGGTTTGTATGTGGTTCGGTCGCGTTAACAATGTGACCTACGTCCACGGTTGCGTCTGTGCGCTTCTCACTAGCAGATCACCGGCGGGCCTGGTGAGCCAACAGAGATGGGCGGCACTACCAGTACTACCGGCCGGGTGTATGCGTATTGATGGTGAGTTCTCTATTGAGTGCTTGTATGCTTAGAGAATTGATTTCGGGATCCCTTTGATAGGGTAGGTGGGCTCTTTTATAGATGTAAGAGTCCACCCTTATATAGTAAGTTAATAGGATTAGAAAATCCAATCTGATTACAACTTGCTTTGCGTGATCTTTGGAGGGTTTCCTAAATGGTTTAGGAACCTGCCATATCTCCTTCCACAGACTTGTAATTAATTTAGGAAACTGCTGGTTGGGTGGAATCCCGAGCGTCCGCGACCGTCATGCCCGGCTAACCGGTGCGAACCGCCCGGTCTCGGGGTTACCTTGGGAATGCTTGGCTGTGGGCGCCCTCACCAGAAGAACCGGTTCCTCCTGGTGACGTGGCAATGTTCCATTGGCTAAATTATTCTGGACATATCAGCTCATAAAGTAGTTACCAAATGAATTAATATGAAATTATGCTTATAAAAAAAAGCACAAAATTGAGGCCAAACTAAACCTTAATCAGACTTAAGACTATTCAAATCTGAATCATACGTTCAATTTTGTAATTGTTTAATCTTATCTTAAGATTTAAGAATAAAATTTTATGTAAATACAAAGAATTTCCTATGCCAACATGAGGAAATTCTTGGTCCAGATGGCTCCAAATCATTTAGTTGGCCATTTTTAGGAATGTGTGAGGTCGGCCCATACAAAAGGCCCCAGCTGAGTCAAAGTCAAGGGTCAACACCATATAGAATAGTCTTTCTGTAGAAATGGTTGCACCAATTTTCCATTCCCTTCTTATTTTCTTTTTTCCCTTATTATTTCCAATCCATTAAACTCTTGACTAGGCAACATCTAGATGAGATTTGAGAATTTCATTATGTACCTCGTTTAGAGCAACTTCAACATTATATATTTGAAAAGTATTTAAAATATAAAATTTTAAAAATATAACTTTACTTGAAAATTTAATTAAACTGTTATTTTTTGCTCAAAAACTAAAATACCATTAATGAAACTTAAACCGTACAAAGAAAACAAAAATAAACAACAACGATAAAGAAAAACACAAGCAAAGGCAAAACAACCAAGAGAACAATAGGAAGTGCTAGATTGACTCTCCTATCTAACTAGGCAATTGAAAGCTCTACAAAATAGTTAGGTCCTAGGTGTTGATTTTAAAAAGAGTAATTCTTTGGTGATAACTTTCATACAACTTTCATACAACCTCCTAAAAAGATGTGTCTATCTCTCTTCTGTGATGTCACTGGACCCCACAGTGACACAGGAGAGATATACACATCTTTTAGGAGGTTGTATGAAAATTGTCACCAAAGAATTACCCTTTTAAGAATACTAGCATGTATCCTGCGCAGTGTGTAGTATATTGTCTTCTAATAAATCAAAAATACTGGTGATGAATATTGTTATCATTGAAAGTTTAATTAAAAATACACATTTGTAATTGCCTTTGTATAAAGCTTTACATAACATATACAAAATTTTACCCAAAATTGATCCATTTATATAAATTAATAATTTTTTCTTAAAATTGTGAGTACTTTAGTCTCATGAAAACTTTAAAATCACCATATAGGTAACGAAAAAAATATGCTGTAAGCTTATACAAACCGTTGAAGAAGTAAAAAAAGTTCATGGGATGGGCTTTAAAAAAAATAAAGAAAAAAATAATTTTTTTAAAAAGGAACACCCTTTCAAAATGATCATAGCAAAATAATTGAATTGAATTGAACAATGGTAGTACACGATTTAAATATGGGAAGACTTCATGTACCAATTAAATGGTAGTATGTGCTCATTAACACCCACTGCTATATAAGAGTAAAAAAATCCTGGCTCGAAGAGCGGGCCCGACGCCCAGCTCAAAAAAATGGGCCTTAAACCTGGCCCAAGCCCGAGGTAGGGCCAGCCCAGCCCTACCATCCTGGGTACGGCATTAGCCTATCTCTTGAAGCCCAAGCTCGATCCGAGGCCCGACCTGACCAAATCCCGACCCGATTAGAGGCTTCCCAATAATAAAAATATTGATCGTTTTCAAGTAATAAAATATAAAATTTGCAAGTTGTTATATTAAAAGTTATTCCCAACCTACAAAAAAATGGTTACATGTATTGTAGTATTTTTACCATTTTATGATGAATTTAAAGCGCTCACTTAGGCTCTACTTTAGGGCCTAGGGCTGAGCCTGAATTATGAACTCTTAAGCCCGACCCGAGCACGATCTTGCACGTAAAAAGATATGAGACCGTGGGCCAAACGTCAAACCCGTCCAAGCCGATCAATGTCGTGCCAGGGCCATTTTGATATCCTACTACTTTAACAGTCCATTGGTGTGGAGAGAATGTTTAAGGAGTGAACATAAATGAGTAGTGACACGTGTCACTCTCAGATTATTTTTGGCCGCCCACACTTAGGAGTGGCAATTCGGGTTCTCGTGTCATAATTATGTTATTAATCAGGTTGTGTGCTTCAGGTTTGATTTTTAATTTCGAGTGTTATTTATCTATAATACAAGCGATTTTAAATTAATCGTGTCATATTGTGTCATGCTCGGGTTGTCTCAGTAAAATAAATTATCGTGTCAAAAATTACCACCCCTATCTACACTCTCAGCTTTTATATATAGTAATAAATGATTGCTATTTTGACTAGGAGTAGCCAGCTCAACTCGATCTTACAATAGTCACTGATATCATTAACTTACTTTTTTTTTCTTTGTGATGAAAAATCTTCCAATAACATGTCATCCGCTAACAAAGAAAACTTCAAATGTACAGAACATCCATAATTCACAAACCTTTTTTATTATGATAAATACAATGGGGAAGAGGGATTCAAATCTTCACCTAATGTATGGAAGAGTTTGCATGTGTCGGCTAACTCGCATAGGATCTTAGTCCTACTTTTCACATGACTTATAGGTAAGGGTGGAAAATAAATGGTCTTTATCTTTGCTCCTTCCACTCACCTCCATGTGTCTATGTTAAATACCAATTGATGATGCCAAAAATTGGTAAGAGTAAAGTAGAGCAATTTAAGGAGAGAGAGAGACTATTTTTTGTATGTGGTTCGGCCCTGTTAATGAAGGTACCTACGTCCACGGGTGTGTCTGAGCACGTTCACTAGCAGATCACCGGCGGGCCTGGTGAGCCAACAAAGAGGGGCGGCACTACCAGTAATACCGGCCGGGTGTATGCGCATAATGGTGAATTTTGTAGAAGTGCTGTGTAGACTACAGATTATTGGCCGCCCCCTCAATGGGGGGTGAGAGGTCTCTTTTATAGATGTAAGAAACCTACTCATACATGGATAAGGAAATATAATCTCATTAGGATGTGATTGACACCAATCAAGTAGGTTTCCTAATTGTATTAGGATTGATTGTCATTAATTGTGGGGGTTTCCTAATTGGATTAGGAAATAGATGCACTTTCCATTAGTCTTCTAGCTTGAGTAGGAAACTGCCCATAATTTTGGGTGTATCAGCTGCCCCCCATTTTCAAGATTGGCCAGATGCTATATCGGGGCAAGTTTGGAAATCAGTTTGATGTTACTTGCCGCTGTCTGAGTGCCTGTGGAAGCTGCCTCGGGGCTTCTGAGCCTGGTGAATCCTCGGGAACTGGCTGAGAGTTGTGACCCAGCCTAGCTCGGGACCTTTAGGTGCTCGGGAACTGACCGGGAGCTGAGACCCGGCCTAATTCGGAGTCTTTGAATGCTCGGGAAGTGACCGAGAGTTGAGACTCGGCCTACTTCGGAGTCTTTTTACTTAAGTTAGCTCCCAGGATGGTTATCTTCTGCCCGTAAACCTTCGTCAAGGCTGTGGGTAGAAGGATTTTACCATGTTGGAAAAGCCGACCTAAAGCGTACTGCTCTAGGGTCCTTTTTTATGTTAGCTCCCCAGGATGGTTGTCTTCCGCCCAGTTAGCCTTCGTCAAGACTGTTGGGAGAAGAGCTTGACCATGTTGGTGGAGCCGACCTAAATCACGGTGCTTTAGGGTCCTTTTGCTCCTCTATCGTCGGCCAACCTAAGAGATTTTAGTCACCTCTATCGTCGGTCTGGATCTAAGTGGAGTTAATGCCTCTGAGTACTGTAGGTGCTCGGGTTGTCCAAGATTTTGACTTGGTTATCCGCGAGGCCTGTAGATACCCGGTGTGATTACCTGTTTAGTTCACTACGCCATCTTGCCCCCCAAGCTTTCGCTAAGACGAGGGTCTTATAGAGGCTATGATCTGTAGGTAACCGACCTGGAACATGGTGGTTGCAGGGTCTTTTGAAGCTTGCCATCATCAGCCACCTAGGAGGTTTGCCTCCATCGTCGGCTGGACCTAAGCGAAGCCGGTGCCTCGGTCGTGACCCCGAGGTCTTTGGTGCCTGGGTTCGGAGCCCGAGGTCTTTTAGTGCCTGAGTTCGGAGCTCGAGGTCTTTTTGATGCCTCGGGGTTAGGCCCGAGGTCTTTGGATGCCTCGGGGTTAGGCCCGAGGTCTTTTTATATGCCCCGGGGTTAGGCCCGAGGACTTTGTATAAACTCTGACAATCGGTGGAGCCTTACGCGGTGATCAGGCAAGTACCACTGTAGTCGGGCTCATCTAGAATGATGGAAACAGGGGGTCGGATCAGGATCGTCGGGCTCCTGATTTTTATGTGCTGGAGGCAAAACCGGAACTGCTTGATCCTGACTGATGTGAACTGGAGGTCGGGTCGGGACTGTCGAACCATGCCTGTTGTGAGCTGGAGGTCCGGTCGGGGCTGTCTGACCCGGACTGCTGTGAACCGGTGGTCGGGTCGGGATTGCCGGACTCAGACCTCTGTGAATTGGAAGAACTGTAAGAACTCCCGGGCTGATCTCGCTTTCGCTTACTTCTAGAAGACTCGTTGCTTTCTTGCCCGGTGTATTTGGTCTTCAGAAACTCTTCAGTATCAATATATTTTCCAACCCTCTCAGAGAGCTCAACCAAAGTTTCCGGTCGATTTATGTGGAACGACGCGGCGCACTTGGTGTGTTGAACTCCCGAGCAGAAGGCTATGATGGCAATTGTCTCGTTCAGATTGCTGATTTGAAGCTTCTGCTGGTTGAACCGATCGGTGAACTCCTTGAGGGACTCATTATTCCGTTGTCTGACTGTCAGTAGCTGCATGTCTGGCTTTGGCCGCTCATGCATACCGGCGAACTGGTTGATGAATTGCTGGCTGAGTTGTTTGAAACTGCAGACCGATCGGGACTCCAAGGAGTAGAACCACTGCATGGCCGGGCCTTTCAAAGTGCTGGGGAAGGCTAGGCAGTGTAATTTATCGGAGTTGGTGGCTAGGGCCATCTGAACCTTGTAGGTCCGGACGTGGTCGACCGGGCTTCCCGAGCCATTGTATGAATCTAGCCGAGGCTGCTTGAATTTGCGCGGGATGGAGAACCTCGTGATCTGGCTGGAGAACGGTGACTCTGTCTCGGTATTGACTTGATTCGGAACATGGTTTTGACCAAGCTTTGTGGCCACTGCGTCGATCTGCTTCTGTAGGTCCTTGATCCGGGCTTCCACTCCTTCCCGACCGGTATCTGAGGAACTGGTCGGGTTGGTGGAAGAGGCTTCTTCTTCATGGCGGGGTGCTGTCCTCTGGGATCGGGCTCGGCTATGACCCCGGGTAACCGTTCGCCTAGGGACAACTTGGCTCTTGATCGAGTGACCCCAGACTGGTTCCCGGGCCATATGCTCCTGCCTTTCCTCTCGGGCAGCACGCCCACTGTTGATGTCTCTGGCATCCTCAACATGGGACGGGTTGGCTCGGGTCCGTTGTCTGGTCAAGATCGGTTCTCGACCGTACGCAATGTTCCCGGGTCGTTTTCCGGCCACTGGAGGATTGCTTTGCTGGGCTAGCAGTGCTTCGATCTGTTGCTGGATTTGACGCTGGCCATCCAAGAGTTGTGTGAGGGTTGCGGTGATTTGCTCAGATGTCAGGACTGCTGCAGTCGACGCCGGGGCCGAAGGAACATCCCGGTCGGACTGTTGCGCAGCCTTCTTACCCTTCTTTGGTGGCATATTGATCAGTCAAGAATTTGTTGATGAGAAGAATTGTCGTTTCCCACAGACGGCGCCAAGCTGATGATGCCAAAAATTGGTAAGAGTAAAGTAGAGCAATTTAAGGAGAGAGAGAGACTATTTTTTGTATGTGGTTCGGCCCTGTTAATGAAGGTACCTACGTCCACGGGTGTGTCTGAGCACGTTCACTAGCAGATCACCGGCGGGCCTGGTGAGCCAACAAAGAGGGGCGGCACTACCAGTAATACCGGCCGGGTGTATGCGCATAATGGTGAATTTTGTAGAAGTGCTGTGTAGACTACAGATTATTGGCCGCCCCCTCAATGGGGGGTGAGAGGTCTCTTTTATAGATGTAAGAAACCTACTCATACATGGATAAGGAAATATAATCTCATTAGGATGTGATTGACACCAATCAAGTAGGTTTCCTAATTGTATTAGGATTGATTGTCATTAATTGTGGGGGTTTCCTAATTGGAGTAAGAAATAGATGCACTTTCCATTAGTCTTCTAGCTTGAGTAGGAAACTGCCCATAATTTTGGGTGTATCACCAATTACCAACGAGATATTTTCTTAATGAAGTGGGAATTGGTCTAAGACTGGGTCAAATGAACCGACCTTTTTATAAATAGAGTATTTTTGTTTACCCTATTTTGGTCACTTATTATTCATATAGGCATAGAGGCCTCTATTGAGTAACATATATATATATATATATATAATTCTAATAATTATGTTGATAATACAGAACAAAATGATAATGAAATGGGATACATATCACCCAGTAGAGACATAGGTGAGCAAAAATACTCTTCTTCGTCAACTTTTTACATACTGACAAACACCCACAAGCTACCAATATCAAATAAGACATGGACGCACACTAAAAAGAGTCGAACTCACTCGGTTCTTCAACAAGCAAGTTCCATTCCCACTGAGTTGCAGTTAGCAGGGAATATTTTAACATAAGGTAGTGTTATGTGCACATAAAGATCTGGGCCATTTATTTTGATGGGGTCTATCCCTGCACACATGAGATTTACCAAAATGAATGACTTAAATCTTTATGTGCACGAAACATTACTCTTTAACACACCTACATATATATTCTGTGAGACCACAATTAACATTTCCTTGATAAACATACACACACTAATAAAAGGAAAAAGACCAAAAAGAAAACAAAAGAAAAGAAAAGGTAACATTTCCATACTCCATACCTAATCCTAATGACGAAATCAATTCCCTTGGTCCACTTTTCCTGATAGGTACCCCAGCTGACCAGCTCTATATAAACACTACTTCAACAGCACATTTCTTCACAACCCCAAAAAAACAAAAGAACCAAGTACAAAACAGAACCATGGCTCATATGATCGTGCTCTGCCTCTCCTCTCTTGTAATCCTAGCAGCCCTCCAATCAGCCCACGCAGTCGAATACGTCATCATCAATAGGGTGGCAGCAACTCCGGGAGGCGTCCGTTTCAACAACGAAATCGGGTTCGATTACAGCAAACAAATACTAGACGCGTCCACGAGCTTCATATGGCGAACCTTCCAGCAAAACACTGAAGCAGAGAGAAAGAATGTACCACGTGTGACCCTGATCATCGAAACCTTTAATGGAGTTGCATTCGCTACAAACAACGAAATACACGTTAGTGACACATATATACAAGGCTATTCTGGTGATGTGAAGAGGGAGATCACGGGGGTCTTATATCATGAAATGGTACACATATGGCAGTGGAATGGGAATGGGCAGGCACCGGGAGGATTGATCGAAGGGATCGCGGATTTCGTGAGGTTGAAGGCCGGGTATGCGCCTAGCCACTGGGTGCAGCCCGGGCAGGGGGACCGGTGGGACCAGGGGTACGACGTGACGGCTCGATTTCTAGACTACTGTAATGATTTGAGTAATGGGTTTGTGGCAGAGCTTAACAAGAAGATGAGAAATGGTTATAGTGCTAACTACTTTGTTGAGCTGTTGGGGAAAACAGTTGATCAACTTTGGAGTGACTACAAGGCTAAATATCAGAACTAGGCATTGTATGGCTATGGCCAAAACAAAATAAAATAAAATACGATTGAAGTATTGTGTGCTAGTGATGTACGAAAATTACAAAGCTATATATAATAAATCTAAATAATAAAGAGTTGATTAATGATATTGAGAATGCTCTCACCTTTCTATGCATTGTTTTTCTTTTTTCTTTTTTTCTTTTTTTCTTTTTTTTCCTGTCAATTGGTATGATGAAGTAGGGAGCTAAACCTTCTAAGGCATCCATTTAATTACCGAAACTGGAAGAGCTCACTAATTTTTCAGTATACATTATGCGTAAATGGGAGATTTAGTGGGTTTCTCCTCTGAAAAAAAGTAAAAATAAAAATTAAAAAGTCTCCAACCAAATTAGTCGCGAGCAAAAGGTCAAAGTATATGCACTTAATTGTAAGGGTGTTCACGGGTCGGATGAATCAGATTTGACCCCAGCCGTTCATTCACCCGAATCCCATCAAGTACAGCGTCTAACACCCGTCATCCATTCAACTTGTCGGGAGAAACCGACGTATCGATTTTGGTATTGGTAAACAATTATTTAAGAATCATAATATAATAATAATTGAGGAGATGAAAGTCTCTGCAATCCAATCAGAATCATAGGACCGCAATCTACATTGATGTACTTCGTCCAAGTCAAAGTCTAGGCAATATTTATATTCTAACAATTGTGCACTAACCAACCTTCCCCCACCGTACCAGCTAAGGTGGCAATTGGGTCGTGTCAGGTAATAATTGTGTCGTATCATAATTATGTAGAGTTATAAACGTATTGGCAATACACGGGTCATCCGTTTAACCCGTGTAAGGGTGTTATCGGTTCGGTACGATTCGATTTGATTTGTTTTTTTCGTTTTTTTTCCCCTTTATGTTTTGAAAACCAATCGAAGTGATCGATTTGGTCGGTTTTGCCATTTTGGGCGGTCGGATCTGTTTTTTAGTTGTAGTTTATTTTTTTATTCTTTTTTAAAAAAAAAAAAATAAATCAATTTTTTTATTCTTATTTATATTATTTGTATTTTTAAAAAAATAAATAAATTTTTTTATTCTTATTTATATTATTTAATTTATTTGTATTTTAGACCCCCAGATTATTAAAAATAAAAATTAAAAAAATTAGTGAAAAATCCATCAAAGTGACTCTTAAGAATTAAGGTCTAAAAGATTTCTTTGTTTGTTAAAAAGTCCCTCTAGTTGAAACTTATATTTGGTGAACATCCATAGACTAAATATTCTCTCTCTCTCTCTCTCTCTCTCTCTCTCTCTCTCTCTCTCTCTCTCTCTCTCTCTCTGAGTTCTGGGTCTGCCTCCACTACTGTCGATCTACTGCTGCCACCACCACAGAGCCACCGCCCTTTGCCACCACCACCACAACCACTATCCCAAACGCCACCACCACTACTGACATTGTTGCAGCCACCACATCCAACCATCTCAGACGAGCTCGAACTAGATCCGGCAATATCCAACGAGCTCGACCCAAATCCGGTCATCTCCGCGTTAGTTGCAGATTTTACAAATATTAAGTGAAATTCACTTGTTATAGGAAAAGTTAAGTGAAATTTCACTTATTTTTTTCTATATCAAGTGAAATTTCATTTAACTTTGGCTATAACAAGTGAAATTTCACTTGTTTTTTTAGCGAACAGTGACTTGATCGGGTGGTCGCCAGAGATGGTGGGGTGGTCGCCGAAGATGGTGGGGGTGGTGGTTGGAGGTGCCGGAGGTGGTAAGGGTGGTGGTAATGGTGGTTAGAGTTAGATGATGAAGATAAGGGCACTTTAGTCTAAGAAATAGGGAAATGACTTATCCTTAATGATAGATTTAAATTGTCCTCAATATTAAAAAACCGTATGCTAAGTACTTTCCACTAACTACCCGTTGAAAAATATTTTTAGAACTAAAAAAAAATGCTTCAACCGCACCCAAATGGGTCAAATGGATTAGACGGGTTGACCCGCTTAAAGTGTTACCCAACCCGTTTATTAATTGTGTCAACCGGGTCGACTCGTTAATGACCCGTACCCTTATACGGGTCACCCAAACCCATTTATTTTCGTATCGGATCAAAATTTGCCACCCTAATACCAGCAATTTCTAGAGTGCACTGACCAATTTAAGCAAATTTTCCTTAGCATCAATTGAAACAAGAAGAGCAGTTTCATAGAATTACTTTCTCTCTCTAAAATGAGCTCTCACCTCTGTCTCTAAAAACCCCCACCTCCAACGCCTCTTTCAAAGGCTCTCTCATAATGGGAGAGCCATTCGCTCACTTGCTTTGTTAGTTGTTCCTCTCTACGACATTGCTGTTTTCGGTGGCGAATTCAGAACTTTAATTCAGTGGGGGTGAAGTTTTTACGGGAGTTCAGGGGCAGCGCTCCCGATCAAATTTTTTTTGTCGAAATAGTATAATTTTGTATTATTTTTTCCATAAATTTCGTGTATATATAGGGGGTTGGAAATTCAGTGTATTTTTTTGTCTATCTCAGGGAAAATGAGCAAGATGAGGGTTTTTTTTTTTCCCCCCGCTAAGCAAGAGCAAGAGGAGGTTAATGATGAATATGGGGTCTTTGAGTCTTTCGAGGGCTTTTGCGAAACTTCAAACTTCAACTGTATGAGAATATTTATTATTATTATTATTTTTTAGAAAATGCCTTGTGGGACACTAGGGGACTCTAGGTGGTTATTGTTTTACTTTAGATCTTTTATTATATAACATATACATATATACACACAATCTATTATACTATAAAATTAAGAGTGGGAACAAGTTGTCAATTAAAACCGTGTCAAAATTCTAAAACTTACAAAAGAGTAATGCTATGCTTCCCAAATTTCTATTTCAAAAGTGCTTATCAAATTACCTAGCAGTGGGGCCTAACAACTTCCAATCAAAATTCAACTGGTTCCACTATATTTGACATGGCCCCACTACCACAGCATTTGTTAATCACTTTTAGAATAGAATTTTGGAAAGCATATCATTACTCTTTACAAAAAGCATTCGAATTAACATAATAAAGTCCACATATTTTTAAAAACTGCCATATATAACTTGTTTTTTTCCCGAAAGTTTAGTGGAGGCGGCTACCCCCGCTCACCCCCACTGTGGATCCGCCCTTGGTTGTCCCTCTATTTGAGGGGTTGGGATACTATGGCAGCTACTTCCCATAGCTGGCTCGGTTTCAAGCTCCACCACAAAGAGAATTAAATCCGGGATTGAGTAAGATTGCAATGCGGCTAAGAAGCTTGTGTTGCTTATTTTTATTTTTAGTTCTGAATGTTGTATTGTTCCTTTTTGAATCTCTATAAAAAAAAAAACAAAAACAAATTATATTTTTGAAAACAACAGGAGAAAGAAAAAAAAAACAGAACAATCAAGTATTAAGTTGCATCTGAAACAAACGAGTTCCTATTTATATTCACACATATAGAATCGTAGATACAGTTCAAGTCTAAATGTAGGGTGAGAAACAATAGAGGTGAAAGTAGAGTGAAACATTACAGGTGAATTAGGGGATACTAATTTTTTTTTTTTTTGGTAATCGGGAGTGTCCGGGCCAGCTTGCAATTAGGGGATACTAACAGAAGCAAATATAAAAATTGTTTAGTTCATTCACCACAAACTCAGGCAATTTTTTTTTTTTTTTTGATTCACCGTCCTCTTCATCTTTGATCATTCGTTGCCCTTTCCAGAAACAAATTCTTTCAATCTCTGGAGATCAAAGCTGATTAGGATTGTGAAGAAGTAGCACAAGAGGCTATAGTGTCAAAAGAGAGGACCGATTGAAACAAATGGTTGGAAACTTGGAAAGGATAAAAGAGTGTGTTTGTCTTTGCGTTTTTGCCAAATCTTAGATTTAGGCGTCAAAGGCAATTTACAGTCATTTGGTTGCTGAAATCGCGATAGACGAAATGTGTTTTGAGAGATTAACCATGTGTTCACGTTGAGCAGGTGGGGGTACTTTTCACGACAGAGACTCAAAATCTTATACATTGTTGTGTACTTGTATTTGGTTCCGTCATATTTATTTTTTATTTTTAAAATGTGCATGTATAAATATTGATGTGTTGAATATAAAGATACATAGAGAGAGTAAAATAAAAGAGGAGTAGAGATAATGATAGAAAGATTATATACAGGGACTGGATATAGGGGTAAGGGGATACTCAAGCCTCCTTTAATTTTTGAAAAATATCATATATATTTTGATACACCCAAAATTATGGGCAGTTTCCTACTCAAGCTAGAAGACTAATGGAAAGTGCATCTATTTCCTAATCCAATTAGGAAACCCCCACAATTAATGACAATCAATCCTAATACAATTAGGAAACCTACTTGATTGGTGTCAATCACATCCTAATGAGATTATATTTCCTTATCCATGTATGAGTAGGTTTCTTACATCTATAAAAGAGACCTCTCACCCCCCATTGAGGGGGCGGCCAATAATCTGTAGTCTACACAGCACTTCTACAAAATTCACCATTATGCGCATACACCCGGCCGGTATTACTGGTAGTGCCGCCCCTCTTTGTTGGCTCACCAGGCCCGCCGGTGATCTGCTAGTGAACGTGCTCAGACACACCCGTGGACGTAGGTACCTTCATTAACAGGGCCGAACCACATACAAAAAATAGTCTCTCTCTCTCCTTAAATTGCTCTACTTTACTCTTACCAATTTTTGGCATCATCAGCTTGGCGCCGTCTGTGGGAAACGACAATTCTTCTCATCAACAAATTCTTGACTGATCAATATGCCACCAAAGAAGGGTAAGAAGGCTGCGCAACAGTCCGACCGGGATGTTCCTTCGGCCCCGGCGTCGACTGCAGCAGTCCTGACATCTGAGCAAATCACCGCAACCCTCACACAACTCTTGGATGGCCAGCGTCAAATCCAGCAACAGATCGAAGCACTGCTAGCCCAGCAAAGCAATCCTCCAGTGGCCGGAAAACGACCCGGGAACATTGCGTACGGTCGAGAACCGATCTTGACCAGACAACGGACCCGAGCCAACCCGTCCCATGTTGAGGATGCCAGAGACATCAACAGTGGGCGTGCTGCCCGAGAGGAAAGGCAGGAGCATATGGCCCGGGAACCAGTCTGGGGTCACTCGATCAAGAGCCAAGTTGTCCCTAGGCGAACGGTTACCCGGGGTCATAGCCGAGCCCGATCCCAGAGGACAGCACCCCGCCATGAAGAAGAAGCCTCTTCCACCAACCCGACCAGTTCCTCAGATACCGGTCGGGAAGGAGTGGAAGCCCGGATCAAGGACCTACAGAAGCAGATCGACGCAGTGGCCACAAAGCTTGGTCAAAACCATGTTCCGAATCAAGTCAATACCGAGACAGAGTCACCGTTCTCCAGCCAGATCACGAGGTTCTCCATCCCGCGCAAATTCAAGCAGCCTCGGCTAGATTCATACAATGGCTCGGGAAGCCCGGTCGACCACGTCCGGACCTACAAGGTTCAGATGGCCCTAGCCACCAACTCCGATAAATTACACTGCCTAGCCTTCCCCAGCACTTTGAAAGGCCCGGCCATGCAGTGGTTCTACTCCTTGGAGTCCCGATCGGTCTGCAGTTTCAAACAACTCAGCCAGCAATTCATCAACCAGTTCGCCGGTATGCATGAGCGGCCAAAGCCAGACATGCAGCTACTGACAGTCAGACAACGGAATAATGAGTCCCTCAAGGAGTTCACCGATCGGTTCAACCAGCAGAAGCTTCAAATCAGCAATCTGAACGAGACAATTGCCATCATAGCCTTCTGCTCGGGAGTTCAACACACCAAGTGCGCCGCGTCGTTCCACATAAACCGACCGGAAACTTTGGTTGAGCTCTCTGAGAGGGTTGGAAAATATATTGACACTGAAGAGTTTCTGAAGACCAAATACACCGGGCAAGAAAGCAACGAGTCTTCTAGAAGTAAGCGAAAGCGAGATCAGCCCGGGAGTTCTTACAGTTCTTCCAATTCACAGAGGTCTGAGTCCGGCAATCCCGACCCGACCACCGGTTCACAGCAGTCCGGGTCAGACAGCCCCGACCGGACCTCCAGCTCACAACAGGCATGGTTCGACAGTCCCGACCCGACCTCCAGTTCACATCGGTCAGGATCAAGCAGTTCCGGTTTTGCCTCCAGCACATAAAAATCAGGAGCCCGACGATCCTGATCCGACCCCCTGTTTCCATCATTCTAGATGAGCCCGACTACAGTGGTACTTGCCTGATCACCGCGTAAGGCTCCACCGATTGTCAGAGTTTATACAAAGTCCTCGGGCCTAACCCCGGGGCATATAAAAAGACCTCGGGCCTAACCCCGAGGCATCCAAAGACCTCGGGCCTAACCCCGAGGCATCTAAAAGACCTCGAGCTCCGAACTCAGGCACTAAAAGACCTCGGGCTCCGAACCCAGGCACCAAAGACCTCGGGGTCACGACCGAGGCACCGGCTTCGCTTAGGTCCAGCCGACGATGGAGGCAAACCTCCTAGGTGGCTGATGATGGCAAGCTTCAAAAGACCCTGCAACCACCATGTTCCAGGTCGGTTACCTACAGATCATAGCCTCTATAAGACCCTCGTCTTAGCGAAAGCTTGGGGGGCAAGATGGCGTAGTGAACTAAACAGGTAATCACACCGGGTATCTACAGGCCTCGCGGATAACCAAGTCAAAATCTTGGACAACCCGAGCACCTACAGTACTCAGAGGCATTAACTCCACTTAGATCCAGACCGACGATAGAGGTGACTAAAATCTCTTAGGTTGGCCGACGATAGAGGAGCAAAAGGACCCTAAAGCACCGTGATTTAGGTCGGCTCCACCAACATGGTCAAGCTCTTCTCCCAACAGTCTTAACGAAGGCTAACTGGGCGGAAGACAACCATCCTGGGGAGCTAACATAAAAAAGGACCCTAGAGCAGTACGCTTTAGGTCGGCTTTTCCAACATGGTAAAATCCTTCTACCCACAGCCTTGACGAAGGTTTACGGGCAGAAGATAACCATCCTGGGAGCTAACTTAAGTAAAAAGACTCCGAAGTAGGCCGAGTCTCAACTCTCGGTCACTTCCCGAGCATTCAAAGACTCCGAATTAGGCCGGGTCTCAGCTCCCGGTCAGTTCCCGAGCACCTAAAGGTCCCGAGCTAGGCTGGGTCACAACTCTCAGCCAGTTCCCGAGGATTCACCAGGCTCAGAAGCCCCGAGGCAGCTTCCACAGGCACTCAGACAGCGGCAAGTAACATCAAACTGATTTCCAAACTTGCCCCGATATAGCATCTGGCCAATCTTGAAAATGCGGGGCAGCTGATACACCCAAAATTATGGGCAGTTTCCTACTCAAGCTAGAAGACTAATGGAAAGTGCATCTATTTCCTAATCCAATTAGGAAACCCCCACAATTAATGACAATCAATCCTAATACAATTAGGAAACCTACTTGATTGGTGTCAATCACATCCTAATGAGATTATATTTCCTTATCCATGTATGAGTAGGTTTCTTACATCTATAAAAGAGACCTCTCACCCCCCATTGAGGGGGCGGCCAATAATCTGTAGTCTACACAGCACTTCTACAAAATTCACCATTATGCGCATACACCCGGCCGGTATTACTGGTAGTGCCGCCCCTCTTTGTTGGCTCACCAGGCCCGCCGGTGATCTGCTAGTGAACGTGCTCAGACACACCCGTGGACGTAGGTACCTTCATTAACAGGGCCGAACCACATACAAAAAATAGTCTCTCTCTCTCCTTAAATTGCTCTACTTTACTCTTACCAATTTTTGGCATCATCATATTTTAAAATATGTATAATTTTACACTTAAGCCCTCCTATTAAACTAAACAATTCTTTATTTTACACTTAAGTCCTCTTCCCAAGTATGAAATATTCAACTTCTTGGTTTTAATTTGTAGTAACAATGTGTTATTTTATATTGTACCTTTGGTGTCAAATCAATATTAACTTTTTTAATTCCTTTATCAGTTCAAAAAAATATGTACGTATGAATAGATCCCAAAAAAAAAAATCATCTCAAGAGGGCACTGTCCCCGAACTCTCGTAAACTTGCTTCCCTTTTCACCCTACCAAACTTTACCCAACTCCAAATTCCTAGATCCATCCTTGATTATATATTGATAATGATTTGAGATACAAGTCAAGTAACTTGAAGGTACGAAAATCTTCAACTCATCTATTTACATACGAAACACCATTTGTTTTTTGTAAAAAAAGAAGAGGAAACTATGGTTGTTTATTTCAATATTATCCGTTGACAGTAGATAATATCATCTATTTTGACAGATAAAAATAAAAAATAAAAAATGAGGTTCCAAATTACTTATTATTGTACAATTTTCAAGTCTAATGTGTAGATCTTGACCAAATACATGATATACATAAATAAATAAATAAACAAAAATATAATAAAATAAAAACCCAAAAAGGCTAAAACAAACGAGTAAGTTATTGTTGCTAAAGTCAACAGATAATATTATGTTAGTCATTTTTTAGTCCAAAACAAGGGTAAAAACGTCTGAATATTTAAAAAAAAAAAAAGAAAAGAAAAGAAAAGTGACAAGGGCTTTTTTATGGAACCCCTAAATTAGCGAAAGATTTTTTTTTTCGAGAGTATTTTTGTCCACTCAAAAAAAAAAATTGTTCACCAATGTTCACTCAAGTATCCCATTGGTCAATGCAGTGGGACCCAGGATTAAATACCATTAATTTAAATTTGGGTCTCACTACATTGACCAATATGATGCTTGGGTGAGCATTGGTGAACCATTTTTGGGGTGAGCAAAAATGCTCTCTCTTTCTATTTTGATTTTGATTTTGATTTTTTGAGAACTAGTCAAAAGAGTTAATTCCCGATTTAACCATCAGAGAAAATGTTGCATATAGCGGTGTCACCATGTCATCAACAGTACGTTGTGTCATCAATTAACAATAATGCTACACTCACTCCTTCAATCATACCGCAAACCACATCTTTGTTTTAAATGCAAGTACTATGCACTGTGTAAGTGGTGTAAAGAAATATGTGAAAATTTCAAACAGCACAGAGTACATGTATTTAAAGCATAAGATGTGGTTTGGGGTGTGGCTCGTGGATGTAGCATTATTCCATCAACTAATTATCTTCTCTTAATTGAACAACTAAACATCAAGAGAAATTCTTCAGTATAATCGTCACACTTGTCAGCATACTGACTTAGTATGATATTTTAATCTAGACTATACACTTACTCCCTATTTTAAATGGGGTCATGACAAACAAAGTGGTTGTCATGACTCCTCTAGATTTAGGAGGCATGTGTATGGTCTAAATTAAAGTATGTAGACATTGTGTGACAATTACACTGAATAATTTCTCTCAAACACATGACTTTCTTATTTATTGGTGATACCACATCAGCCATTCAACGTGTACACCCGTGATATTAAATATTTTCTCGCAAACGAGGGGCCTTATATAATACTAATAAATTAAAAATAGACTATTTGACTGCGTGAAAAATGGAGCACGGATTTGAATTAAAATATAATTAGATTCAAACCTATTAAAGTATTAATGTATAGCCTATTGTTTGTATTTTAAAAAAAAAAATTTTACCGTCTTCCATTTTTAAGAAAATTTAATATTGTAAAGAGATTTTTTTGCTCTTTCTCTTTTACAACCCCCCCCCCCCCCCCCCCCCCCCCCCCCCCCACACACACACACACACACACACACCCCATTAGGCGCAGGGAGGGGGGGAATTTATCTCCTTTTTTTTTTTTAACTTACTCATAAAGCTCCACACACCTTACACACACACGCACATCTCAGCCTCAATCCAACTCAAAAGCTCCACATTGGCCCATAATAAAGTCTAATAAGGGCTACTCATTTCGACTAAAAAATAACTGGAGGGCAAGCAACTAGAATCCTCTATGGGGATTCGAACACTCTCCCTCCTACTTTATTAAACTGAATATTAATTATTCAATTCTTTTTTTTTTTTTCTTTTTTTGATGGAATTACTGAATTCTCAGTATTGAAAATTATAAGCTATAGACTTTGTAGTTCTGAAAAAACAGTATTTTAAGTATTAAAGTAGATTGTATTCAGTGATTTTTCTTTCCAGTTGAACATTTTTACCTAAAGTTTTCAATAAGGCGTTTGGCTGCTTTTTCAGTATAGTGATGCATTATCAAACACACTGGAAAAAAAGAAAGAAAAAAGAGAGTTCTGAAAATTTTCAATTTTACCACTTAATTGAGTTATCAAACACATCAACTTCAGAATCTTTCATAGAATTAACCTGCTAACATGATCGTGTGAAACTTTTTAATTTTTTTTTATTGCTAAAATGATCAAGTGTAGGTTAGTCACAACATGGGTAAGTCTTTGATTACAAAACCTTGAAACAAGAAAAGCAACCCCGAGATTTTCTTAGTCTTAATCGTACTTTTCAATCTTGTTATCAAAAGAATAATTGAATAAGACTGAAATTTTGTGCTAATAAAAAGAATTTTCTTGGTCAACATGAGGAAATTCTTGGACCAAATGGGATCCAAATCATTTATTAATTAATTAGTTGGCCATTTTTAGGACTCTGTGTATGGTCATGCACGGCTGATCCAAAAGTCCTAGCTGATTATTCCTATTTTGAAAATGTTGAATACCATGATAACGTTAAAAGAAGGATTAGTGTCTTTTCACAGAAGGTAGGCGCTGCAGCTGATGCGGTCTCTTTTTATTTATTTATTTTTTTTTAATGAGGGTCAAGTGTTAGGAGGATTAATTGTATCTAGGTTTCTTTTTTAAAAATAAAAATTAAAAATTAAAAATTAAAAAAATTAAAAGAAAAGAAAAGAAAAAGAAAAAAGAAAAAAGAAAAAGTATTGTCTAACTAGAAAGTTAACCGTGTAAATAGAGAAATTTTCAGTGAGCACGTTACACCACGTCGGCATACTGATCAGTGGCGTGACCTAATTTAGGCCACACACCTGCCCCTAAATCATTTATTAATTAGTTGGCCATTTTTAGGACTCTGTGTATGGTTATGCACGGCTGATCCAAAAGTCCCAGATGATTATTCCTATTTTGAAAACGTTGAATACCATGATAATGTTAAAATTAAGAAGGGTTAGCATCTTTTCGCAGAAGGTAGAAAGCGTCTCAGAGTGAGGCGTTGCAGCTGATGCTGTCTCTTTTTTTTTTTAATGAGGGTCAAGTGTTAGGAGGGTTAATTCTATCTAAGTTTCTTTTTTCTTTTTTCTTTTTTTTAAAAAAAAGAATGGAAAAAAGAAAAAAAGTATTGGCTAGCTAGAAAGTTAACCGTGAAAATGCAAAAATTTTCAGTGAGCACGTTACACCACGTCAGCATACTGATTAGTGGCGTGACCTTCTAATTTAGGCCATACATCTGCCCTGGCCTATTTTCAGGGAATCATGACAAGTCGTTAGTACAATTTCAAAATATTCAAGTACATGTCATGATTCCCTTAGAAATAGGAGCACATGTAGTGTATAGATTAAAATATTATCACATCATATCAGCATATTGGCACCGTGTGACACATGAAATAAGAGTGTCATAGTTAACAAACAGTTCACTAAACTTCTCCTGTAAATAAGAGTACCTTTTGTTACACTTGTTGAAGTTTCACAATTTCAAAAAAAGTGTCATAGTTAACAAATAGTTCACTAAAATTCAAATATTTTTTAAAACTATCATATATCCACCACAGGTTAGCAGTAATCAATTTGTTTTTTAAACTTTGATTGTCAATAGATAGTAACAGTAATCCAACTCAATGGTAACAATGTGCCAATGAGTGCTAAGTGCTAACCATCTTATTGGGTGCCAATGTTGTGCCAATGTTGTAGTAACAATACACGTTCGGTCAGGGTCAGTCCTGACCCTAAGAGGTACAAGTAAGTCGCTTTGGATCAACTAAAATTATACTATTTTATATATAAGCTCATGCATGTATGTGATTGGTGATTTTTTATTTAAAAATGTATATGAAAGGAAATATTTAAGGCCCTATCTTCAAAATTCACTTTGAGCCCCCAAAAGTTGCAAATATTTAAGGCCCTATATCTAACAATAAGTGGTAAATATTATCTTCTGATTCGATCAGCACACAACACAATTACACACCTGTGCCAATTAGCCTATATCTAATTAGGTCGTTTGATATCTTTTAACTATATGACATGGACTTGGATAAGAACTACATGACACTTTGTTATACAAAGGTTAACTTGTTAATACACAATGACACCTTGAATAATTACCACAAAAAAAAAAGGTATCTTGTTATTATTGCCAATAGCACATTAAAAAGTTATTAACACTATTGCACACTCTTACCACTCATGGCATTCTACTACTACATAGCACCTCGAAAAATTATTATGAAATGACACCTTATACTCATATGACATCTTGGAAAATTACAACACAATGGTACCTTGTTTAATTCTACAAGGGATACAAATAAATGTTGTTGCATTCGATGATAAGAAGGTTCCAATGAGTAGCAATAGTTCCATTGAATTGTTACAAGGTTCCAATTGGTAGTAACCATGATTTTTTTTAACTTGGAGCAAAATTTTCTAAGGTGCTTTTGAGTAGTAAGTATATAATAATTACCATTATATTCTGAGCTAGCCCAACTTCTTCTTAGGTGTTAATGGGTAGTAACATTGATTCTAGTATGTCCTCTCTGTAAACCGTTTCATTCTCTCACGTCTTTCTCTCTCCTTCAACAACATCGACAGGCGTCGACAACTGCTTCAAATGCTTCTATTTCTGTAAATTCCTCTGCACTTTCTATTTTTTACGTAGCCATTTTTTGTTCTCAAGGTCCAATCGGTTATAACGTTCAATGGGATGCTAAGGAAGTTCAATGGTTAGTATAGCAACTGCAAAATTGGACATCACAAGGTCCAAAGGGCTATAACTATTTTTCTTAAATTGCGATGGTTGTAATGAGGTGTCATTGGATAGCACACGGAGTAACAATTTTCTTTAAATTGGAACATTTTTTTTCATGGTGGAAATATTGGGTATAACGATGGGCCAATTGGGCAGTAACTAAGTGTCAATACATGATAACAATTTTTTAGGTGTCAATTGATAATAATGAAGGTCCCATTTAATTTAATGATTAAAAGGACACAATGAGTGGTGGTATTTTTTAAAAAAATTTAGTCCAATGTGTGGTAACCAATTTTTTTAACGTTTTGTCCGATTTTCTACTAACAATCGTCCCAATGGATGATCCTTAGCTTGTAGCAATTTAAAAAAAAAATCTATTTTCATACATTTTTTACCCGATGCCTAGCAACAATTGTCTCATGAATAGCAACAAGATCCCAATTAGCTGTAACCATTATTATTATTATTATTTTAACTTAGGACTTATTTTGTCCAAGATTCTTATATATATATATATATATATATGTATATTACTGTGAAAAACTTTTTCTATAGGTGTGAAATGGTAACAAATTTTATTTTATTTTTGTTTAATTTGGATCAATTTGGTGTGGGATTCATATGTGTAGTAACAATTGCTGTATTGGTCGGGAAACAGAAAAGCTACGCACACGTCAGATTGCACAACTCAGTCCACAAAAAGGGTATATTTGCAAACAAATAATTATGGGGCCCACACTATTATTGCATATCAGTCCCTCCCTCTTTCATTGGAAGTGCTTCACCCCTGCAAAATTATTTTCTCTCCTCCTAGGTTCCTCCCCTCTCTCTTCAAACTCTCATCAGCTGTTTACACTTTAACCTGAGAAGTATACTTCATCAACTGCGGATCAGACTCCAGCACTACCATCACTCGCCGAACCTTCACCGGCGATGTGAATTCCAACTCCATCTTCATCTCTGGCAAAAACAACCATGTCAGAGATGCCAACCCATCAACAGAAACCTCCATTCTCTACAAATCTGCAAGAGTCTTCAAAAACCCATCTTCATACGATTTCCAAATACTCGAAAATGGCACTTACATGGTAGGCCTCCATTTTTATCCATTTTAATCTCCTAAAAACCTCTCAAATGCCCATTTTAAGGTTTTGACTTTTGGGTTTTTTTTTATTATCAAATTTCACTGCCCCCCAAATTGGTCCAAATTCACCCCAAATTCTGGAATTCTTAGTCACCATCAATGTGGGAAAAGTTCGTAATTTACTTCACACCATCTGGGAAATCAGATTTTGCATTTTTGAACGCCACAGAATTGTTTATTGTCCTAGAAAGCTTCATATCTGTCCTTTAGGAAATGGGAGTTCTTTCAGTAATTTGCCCACTAAGTAATTTTATTGAAATCATGGTTTTATCCAAAATTCAGCACCGACATTTAGTTTCTTTAATTGGGTATTGTGATGAACGATCCGAAGTGATACTGGTTTATGAATTGATGGAAAATGGTACTCTCAGATCTCATTTATATACTAAAGGGTCTGAGGAAGATTCTTTAAGGTATGTATTGTCTTGGAGCCAAAGGCTAGAAACTTGCATTGGTGTTGCGAATGGACTTCACTAAATAGTCCTTGAAGAGAGAGAGAGAGAGAGAGAGAGAGAGAGAGAGAGAGAGAGAGTTAATACATGAAATTGTTGGACGATGATTGGTCGGATTCTGATCAGTTCTTCGTTGGTCTTCGACGATGGCTGGTCGTCGAAGCTTGAACGAGGAGTGGAAGGGGAAGGGATTTGGAGATTTTACGTGAAAGAGGAAGGAAGGGACCGATATGCAATAATAGTGTGGGCCCCATAATTTTTTTTTTTTGCAAATATACCATTTTTGTGGAATGAGTTGTGCAATCTGATGTGTGCGTAGCTTTTTTGCTCAATGATTGGTAATCCATTACTATTTACAGCAAAATGTTTCTCAAGTGCCAATGAGGGTTTTTTTTTTAATATTAGAGGTGGGCTCACCAGTTAGCTCCCACCATTAAAAATGTCACAGATCAAATATCACGGAAGAGACTCAAACAATATACCTCTTGGTCAAGAGGCCTTACTATATATGTGACTACCCCATGCGGTGGTGGCAATAAGTGGTGGTGGTGGTCCTATTAGATGCAAATATTTTAACTTTGACTATGTTTTTTATGATGCCAATGAAGAGTAACAAAAGTTTCATTGAGTGGTAACAAGGTTCTAATTGTAACAACAATTTTGAGTTTTGGGTGTCATGGGTAACACAACATTGGTTGCATTAGATTAATATTGTAACAAGTTCCCACTAGGTAGTAAGTAGTAACCATAATTTAGGGTGTCTATTAGTATCAGTTGCCCTATTGAATACCAGTCTCATAGCTCATTTTTTTTCTACGGTACCAATGAATTGTACGAGTCATCCTATTGAATGGTTACTGATATTGAACAATATTTTCTAGTATACCACCATCAGAATTTAACAAAGTCAACGTTCAGAATTCGTTATAACGTTGCATATTCACATCGTTTTGTTACAAATTTTCAATTTGCAAACTTAAGGTAAATTGAAAACATTATTTAACTCTTTAAAATTTTGATTTTTTATAAAAAAAAATTTGTTGTGATAACATAATGTAGACTGAAAACATAAATTAACTCTTTAAAAGTTGATGTTTTTTTTAAAATTGTGTTAATAACTTTTTAATATTTTTAATTTTTATTGATATTTTTTCAATTTTTATGAAAAAGCAGTAGATTGACTTCTAAATTTGCAGTATAAAGTTGACTGAAATCTTATTATTATCCCTATAATTTTCCAACAAAAAGAAAGAAGGGACAATTCAGTCAACTTTTTGTATGAAATTTAGAAGTCAGTTTACTACTTTTTAAAATTTTAAAAATATATGTCAACAATAATTAAATATAAATAAAAAGTCATCAACAAAATTTATAAAAAGAAAAAATCAACTTTTGAATTGCTATTTTGTGTTTTAGTCTACTTATGTTTTTTGACATTGTGAACTTGCATCAAAACGTTGTGAAGAGTTGCATCCGACTTAGAAACGAATTAGTCCCTATATTTTGAAGAGTTGTTCCCAAATGTTTTGCAGTGTTGCTCCCAACGGTAGTTGCTCCACAACCTGATGTAAAATTTGATGACTTTTAAATTCTATACAAAAAAAAAAAAAAAAAAAACTGAAAGTTTATTATCCCAGAAAAGAACAGGAAATGTTTACCACACTCCATTCCTGGTCATAAACATTAATAGTTCAACAACACATTTCACTGACCAAATAAATTTCCCTGGTCTACTTTTTCCTTCTGATACGTCCCCCGGTTCTATATAAGCAGCACTAGTTCAACAACACATTTCAACACATCCAAAAAAAAAAAAACTCAAAAGCATGCAGCAAGCACAAAACAGAACCATGGCTCATATGATCCTCTACCTCTGTTATCTTGTATTAATCCTAGCAGCCCCGCAATCAGCCCACGCAGTCGAATACACGATCATCAACACGGCAGCAACAAGCCCCGGAGGGATCCGGCTCAATAACGAGATCGGGGACGACTACATCAAACAAACACTAAATGCCTCCACGAGCTTCATATGGCAAGTCTTCCAGCAAAACACCGCAGCCGAGAGAAAAAACGTCTCGAGTGTGAGCCTTTTCATTGAGACAATGGACGGAGTTTCATACGCTAAAAACAATGAAATACACTTTAGTGCCACGTATATAGCAGGCCATTCGGGTGATGTGAAGAGGGATTTTACGGGGATCTTATATCATGAAATGACGCATGTTTGGCAGTGGAATGGGAATGGGCAGACTCCGGAAGGATTGTTCGAAGGGATCGGGGATTTCGTGAGGTTGAAGGCCGGGTATGAACGAAGCGATTGGGTGCAGCCCAGGCAGGGGGACCGGTGGTACCAGGGTTACGACGTCACGGCTCGATTTCTGGATTACTGTAACAGTCTTAGAAATGGATTTGTGGCAGAGCTTAACAAGAAGATGAGAAATGGTTATAGTCCTAACTACTTTTTTGAGCTGCTGGGGAAACCAGTTGATCAGCTCTGGAGCGACTACAAGGCTAATAAGGGTATTGTGGGAACACTAACTTTGGAATGCATTCTTACCAATTGAAATTACATAATCTTCTTCATCAGCAACTTTTTTTTTTTATCAAAACAAGGATAATAATTTATCCAATTCAGAAAAGCCACATTAATTCTAATGTTGCAATAATCCGTAAGATAATTACTTCTATAGCAAGTTAATCTTACTCTATAATATTTCTAATTGTATCTATATGTACTATATCCCTCTTTCAGATTTTTCTCTTAAATTTATTAATATTGGAACATGCATGTATTTTGAGAAAAATGTCACTTTCGTACCGAAGAATGTATGCTCTGTTTCGTACGGAGTAACTTTTTTCGACATCACGTGTATAATTTTGTTTGTTGTTTAGATGTAGAGAGAGAAAAAAAGATGAAAGAATGGTAAAGATGAAGATAAACATAATAGAGTGATAATTCGTTGTTATAAAGGTAAAGGAGTATCCATCAACCCCGCCCTAACCCATATCCCAATATATATGTGAGATACCTCCTTTAATTAAAAGCAAAAACAAGCAAGATTTACTTTTGTAAGTGAAATTGCACAAAATTTTAAAAAAGTATTATTAATAAAATGGAATTACAACTGAGTTATACACAAAACTAATATCAGGCCGAGGCATGGATATCTCGCTCTCTTTATGGGGATTCAAGCCCTCTACGGTTGGCGCTAAAGCCTTTGAATCGGTATATATAGTGAACAGTCTCTTTAACTTGTCCCCTCCAGAATACAACAGCTCGATTATTTTATCATTTGACTCCGATCAACTTTGCATAAGTGGTTGAGCCCAAAGCACCACCAAACAAAAACACCCTCTTTGGCCTTAAACTCTTTCTATAGAGTTTGATGAATACTTGTCTTAAATCTCCGTCATTGGTAGTTGTGTTTATTGTTGATGAACGATAGGAATAAGCTATTTATAGGCGTGTCATTCCTCTTATGAATTAATTGAGGAAGAGTTCATTTAATTAGAGTTAGTAATTCACTTCAATTAAATGAGTGAGAGTTCCATTAATAAGAGAGTTTGTAATTCTCTTCCACTGGTTAGAATAGTCATCTTTTAGTTAATGAAAGTACTTAAACAATCTTCATCGATTTAATTATAAATTCACACATTCAATGTTAAAATGTTGCAACATTCCCCCACTCATTTTAATATTAAATTTTAACTGTAAGAGAGTTACCAGCCAAATAGGGATAATTATGCATCATGAAGGAGTGTTCTGCATTAAACCTTTACTTAATAAACAGCAACCTCTACTCCAGAGCCAGAGTGGTCTTTGACTTGAACTTTGACTGCTCAATGGAAATAAAGTATCACTGCTCACACATAATCATCTAGGTGTTGACATGAGCTTTTATAGCGAGCACAATATGACCTTGTGCTAATCTCAATTTCATGAACATATTTGAGAATAAGCCCAATTCTCATAAAGAGCGCCCCCACTCCCAAGTTCACATAGGTGAAATCTGTCGAGGGTACTCTTGTAATTCTAACACCCCATTCGTAAGAGCTACAAATATTCATTAAGATTTACAACAACTCACCCTCCACACATTAATGGACAAACACACTCACATCATAGGGATAGCTAGGTTCTCAAAAAAATAAATAAATAAGCTTTTTATTTGATTTTTAGAAGTAGTACATCTCTTATGACCACCATATGATTTGTTTTTCCCATTGAACCCAGATCTCAGGATCTCAGGTCACCAGGTTGAGTGCCCTCATACGTGCAGGGCTCTTGGATTTATGGGCTTTAACCCCATCCCCCTCAATGTGTTCTAGACCCCTTTCTCTTACTAAGGCCTTAATTAATAGATCTACAAAATTATAAGAGAATTTAACATAATCCAGATTAATGATGCCACTACTCAAATATGATCTCACATTATATATTGTGCTTTCTTCTTATAGGTCTGAATTTATCGTTGTAAAACAACTTCTCACTCTACCAATTGCAGCAGTGCTATCACAATGAATTAATATAGGTGGGACGGGTTTTTCCCAAAGTGGAATTTCAAATAACAAGTTCCTTAACCAGTTTGCATCTTCACTAGCTGATATCTCACTCTCTTTAGAGATTCAAGCCCTCTACGATTGGCAAAGCGTAGGAACCGGTGCACTAGACATTCTCTTTGACTTGTCCCCTCTAAGATACAGCAACCCGACTGTTTGCCGTTAGCTCTAATCAACTCTGCAAAAGTGATTGAGCCCAAAGCTCCATCAAATAAAAACACAGGCGGTTTTGGTAGGCCGGTTAAGGTTGTTTTTCGGTCGGTTTAGATTTGTGTATTCTTTTTTTAAAAAAAAAATTGATCAATCGGTGTTTAGTCGGTTTGGTTTTGATCGGTTTTTGGTTTTCGACTTTTCTTGAACGCCCCAACCAAAAATTATAACTAGATCCCAAGTGTGATAATTTTGAAAGACTTTTTGCTTAAAATTGCACCATTTTGCCACTAAATTGAGATGTATTTTTTTTTTTTTTTTTAAGTCTTACCCGGATCAATATTTCCCAATCCATTAATCTCTTTTAACTTGACTAGGCAACATCTAGTGAGATTTAAGAATTTACTTACGTAAATCAATTAGAGCAACTCTAGCGGTGTTATTCAAATATAAACATACTTTCTGAAAATTCAATTTCTCTATTTTGAGCTTTATGTAAGCCAACTCAACACCGCTTTGGAGAAAATTTGAACGCTGAAATTTGGGGTGAAAATATGGAGAGCCAGGTTGACTCTCCTATTTAGCTAACCAGTTAAAAGTTGTACAAAATACCTTGCCCTGTTGTAGTTGATTTTTAATAACACAACTAGCTATATTTGCTACGATTGCACTTTAGCTAGCGTTCTCAAGTTGCTTACTTTAGGGTCTATTTGGTTGTCCTTGAATGAAATAATTCAATTCATGTTTTCGTACACAATTTTATATAAAAAGATGAAAAGCATGAATGGTTTCATTTAGAAAACGGATGCTCGTCTCAAAAATGAGGCTTGCAATCATGAATTTTGACATTCTAGAAAAATGAACAAATTGCATCATAAGAAGAAATATGGTGAAATCTCTCATATTTGTAAATAGATTCATTCATGGTGATGAATTTTGCCTTTACCTTTTATACAAAATTTGAATGGAACCATTCAATTTGAAGGGATAACCGAGCAGGCCCTTAATCATTGACTAGTCGAGAAACCGGGCAATGCACGGCACTCTAATTTAATTTTTTTTTATTTTTTTATTCTTTACTATTAGCTTATAACATAAACATGAAAATATTCAATTTAGCTAAAACTTAACGAAACGACGAAATCAAAGAAACAAATGAAGTCCCTAAAAAAATAGACAATAATCATATCATAAATATTAATAAAATAAAATAAAAACCCAGAAAATGTTACCTGACACAATAGGAACGTGTTTGGTAATCATTTCCATTTTTTCTTTTGAAAATGGAAACTAAAAATGGGCCAAAAAACAAATATAGAAAAAATATTTTTCACATGACCTGCAAAATTGCAATGTTACAAAAACTGGCCCTAACTGAATCCTTGTGAGTTTGGAGTATACCAGGTGGAGACGATTGGAGGGTCGGTAGTGATTGTTCATATAGAGGGAAACAAAAAAATAGAGTGATGAAGGATGGCTAGATTACATGAGTTTATATAGTATGGTTAGAGAATTCTAGAACTCAAGTACTTAATGTATACATGTATCCAACTTCCATACATGAATCTCCCTAAATATATTCATGTACAATCCTAGATACATACATGCATTATATTAAAAACATGTGTCTAATATATTTGACCAAAATGTATCTATCCAAATACATTTGACCAAAATCAAATTTAGTATTAAAAAGTAAATAATTTAAAAATAAAAAAAAAAAAAAAAAAAAAAAAGGGGGGGGGGGGGGGGGGGGGGGGGGGGGGGGAGAAGGTGTCATGTGGCATGTCTTAGAAGAGTGTAAAAGCTTTGTTTTTGATATATTTTTATAAATTTATAGATATATATGATTGAAACATGGGAATTTTCAAGTATTAAACAAATTTATTATTGTTCCGAAAATACACACTATTTTAAGAATTTTAGGATTCCTACTAATGTTCGATCACAATGTCCCCATTAAGATTTAATATAATATACATAAAAAAAATACAAAAAACGGAAAGGAAAAGAGAGAGAGAGAGAGAGAGAGAGAGAGAGAGAGAAATGTATATAAGATTGAAAATATGATAATTTTCAAAGTGCTCAACAACTTTATTATTGTTCCAAGAAAGCACACTATTTTTAGGATTTTAGAATTCCCACTAATGTTCCATCCCATTGTCACTATTAAGATTTAATATAATATAGATAAAAAAAAAATTTCAAAATATGAAGGGAAAAAAAATGCTTGATTTGTCATATAGAATTTTGAGAGTTGATGTGGATAGGCTCAGTAAAGGGGGATTACTTTGGTATTTATATAGATTTAATAGATATCATCAACATATTTTAAATCAAAAAAATTAAAATAAATAAATAAAAAAGAAAGAAGGAAAAAATGTGTACAAAAAGCCTTCGAAACTTCCAATAGTCCTTTGAACATCTATGAAAAAGGAACTTCGAATGAACGAAACACCCACATTTCAAATAACAGTATTTTTTAGAATATAATTATCATGGTACAACTCATTTTTTTAAGTCATTTATAATCTTCTTTATCTCTCTCTTGAGTGGTATTGGGGTCCATTGAAATTTAACCAGACCCCACAATATCACTTAGAGAAATATAGAGATGGTTGTAAATGAGTTGTAAGAATGAGTTAACTCTATCATTGTTGTTTTTTTTTAATGAGTAATGCTACACTCACAACCTTTTCCATAACCATACATCATGACTTTTGATTTCTGTGGACTCCATAAGGATCCCACATAGGTCGCACACAAGACCCACTAAAATCAAGGTCTAGAGTGTGTTAATTATGGAAAGGTTATAAAAAAATATTATGGGTTTAATATTTTTATTTTTTTTATTAATAAGAAAGGAGAATTTAAACCTACACCCAAAACATGAAGAATTGTGTCGGTCAACTCGGAATTGGACCTCAGTCCTACATTTCACAAAACTTTAGGCAAAGTTAAAAATGTAATGTCTTATCTATCAAAATATAAATAAAAAATGAAATGTCTAGGTAAAACGACCAATAATAGAAAATTTTTTTTTTTTTCCTTAATTATGTGGAAATTGCTCTACGAGAGGGTCAAATGACGACCCGACCGTGTCCTAAATCTTTGGATACTAACCAATACCCACACAAAAAGAGTCGGACCCACTTAGCTACCCAGTTAACATTAACAGCAAATATTTAAAAACAAACATATTCTGTGAGACCACTCCCTTGCTATTTAAAATAATAATAAATAATAACATTCCCTTGACAAACACGCACATAGTTAAAAGTTAAAACCCAAAAGAAAGAAGGGCAAACATTTCCACACTACATTCCTGGTCAAACATAATCCTCGTGACCAAATTAATTTCCCTGGTCCACTTTTACTGCTAATAGGTCCCCCAGGTCAATATAAACAATTGTTCAACACCACATTCAACACATCCCCAAAAAAACAAAAAATTCAAAGCAGCAAGCGCAAAACAGAACCATGGCTCAGATGATCATGATCTGCCTCTCTTCTATTGCAATCCTAGCAGCCTTGCAATCAGCGCATGCTGTCGAATACACCGTCAACAACATGGCAGCAACAACCCCCGGAGGCATCCGGTTCAATAACGAGATCGGGGCCGACTACATCATACAAACACTAAACGCCTCCACAAGCTTCATATGGCAAACCTTCCAGCAAAACACCGAAGCAGAGAGAAAGAACGTACCACGTGTGACCCTGATCATCGAAACCTTTAACGGAGTTGCATTCGCTACAAACAACGAAATACACGTTAGTGACACATATATACAAGGCTATTCTGGCGATGTGAAGAGGGAGATCACGGGGGTCTTATATCATGAAATGGTACATATATGGCAGTGGAATGGGAATGGGCAGGCACCGGGAGGATTGATCGAAGGGATCGCGGATTTCGTGAGGTTGAAGGCTGGGTATGCGCCTAGCCACTGGGTGCAGCCTGGGCTGGGGGACCGGTGGGACCAGGGGTATGACGTGACGGCTCGGTTTCTAGACTTCTGTAATGATTTGGATAATGGGTTTGTGGCAGAGCTTAACAAGAAGATGAGAACTGGTTTTAGTGCTAACTACTTTGTTGAGCTGTTGGGGAAAACAGTTGATCAACTTTGGAGTGACTACAAGGCTAATAAGGGTATATTTGCATTGACAACTTTGGAATGCACTCTTATGAATTGAAATTACATAATCATCTTCCTTAGCAACTTATATTTAAAAAAATATGCATTCGAAACTTTTTCACAATAGCAAGTCTTACTTGCATCTACTTTTAAATTAAAGATCATGTTTCACAATTGAGGACATGAATTGGCAATTGACGGAACCCCTTGCTCCTCAAATTCTATAGCAAATTAATCTTGCTCTATAATATTTCAATCTGCATCTATATCTATCTTTCGGGTGTTTTTTCTCTCCCTATACATCGAGTATATTAATATTGGGACATGTACTTTGAGAAAATGAAGTCAATTTCATACCAAACGGAGTAAATTTCAAAACTATGTATACATGGCTATGGTAATAATAAACTGAATACAATTGTGTGGTGTGCTAATGATATACAATGATTATATAGAAAACCATATATCTAAATGAAAAGATTTAAATGATATTCAGAATGCTCCCACCCTTCTATGCACTGTTTTTATTTTCTGTCAAATGCTAGGGTACTGGAGTAGGGAGGAAAATCTTCAAAGACATCAAATCAAACACGTGGCCACCCCGAACGGATTTATTCCGAATATTACCTTATGAATGTGGGAGGGAGCTACACAAACACCTAACTATTTAGAAATGGTTCTTCTTTGAACCGCAAAACCGGTTTTTGTGTTACACAAGCAACCTCTTAACATCAAAGAGTTGAATACTCTTGACTTGTTTAGGGCCTCTTGTGAGATCGTCCAGTTGAATTCCCGTTTCACCATTTACCACGAAACAAATCAGACTAAATTAAAGGCTTGTGGAGGCCGAAGCGTTTATCCCCATGAAATGACAAAATTGGTCATTGGGTTTTCCATACTCACACGAGGGGGGGGGGGGGGGGGGGGGGGGGGGGAGGCGTAATCGTTCCATACGCGTTACGGGATCTAGGAGATGATCTAGGAGATTTCTCCTAAAAAATAGTCTCCAACCAAAAAAGTAAGCGAGGAAAAGTTCAAAGCAGCTAAGCTCAATTTACAGCTCTATTCTTGCTATTGACAAATAAACAAAGAAGATTTTTTTTTTTTTTTTTTGGAGGGGGGGGGGGGGGGGGGGAAGGCGTAATCGTTCCATACGCGTTACGGGATCTAGAGATGATCTAGGAGATTTCTCCTAAAAAATAGTCTCCAACCAAAAAAGTAAGCGAGGAAAAGTTCAAAGCAGCTAAGCTCAATTTACAGCTCTATTCTTGCTATTGACAATTAAACAAAGAAGATTTTTTTTTTTTTTTTGGAGGGGGGGGGGGGGGGGGAAGGAGGGGAATTTAAACCTCAAATCCCTACTTGACAAGATAGAAGACTCTGCAGTCAGCACAAAGAACCTCATGTCTTACCTGGAAAATATTTTATACAGACCGAAACCAAGCAAAATTATAGGGACCACAATCAACAATATATTACCCTTCACTTTTTTTTAACTATTGTGCATTCTTTAACTACCTTTCATCACCATGCCAGCCAGCAATTTCTAGTTGCAGTGACCAATTTGGTCATCTACGTCCCTTTTCTCTTTCTGGGCGGAGTGGATGGACAGCATATCCCCACATTTAGAGGTGTACAAGGACCAACGGAAACCGAACCGATCAGTCGGTTTTCTGCAAATTACTCTAAATTTAAAACCGAACAGACCGATTCTGTCGGTTTTTAAAATGCGAAGAAAAAAAAATCAAAACAAAACAAAACAAAGCAAAACACCGAAATGAATAACACAACGGCCATGGCTACGTGAAGTCCATATGTAGACTTTATGCAAGTTTTCATTAGAATCAATAGAAGAAGAAAACAAAAACAAAAAAAAACAAAAAAAAAAAAAAAAAAAACACAGAAAGGTCAAGTCTTAAGAAAGGAGCCTACATGTAGAGCGAGAAGCAATAGAGGTGAAAAGTAGTATGAGAAACATTAAAAGTGATTCAGGTGATAACCAAAGAACCAAATTTAAAATTGTTTAGCTCATTCACCATAAACTCAGGAAATTTATCTACCAATACCATGTAAGGGGGACAACATACAGGAGGTTGGCACAAACTTAACTCCACTGGTCCACAATTACTCTAGATTGCATAAAAATTTAGGAGTGGTCACTTGTGAGCCAATATTTCCTTGGGCTTTGTTTGGTTACTGAATTAAGTGGCGGAAAAGATAAGAAAACATAGAAGAAAACACATTTTTCGTTGTTTGATTAGCACGGGGTGGAGGCCACGCCCCCCCCAAGATTTTTTTAAATTACACTTTTAGTATTTATAATTTTGAAAATTTTCAAATTTTATTTAGATTGCCCCCCCAAAAAAAAGTATGATTATTACATAATCCCCAAAAAATATTGGTAAAGCTCAGAATAAGAATTTAGATTTAGTATGTTTGCCTAATTGTAATCGAACCACCCAAAAATTGAAATAAAGTATTTTATATGTTTTATTGGCCAAATTGTAACTTAACGCATCCTAAATATTTAAACCAATAATCTTTCTTCTCACTTACTATTTGAACTCAGCCTAAAGTATTTTACCATCATTGCTCTCTTCCTTCTCACGTATCATTTAAACCCAACCCAAATTGTTTTACCATCATTAAATTTTACATGCAACGGCAGATTTACGAATAGACCCAAAAGTTTTCGCCTCAGGGCACTACTCCCAAACCCTCGTATAATTCTAAGCCATCTGTACACAGCAAACCCCACCCCCCCCCCCCCCCCCCCCCCCTTCTTTATTCTTGGCTCCGCACTGTTGATTAGTAAGAAAAACAATGAGAAAAATATGAAATAAAAGAGAATAAGTTGAGAAATATATTTAACATTTTGAATGTTTTGAGTTATTTCTCTTCTTTTATTCACTTATTACAATTATATTTTAGAAATTTTCCCTTGTGTTTATCTATATTCTTAAATAACATTAAAGTGAGTTTTTAAAAACAGTACAGCAATTTAAGAAAGAAAAAAAAAAGTGCCATACAAAATTCGAAATATTTAAATATTTTTCTCACTATATTTTCTTTTCTTTCCTCTTTTTATCGCCATTTTCCTTGCTAACCAAACAAAGGAAAAGTTTTCTTTAGTGTTCTCCATTCTTTTCTTTCACCAAATCCGTGAACCAAAGTTACAAACAGAGCTTGGAGAAACAATAGGCGTGGAAGAGTTGATGTCGGCCAACTCCAGTGGCGTTGCAGTCCTACATTTCACAGAACTTTAGGTAAATTAAAAAAAAATTAAATTGAATGTCTAATCATTGCTTCATCCAACTCACCTCCATGTGTCTAGGTCAAATGACCAATAGGTACTTTTTTTTCTTTTTTTGCCTAAGTGGGAATCTCTCCAAGTCTAGGTCAAAGATTGCCAAATACCCACATGTCATCAACAAAACACCAATATCAAGTAAGACAAAAGTGCACACCATAAGGAGTCTAACTCACATTCATCACAAGTAAGTGCCACTCCCACTGAGCTAGTAGTGAATATGTTTAAAAAATACACATGACACACAAGTCCATGCTTATCCTCTCTGTTGCTTCAAGATTATGTGAAACCACAATTAACATTCCCTTGGAAAAAATATTTACATATATATATATATATATTTATATGGGGGTTGCTAACTTACAACACGATGGTTGTAGGTTAGCAGCATACAACAGCCTCTTTAGCGACGAAAAATAGGTTTTTAGCGACGAAAATTTTTTCGCTAAAGGTTCCAACTTTTAGTGAAGAAAATTTTTGTTGCTAAAAGCCTGTTTTTCGTTGCTAAAAGCCTCATGTGCGGTAAGTTAGCAAATCCCTATTTATATATATCAGCACTTTATACCCGGTCACACCTACCTAATCCTCATGACCAAGTTAATTTCCCTGGTTCACTTATCCTGCTGATAGGTACCCCAGCTCTATATAAACAGTAGTTCAGCAACACATTTCAACACAACCCACAAAAAAAGGAAGCAAGCACAAAACAGAACCATGGCTCATATGATCACGCTCTGCCTATCTTCTCTAGTAATCCTAGCAGCCCTGCAATCAGCACATGCCGTCAAATACACAGTCAACAACACGGCGGCAACAACCCCCGGAGGCGTCCGGTTCAATAACGAGATCGGGGTTGGCTACAGCAAACAAACACTACACGCCTCCACAAGGTTCATATGGAGAGTCTTCCACCAACACACCACAGCAGAGAGAAAGAACGTCCCGCGCGTGAGCCTTCTCATCGAAACAATTGGCGGAGTTGCTTTCTCTATAAACAACGAGATACATGTTAGTGCCACATATATACAGGGCTATTCGGGCGATGTGAAGAGGGAGATCACGGGGGTCTTGTATCATGAAATGACACACATATGGCAGTGGAATGGGAATGGGCAGACTCCAGGAGGATTGATCGAAGGGATTGCGGATTTCGTGAGGTTGAAGGCCGGGTATGCACCGAGCCACTGGGTGCAGTCCGGGCAGGGGGACCGATGGGACCAGGGGTACGACGTGACGGCTCGGTTTCTGGACTACTGTAACGGTCTGAGAAATGGGTTTGTGGCAGAGCTTAACAAGAAGATGAGAACTGGTTATAGTGCTAGCTACTTTGTTGAGCTGCTGGGGAAAACAGTTGATCAGCTTTGGAGTGACTACAAGACTAAATTTCACAACTAGGCATGTATGGCTATGGCCAAAATGAACTGAATACAATTGGTGCTGTGTACTACTACTAGTGGCATACAAAAAATTATAAATCATTATAATATATCTAAATAAGTAGTTAAATGATATTGAGATAGCTCTCATCTTTCTGTTCGTCTCTTTCTTTTCTCAAGTGTGAGGGGTAAAAATCTTCCCAATTAAGGCATCAATTTAATTACCAAATATAGTTAAAGAGGGAAAAAGAACATATGGCTATACTAGTTTATTGATCATCAACTTGTTACTCGTATTAACATATATGTATTCAATGATCAAACTGCATGTAGTATCACGTATCTCTTCTTAGAGCATCACCAGGTTGTATTCCTGTTACACCATTTCACATGAGACAAATTAGTTTCAGTAAAGGCTTGTGGGGGCAAAGGGTTCACATGGGTCAACGTAAACGACAAAATTGGGGCATGGTATGGGGTTCTCTTCGTACTCGCAAAAGAAAATAAAGTTCACTTCGCGTTACGGATGTTAATGAGCGAACTCGTTGGTTTCTCCTATTAAAAAAAGAAGTCTCCAACCAAGTAGTCGCAAGCAAAAGTTCAAAGTAGCTGACCTTGATTTACTGAGCTCAATTCTAGCTATCGAAAATAATAACTGAGAAGTCAACTCAAGTCCCTATTTGCTGAGATACAAGTCTCTGCAGTCCGCACAGAGAACCTCATGTCTAACCTGGAGAAACAAAAATATAGAGACTGAATCCAATCAGAACTATAGGACCACAATCCACAATGTAAGTCGTCCAAATCAAAGTGCAGGCAAAATTGCCCTATATTTTAACCTACCTTTCACCACCATGCCAGAAATTTCCAAGGGTGCACTGGGCAATTTGCTCATCTACGTCTTTTTTTATTTGTGTGGGGTAGGGTGGAGTGGACGGCCGGCACATCCCCATAATGAAAACACAACGGCCATGGCTCACCTGAAATCCATGTCTTCTCTACCCCCCAAACAGCCCAGAAATAACACAAGTTTTCATTAGGATCAAATGAAAGGTGTTAAACTGGAGCATCCCACCCAAAACTAATTGGCTATGGGTGGATTGGCCCCTTGAACTTATATATTGAGTAGCTAGGTTATAAGTCCCGATGTGGCACAATCTGAGCACGCCCCCGCACGTGTGGCATGACTGAGAGCCAAACGCGTAGATTACTAAGATAGGGTGACGTGGAGCACACGTGGGAAAATTTGGCCCAACAATAACCTGCTTTGATACCAAATTGCAAAGTCTTGTAAGGCCCAGCCCATTCAACTCCTTAAAACCCAGGTGTTAAGGAGAGGGGAATTAAAGCCTTATAAACCGCACAGAGGGGCCATAAATGGGCGATGTGGGACATTCCAACACACCCCCTGAACCACAGGAGCCGGACATTCGACATACCCTAGACCATAGCAGCCGGACACTCGGCACGCCGGACGACAAGCCCAACCAAGCTCTGATACCACTTGTAAGGCCCAGCCCATTCAACTCCTTAAAACCCAGGTGTCAAGGAGAGAGGAACTAAAGCCTTATAAACCGCACAGATGGGCCATAAATGGGCGATGTGGGACATTCCAACACAAAGCCCAGCCCATTCAACTCCTGAAAATCCAGGTGTTAAGGAGAGGGGAACTAAGGCCTTATAAACCGCACAGGCAACAACACATCTAAGCGATGTAGGACAACAATACGCCCCCGAACATGTGGTAAAGGCGCACACATGGATTACGGAGATAGGGGACTGTCAGACAAGGCTCTGATATCATCTTAAATTGGAGCATCCAACCAAAAACCAATTGGTTATGGGTGGAGTGGCCCCTTGAACTTATATATTGAGTAGTTAGGTTATAAGTCCCCGATGTGGGACAATCTCAACAAAACGGAACGATCAAATCTTAAGTTGCATCTTAAGTGGACAGACAGCACATCCACATAATGAAAACACAACGACCATGGCTCCACCTGAAATCTATATGTCTGCTTTACCCCCCAACAGCCTAGAATTAACACAAGTTTTCATGGCTCACCTAAAATCCATGTGTCTTCTCTACCCCACAACACCCAGAATTAACACAAGTTTTCATTAGGATCAAATGAGACGGAACGATCAAATCTTAAGTTGCATCTGAAAACAATTAAGTTCCTTCTTTCTGAGTTCTTATTTATACTACACCTATAAATACAGTTCAAGCCTAAATGTAGAGTGAGAAAATATAGAGGTAAAATTAGTGTGAGAAACGTTACAAGTGAATCAGGTGGTCCTAAAAGAAGCAAATTTTAAAAAAATTTAATTCATTCACCATAAACATGCAATTTACCTACCAATAATACCATGTAGGGTGGACAACCTACAGGAAGTTGGCACAAATTTAATTCCACTGGTCCACCGTTTCTCGAGATTCCATAGAAGTTAGGTGAGGTCACTTGGGACCTAATATTATATACAACAGTGTAGGCAGGGGCGGAGCCGTGTTCAGATCCCGGGGCACGTGCTCCTCAACTTTTCAAATTCAAAATTTTACCCTATGTATTTGATATAATATGCATTTGTGCCTCCATAACTTTTCAAATTCACATATTTTGCCTAATGGACTATACGATACATGCAATTGTGCCCCCTCCTGAATTTGTTAATTTACCCATTTTAAACTCAAAAATCAAACTTTACTCCGTAAATTTTTCCGATTCACCCGAATAAACATCTTATGTACTCAATTAGCCCAAAGTATTTAAGCACATACCATGGTAAAGATTCTTTGTTTTTTGGTGAAAGTAGTAAGAAAAAGAAAAGAAAAAAAGCATATGATGTATTTTTAAATTTAAAAAAAAAAAAGGAGTTATGAAGAAATTCGTTGTCTTTAAATAATTATGTATTAACTCTCAACCCTCTATACGCAAGGGCGTATTGGGGGGCTAGGCTGACCTGGGCTGTAGCCCAGGGCAGCATGTCCAAAGAATTTTTTTTAACTTGCCTCTAGCCCAGCCCATCAGCCATAGCCCTGCCGAATTGTTTTCCTTATAGCCTTTAGCCCCGCCCAAAGACTTAAAAACTGAAATACGTTTCTCAGAAAATAAAAAAATCATAACATTAATTTTTTTAAAAAAAACTGATATACATACATTACAAATCTATTCGGTAATTTAGGTTGAAATTGTGAGACGAAATTGAGAATCGTCTTTACAATCCTTCATCCCCACCCCCAGCCGAACTAGTCTACCAAAGCCAGTCCATTTCCCTCCAGTTAAGGACTCAAGATTCAAGAACTTCATGGATTCATGAACACGGTGAGTTGACTACAACTCATTCTATTGATTTTAAATCTTGATTTTTTTTTTTCTTTTTTGGTTAGAAAGTCTTGGTTGAATAATCAATCCTTTATGAGATATCATAGAATATACATATGTAAAACCCACTGGGCCACTAACTAGTTTAGATTTCAATTTTCTATTTCTTTTGCTTTCTTTTTGTTATTTTTTTCAATTTCTTTTTTGTTGACCTAACATATTTTGTTCGTTTGTTTGCTTGCTTCAGATTGAAAAAACTTCAAGGTCTTGTTTCCATTGACAATTCTTGTTTCTTGGCTCAAAGAAGATATTCTAATTCCTAATTGATTATTTAATTTATATTATATTATTTAGGTGTTTTTTCTTTTCTTTTTTTGGATTTAGACCGTGATAGTCAATTGCCTTGATTAGTTGATTGGGGAGTAATCATTTTAGGATCAAAGAGTTTCAATAGGTTAATTGATTATCTAATTAGTAATTGCTACTTTCCTAGGTTCTAATTTATAAACGGCAATGGCACTTAATCAATCATTGGCGAAGCGTGGAAAAACTCTTTATTTGTTCTTTAAAAAACGAGAAGATCAAAACGATGATCATTCTGTACGTGATACACCTTCCGCATCAAATGTTGATGCACCAATTCCCCACTTGGAATCTCATCCTGAATCTCACGTTCCCGAACAAAGTGATTGTGAGACTATTTCTATTGAAAGAGATCCAGGGTTGCGTATGCAGATATGCGAACACCCTGTTAATCAACGAGATGAGATTAGACGAGCATATATAAAGGCAGGGGCATATCAACCTAAGAGTATCCGAGGACCAAAATAGGAAATCAATATTGTCGATTTCAACATATTTGGTTTCCTTGGCTAGAGTATTCGCCTTCAAAGGATAAAGCATATTGCTTTCCATGCTTCCTTTTTGAAAATAAAAATGATACAGGGAGTCGTTCTGCACTAGTTATTGGAGGGTTTAACATGTTGGAAGAGAGACAATGATGGAGATAAGTGTGCATTTCTTTTGCATGCTGGGCATTCATTTTCAACACATAGCAATTGTGTAAGATGTGTTGATGATTTAATGAAAACGTCTCAGCATATTGACAAATTGATGAATGCACAATCAAAGAAGATATTTTGAAGAATCGCCTGCGCCTAATAGCAACAATTCAAAGTATTCGATGGTTTGCATTTCAAGGATGTGCAAAAAGAGGAGATGATAAATCCCCAAGTTCATTAAATCGTTGAAATTTCATTGCAATGCTAAAGATACAAGCAGAAGTAAGTAATGATATTGCAAGAGTTGTATTGCTCCTTCTATCCAAAAGGAGATTTTGCATATTCTTGTTAATAAAGTGAGATTGATGATACGTGAGGAAGTTGGAGAGGCCAATTATTGTATTCTTGTTGATGAAGCACAAGATGAATCTAAAAGAGAGCAAATGGCAATTGTTCTTAGATTCGTCAATAAATATGGTATTTTAGTTGAGAGATTTTTTGATATCATGGGTGTTGAAGACACCGCAACATTAACTCCTAAAAATAAGATATCTGATACTCTTGTTCATTACAATTTACAAATTGATAAAATGCGGTGCTAGTAATATGTGTGGTGCTTGGAATGGACTTCAAGCATTATTTCTTAGAGATTGTCCCTATGCGTATTATGTTCATTGCTTTGCCCATCGTTTACAACTTGCGTTAGCTACGGCAGCTAAGGATGGCACTTCCATATGGCAATTCTTTTCAGTATTGACTTCCGTAGTCAATCTTGTTGGTTCTTCTCCCAAGCGTCTAAGTGAGTTACAATCTGATCAGCATGATGAGATTCAACATATGATGGCTAGTGGTGAACGTGAGTCTAGTACACGGGCTAATTAGAGTGGTACTTTGCAACGTGTAGGAGCTACTCATTGAAGCTCCCATAATGATTTGATCGATATGTATGGTGCATCTTGCACAGTTCTTCAAGGAATTAGTAAGAATGGACTAAATGGAAATATTTGTGGGGAAGCTTACTGTTGAAGCTTGATATACATTGTTGGGTCCATTCTCTAACAGCTTAAGCTTTTGGAGTAGTTGGTAACTTAACATGGTATCAGAGCCTTGTTTGTGGGAGGTCCTGGGTTCGACTCTCCATCCCCGCTTTGTTGTGCATATTTGCACTTTGTTATTTGTCTCCACTATGATGGAGTTTGGTTTGTTTGCTCTCCACGTGCAAGTCGGAGTTGCACGTGAGGGAGGGTGTTGAAGCTTGATATACATTGTTGGGTCCATTCTCTAACAGCTTAAGCTTTTGGAGTAGTTGGTAACTTAACACTTACAAAGCAATTACGACCTTGAATTTGTATTTGTCTTACATTTAATGGATAAAATTATGGGTATCAGTGACATACTTTGCCAAGCTCTACAACGTAAGACTCAAGATATTTTTAATGCTTTGAAATTAGTCTCAACTACAAGAGCTCTCCTTGAGAATTTGAGACGTAATGATTGGGATATATTCTTTGAGAAAGTGCAATTGTTTTGCAAACGGCATGACATTGATATACCTGATATGAGTTGTCGCTATAGAGAAGGTCGCTCTCATCATCAACAAGATTCTATTACAATTGAACATCATTATCGCATTGATGTCTTCAATTGTGCAATAAATTTTCAATTGACAGAGTTAAACAGTAGATTCAACGATGGTGCAGTAGAACTTCTTACTCTTAGCTCTGCTCTAGATCCAAGTGATTCATTTAAATCATTTAACATGAAGATATTTGCAATCTTGCCAAGAAATTTTATCCTCCAGATTTTACTGGGGAGGAAATTCATGTTTTGAGATGTGAGTTGGAACACTATAAGCTTGATAACTTGTGATCCCGAGTTTCAGAAAATTTCTACCTTTTCTGAATTATGCCGATAATAGGTTGTAACAAGAAAGTCAAAGAACTACTATCTCATTGAGAGATTGATTCATCTTGTTGTAACTCTTCCTGTTTCCACAGCTACTACAGAACGTGCATTTTCAGCTATGAAGCATGTTAAGACAGCGCTTCGCAACAGGATGGATGATTAATTTCTTGGAGATTGTATGACTCTCTATATTGAACGAGAACTTGCCGAGAAGATTGATTTAGATACAGTAATAGATGATTTTGAGTGCAGGGTAAGGCTGCGTACACCTCACCCTCCCTAGACCCCGCAATGGCGGGAGCCTCGTGCACTAGGCTACCCTTTTTTTTTAATAGATGATTTTGATTCTCTAAAGCCTCATCAAGCACAACTTAAATAGGCATTTTGACATCTTCTATTAACTTTTGTCAATTGTTAGTACGGACTTATCCATTTAAAGATTTTTGTTATAAAGCGGAGATAATATTTTTTTTGTTACTAGCCTCTGTTTTTTTCAATCTTAGCCCACCCCCCTTGGAGAGATCCTGGATACGCCCTTGTCTATACGTGAAACCCACGGAACAACTACACAATTTTTAAAGCCTGAAATTATAGTATTTCTGTAGGGGAAAAAAGAGGGCCAGGGATGCTGCCCCCGAAAACCATGGCTGTAGCCTATAATCCACGTCAGTTCCAACTATTTCGGAAGTTTCTCAGGTGATGTAATCATGATTAGCTCGCCATGCAAGAAAGTAATAGATCAGGGGAAATTTTTTCATGACAATTTACAACACAAAACTTAACAACCCCCAGATCAAAACTTTGGTTATACCCAGCAGCACTTAAAAAAAATGATTCCCACAACTGCTCAAAGAAGCATTTTAACAAAGCATTAAAAAATGACAATCAGAGCATATCATAAATAGTACAATCCTGGAAAATCTGCTGGAAATAATTAATCAACAATAAAAAAAGGTACACGAAGTATCCTTTGAACACAGAGGTAAGCGGAGAATTCGAAGACAACAATACCAACCACCTTATAGAACACACCAAAATTTGGAGAAAACAATTTAACTTTACCAAGAACAATGTCATGAATGGATTTTCTGAATGGCCGCAACAACTTCATTGATGGCTTGAAATTTTATCCTCTCCTTCATAAGGAACTTAGCAAATTCAAGAGCCTGCCGCTCACAATCTGCTCTTTTGACAACATTAATTATCGATTCAAAATCCTCAACATGAGCTACCCCAACAATTCTCCTATAAATCAACCCATAAAATAGCATTGTCAGAGGAGTTTTAAACTGGACTACAATAGAACTTTTGTAAGACTTACTTTAATTAGACAATTGTTAGCTTAAAATCACTTCTAGAACACCTTTACATTTTAAAGGAGCCAAGCCAGCCAGCTCGTGAGCCAACCAAGCTGCAGGCTCCAAGCTCGAACTACTATTCCTGAACTCGACTTGAGCTGGAGCCTAGCTTGAGCTCCTTTCATTCCAAGAGAAAAGGAAACAAAAAAGAACAAGTACTCTTAAATATGCTGGTAAGGTGAAAGGGAATCCACAAATTTCACCTTATCATTTTGGCAGCACCAAATCCAAGAGAGTCATGGAACAAATCTTTCATGAACTTCTGTTTTACAAGCAACTGAAGCTCATGATTGTTATAAATTGCAGGGAGATAAGCTTCACCAGACCCATCCTTGTGTTCATCCCAAAGAGCAGTGAATTTTTTGTGAAATAGATTCCACGTGTCTTCAATTGTTCTCAAAATCCACTCTTTATATGTCTGCATAACACTATACTTTTTTATCATAACCAACAACAAAGTAATGATATGAGCACGATGTATATGAAGAAGAGAACAATTTTAAAAAAAATATATATATATATATATATATGACGCACGCCTGCATGAAAGACAGCACTCACGTTAGAACAAACAAGATTGTAGAACTGGCATAAAAGGATTGCCACAAATAATAAGTTTTCTTCTCAGTACAAACTCAAATAAGTAACATCTTACATCCAAACAATGTGTCGAAATAAGTGAAAATTGAAAATATATTAATCAAAAATCAGGTCAGGACTGAAAATAATGAGAACAGATAAACAATTACGAGACAAAATGAATAACTAGGACAAACCTTTCGGTCATTGTCCTTATCTGCATGTCCATCTTGTGCAAAGAAGGCTAAAATCAAGTTTCCCAGGAAGGCTCCAACATCAAATCCCATTGGCCCATAATAAGCAAATTCTGGATCTATAACTTGAGTCGAATCATGAGAAACCATGACAGAACCAGTATGGAGATCACCATGTACCAGGGCTTGTGCTCTCTCACAAAACCTGTACAATAAACCTAGCTAATATAAGAAAAAGTTCCAACATGTGATATAGCTATTAGAGATAAGATGAACATATGTTATCATATCTGGTACATTTTTTTGTTACTCAGATATACGTCAAAGAGATAAGGGTAGATAACAATTCCCTCTGTATCTATAAGATTGTGTGCCAACTGATGTAAGCATGTCAATAGAATTACTTGAGAATCTTGATATGAACAAATTTAATGAATATCACTATATCAGCTGTCTCCCGTGGATGTATTCAGGGACAGATGTGTAGAAGGGCAAGGGGGGACTCAAGCCCCGCCTTGATTTTTGAAAAATATCATATATATATATATACCCTAAAAAAGTATATATTTACACTTAAGCCCCCCTTCCAAATTTAAAAAAAAAAAAAAAAAAAAAAAACTCTCTATTTTACACTTAAGCCCCCCTCCCAAGTATGAAACATTCAACCTTTTGGTCTCAATTTGTAGAAATGATGTTTCATTTGATAGTATATTTGGTGTCAATCAATATTAAGTTTTCTAATTCCTTCATCCGTCCAAAAAATATGTATAAATAGACCCAAAAAAATCTCCTCTAGGGCGCTGCCCCCGAACTCCCGTAAACTCGCTACCTCTTCACCCTACCAAGCTCCCCCAACTCCAATTTCCTACATCCGTCCCTGGTTGTATTGTAGGCCTTTTCGCCGCACCATGTAAACCTTGTTCTCCCTCTCTCGATTCTTTCCTTTACTATTTTTCACGTTATGTTTCATTTTAAATTAATCAATATGTCATTTTTCTAACAATATCATAGGACAAATTGACACAAGAGAAATTACTATAATTATTGCAATAAATGGCTACTAAAATGGCAACATTACTTGGATTTCAACTCAGCAACTGCAAGCTTTAAGATATTATCCTCCCGAACTGCCTCGGCATCACGATCAAGATAAGGAGAAGTGCAACGGTTATACGGAGACTCTTTATAAGGGTCCGAAAAGACAACCTGCTCTGTGAGCCTGCATAACTCCACATTGTCACAATACTCGGCAACTGCATAAACCTTTGAGGTTAAACACACGAGCTACATGAATTCAAGTATTCAATGCATTAAGAGTCCCTGATAAAAAAAAAAAAAGGAGAAACTGCTACAACCATAAAGAAGAAAGTATTGAATTGGAAAACAAATATACATGCGAAAAGATAGAGGTAGAATCAAACGAAGACAATAAGATAAAAGTACTAAATGAGAAAAAGTGTGAAGTCATTTTAGCCTACGTGATAGTTTTATTATGTAAAGCGTCCATATGTATGTGTGACTTGTGCTTCACCTTCATCATTAACACCAGGAAACTTTCCACTAAAATCACCATGTCATGTAACAGACATGAAATCCTAATCACTAATATTTAGCCCCCATCAAAACCAACACTTGAGGAGGCTACGCAGAACTCAGTCAATATAGTGTGTTGGCGAGGTACATAGTATTTGGAATGACGTATAGCCTAGCTAAGCTGACAAGAACTTTAGCTTTCAAAAACCACTTTCGACTACATGTCCTTACACATATGAAACATTCTACTGCAGAAACCAAAACTCTGATTGGCTTCCTCAAATGACTATATCAAACTTGACATAATTCCCAACCGAGTGCGGCACTAAATAAACATTATGCATTTCAGTTCTGCTTGTATAATTTAAATGCAAATGGAAAAATCTTTTCACGAAAATATATGAGAAATATCAACATAGAAGATAATAATGGAAAAACTGTTCACCTGCTCGTTTGTGCTCCATAGTAGTACGGTAAAGAAGGGATGTGAAGAAAAGTGTCCTTGCCTTATAGTTTGACATATGGTCCGCAAGCAATGGGTACTCAATCCCAGTAATCAACCCTTTCCTCAAGATTATATGTGGAGGCTCCACGTAACGCATACCAATCAAACACATAGTTCGGTCAAAATGATAAACTTCTGGAACATGAGAAGGGCACAAATGACCATGCTCTTTCAGTGCCGATGACTCAAAATAAGCACGTTCCTTCGTCATTGGCCAAGATTCCCCAATGCAACGTATGTATGGAAGAGCCTGTACACATACAGCAACCAAATTCGACAATACAAAAGAATTCACTTCATTAGAATAGTAAACAGGCCTTAATGTTCAACGGCTTTAACAAACCATTTTTTCCTGGGGTAAGTATAAGGTATTAAGTGGATGTATCTTCTTCCATATCAAAAAGGGTTACAAAATCTAGAGGTATTCTCTATTTTTCAACACATTTTAGAGCTTAAAGCTTATTTCAATCTTTTCAAACTCCCCTTTATTTCGGGTTTATGTGGAATGACCTTCAAAGACTGAATCAAAGTATAAGAATTTCTCTGCTCTTTCTTTTCAGGTGTTGAAAATATTAGCATCACCTCGCAATTGATAATGTATATAGCAACAAACAACAAGAATCAAACTCATGATGGCCACCTAATTGAATCAGTCATAGCCCTACTATAGAGATACGATCTACATTACATATGAAATTATTAAAATGAAAATTAAAAACATTAAGAATTAGATTAGGTTGAATGCAATCTAGTTAAAATCTGTAAATTTATCCCAAATCACATACAAAAATCAAAGATCAACAATTTTAATACAGTAAACCCCCTTTTTCACATGAATTTGAAAATGTGATTCTGTTTTAGAAAACCCTAGCTACCTGCTTGATGACGAAAGAACCAGAACGGCCGAGAACGATGTAAACATAATTGAGATTGCCATCGCCGACTTCTTTGATCTGCATGTCATCGAACTGGTTGTTAAGCTTGGAAGATAGAGAAGGAGTTGCCTTTATGTACTCCAACAGAGACTTCTCGTCCAGTGGTCGGAAGCTGTCGAACGCCATTATCGTCAGTGGTTTCCGGCGGCGATACGGCGGTGGTGGTGGTTGTTAAGAAAAATAGGAAAGTGAACGTTGGAGTTGAGAGACAATGAAAGGAGTGGAATTTATAGGTGGGAAATTCTAAAGACAGCCATAATTTTTCTCCTTACAGCCACGTAACTGCATCGATAAGTTGTACATAAACCACACAGTGTTGTACGTGTAAGTGTAATGAGCAAAACGTTTATAGGTACGTTAAGAATATTTTTTTTTCCTTCCGTTTGGTATGCCACAAATTAGAAAAGAATTGATTTACAATTCTTGATTATGGCAATTCTTGTGTTTGGTTTGACAAAAGAATTGATTTTTAATTCTAGTCAATTCTCACCAATTCTTGTTTTAGTCCAAAAACAATTCCTATCATTTTTGGTAGGATTTGGTGAGAAATGATTTCACTTTAAGTGAAAACAATATAATATACCAAACTTACCCTTATATATTTCACACCTCCTCTTTTTATAGGGGCAATGTAGTAAATGACTGTGATTCATTTCATTTCATTTCTCTTTCAAACCAAATATGAGAATTAGAATTGTAAATCAATTCTATTCATTTCTTTTCTTTTCTATTCTCTCAAATTCAATTCAATTCTATTTTAGAATCATACCAAACGGACTCTTCACGCGAACCATATTCTTTTGGGTAAATTAACTTTTACTCTCTGTGTTTTGCCTTTGTGGCACTTTGCCTCCTGTAGTTTGGAATATAACACAAGTTTACCTCTGTGGCAGTTTAACCCATGTAGTTTGGAATGTATAACATAACCCCCTTGTGATTTGCCTCTATAGCACTTTACCCCCCCTATAGCCAAAACAAATTGTTTAAATGACCAAAATAACTTCTTCATCTTCATCACTCTAATATACCTGTTACAGACACAGATGATTGAAAAAACCAGAACAGTGAGATCAATAAAAAAAAACCAGACAATTCTAGAGAGAGAAAATAAGAGTCTCACCCATGTATAATGTACTACTTTATTGAAAAAGTAACCAAAAATCTATTCAAAATAAAAAGAGAAAATCACTATATTTTTTAAAATATTGTTTTCATAACTACAAATTCAATAGTTTAAAATTTTTAGTACAATCACTGCTTTAATTTTTTCAATTGACCTTACTATTCTGTATTGTTTAATCATCTGTGTGTAACATGCATGTTAGGGTGACGAAGAAGATGTCATTTGGTCATTTACACAATTTGTTGTGGTTATAGGGGGGCAAAGTGCCACAAAGATAAACCACGGGAGAGTTATGACATTCCAAACTACAGGGGTAAAATACCACAGAGGTAAAACACAAAAAAAATATAGAAATATTAGAATTGGTCCTTAAATAGGCATTTATAGTAAGTTTGGTCTTATTGATATTGTCTGTATGAAAATAGATCCCCAAATTAATAGTTGATTTAAAAATTAGTCCCTTTCCCCAAATATCTGTATTTTTTATAGTCAAATTTGCCCTTCATTAGATATATACATATGCATGTATATATCATCACCTTAAAATTAGAGACCAAAATTAATGCTCATCACATACTCTAATGGAGAAATCAAAGTCATTACCATGTTTGACCTTTCCCTAAATAAATGCCCATGACCAACCAAGTCACACATCTCCATCGTTTCACCATCATGGATCTGGAATGGAGTTTATCAAAATCATGTTAAGGTGAGATGGGTATTTGCTATTTGTGGTATTTGATTATTTTTGAAGAACCCATTTGATTTTCTGATGAGATTGTTGCTATTTTTTGTTGCAGAAAAAGTCTTGGAGGACAGTTTTGATCTTGGCTTATCACAGTTTGGGCGTTGTATATGGAGTTTTGAGTACATCCCCACTATATGTATACAAAAGCACTTTTGCTGAAGACGTTGAACACTCAGAGACCAATGAAGAGATTTAAGGGGTTTTGTCCTTTGTTTTCTGGACTCTTACTTTGGTCCCCTTTCACAACTTTTGTTTACATTTTGAGTTTTGAAGGTGAAATTTTTTTTTTTTTTTTTTTCAAGTGAGAAATTTGTATTATTAAACTTCCATCAAAATTTTAGAACTGAGAGGTGAGAAATTTGCATCAAAATTATAGAATCGAGATTTTCTCACCAAAAAGTGAAGAATTTATCACTCAATTCTCTCTCTCTCTCTCTCCAAAAAGTTTGTTTCTCTCACCAAAATTGGATTATTTGCCATGTTTTTTTTTTTGTTAGATCATGATGTATTGATTAGCATAAAGGGGTGTTATATGCAATTTGGGTGTCAAATTGATGGAATTTTTTGGTGAGAAAATCACGGTTCTATAATTTCTAGACAAAGAGTGAGAAAATCTCGGTTATATTCAATCTTGGGTTTTGTCTATTTCTTGATTTTTATAAGATATATATAAATATATGTATATGTATGTATTTTATGGATTTTGAATTTCAAAATCTTAATTTGTATATATATATATATAATTATATGGGTTTGAATTTAAAAATCCTGATATTTTGGAGTGGGGGGTACTTTAGTCATCAAAATAGATGGGGGACTAATTTCTAAGTTGACCTATAGAATGGATCAATTTTAAAAAAATGCTACAATAAAGGACTGAAATCTAAAAGACCCAAAAAAATAATGTGTTATATTCTAAACTATAGGATAATGCCACAAAGACAAACTACATAAGAGTAAAATGTAATTTATCCTATTCTTTTTCTTTTAATTTGTTTCGGATAATAATTAGGTACATCGAACTCAGCCAATTACTTTGAATATAAGGCTGTTGTAATACTGAATCTGTCAGAGAGGAATCAAAAGATTTGAATTTTTTTTTTTTAGAAAGTAAAGATTTGATTCGACACTACATAATTTAATGTTATGCTCATAAGTGATTTGGCCAATGTATAACATGTAGTGATATTAGAAAGGGAGGCTTAGTTTAAGGTTTTTAAGGCTTAATTAATCAATTTGAACTAAGGAACGAGTCATAAACAAAAAATTCACATAATGACACACTCTAAAGAATATTCCCTCCTAAAATCCCCTAAATTTTAACTTTCTATCCTAAAATCCTCTAAAATTTTAAATTTTATTGTAAAAGGTAAAATTGTCTCTAAAACCCTAGGAAACCACCACCACCATCTATCTTCTCTCTCTCCTTCGTGCCACCATCTCTTTTCTATTTCCTCCATGCCATGGGCGTCACCACAAACTACCACCACCACCATAACGCACCACTACCGTCATTAGCCACTACCACCACCATCACACCACCACCTCCGCTATCACATTCATCGTCTTCTTTCTCTCCGACGACCATCGATCTTCTTCATCTCCAACGACGTATAGCCCCATGATTGAGATCTAGATCTCGATAATGATCTGGATAGCACCGCCATAATGAACTCCGGCAACCACCATGTAATGCCACCATATATGAGGTATGTTGTAGAATGCACAATCTTAAGTGAAATTTCACATTTGTTAAGAAAAAAAACAATCTTCAACCAGCACTACCGTGAGTCACCACCACCACCTTCCTAGTAAGTTTTTTTCCAATTTTCGGTGACTGCTCTTGTAAGCCCTAGGGCTTGGTAAGATGCGCAGATCTTAAGTGAAATTTCTCGTAAGTTAATTTCACTTAGAATATTATCTTACGAGAAATTTCACTTCAGATATCTTAAGTAAAATTTCACATTTGTTAAGCAAAAAGGCAATCTTCAGTAGTGATAGTGGTGGTCGTCGAGGTCAGTCGAGTGGTGGGGGGTGGTCATTGGGGGTTAGGACTGGCGGAGATGGTACTAAGATATTGAAAATGTGGTGGTCGCCGGAAATGACCACGAGTATACTACCATCGTAGGCATTCAAGAATTCATACATGAAATTTTAATGAATTTGAAAGAAATTCTATTGAGAAGTAATCTATATGGAACTTGTGACGCGTCTATTTGTGTCAAGGGTCCTGGATATGTAACTGCTCAAGATATCACCTCACCGCCTTATGTGGAAATCGTTGATGGCCGGAGGTGGCAAGGGTGGTGGCACGGGTAGTGGTAATGGTGGTTAGGGTTAGATGATGAGGATGAGGGCATTTCTGTCTATGACCATTTGGAGGACTTATCACCAATTAATGTTTTATTTTAGTTGTCCTTTATTCCAAAATAGCTTGTCTTAATGCCCTTTACACCAAATTTTCCTACTATAAAATAGAAGGGTAAATTACACTTTAGTACCCTATAGTTTGTACAAAGTTTCACTTTAGACCATCTAGTTTCAATTGCAACACTTTGGTCCCTATAGTTTAGAATTGGTTTCAATGTAGGTCATGCCTCTAACTTTGTTATGGCGCACTCATGTGCCTTGAAAAACTCCAAAGCCCAAAGTGAAACTTCTACGAAACTCGAGTGAGTTTTGAGTGAAACTTCCCCTAAACTCTAGGGCCCAAAGTAAAACTTCACCCAAACTGTAGGGTAACAAAATGTGAGTTTTTCGTCCAGTTGCACTAACAGAGTTAGAGGCAGGGCCTACATTGAAACCAATTCAAAACTTACAAGGATTAAAGTGTTACAATTGAAACTAGAGGGCCCAAAGTGAAACTTCGCCCAAACTACAGGGTACTAAAATACAATTTAGCCAAAATAGAAACCACCAATCATTGTCATAGCATGTGGTACAATTGTTAAAGTTTTAGAAATTAAATTTGGGATTCAAATATGTAAAGAATATCATTACTCTTTTGTCACACCCCAACCCGCCACGCACGGATTAGGACCGTGTAACAAAGAATTACCCAAAACAAAACACCTCTTAGTAACAGTAAAACAAGAGTTAAACATATGAAAATGACTTCATTGGATTAAACCAGTCCAAGGGTAAAATAGTCATTAAGAAATATAGTCAAATTTTATATTAAAAGATAACCCTTCAAGTCTCGGTTTCAATGCAAAAAACGGCACTCAAATCCGAATTTTCTAGGAAGAGTTATGTCCGTTTGCGTAAAAGTCGACATGCCAAAAATAGACCAGCAGATTCTGCAGATCAAACTTCTACACCAATTTCCCTACTTTAAGAGTTAAAAACATAATCAAACCCAAATTACACATACAAACTCATTCTCATTCATTATACAAACTCATTCTCATTCATTACCAACTGTTTGCACCACAAAATAATATTAAAAGTGGAGTCCACCAAATCAAAGAAAGAGCAATGCGTGAAGTGTGTACGAAGACATGCTGATGAGAAAAGAGGCTGATGCAACATAACGGTACCATGATTGAAGAATCAAGCCACGTCAGAGGCAGGACATTTATTGATGATTATGTTGAATTAAATGAATGACACGTGTGACACAAAGCGGTAACGAGCGTGGTTGTGGATGAAGTCCATGATTCCGAGATCATGGAGATAGTGGGCAGTTTCTCAGCGAAGGGGTAGCGATTATTACCACTGTTATCTATTTAAGGGAACGAGGAAAAGAGAGGAGGGGATCCCAGAGATCAAGGACACCTAGCATTTTCTTTACTTTGTGTCATGTATTTCCTTTATCTTTAATTAATAGTTTATCTAGGAGTAGTCTTGTAATTAGATTTCAGTTAGAAGATGAAATCTTCACTTCTAATTGTACTTTGTTTGATGAATAGTTTAATGGAATTCACACTCTGTTTTCCTTCAAGCTAATTTCAGTTTTCTTCACATCCCAAATCCTTAATCTTTGGTTAAGGCAATTCGAACCTATTTTGGAGAAATCTCGTTCCTCTATTTCTCTAACTCGTCTGATTTGTCAAATCGTTCATTTCAAAGAGGACATTTGTCTGGCACACCCGCACTATAACACATACATAATTTTCTACCATACAATTTTTGGCACGCCCAGTGGGACCCCTATGTGAAATTGAAAATTTTATCATGCCACCAAGAATGAACTTGTCAAAAGATAAAGAGGTCATAACACTACCAGAGATGGATGCGCCGACAGTGGAAGAAAATGCGGAAGGGGAGGTTCATGGTAATACCAGTGGTCAATCTCACATTGGCAGTCATGAATCACTCCAACAATAGCCTGGAACTGTTGAGGCCACTATAAGTGGACCAGACCAGCAGGCTCTGAAAGATTACGCACCAGCAATGCGTTTCAAGTTGGACAATGCGCTACATGATTGGCTTTAAGCCAATTCACAACAAACATACACAATTGTGAAACCATTTACTGACATGATGCAGAAGATGGGAGATTAGATTACTAAGAGTATTGACCGGCAGATGTCGTACATGACAGAAAAATTTACTCCAGCATCTTCTTTGAAAAGCAGCACTCAAAAGGAGCCTGTACAGATTCCTATAAATCAGGCCCCACATTGAGTTATGGAAATGTAAAGGTTCTAGCCCGGCCTCCAATGCCTGGTGCTTCACCTCATCATGGATCAGGTATGTTTGACCATACGTCAACTTCTAGTAATCAACCGGGACAGAGTCAGATGGGACAGGGTGTGGGGCCTATAGGTGTTCAATGGCCATCGAATGGTCCTAATATGAGTATTTACCCTGATTTCCAAGTTGGACAAATAATGGTGCAGTTCATTAGCCTGGTTCCTATGAGGGCTCTCACCCACATACTGCTGTTTTCTCAATGGGAGGACCCTCAACCTAGCCACCGATGCTAAACACAAGTCTACCTGTCCAAACAGGAACCCACATAGCAAGTTTGGCTCAAGCGTAAACTTATCAGACTGGGGGGTGTTATCAGCCAACAGGGCAGACTGGGGGGCAGTAACACTCGGTAATGCAAATTAGGGGGCAAGCTAGGCCATCATTGGGACACATTAGAGGGTACCAGCAATCGATTGCACCAACTGGAGCCCAATTTCTGCCACTTATAGTACACAATGGAATACCTGATTTTCCAATCCATCAGCCTACTGGAAATGAGGTACGTAATCCTTATCACCCTGATTTTCAGGGCCATATTCTTGTAGGGATAAATAGGGATGAAATGATAGATGTAATTACTAGGTTTAAATATGCATGGAAAAGGTGTAAGGCTAGATTGCCAGAGGAAGAATATGTGCAATTAGCTGTTGATAATTTGAAATCTACACTCAGAATGTAATTTGTGGGTGAACAGTTTACTGACATGTGCCATGTTGTTGATGTCGTGGCGCAGTATGAAAAAGTGATGGATGAGGAAAACAAAAGAAAAATCATACAAAGGGTGTGTATTACAAGGGACATCATCAGCCCGCCCACTTGGTGGAAATCGAGGATGAAAGTCAGGCTGATAAAGAAAATGAAAACACATATGAATGCAATGTCGCTGAAATGGCCACCCAAAAGCCATTCGTATGTGATGTCCTGCGTAAACCAACCCAAGTTCAAGAAAAGAATACCACCAGTCAGGCTGATAAGCCTAATAAAAAAATATGATTTTGATATCACCAGGGCAGACATGATCTTCGATTGGTTGGTAAAAGAAAAGAAAATAAAACTGACACATGATTTGCCATCAAGCGATGATATAAACGGGAAAACTTTTTGCAAATGGCATAATAAATGGACTCATCGTACTAATAATTGTACAACATTTCGTGAGTCCATACAAAAGTGGATAAGAAATGGAGTCATAAAATTCCCTAATGATAGGCCTATGCAACAGGTTGATAAAAACTCGTTCGTGGCTGAAACGCGTGCCAATATGGTATTAGCTTATTTTACCAACATGACAAAGTCAGTCAAACCACAATGGCAGATTAAGAATGCTTCTAAAAAAGAAAGGGTGAAAAGCGAGATTTCAGGGCCTAGAGGTTAGTCTAGAAGCCTCAATCCAAAGACACCACCATTCAAAACAAGGACAGGAGTGTATTATCATGCTCCTACTCCTTATGACTCATACATTATGACAAGGAAGTCTTTACATGAATTAGCAGAGGCCAGCGAACATCCAGTTCTCTATATTACTTGCACAGAGAGGTTAGCAGTACTCCTCCGAAAACAAGATGATGTGCTTGAAAATGTTAGAGGAACCCTCAGAAGACAAAGCAGTCAGGGTAAGGTAGTTCAACGACCAGGAGGTTTTCGAGTTATGATGAACAAGGATAGGCCTGAAAAAGGTAAAGATGTGATGATACCCCAGACAAGCAAGCATAACAGGCCAAGAAGACAGAGGAATCGTCATCCACAAAATTAAGCAACAGTTCCAATCAGTCAAGGTCAAAAAAGAGGTTCAGAGCCAGCCGCATATCCTAATACCAAACTAAGGATGGTGTTGCCACCTGCACCACAAGATGGAAGTTGGATGTATGTCCAGCATCCTAAATTCCCTTAGTACTATGACCCATCGTTTTTAACTCGAACCCAAAAAAGGCGCATGTTACAGAAAAAGGCTGTCTTGATGAAAAAACAACCGTTTATTCAAAGATTTGAAGATAAGTCTAACCAATGGGTTCGTAAGATTGAGGAAAGTCTAGGGAATCAGGATGAAACCAAAACAAACAACGATGGTCAGAATTTGATGATGGGGAATGATTTGTCAGAATTTGATGAGCATAATGGTCAGGCAACAGTAAAAAAGACGGACTGCCAGTCCTCAGACAACGATAGCTTTGATCAGTCTGAGTTTAGAAGCTTGATTCGAGATGATGAGAATCTCTTGAATGGACAAATTCAGACTGAAACTGATCAACCGACAAACCTTTTAAGCTCTGACCACTCGGAAGATGAAGACAACCTCGCCCAATATGACCTACGAAATTTGTCTCAGGATGATGAAATTCTTATAAGTAATTAGATCCAGACTGATGCCGAGCAAATAGTCGATTTCACAGATTCGGGCCAGTCCAAAAATGTGAACATGGAACATGTTGTCCCCTTCCAGGTAGGACGATCATTGCTATCCTTCTATGATAACATAGTTTACACAATGCCACAAGATTTCGTGTCTCTTGATTGGCAGCCTGATGGTTTAAAAGGGGACGTTAATGATGATTCAGAGCCTATGGTATGCATCACAGAAGAAACTCAAATACTAAAGCCCTCTTTTCACAATGTGCCAATTTCAGAATCAAAATGGAAAATGGCTATCGTGTTTGATAAGTAAAATGCTGGAATGGCCAAACACTTGAAACCATTGTATGTCAAGGCCAATTTTAAAGGTGTACCAGTGTCTAAAGTACTGGTAGACAATGTAGCCTCCGTTAACTTGTTGCCATCACATATGCTTACAAAATTACAGAAAACCAGTGATGATTTAATCGATGCCAATGTGGCTATAGTGGGGTTTTCCGGTGCATCAGTCCAGCCAAAGGATATACTCCCAATCATAGTGACCATTAGGAGTAGGACTGCTCTAACGACATTTTTTGTGGTAAACATTACTTCTCATTATAATGCTTTGCTTGGTCGTGATTGGATTCACACTACTTGGTGTATGCCATCTACTTTGCACCAATGTTTAATTTTTTGGAATGAAGAAGAGGATGAGCCTAAAATCATGGAAGGAGATAAGAAACCATTTCTCGTAGAGGCTCATCTGGCTGAGGTTAAGTTCTATGATATGGAAATAGCACCATTATGGTTTTCAGGAATTGACAAGAATGGTCGTCCTAAGGGGATCATTCCTACAGTAAGTGGAGGAAGCCATGAATATATTGAGACTACCAATGTTGTTGAATGGAAGAACACTACATTGAAGTATATCTTGACATTATGCGCCGAATTCAAGATGATGTGCAATCACAAGTTTAGGAATCAATGTGTTTAGCAGATTGTGTGAAGGAAAGGCTGATCAAGACGTGCTAGATCACATTCAAGCATCTGAAATACCACAGGCACCATCTAAGTTGGATGATGGTAAATCCGAGGTTAAAGATTCGTTGGAAGAAGTTAACTTGGGGGGGGGGGGGGGGGGGGTAGATGGTCCTCAGAGAATGACATTCATAAGACAATTCCTTCCAACGGATTTTAAACAAAAATTGCTCAATTTATTGGTCCAATACCAAGATTGTTTCGCTTGGGATTTCCATGAGACGGCTGGTTTGGATAGAAGTCTGGTAGAACATCAACTCTGAATAAAGCCAGGATATAATCCTTACAAGCAGTCCCTAAGAAGAATGGCAAGTGAGATCATCCTGAAGGTCAAAGAGGAAGTAGAACGATTGTTGAAGGCAGGATTCATATGTATAACCTGGTATGCTGAATGGCTTTCGAATATTGTTCCCGTTATAAAAAAGAATAGAAAATTGCGGATATGTATAGATTTTAGAGATCCTAATAAAGCCATTCCAAAATATGAGTATCCTATGCCCATTGCGGACATGTTGGTTGATTCTGCATCCGGGCATGAGATCCTCAGCTTTATGGATGGATACTCTGGCTACAACCAAATTTTTATAGCCAGAGACGACATTGGAAAAACAGCATTCCGATGTCCAGGGGCAATTGGAACATTTGAATGGGTGGTAATGCCGTTTGGATTAAAAAATACTGGGCAACCTACCAACGTGCAATGAATGCCATATTCCATGACATGATTGGCAAATGGATGGAAGTCTATATAGATGACGTGGTAGTAAAATCAACTTTTGATGACCATATAAAGTTTTTGACAAAAAGTTTTGAAAGAATGAGAAGCCATCAATTAAAAATGAACCCTTTAAAATGTGCATTTGGTGTCTTAGCAGAAATTTTTTGGGTTTTCTAGTCCACCAAAGGGGAATCGAAGTTGAAAAAATAAAGCTAAAGTCATCATAGAAGCTAAACCACCAACCAACAAGAAGCAATTATAGAGATTGCTTGGCCAAATTAACTTTTTGCGTCACTTAATCTCTAATTGTGAATGCAAGACTAAAGATTTTTGTCCACTGTTAAAACTGAAAGCTGAGGAAGAATTCGTGTGGAAACAAGAGCACCAGTTGGCTTTTGAGCAAATCAAGGGATATCTTGCCAAGCTACCAATCTTAGTTTTCCCTAAGCCAAACAAGCCTTTAAGATTATATGTTTCAGCTTCTAATGATTCAATTGGAAGTTTGTTGGTTCAAATTAATAAAAGAGGCATAGAACAAGCGGTTTATTACTTGAGCTGCATTCTAACTGATGTAGAACAAAGATATACATCAATTGAAAAGTTATGTTTGGCTTTGTTCTTTTCTTGCATTAAGTTGAGATATTATATGCTACCTGAAACAGTGGAAGTCATGTGTAAGACCGATGTTATTAAATACATGTTGTCAAGACCAATTATCACTTGCAAAGTGGCAAAATGGTCCTTAACTTTATTAGAATTTCATTTGCAATATGTTCCCCAGAAAGCTATTAAGGGACAAGTCCTGGCTGATTTCCTGGCCGACCATCCTTGCCTTGATATAAGTCCTGAAATCCTAAAAGGGGTTGAGATTGGATACATATCTGTTACCCCGTGGGTATTATGGTTTGATGGATCCAGCATTGAGGAATCAGCAGGGGCAGGGATCATCCTTACATCCCCATGTGGAAAAAAGACACAGTTTTCGTTTAAATTTGATTTTAAATATTCTAACAATCAGGCTGAATATGAAGCCATGATCATTGGCCTTAAAATGTTACATGAAATGAAGGCCATGACTGTGAAATTGGTTGGAGACTCTCAATTAGTAGTCAACCAATTAGGGGAAAAAATAAAGTGCATAATGCCATTTTAGAAAAGTATCATACAATTACAGTAAGGCTGATAGATAGTTTTTCTGAGTTAGCAGTGCAATATGTGTCGAGAGAAGAAAATGAAGAGGCCAATGAATTGGCTCAGATTGCCTCAGGACTTAAGATCCCAACAAACGTTTTCCAAAGGATGATCACAGTTGAAAAAAGATTTAAGTCATCAATTATAGAAGAGGGTGACATTGCGTATGGTATGCCTCTTCAAACTGATGAGGATGATTGGAGGGAACCAATCATTAAGTTACTAGAAAATCCTAACATGTATGCTGATATCAAGATCAGAAGGAAGGCTATGCACTATTTCTTGGCTGATGGTGAGTTATTTAAAAAAATCGATAAATGAATCAGTGTTACAATATCCCAGTAAGATAAAAGCATTAAGACTGATGAAGTAAGTACATAGTGGATTGTGTGGGGCTCATTAGGGTGGGACTAAAATGAGGTGATTGATAAGGAGATATAATTATTATTGACCTACCATTTTAAAAGATTGCATGAATTTTGCTAAGGGTTGTCAGGCTTGTCAAAGACATGGGCCAATTCAGCATGTGCCTGCAATCAACCTCCAATCTATCATTAAACCATGGCCATTTCGAGGATGGGCAATGGACGTGATAGGTAAGATTAGTCTGCCTTCATAAAAAAAACCATGCATATATTCTAGTGGTTACTGACTATTTTACCAAATGGGTAGAGGCTATTCCGCTTAAATCAGTCAGCCATAATAAAGTGATTAAGTGCATTAAAGAAAATATTATTCATAGGTTTGGATTGCCATAAACCATTACGGCTGACCAAGGCACTCCTTTTACTGGGGATGATATGTTGGAATTTGCCTTTGAATATGGTTTTACTGTCCTCAATTCGACCCCATATTATGCTCAAGCCAATGGACAAGCAGAATCAACCAACAAAATCCTTAAACTAAATATTCAAAAAATGGTTGACAATAATCCTAGAATTTGGCATGAGTTATTTTTCGAAGTCTTGTGGGCTTACAGGACTTCAAAAAGGTCAAGCACCGGTATTACACCATTTGCATGGTCATGATGCCGTGTTACCTATGGAGTTAACAGTTAAGTCTTTAAGAGTTGCTAAGCAAAATGATTTAGATATGGACGAGTACAACCAAGCCATGCTAACGAAATTAGAAGATCTTGATAAGGTAAGGCTTTTGGCTCTAGACCATCTTAAGTTACAAAAACGTAGAGCTGAAAAGGCTTATAATAAAAGAGTAAAATCCAAATCTTTCTCCATTGGAGAACTAGTCATGAAGGCTATTCTGCTGTTATGACTCAAAGACCACAAGTTGGGTAAGTAGTCTCCTAATTGGGAAGGACCCTTTGAAGTTCATGAAGTGCTAAAAGGAAGGGCCTACCATTTGAGAAATTTGGACCGACAAATACACAACAGGCTTATAAATGGGAAATATTTAAAGAAATATAAGCCTTGTATGTGGGAATCATATTTACGCCAGTTGGAGCAAGAAGTTGAAAATACCCATGATGCTAGGGTTATTCCTGATTAGTCTGAAAATTTGGATCGCAGGAATGTCTAAGTTCAGACTGATGAAGCTCAATAAAGACTAAAAAGTCTTCTAAAGCATGGTATGTAGATAAACAACCGACACACGAAAATAAGCATGCCATAAAAGAGCCAAACATGGCTACATAAACAAAATGAGTAGTCCTGACTTTATGGCCATTTAATAGAACATAAAGTTTTAAAAACTCAAAAAGCTATAAAGGCCTAAGAGGAAAAGGAGAAGAAATAATGGAAAAAAGGGAGCCAGCAGGACCAAAGCTTGACTTCATTGTTCATCAATATGGGACAGGGCAGTGTTCGTGGTCTTTTGAGTGGTCAACCATGATCCTTCTTGGACGTCCAGGACTGAAATCTCGCCAGTCAGCTGATCAAGTTGCTCTGGAACTTTCTCTAAGTCAGCCTGCTGAATAGCATAGTCAGCTTCCATCTTTTGAAGGGCATCCTTCATTCTTGTGATCTCTGCCAAAAGTGAGGTAGAACTTTCCATCCCAGTCTCTACAGTGCTGGCCAACTGAATACATTAGTTGATCAATTCATCTCTTTTTTTTAAAAACTCTTTCACGACAGCCAGTTTTTGGGTTGCCTCAGCCATGGTACTAGTAATTCTCTTGAACTGTTATAAAAAAAGAGACTGACGGAGAAGAAGAAGAAGAAGAAGAAGAAGAAGAACTAGCAAAATCATTGGAGAGCAGAGAAATATCATTTTCAATGGCTTCCTGTTGACCCATGGCATCTCTAAAAGTTGAAGAGCATAAAGAAGCCAAAAGGCTCCTTGCTTGAAGTTCAGCCTCGGTGCAAGCGGGAGTGGATTTTGGCAGGCTTGGCTTTGAAGGCAAGGGGGCTGAACCAAGCCTTTGAGCAAGGGCTTATCTGAGGTTCTGAGCTCGAAAACGAAGGTCCTTAATGTTAGTAGACAACTGAGGGTCCAAAGAGGCATGACTCATCGAAGCAGAGGAACCAAGTCCTGCTATTGAGGAAGGAGGTGGAGGAAAGAGAGTCTTCGAACATTGAGAGGTTTTGGGGGAGAATATTTGGGTCATCAACAAGATCTTTCGAAACTCCAGTGTCACTTTGGCCAGTGAGAGGGAAAGCCTTGGCAATGAAAGGATTCTTTAAAGAAGACGGGGAGAGTTCTAGTGCTTTCGCAACTTCTGATTTCTAAATAGAGTTAGGAGATGGCTGGGAGTTGCTCAATGTCGGCTTATCTTGCAATCTCTTTTGGGCCCAGGCTTTAAGCCGTACCTTTTTGGCTATCTTTGGAGTATCTTGCTGCAAGTCGGGCTCGGTCTCTTCCTCTTCCAGATGGATAGGGTGATCAAAGGTGGTATCCTCTAAGGAGCTTTTCTTCACCGTTTTCGTAGAATCCTAACGCTTGATGTCCCTGGAACTGCGACGAATTGGAATGGAAGAGGGAGCCTTCAGAGGAACAACTTTCTTCTTGGAAGACACGGTGGTAGTAGGGTTTGGAGAACCTGACCAAAAGAAAAGAAGTAATAAGGAAAAATAACATCAAAACAAAATAAAAAGTCATATCTCTTGGTATCAAACTTTTAAAGAAATTTCAGAAATCAAGGGGACAGACTGACTGGAAAATTTGAAAAATGACCAAGCAGCCTGACGACTGATTATAGGGACGTCACCAAAGGTAGTGGGAATGGAGTGTTCAGACTGATAACCTGCTACAGTGACCCCTATAACCACATCAATCTGAGCCACAGGTTCCACAATGCCAAATTCGGTTAAGGGTGGAAAAGGGCAGATCTTTCTGATCCAATTCTCGACAGAAGCATAAAGCTGCTGCCAATTGGGAGTCTTGCCATGTTTTTTTCGGTATTCACGAGCCTTCTTTTCCACCCGTTCCTTTTTTAGCCAGATTTTGATGCGGCTCGCCTCAAAAATTGACTTAGAAGGCTTCAAAGGATTCCATTTTAGCTTAGAAAATTCTTCAAATTTGACGATGGAATCATAATCAGCTTTGTTATCAAGATCCATACATGTGCCTCTCTTTCTTTTGCCTGCAGTCTGAACAAGTGAAGGATTAATAGTTGGTGATGGCATCGGAGACAATTTATTGAGTAATAATTCAAAATCTCTAAAGCAGCGATCAAAGTGTTCCATCCAAAAAGTGTCAAACGAAGGAGTAGACGCAGGATGAAGAGAGAATGACCGGAACTCAAATTGATCAAGCAGAAGTCTATTGAGCTCATCCACCTGCTGGACTGATTCGTAAGTCTTAAAGATGATATGAGTCAGAAGGTTTGGGTTGGTTGACAGAAAATTGGGATAGGGAATTGCTTGAGTTAGGCCAAACTGGTATGCATGATAGTTCGGAAAATAAGATTCCACGTCACATTGGTTATTCCCTGAATTTTCTTTTGTCACCCTGTGATGGCAGTCCCGAGAGACTAAATAGTATGCCCATAATGCAGGATGGCCGCTTGGTTCAATAAGGGAAGCTTTAAACCAGTACGGCCCATACAAAGGAGGGTGATAGGGCAAGAATCTATTGGGAGAAGGGGCCCTAATAGAGAAGAAGAAACTTAGGCAATTCGAGAAACCAAAGGGGCTGGAAGAATATGTGACCAAGTTCTGGCCATAGACTGATGAGTCCAACACAGTCGTGCTAGAAGGGCTAACCTCGGGAAAATATGAATGGAGCCACAGCTGTAGGATCCATAGAGGATCTTCCCAAGTGTCTAAGTTACTGCTTATCAGCCTAAAACAACCTCTATAAATCTGAGTCAAAAGGAAGGGGCCTAATGCTAATACTTGGCCAGAAACCAAAGCTAGGGCTTGGGGGAGATCGAATTTTACCACTTTAAAAGAAGGGGACAAGTCAGGTATCTGCTAACCCAGAATGTGAGAAAGGCAAGGTACTCCGCATCAGTCAAAGGACCATCATCCTTTTTGTGTTCTAGGATAAAGGACTGATAGCTGGTGTTCTTTTAAAAAACCAGAGGTAATGGGGGGAATGGAGTATGCCTGCCGAGATAACAGAGCATTAATTGGAGCACCATCTAGCCTGACTTTGATCAAAGTGGCTAAGTCAAGGAGAGTAGGGACATCATCCCACAAGGAAAATGAAAAGAGTTGGTAGAGATGGACCAAAAGACCAGAGCAGAGGAAAGAAGAGGGATATTCATTGGTAATGGCATGGTGGTTAAAAGCATTAGGTTATGAATGTGTTGCCTACACCATTCATCTGACTTAAAAGGAGTAACTCTGGCCACCCAGGCTAGCCACTCTGGCAAGGGTTTTGAGGGCCAAAAATTAATATCATTACTGTTGTTCCATCTTTTCAGTAGGGGGGGGGGGGGGGGGGGTAAGATGTTCAGATAGGAACAGACCATTAAAAGGAAAGAGATTAGAAACTCGGGGAAGGACAAATTCTTAAGCTACACTTGGGCTAAGGTGGGAAAGAGGAAGTCAGGAGAGGATGCCATTACCTGCATGATGGCGCCCTCAAAAGCAGAAGCACGAAATTGTTTCAAAGATTCCTTGGCACACAATTGAGGATGAGCGGCGATTTCCTCCGAACTTAGGGATGAAGTGGATTCTGGAGGGTTTTCAGCCATGAGGATTAGAAGATTGAGAAAGAAGATGCAGGCTGAAAGGACTCGAGATAAAGGGTATAAGTAGTAGAAGTGTAGAAGGATACGGAAGGGTGCTGAATGAGAATCTTTTCTAAATTTAAACTTTTCCAACATTTGCGCAAAATACGAGCTGGAGGCTAACTAAGGATTAGGATGAAGATGGCATAACAGTACGAATAAGAGGTAAATGAGGGTCAAATGAGTGTCCTTTCACAAAAAGACTCTTTCTATTTTTAGACGTCAATTTGTCATTCCCTAAAATTTGGCGATTAAAGGGATAACATATATGTGATAGTTCTTTTAAGAGAAGCTATGATTTGGTGGGCCAGTGCTTAAGTCAACAACATCCCATCAAGTTTGATTGCTTGCGCCTTTTACTTGAAAGAGATGTTGGGGGGTATTGTTTGCACCACAAAATAATATTAAAAGTGGAGCCCACCAAATCTGAGAAAGAGACATGCGTGAATTGTGTACGAAGGCAGGTTGATGAGAAAGGAGGATGATGCAACATAACGGCACCATGATTGAGGAATCAAGCCATGTCAGAGGCAGGACAGTTATTGACGATTGTGTTGAATTAAATGAATGACACGTGTGACACAAAGCGGTAACGAGCGTGGTTATGGATGAAGCCCATGATTTCGAGATCATGGAAATAGTGGGAAGTTTCTCAGCAAAGGGGTAGCGATTATCACCACTGTTATCTATTTAAGGGAACGAGGAAAGGAGAAGAGGGGATCCCAGAGATCAAGGACACTTAGCATTTTCTTTACTTTGTGTCATGTATTTCCTTTAACTTTAATTACTAGTTTATCTAGAAGTAGCCTTGTAATTAGATTTCAGTTAGAAGACGAAATCTTCACTTCTAATTGTACTTCGTTTGATGAATAGTTTTAATGGAATTCACTATCTGTTTTCCTTCAAGCTAATTTCAGTTTTCTTCACATCCCAAGTCCTTAATCTCTGGTTAAAACAATTCGAACCTATTTTGGAGAAATCTCGTTCCTCTATTTTCTCTAACTCGTCTGATTTGTCAAATCATTCATTTCAAAGAAGACAATTGTCTGGCACGCCCGCACTGTAACACATACATAATTTCTGCCATACACCAACTGATCTACTAACATGTCCATGACACCTAGAAACTAAGAAGAGATTAAACTAGATTATTACAAAATCCGTATACTAACTGGTCTCAATTCCTAAAACACAAAACATGAGTTTCTAATTACAAATTTTATAACCAACTCACAACCCAACTGAGTACGCCCACAAATAACGTATTAACATATACAATAAAAAGAAACATACCCCCAAGTTGTCTAGAACCTGTGTCACGACCCAAATTTTGGACAACTAAATATTCAATCCAGAGCATATCTCCGGACTAATATTCAATTGCCAAAACCCCAAGGGTGACATCCTCACACATGTTTTAACAAATGATTTTATTGAAAATAAAATTTAATACCCATTAAATAAAAGTACATGATCTTGTTTTAAATAAAACTCACGATTATTAACTTGTATTCTCAAACATTCATTTTCATTATAAATGGAATTAAACTCCATTACACATATTATATCCTTTCGATTTACAAAAAAAATATTATTTTCATTCAATAAAACCCTTTTTACAGAGTTCAACGGAAAGAAAATAAATAAGCATAAAATCTATATATCCATTGGTCAGAGCAATTATAACGTTCCCAATAATGAATATACAATTCTTATTGCAATAATACAAGTATGGCCCACACTGCCAGAAATAAAATAAAGTACAACAAAAAATAAGTACAACTCTAATAATAAACAATACCGCGACAAGCTCTTCACTCAAACAGAAGCTCCAAAGAAAATCTCCAAATACTAAACCTGCACATACATTCGATTATGTTTCATATAGAAATGCCCCGAATGCATTATGCATCCGGGTCATTATATAAAATACTGGTACTAGTTAACAAAAAAATATATATATATAAAGCGAGTCTTAGGGAACAACGTTGTCCCATAGACTGCAAAAATACTCAAAAAGAAAATATAACCACATTACATCATACACTATCCTCACACAGAAAATAAACAACGCTATTACACAGATTCCCTATTGGATTAGAACAGTAGTTCCACACACATTTTAGGGCAGAAAGGTAGTTTCTTTCAATGTGGTGGCAGTGGTTCCCAACCTGAATAATACCAATTGAATTCTTACCCATCGGATATCTATGGTGAGCTAGCCATGCATAAAAGTTAGTGGACCTACCATCCTGTAAAATATAATTATAATAGTTCTAATCATACCCATAATTACTTTCTGAATTAATGTCCGTAACAATTCAAGAATCAGTCATACTACCATCCAACCTATAGTTCAACAACAGTATAAATTCATAAAATACTCACATCAAAATCCTCCAAACATAATTCAAAACTTAAGACACACAGTTTATGGTTATCACATTCACGTTCACACACAACGATTACAACACGAAAAATTATTAGAAAAGTCGATTACTAGCATTCACAACTTTCTACGATACTACCACAATAAGAGGTAATTAATTATAATTCAATCTTCTAAACACAAAAATAAAACACCACAAAGTATTTTCTTTTATTACACCTTATGTTTACCACCTCGGTCACCCATCCATGGTCCAACCTACACATATATCCCATGTGTCTCCTAACGTAATACTAACTCCTACTCTGGTCCCAACTCCCATACGGTATCACTGGGATTTGAGTATACACCGAAAGGCTAGTCCTTATGTCTTGACGTCAATAAAACAATGTCTAGATACACATGAAATAGACCAACAAGCCGGGCATAAGGCTTAAAATAATGAAGAGACGGGTCATCCACGTAGTCGCCGTCTAATTACACAAGGACGAGTTATCCACGAAGTCACCATCTAATCACACCAGGACGGGTCATCCACAAAGTCGCCGCCTAAAATCATAAGGAGTAGTGGTGAGCTCTAAGGATTTTTCTAACGTTCATATATCCACGTTTTCCACAAAACTCAACTTCATAAGAGATTCATATATCTCAAATCAAATTTCTATTAAAATTATATTAACTACATGTTCACACATATTCATAACCCATACAAAATCACACAGTCATAATTTCACAAAGCTCACTATACATGAGAACTCATATCTTTCTAAGTACAAACAAATTAATTCATACTAACGAGTACGAAATCATACAAAAATATGATATAGCAAATACGCTTATTTTAACATTCATAAAACTACTATTGTAATATGCATTTTATGCTCAAACGGTGCAGAATTGGAAAAAATACCATTAGATGAAACACGTGCAGAATCGCGTTTCCTACAGCCCAGTGCAGACAGAATTACGAAAACAGTAACGTATGATTTATTATGAATTTTCTACTCAGATCTGATCATTAAAAACCCAAATCCGAAATTTGAATAATTGCTCAAATGTATATTCAATGCTCATCTATAAATCTCAAATCACAACTTCAATCACCATTGTAAAAAAAAAAAACTAAATCTAATAAATCCATAACCATACTAATTCAATATTCTATCAATTTAAATTTCAATCAAACGAGATTGAAAGAAAATAACAAGTTAACTCACCAATCCTAACGATTTCAATCAACGAAGCGAAGGATGACCATCCTCTCTCCTCCCCTCTAACCCTTCTCTTCTCTTCTAGGTGATTACTCTTTCTCTCCCTCTCTTGTTCTCTTTTATTTGTGTGGTGGCTAGGGTTAATAATATATATGTATATATATATGGTTTCCTAATATGGTAACTAAGTTTAATAAAGTCACTAGCACTTAAATAACAAAAATTCTGTTTTGGGGATTGTGGGCTCACAAAAGTCACCCCATATGAGCCCAAGATGCACTACATTATGCTTAAAACAATAGCATAATGGGTACCCATGACCCAGACACTTAATTTTAATATCAGATACACTATTTAACACATTCGCGGACCTACAAACACTATTAAAAGTAAATAAACATCAACTCTTCAATTTCTTTAACAAATATAAATTAATGAGACATAGCACTCAAAGTAAACGGGCTCACTAACAGTTTAATTTATGGGCCCTCCAAACTTAAAATTTAAACACGTGTCTTGCCTAGACACACCCATATAATATCGCTAGCTGAAAGTAATAATTAAAATAATTATTTATACACTTAAAAATTTTAGGGTTGTTACAACCTGCGTGGCCATTAGCCACAAAATTGACTAAGCTTTCGCTCAGTGAGTACGCGGTACTAATCATGCAATTGAAAATATTGGTTCCCTCTACCATACTTGAAAGGAATCCACCAACAACCTGATACACCGTGAATAGTATTACTCGATGGGAAGCCATATACTATCCATTATTTGTTCAGATAGGTAATTGTTTTTAAATTTTACTATCCAGGCAATGTACCTTGTTTAGTAAAATTAAACTGCCGACTTACTTTGTTCCTATAAATAATAACAATAACTCAGATGGAGAGGATCTTATTATTTATAGCTATGTGTATACCATCACTGTCACACCCCGATTTTTGGACAACCAAATAGTTAATCCAGAGCATGTATCCGGACTAATATTCAATTTCCAAAAACCCCGAGGGTGACACCCTTACACAAGCTAACAGATAATTTATTGAAAATAACATTAAATACGCATTAAATAAAAGCATATAGTCTTATTTTAAATAAAACTCTTGATTATTAAACCTGTATTCCCAAACTTTCATTTTCAATATAAAAGGAATAGCATTCTCTTGAAAATATTATTCCCTTTTCAATTTATAAAGAAACACCGTTTCATTAAATAAAATCTCCATACAGAGTTCAGCGAAAATAAAATAAATTCTAGACATCCTTGGGTTAAGAGCCACTACACCGTTCCCAAACTCAATAATACAATCCAAACTACAAAGTCATAAATATGACTCACATGGCTAGAAATAAAAATAAAGTACACTAAGAAAATAAATACAACTCTGTCAAGAAACAACACAGCAGCAATCTCTTCACACAGACAGAAGCTCCACAGAAAATCTTCCCCATTGCTAAACCTACACATATATTCGACTACGTTTCATATAGAAACGCCCCGAATGCATAATGCACCCGGGTCAGTATATAAAATACTGGTATGAGTTAACAAAAAATACAAAACAAGTCTTAGGGAACAACGGTGTCCCATAGACTGCCAAAAATACTCATAAAGAAAATATAACCACATCACATCATACATTATCGTCACACAAAAAATAAACAACACTATTACACAGAATCCCTGTCGGGTTAGAACAGTAGTTCCACACACATTTCAGGGCAGAAAGGTAGTTTCCTTCAATGTGGTGGCAGTGGTTCTCAAGCAACCCGAATAATACCCATTGAATTCTTACCCATCGGATATCAATGGTCAGCCAGCCCTGCAAAAAATTAGTGGGCCCACCATCCTGTAAAATATAATTATCACAGTTCTAATCATACCCATAATTACTTTCTGAATTATTGTCCGTAACAAGTCAAGAGTCAGTCATACTACCATCCAACCCATAGTTCATCAATAGTATAAATTCATAAAATATTCACATCAAAATTCTCCAAACATAATCCAAAACATAAGACACACAGTCTATGGTTATCACATTCACGCTCACACACAACGATTACAACACGAAAAATTATCAGAAAAGTCGATTATTAAGCATCCACAACTTTCCACGATACTACCACAACAAGAGGCAATTAATTATTCAAACTTCTAAATGCAAAAATAAAGCACTACAAATTATTTTCTTTTATTACACCTATTCACCACCTCGGCCACCCATCTATGGTCTAGCCTACACATATATCCCATGTGTCTCCTAACATAATACTAACTCACACTCCGGTCCCAACTCCCATGGGATATCACTGGAATTTTAGTATATACCGAAAGGCTAGTCCTTACGTTCTTGACATCAATAAACAATGTCTAAATACACATGAAATAGACCAACAAGCTGGGCATAAGACTTAAAAATGAAGAGACGGGTCATCCACGTAGTCGCCGTCTAATCACACAAGGACGGGTCATCCACGAAGTCGCCGCCTAAAATCATGAGTAGTAGTGGTGAACTCTAAGGATTTTTCTAACGTTCATGCATCCACGTTTTCACAAAACTCAACTTTATAGGAGATTCATATATCTCAAATCAAATTTATGTTAAAATCATATTAACAGCTACATGTTCACACAGATTCATAACCCTTATAAAAATCACACAGTCATGATTTCACAAAGCTCAACTATACATGATAACTCATATTTCTCTAAGTACAAACAAATTAATTCATATTAACGAACACAAAATCACACAAAAATGTGATGTAGCAAATACGTTTATTTTAACCTTAAAAAAAAACTGCTACTGTAATATGCAGTTTCTGCCCAAACGGTGCAGAATTGGGAAAAGCATCATTAGACGAAAGTTGTCCAGAATTGCCTTTCCTACAGGCCTACACCGATAGAATTACAAAAACTCTAACGTATGATTTATTATGAATTTTCTACTCAAATCTGATCCGTGAAAATCCCAAATCCGAAAATTGAATAAATGCTCAAATGTATATTCAATGCTTATTTATAAATCTCAAATCACAACTTCAATAATTGAAATAAAAAACTATTTCTCATAATACATAACCATACTAATTCAATATTCTATCCATTTAAATTTCAATCAAATGAGATTGAAAGAAAATAACAAGTTAACTCACCAATTTAGGGCTTCAAGATTGATGATGATTACGCAAAACATAAGTTTGGGGTTCCTCCTTTCTTCTCTTATTATCTTCTTCTTCTTCTTCGTCTTCTCTCTTTCTCTCTCTCTCTCTCACATACACACACACATACGTCTGTTCTCTAGTTTCTTCTTTCCTCTTCCCTTTTTTTTTGGTTAACATGGGGGCTAGGGTTTCAATATATGTATATGTATACTACACACACAACACATGTCAATAAAATACACATAAATATATAAATCCCGTATTTTGTCTAAAGGCCTCACAAATAGGCTTTATATGGGCCCAAAAATGCATTCTAAAGGGATAAATGATTAGCCCAATGGGTACCCATGACCCTGGGCACTAAATTTCTATATTAAGCACACCACTTAACATAATAACAACACGTATATGCTACTTCAACATTTTTATTAGGTGTTACTAAGATACATACACATAGTTAATGCCTAATACTTAAAAATAATAATTTAAAAATTACTAAAAAAACACTTAGAAAATTAGGGTTGTTACATTCTACCCTCCTTAAAGAAAATTTCGTCCCGAAATTTGAAGCAACGGTAATACAAATACTTATTCATAAATATTGTTAAACACACAACTAATAGAAAACACAGATTCACATTTAACTCTCAACAACACAAGGCCTAGTACGTCGAGCGAATAATCCAAACAAGAAAACCCTCATGTATATACATTTAGCCTCATATAGTCAATTGTTAAATGTTAGCAGATAATTAAGACAGATATAATAATGCAACATATATGAATAAAATTATGAATGAAACCATTTACCCCCACTCCAATACTCCTTGGAATACTCAATACTCGCTGATCAACCAATGCATCCGAGAATGCTCATTCTTCCAAAACTCCTTGCTAATAATAAGATTGAGAAGACGATACTGCTGTTGAAGATAATTCCATAACCATCCAGATCATAATATGTCATAGAGAAGAGAATATCGTCGATAATTACACCAGAGAAATCATACAAAATAGAGTTCCCATGTATAAAAATAGCAGCAGCATAGTCATAAGAAATTCATAATACCCGTTGACGATATTCGCCTCAGAAGATATGATATCCAGAATACCAATAGTAATAGATTCAGCATCAGAAAAATAGTAGATAATCAATAGAGATAAGAAAAATCAGTTGATCATATAAGAAGTCCAGATATCCAATCTCTGCCTCTAACTCTCAAATAAGATTTTCAGTCCTTCACATAGATAGTCATCCACATTGCTACTCCATGACCCAAAACATCACTCCCCTTGATAAGACCCCCAACGTTACAACCAAATATGTATGCACTAACATGCAAATATAAACAGTACCATGTATGCTCCTATTAAGTCATCTAGAAAATGACATGCATTTAAGACTAACACGTTACAAAGCACAAAATAGAACAAAACACGTAGTACCATGAAACACATTGTAGCACAAAGCAATAGAAGCACGGAATAACATATAATCCCTGTCCTAAAAATCCTCAAACCTAAGGCTCTGACCAACCCATAAACCACATTCCGAGAATCACTTAGACTCGCTAAGCTAACCTTAAGCTCTGATACCAAAAACTGTCACACCCCGATTTTTGGACAACCAAATAGTTAATCCAGAGCATGTATCCGGACTAATATTCAATTTCCAAAAACCCCGAGGGTGACACCCCTACACAAGCTAACAGATAATTTATTGAAAATAATATTAAATACTCATCAAATAAAAGCATATGGTTTTATTTTAAATAAAACTCTTGATTATTAAACCTGTATTCCCAAACTTTCATTTTCATTATAAAAGAAATAGCATTCTCTTGAAAATATTATTCCCTTTTCAATTTACAAAAGAAACACCGTTTCATTAAATAAAATCTCCATACAGAGTTCAGCGGAAATAAAATAAATTCTAGACATCCTTGGTTTAAGAGCCACTACACTGTTCCCAAACTCAATAATACAATCCAAACTATAATGTCATAAATATGACCCACATGGCTAGAAATAAAAATAAAGTACACTAAAAAAATAAATACAACTCTGTCAAGAAACAACACTCCAGCAATCTCTTCACATAGACAGAAGCTCCACAGAAAATCTTCCCGGCCCATTACTAAACCTGCACATACATTCGACTACGTTTCATATAGAAACGCTCCGAATGCATAACGCACCCGGGTCAGTATATAAAATACTGGTATGAGTTAACAAAAAATACAAAACGAGTCTTAGGGAACAACGGTGTCCCATAGACTGCCAAAAATACTCATAAAGAAAATATAACCACATCACATCATACATTATCGTCACACAGAAAATAAACACTATTACACTGAATCCTTGTCGGGTTAGAACAGTAGTTCCACACACATTTCAAGACACAAAAGGTAGTTTCCTTCAATATGGTGGCAATGGTTCCCAAGCAGCCTGAATAAAACCCATTGAATTCTTACCCATCGGATATCAATGGTGAGCTAGCCCTGCAAAAAAAGTTAGTGGGCCTACCATCCTGTAAAATATAATTATCACAGTTCTAATCACACCCATAATTACTTTCTAAAGTATTCTCTGTAACAATTCAAGAGTCAGTCATACTACCATCCAACCCATAGTTCATCAATAGTATAAATTCATAAAATACTCACATCAAAAGCCTCCAAACATAATCCAAAACATAAGACACACAGTCTATAGTTATCACATTCACGCTCACACACAACGATTACAACGCGAAAAATTATTAGAAAAGTCGATTACTAAGCATCCACAACTTTCTACGATATTACCACAACAAAAGGTAATTAATTATTCAAACTTCTAAATGCAAGAATAAAACACCACAAATTATTTTCTTTTATTACACCTTATGTTCGCCACCTCGGCCTCCCATCCATGGTCCAGCTGTAGACACCCCATTTTGTCGGCTATCAGATTTAGGAGACCCATAGCTTGGTGGTTCACAATGATCGAAAAGACTCAAAAGGACTCCTGGAAGTTAGTTCTATCTCTCAAAATGCTCAGAATAACTAAAATGCCCCTGAAAGCCCAAAAGCTCCCAGATTTGGACCAAATGTTCTAGAAACATGCTACGTACATAACTTCACCAGCCTACACATATATCCCATGTGTCTCCTAACGTAATACTAACTCCCACTCCTGTCCCAACTCCCATGGGGTATCACTGGGATTTTAGTATATACCGAAAGGCTAGTCCTTACGTTATTGACGTCAATAAACAATGTATAAATACACATGAAATAGACCAGCAAGTAGGGCATAAGGCTTAAAAATGAAGAGACAGGTCATCCAAGTAGTCGTCGTCTAATCACACAAGGACATGTCATTCACGAAGTTGCCGCCTAAAATCATAAGGAGTAGTGGTGAACTCTAAGGATTTTTCTAACGTTCATGCATCCACGTTTTCACAAAACTCAGCTTTATAGGAGATTCATATATCTCAAATCAAATTTATGTTAAAATCATATTAACAGCTACATGTTCACACAGATTCACAACCCTTATAAAAATCACACAGTCACAATTTCACAAAGCTCAACTATACATGAGAACTCATATCTCTCTAAGTACAAACAAATTAATTCATATTAACGAATGCGAAATCACACAAAAATGTGATGTAGCAAATACGCTTATTTTAACCTTAAAAAAAACTGCTACTGTAATATGCATTTTCTGCCCAAACGGTGCAGAATTGGGAAAAGCACCATTAGACGAAAGTTGTCTAGAATTGCCTTTCCTACCGGACAAATGATTAGCCCAATGGGTACCTATGACCACAGGCACTAAATTTCTATATTAAGCACACTACTTAACATACTAACGACCCGTACATGCTACTTCAACATTTTTATTAGGTGTCACTAAGATACATATACATAGTTAATGCCTAATACTTGAAAATAATAATTTAAAAATTACTAAAAGCACTTAGAAAATTAGGGTTGTTACAATCACTTAATTCTAGGTCAAGAGTTCCATGAGGAACACCTCTGATGTGGAGGTAACTCACACTAACAATCACCAAAAATAATCTTTTAAAGAAGTTTGTACCGATGATTCCATAATCAACTTTATCCGATGGGGGAGAATGACATTAGAGCCATCACACAAAATTAATCGTATCAATTACAAACCAGTGATGGAGACTATAAGATTTATGCTTGATAAATTCTCTCTCCCACTTAGAATTTTAAAAAAAATTGAGGGTTATAATTATTTTTAGAAAAACTTTTATTTAATTAATAGAAAATAATGGAATACTTGACAAGGGTTAGTTCATCCTTACTTGTCAAACTCACATGTGTAGATAATAAAATTATTCTATTCTCGTAATTTTAGAAAATAAGTACTTATGTTTTCAAAATATGAAATTAGTTTTATTTCTAAATACACAAGTGGTTATCCATCATTTTAAATTAATATAAATTAAACATGCAGCTAGACATCCGAAATAGTTCTAGGAATAATTATCCATGTTGTCCTATGCATTAAACATGAAATAATAGTAATCATTCAATCACACATAAATAAGGAAACCACAATAAAATAGAAATTCTACTATTATGGTCAAGCTGCAACTCTTGTGAAGAAATCTTCATTGAACCCGATTAGCTCTATGTCGCCACTACGCACGAGGGTCAAGCTGCCCAGTACTTTGACCATTGTTCAAGCCACCCCCTGTACTTTGAAAAGTATTAAAGAACCCCCCATGTACTTTAAACCAAAGTGAATGCATTAGATTTTCCGTCAGAATGAACGGAAAGTGTTTAAAATTCACTATTCCCTCCAAAATGTAGCAGTAGGAAAAGACTCATTTTACCCCCTTTTATCATTTCATTGACACCTTAATAGATTCTGTTATTTTTACTTTACTTTAAAGTACATGGGGGTTCTTTGACACTTTTCAAAATACATGAGGGTGACTTGAACAAGGGTCAAAGTACATGCGATAAAATGGGGGTATTTTGACAAACTCCAAAAGTTGTTGCCAAACATGATTTATGTCCATTAAATTTAACTGGTTTACTAATGGTTTCTCTAAAGTCAAAGCACATGGAGTATTAGTGACACGATTGTAAACACTCCTTTTTGCCCAACCCAATAATTTCAAAATTAAGTGTTTGTCGACACGAGCCTGTCACTTTTTGAATCATCCCAATCAGACATCAGATGAAAAAGATACTGCAAATCAAAGTTTATTGGGACCAAGATCAACATGATCACGTGCACTATTGCACACCATATAATTTCTTATATCCACCACTACGCAGCTTTCTCCTTTTGATTTTTTTTTTCTCTTTCTTTCATATCTCATTTTCTTTGTCCCCCCCACTCTCCTTTATATATATATTTTATTTCTCTCTTTCTTCTCTTTTTTCTTATAAAAATCACTACTTCATCTGCCAAAAAAAAAAAAAAAAAACCGGGGAGGATGAGGAAGGAATCACAAGAAAAAACTACACCTTCTCCTTCATCTCCCTCACTTCATCATTAAACACAAAAAAAAAAAATCCACAAGAAAAAAAAGAGTTTACATTTTCTCCACCACCATACTACCTTTTCTATCCACCATTATTAAGTTCACCACTACAATCACCACCCTCCATCTAGTTATCATATCATCACGATTCTCATCAACAACCCTCATGGCAGCCTTACCACTGCCATCATCTGTTGCCGCCCAACCGTTATCGTACCGCCTCAAATTATCGCCCAACATCCCATTCACTTACCATCAATATTCTATCCGATTTCTCGAGTTTCTCTAATAACTCAGGTTTTATTATTATTATTATTATTTTTTCTTGTATAACTCAACTAATCCCACAGGGATACACACCAAATTGATACTACCACTTTACAGTGATACTTTAACGATATACCAGTGCTCTTTGTTCACCGCATTTAACAACCCTTTACGAGCACAATACATCACCCTAATATCACGACCATTCTTATGGACATACCAATGCTTGTGTTCACCGCTTCTAAGAACCCTTGTTCACCGCTTTTAAGACTGCTTGCGAGCAAAATACATAACTCCAATGCCATGATTATTCTATGGACATTCCAATGCTCATGTTCACCGCTTTTAAGAACCCTTGTTCATCGCTTTTAAAAGCGCTTGCGAGCAACGTCCGCCTACGCACAATTATAACTCAACCAATCCCACAGGGATTCACACCAAATTGATCCGTGATTCTTTCCACGTGATAGACATACTGGATACGATTCATGATTACATAACCTGATTCACTACTATGTTCGTTAATTAACGTCCTTAACGACATGTTATTAAAACTCACCATTATCTCCCTTAATACTCAGGTATAGCATATGGAAAGCATAGTACATCATAAAAATAGTTGAACAGTTATAACATAAATAACAGGGAACACCAATTCAACAAGTACCAATCGATTGAGAAAGAGGTCCAATCGATTGGGTAAAAAAACCTTGACAATCGATTGAGAACCCATGCAATTGATTGGGTCCATTCCAATTGATTGGATTCTTTCCGATCGATTGGGTTGGCTTCAATCGATTGAAACCCGTCTAATCGGTTGAATGGGCGTCTTCTTCTCGAGACTGGGCAGAGATGAACTGGTATTCGGGAAATCCATTTCTAGCATTTTTCTTTCTTTTAAACGTGTAAACACTACAAAAAGATGCTATCGAGTGAGTTAGGAACTCACCGGAAGGTCCGGTTCGAGGTAACGGTCTTCGGTGGATCTCAGGGTATTGGTGGGCTTCCTCTCTCTCCTTTTTTCATTATCTGTCTCTCATCGTCTTCTAATTCTCTCTCTCTATCTCCTCCTACTTCTGCTTCTCTTCTTTCTTCTATCCTTCGTCTTCTATCCGAAGGATGTGTATGTGTGTATATATATACGACTATGTATATGTGTGTATATGGTTGTGTATATATATACACACACACAACACAATCATATATATGTATATAAGAGAGAGAGAGAGAGAGAGAGAGAGAGAGAGAGAGAGAGAGAGAGAGAGAGCGCGAGACAGAGAGACAGAGAGAGTGTGTGTATATATAGGGAGAAACAGATGTGGTCACAACGTAAACTTGGTGCCCAAGTTCAGGCCCAGTTAATCGATTGAATGAGGTCCGATCAATTGGTTACAGTCGTTCCAATCGATTGGGTGGGGTTCCAATCGATTAGGTGGAGATCCTTGGCAATCATCCAATCGATTGGTTGGAGCTTTGCATGAAAGGTTAAGGCAAACATATTGAATCTAATTACATAAATATATATCCAAAATACAGGGTATTTGTAAATAAATGGAAAGATGACTAAGTGTATTTCAAAACAACAAAAATAATTACACTTGAGTACCCAAAATTACAATTAAATTCATTTACATGTCTAGGACTCAAATAACTCGAATGCATATGGTACTCTAAGTTGCTCCAATTTGACTACTACTAGTAGTACCTGCATCTACAATAACACACGGGGAAGTATACAATATAACAGGAATGATAATTGCTCAAAACACAACGAATAATTGTGAATATACACAATTACTATGCTCTAAATTTTTTTTTTTTGAACCATCCCACAAATTATCCTACTCAACCCAGGAGCATCATACCAGGTCCCTCATGGTAACATAGTAATAACCACCAACCTCACCTCACCCGTCACCAATCTCAGTCCCTGAGGCCTGTTGGATCTTGTCAGGTGCTCCTTGCTCATATAATCATTAGTTCTATGACATTTAGTCAAAAATAATATCTTAATTACATTTAACCAAAAAGACATTTATTCCAATAGAAAGATAACATAAAGCAAAGATAGTACAAATAGGGATGACAAAGAAAATATTCCGGAAATTTAAGAGAATATTCTACACAACCCCGTACCTAAAAATCAAATTAATTCTCAATAAATTGATAAAGAGGACATGCTTTGGCTATAATTATGGTGATCAAGCTTTCTCTCTCCTCTATTTCTCTTCCTTTTATTCTTCTTGCATATTGCTAAGCTATAGCTTTGTGTGTTGTGAAATATAGTGACAGTTACAAAGAGAGTGTTGTGAGTTTGAGAGTTTGTGTGTACAATAGTGTATATATATACACAGTCCTGAACTTATGGAGGCCAAATATTCTTGTGGCCATAACTAGTGCATACATTTACATCCATACAAATGACTTACTGATTGAGCTCAATCATTTTTGCCAATGACAGAGTTAGTTTATTGCACTTGAATTATTCACGACAATAATACAACTAGCAGATTGATTCAATCAGTCAGTTAGCTAGTCTAATTGGTCCGATTTGCCTTAGGGAAATATTCTAAATATAATTATTAGGAATAAATAATGTAGGTGATGTAATATTTTATTAAAGACTTTATATCAAATTGTAAGGAATATTAGGTGTGCAGTTTTAAAGTAATAATACACATAAAAATATTAAGGGGTTATAAAATTAAAGGCAGTGGATTAACAAATAATATCACAGGTATTAATTATTTATTAAAATAATGCAACTACTAGGGATAATACACAATAATAAATTAAATTGGTATTTTTATTAGGCTTAGTTTGGCCCCCATGTGGCTTTTTAAAATGAGCTTATAAAATTTATTACTAAGTTCTTTGATAATTTTATACAAGTGATACACTATTCTTCAAAAAAGACATCATAAAACCAAAAAGCAACCTTGAGCTTTTAAAAGCTCCATTATAGAGCTTTTAAAAGCTCCCTCCAAAAAAGCCCTAAGTTCAAATTTTGCAAAGCTTATCAACTAGTTACCAAATGAATTAACATTAAATTGTGCTTTAAAAAAGAAGAAGCACCATGTGGGGGCCAAACTAAGCCCAAATATACAGGTTGCTATCATATTACAGTAAGTAACCATTTATTATTTGAAATGTCTAAATTGCCCACCAATTAACATCATGTGTGATGCACATGATGCATTTCCATGGACCACTGATGGTTGGACAACATTGACACGAATTAAAAAATCAAAGTACTATATAAATTGACAAAATAAAAAGGATAAATATCACCTACCTCTCCTGAGGTTTAACCCAATCATATCTATCACCCCTGACGTTTGGGATATCACACTCACCTCCCTTGTCAAAGTTGTCGATAAACGGAGTTAACATAATGGTATGATTACAATTTTTACCCTTATTAAAACTACGTCATTTTGATTGAATTTTAAAAGACTTTCTTCAAATTCCTCTTGCATTTCTCAATTGACCTAATGTATATACGAAGTCTTTGGAGATGTCACCTATTGTTGCTGAAGCACATGCAACCCTTTTTGCTATCAGTACGACTATCGATTTGGGTTATGACCATGTGGTTTTCGAAGGAGACTCTCTTCTTGTGTGTTCTTCTTTGGCGGACATATCTTTTTCTCCTGACTGGGTAATTGAACCTGTCATTTTGGAAGCTAGATAGTTACTTTCTCGCTTTTTTGTTTGTTGGAATGTTGTTTATGCCCCTAGAACGGCAAACTCTGTTGCTCACAATTTGGTCCGCTGGACAGCACATTGTAATTTTTTGGATTCGTTCTGATTGATGTTCTTCCTCCCGCTATTTTTGGAGGAAGCTCCTCAAGAGGATGGTGTTTTGGTTCTTCACTCTTAATGAATTGTCTTTTTAGCAAAAAAATATAGATAAGCCTATACAGAGAGAAAATTCTCTATTCCTAACTCTTTGTAACCCATTTCACAAAATCAAGGCCAAGTCTTTTTTGTTTTGGACCAAAAACATTTCAAATCCAATGTTAATAGATGGAGGAAAAGAGAGACCCAAGTCACCCAACAGATATTATCGGCAAAAACCAATACCATGGCCGACTTCATGTACATTATATACATACACCTATTTCCCAACCGTCACCCCCACCTCCTCTGACCAACTCCTTGCCAATCCACAACAAAGCAATATAAAAATACCAAAATGAATGCCGGACAAAATCTACAGAGACATTGGCACATATATCAATCAAACTCATGGATTTGCAGAGGCAATAAGCAACAAAATCAAGAAAGTTTTCAATTTGACATCAAACTCACTGTTAGACAGATTGTACATATTTTACACACATGATAGGATCAAACGTCAAAAGGAGGTAAGTGATATTTACCCAATAAAAAATGTAGGGAACAAAATGACACAGAGTGCAAACTAGAAGGGCATAAAATGCAATTGAGTAAATTGTAAATTACACTCCTATAGTTTGAGGGTTGTGAAAGTTTGGTCCTTGTAGTTTCAACTTTGGCAATTTACACTCTATAGTTTGAAATTTGTGCAAAATCTATCCAATTACAAAAAAAAAACAAGGGCACAATGGGAATGTCACATTATTTCTAGCCAAAAATGACCCCATGTACAGGGGCAGACCCAAGAGTGTAGATCAGTGAGACAGGGGTTCTAGGGAATATCACTTTATATAATTTTTTTTTATGGGTATAAATAGTATAATTCTATGTGATTTTTTTGTATACAAAATTTTTTTTTTCCATAGAATTGTACTATTTCTACATCAAAATAAAAAATAAAAATCAGGTCGGAGTGCTGCTCCCGACCTCCCGTATAAGCTCTTGCTCTCACTGAACTATACTCCTAGGTCTATGCACATGTGATCCATTTGGCTGGAAATAATGTGGCATTCCCATTGTACCCTTGCTTATTAGTATTTTTTTTTTGTGTAATTGGGTAGATTTTGCACAATTTTCAAACTATAGGGTGTAAATTGCCAAAATTAAAACCACAATGACCAAATTGTCACAACCCTTCAACTATAGGGGTGTAATTTATAATTTACCCAATGTAATTAAGTTTTTTTTTTTTATTTTTTTTATTTTTAAAATCTATGTATTCTTTTTATCCATAGGATCATACTATATTTTTAGTTGACAAATATATCTCGTTCGATTCTATTGGAAAACTAATTAATAGTTAATGTTTTTTTTTCCTCAAATTTGAAACAAAAAACTAGGTTTGGTACTTTAAAAAAAGTTATATCTTTATTGCAATTAATACTCGGGCTCGGGGTTGAGTGTAAAACTGGGCTCGAATTGGATTGTTGGAACTCAAGTCGGGCTCAGACTCAGACTTCGGCAAACTTCACCAAAACTCGAGTTGATTTTGTATGCTTGATCTTGACTTTTTACTAAATGAGCATGAAATTTAAGCCATTTATTAAGCTTATCCACAGGACCACAAGCCTATTAACAAGCCTAAAGTTCAAGCCTTTTAAATGAGTTGACTTCTTTATCCTTGAGCTTGGCTAATGTATCCTCTAAAACCTCATAGTTCTGTAATAAATGTGTATATATAAGTCAGTGTACAAAGCCTTCTACCAAGTCTATTCACGAGTTTTATTCAAACGAATTCATGAGCTCAATTGAGCCTGAAATCTAGACTTGAGCTTGACTTTTTTAGTAAGAAAGCCTAGTCTTTTATCGAATATGTTCACGAGTGTTTGTTGAGCACTTCGGCTCGTATACAACCCTAAGAACAATGTTATTAAATAAAAAAAAAAATCTAAATTTGAGATTTAAATAAGGAAATCACATGACAATATTTAAAATTAATAGTGTTAGTTATATTTTACCCTCACGTTGTTAGGTTTATTTTCACTTTATCCCCTATAGTTCAAAAGTGGACACTTAACTCCATCGTGATTTTCAACTAAAGTGTAATTAAATTTTTTTTTCTCTAATAGCCTCACATGGGGATTAAATATTAAAATTTACCCCCATATAAGAGAGTTTAAGTCTCAAAATTAACCACATATAAACAGTTAAACTCTAAAATTAGCCCCACTAAAGGGCTAAGGGTTAAATTTCATCCTCATAAAGTAGGTTTAACGTCAAAATTAGCCTCACACAGGGGGTTAATAGTTAATATTTTTTTACAAATTTTAGAATTTTCACGAGTTTTTGAGAAAAATCTTAACAGTGTTACTTTAGTTTGAAACCACGAGGTCAAGTGTCCACTTTCGAAGAACATGGAAATAAAGTGAAAATGGAACTAACAATATGAGGTAAAATATAGTTAACCCAAACTAATATGATTATTGTGGAGAAGTTATTCAGTGAGGAGTTATGCATGCATCATAACAAATTTCACAAACAAAATCAACAAAACACCAAAAGGTATCTTTCTTTTCTGGTGGGGTCCACTGACACTGTGTGGTCCACATGAGAGAGACACATTTTAGTGTTTGTGGGTTTTGTTTGTGAGATTTATTATGCTCCCTAGCATTACTCTTCAATGAGCCCGTTACGTCGCGTCATTATACTGATGTGGTGTGACACCTCAATAATACGAAAACACGTGTCCACTAAACTTTGGAGTTTATGACAAATGGAAAAAAATGTACCCTAAAAATAGGGGATCATGACAAATTATTACGCCACTTTATCTCGGTGGCCATATATCCCTGTAATATTGAGGTGTCACACGGGTCAACATGACGTGGTGCAACGTGAATCTCATTATTGTGGAGTATAAAAGTTGAGAAGATATTGGACACACGAAATTGAGAATAGAAATATACAAAGTTGAAATTGAGCGTTGGTTACACTCCAAAATAAATACTACTCTTACATCTAATAAACCAGTGGCAGTGGGAACATATAAAACTCCAACCACTGCTCTGCTTGGCCAATCTATTACCGCCCTCGCCGTCTCGGAGTCGGAGATGAGCTGGTCGTCGGCGGCGGCGGCGGTGGTGGTCCCGTTCTTTCTTAGTCTCTCGCTCTTGTTTGTAGCCGGAAAATCCACCAACTACTCCGCCGGAAGTTCAAATGTCCACCGCCTATCACCGGTCAACGGCTTATGTGCTCATCTCATTGAACCATACGGCTATCCCTGCACCGAACACACCGTAATCCCCCTTCATTCCATTTTATTTTATATGTAAATGTATGTGCTGCTTTGCTTTATATTAGTCTGTTATTGAATCGGATTTTCGTAACGAAAACTAAGGAATTTCGAAATTGCTTTTTTCCGAAATTTCGGGTGGAATTGTAGAGTAGGTGGAAGATCATTATATATTTAATTTCTATAGAAGCTTTCGATGTTCGTTTGGTCGCTAATTGAAGCGAGGTCCGTGTTTTTATTGTTTTCAGATTCAGACAAAAGATGGTTACTTATTAGGTCTTCAGCGCGTGTCATCTCGCACTGGAAATTTTAGAGGTCAAAGGGGTCCTCCCGTACTGCTCCAACATGGTCTTTTTTTGGTAATCTTTCTCACCATTTTGTGTAGGATATCCGCAAATTATTAACTTGCGGACTTCTTTCTCGGCCGTTGGATCGTGATTTCATTAAGGGTATTTCGGTTATTTCATACCAATTCACGCCGATTCAACGGCCGAGAAAGAAGTCCACAATTATTAACTTGCAGACGTCCTCGTAAGAAGTGTTCCGAATATATATATATATGTATATAAATATAATATAAGATCACCGATAGCACGCATTCATAAGATCTCTACCAGTGTTTATGAATAAATTTTGTGAATTGTTAAAATATATGAGTTTGATGTTGCTCTATAAGGTATCTCTCCTTTGTTCTATTATCACATTAATTCCAAATAGTTTAAGTGGCTTTTGAAATAATGTCATGCTCGTGTTGCTAGATCAGTTAGAGCTTTTCTTCTTCAGCTTATTAAGTTTTGGATGTGAAATAGGGTTGGAAGATAGGTGATTGGCTAAACAACCAGCCTTCATTGACATACACGATAGCTACTTTAAGTGGAATATTTTGATGAACTTTGAAATAATGGATATGCGAGTGTATGGAAACAAAGTGGGATGCGTGCCTCATATTCACATTAGATATTATGGCCAAAGGAGCGGTAAGGACCTTGCAAGGTAAATCACGTAGGTCCAGATTTCAAGCACCGCCGCCGCCGCCACCACCACCACCACTGCCACACTCGTGCGCACACACACAGGTCTGTAAGGAGGGCCCACCACCTAGGGTTTACCCTACCATGCTGGTGTTTGCACCAAAAAACCGCCAAATGTTTTGGTACCCGAATGGAAGGAACGGAACGCGCCTGGACTAGGTTTTATTCGACCCATGGTCAGCTGGACTGCAGGCTCAAGTAAGTAATGGGATGATCGGGTTCAGAGGACATGGTCCCGTGAGATGCAGAATGGGCTGAGGCATAAAGTCCGATGATGTAAAGGAAAACCTGCTACCCGATGAACAAGAAGGATGAGATATACATCGATCGGAAATCACGATTTGAAGAAACAGCAGCAGAGTTCAGGGTTTAAGCCCGATTGGACGGAGGCGTGTATATCGCCGTCATTGGGCTCAATGCTATAAGTTAAAGAAGAAAGCCTGGTAAACTGGAAGTAGCAGCAATCCGATGGTAGAGGATGGGAGTAAAAACATGTGATTCATCGTTTCCTTATCCATTGAGGCTAAAGTTAAGGAAAGGAGACCGTTTAGGAAGTGATTTGATCAAATCTAGCTGGATACAGAAAGCTAATCCCAAATATTTTGGGATTGGGTCAAATCGTGATGAAGATGGAAAGAGTTAGAATATGGAAGGATTCTGGACGTCCTTATCTTGTCAAAGGCGTAATTGGAGGAACCTTAGAAGCAGGAATCGCTCATATGGCCTGTGAATCTCATTAAGAACCGCAATTCTGTGGTTCTTAGTGAGATACGCGATAAACTCGCGATTCTCTCACAATAGATTCGCGATTCCCACTTGAGCAGAAGCGGCCATGAGGGAGACAATCATGAGGAAGATGAAAAAATCGATGCAGTAAACCCTAACAAAAAGAAGAAGAAGAAGAAGAAGAAGAAGAAGAAGAAGAAGAACCTGGTCCTCAATCAGATATTCGCCATTGCCTAAAGTATGGAGCAGAGAGAGCATCAATCGGCCTGAGATTAGCTATCGCTATGCTAGGTGCGTCTTCTTCTGCCTTCCTCTCCATCTCTCTCTCTCTCTCGCGTCTTCTTATTCTTTCCTCTCCTTCGTCTCTCTCTCTCTCTCTCTGTCTCTCTCTTGCGTCTTCTTCTTCCTTCCTCTCCTTCGTCTCTCTCTCTCTCTCTTGGTGGCTGTATAATGAGAGACTGAGAGAAGTGGTTGCTGCTGTAGCCTGTAATAAGAAACCCTAATGTTTGTATCTATATACTAGTAATTACCCGTGCCCGTGGGCACGGGCGCAAAGAAAAAAAAAAGACTAAATCCCAAATATGCAAACTGATACCAAAATAAATACTCTAATATTAAATTCATTCATTAAAACTATACCAACATATACAAAAATTCAATACGTACTTCGCAAGAATAGAGCCTTCCAACTACAAATATCAGTACAAAATAGTAGCAATTTAAACATCTATTTTCAGTATAGATGGCATATTAAAAACATTGTCACAGCCTAAAAAAAAAAGAAAAAAAAAAGCAACTACCATTTCTTTGTAAATGTAACTATTTTGTCTAAAACTCTTATTACGGAAGAAGTTGATAATTCTGACTATCTTATAAATGAGTAGTAAATGTACCTAATAAAGCGCCAGTAAAAATATATGACACAAGTAGGATATTTCCTCTAAAAAAGGGCATGAATGTGTTTGTAGGCCTTAATTGATATTCGAATACAATCTATAAATCATGAATTTGAGGGAAGAAATTGACCAAAATGTAAATATTAGTGATCAATTCATAATAGCTACTAAAATAGCCACTTTATTTGACATTTTAAATATACCAGAACTTAAATTTTAGAGAAGAAGTTGACCAAAATGTAAAATTAGTGACCAATTCCTAAATAGCCACTAAAATAGCCACTTTTTAAAACTTTTTAAAAGTGAATAATAAATATCCCAAAACTTGTTGACCTAAATGCCATTACACATATTACAATATATGAATCATAAATTTGAGAGAAGAAGTTGAGCAAATTGTAAATATTAGTGACCAATTCCTAAACAACCACGAAAATAACCATTTTTTTGACTTTTTATGAAGTGAATAATAAATATCCCAAAATTTATTGACCCAAATGTAATTAGACACAAATTGTTGATTGAAACCTCATTTGAGAGAAGAAGTTGACCAAATTGTAAATATTAGTGACCATTCCTAAATAGCCACCAAAATAGCCACTTTTGTTGACTTTTTTGAAGTCAATAATAAATATCCAAAAAATTGTTGACCCAAATGTAATTAGACACAAGATTGTTGATTAAAACCTCATTATTATATTAAATAAAATTTCAAAAGCTGACTTGAATGTAATTATTTGTCCAAAATGACAGATTTAGCCTCACACAAATCAATATATCCTTGCAATGTATAGATAGATATATGAGTAATTATGATGTAGTGAAGGGCAAAATAGGAAGTTCATATTTTTTGACGTGCTTGTTTTTCGTTTTTATAGTATAGTAGATATTGTCCTCAAGGACTTAACAATTTAGTTTATTGTTTTTAGATCCCTAACTATTTAAAAATATTAAAACTCTATTATACAGTAATAGAAGAATAATATTATTACTTTTTTTGCAAATAGCACCACAGAATATATTTATACTACTATTTTAACCCTAACTCTAAGATTATTTACAAAAGAGCCACAATAAAACCATAAATTTGTAAGTATGACACACCACAATTATTTACATTCTAATATTACTTATAATTATTTGCAAATAACATCACAACTAATATTATCTATTGTTTTACCCCAAATTATTTCTAAAAGAGCCACAAAAGAATCATAATTGTTTCTTGCATAATTTTCAAGGTTAATAAATATATACTATTTAATTAACATAGACGCTTCCTAGACGCCCCGAACTTCAGACTCTTCTATGTATCTTTGCTTTCCCGCTCCGGTTCCCACCCCTCCCCCTCCCCCTCCCCCTCCCCCTCCCCCTCCCCGCTTCGTGCTTCTAAGGGAGGAACTCTTACCATATCTGGATTCTCTAGGGCCGCTATAAATATAGAGGCAGCCCAAGCTACCAAGTCACTCCACGTCACCCTCGAAAAATTGCATTCAAACAGCATTCATAACGTTCAAAGGCGTTCAACCCTGTGTTCTGGTTCTCTGCACTCATAGCAATAGGTCTGTCCTTTGTTATCTTTTCTATTTTTAATCTCTTTTGAACAATTAGAGCCTGTTCTGATCTTTTTCCTTCGTTTTATTATTTTTTCCATACACATTTAATAAAATATTTGCATATTTTATTAATTGTTTGTGATTGTTTACCTAGTGAATTCATCACTATTAGACTTGTGCTCTTCAGTACTGTCTATGAATCTCAAGCCAAGGATAACTTTCCTACTTGGCCATCACAATCACCTATTAGAAGTTAGATTTTAAAGCCTTGTGTAGCACTCACACAAGCAATTTAGGAAATTAGTTTGCACAATCGAACCACTTTTGGTTCTGGTACGCACGCGCAAAACTACAGCAATAGCTGGGTCATTTGGTACAGCCTTGGAGGGGTTCTTTATCATGACAAAATAAAAATTAAACTTCTTCTTCAAGTAAACCTCAGCTTTTAATGGAGAGAGAGAGAGAGAGAGAGAGAGAGAGAGAGAGAGAGAGAGAGAGAGAGAGAGGTGGAAGAAAAGCAACAAAGTTTTGTTGTTATTGTTATAAAAATATATAATATAAGACTTTGAACTATACAAACTTCAGGTGTACTAAGCAAATCGTGAAGTTACACACTATGTTAGAAGGATTCAGGTTGGTATGCCCATTGGGTAGGCAAGTTCACTATAGGTGTCTTTCCAAGTGTCGGATCCTTCAAATCCTAAATCTTTAGGCATGGGAGAAGGCCAAGTTATTGCCATGGCTATTGTCGCTTTATCATTAGCTTGGATCAAATAAAGTCCTGGTAAAATGTGGTTTATTTGACATGGGTACTTTATCATGCTACAAATGCAATAAATTTTGATAGGCTTGAGTTTCTGCTGCTGCTTCGTTCGACAATTTTTGACACTCTCCCATAGATGTGTTTTGACAGGTCGTGTTTCAGACATTAGACCATCTCTTATAAAGTGTCCCAGTGTCGTCAATTATAAGTTATGAGGAAAGAAACAAAGTGAAAGGAAGAAACTGGTTGGGGATGACAAAGAAGTAAATGTAGATGGTGCAGTTTTGTCAAACTAGGAAGCTTTTGTTGGTTAGAATAGCTTAATTTTTCTGGAGAGTACCAAAGAAGGGTTGACTGAGAATAAATAGGTTCTGTGTTCTTAGAGATACAAGCATGTTGGTTATCGACGAAGCGTATTAACAGTTACACATAGCATATTGGTTATTAAGGAAGTGTATTAACTACACATTGCCGCAAAACTTTCTTTATTTCGTGGAAGCAAGCAAGATATCTACGTCTAGACTTTCTGATTTAACAATGGACCATACAATATGATCCCCAATGCTGCCATTGTCCGCTTGAATGCATAACATATCCTTTTTGAGGAGATAGTGAATTGTGATCATAGCTTTTGGAATGAAGAGGCGTCATGCATTTTGAATGCCATTCATGAAGAGTAAATAATTGTAATGAGTAAATGTCCCTTGTTGACAGTAGGAAATTCTTGCTTCATCTTCTGCATTTATGTCAGTATGAAATTTTCCTTCCTTCTTCTATATGAATGTCTTCTCTATCTCTCATAGGTTCCCTTGCTTGAAGTTTATCTGCAGTCTCATTATGGTATTCAATTTAAAATTTGTTAGATATGTCATTAATCTTGGGGCTGTGTGTGCATTGCACAAGTGAAACGTTCTTACTGAAAGCACTCTATTTCACTGTTTGCCCACTTTTAATGTTCAAACAGTCGGGTGATGCGTGGTTTTTGGACTCAATTGACCAATCATTGGGATTTATCCTTGCTGATAGTGGTTTTGATGTTTGGGTGGGAAATGTGCGCGGGACACGCTGGAGTCACGGGCATGTATCATTATCAGAGAAAGGCAAGGTATTCAAGCTTTTACATCTCTCTCTCTCTCTCTCTCTCTCTCTCTCTCTCTCTCTCTCTCTCTCTCTCTCTCTCCATACGTTAAACAAACTCCTTCAAGTATGTATTGTTAGCTGTAGTCATAGTTCAATGCCCATTGTAATGCATGCAAAGAGCCTAGGTTGGCCCCTTTTCGCATTTACTGTGTTTGCTTTCATGTAATTCATGCAAACCAAAACATATATACATGTGTGAATATTTCTTTTTTGTTTCATTAATGAAGACTTAGATGTGTAATATATATGTTTCTACTTCATTGTATTCTTCCTACTTTGCCATCTATTATTTTCCTTTTACTCTTTTACTTACTCTTAATCAATGTTGTGAAAACCGGACCGGACCGGGCTGACCGTCAATCGGTCAACTTTATGGTTCGGTTCAGATCGGAACCGCTCAGATGCCAAAACTGGCAATTTTTTTCTTCAGAACCGGTAAAACTGGTCGGTCGAACAGTCACTCGTAAGAACCGTCAACGGTTTCACTAAACCGACAGGTTCACATAACCTGTAGAACTGGATAGAGATAAGGTAATTTCAATACCCAGAAGCTCCGTCCTCCAACTCTGCGAAGGGCGAACCCAGCCACTTGTTGCCATTGGCGTCGCCTCGCCGGCCTTCGTCGTCATCCGTAATCGCCTCGTGCCTCTCTTTCTAAGGCTATAGTCGTCTTCCTCCAGTTTCCCTCTGTCATCCTTTTTTATTTTATTTTATAATGAGATTGAAGTAAACGGCTAAAAGACCAATGTCAGACCTACTTAATGGATTCCTGCTCAGACCTACTTAATGTTTCTATCTAGTTTCAAGATGCCAACTCACCCCTTGAAATGGTAAGTTAGACGTTCAGCAAAAGAAATGATATGCTAAGTTCGGAAGATTTTATGATTCATTTTATTAGTTTGGATGTATCATACATTTTAATAGTTTTGGTCCCAATATATTGTAACAATAATCCCAATATATTCTAATTTTGAATACTAAGTTCTAAAATCAAAATTATTTTTGTTACGTAAAAGCTTTGGACCAAATTATAACATTTTGGAAACAAATTGGGAAATTGGGATACATGATATAAGCAAAACCACTAGCATATATCATAAAAGATCCCGTTAATTGACTAAAATGTTGATTTTTTTCTATGCTTATATATTATATAAAAAAAAAGTGTGAATAAAAGTTAGAATTTTTGTGTGGTTTTTTTTGTACGACTTTGTATTCTATACTATTATTTATGTTTATTAATAAAAAAATATTTTTATTATGTAATTATGACATCACGGTTCAATTCCGGTTCGCCCGATGGTTAAACCGCTAGCCCGTGACCCGATCATTTTCGGTTCGAAGAACGGTCCGGTTTTTAAAATATTGCGCTTATGGGTTAAATACATTTTACACCCTCATAGTTTGGTCATTGTGTCATTTTGGTCCCTATAGTTTAAAAGTGTCAATTTCATCCTAAAAGTTTTCAATTTGAATCAATGTTGTCCAGCAATCTAACTCCGTTAACACAAATCACGGCTACAATGTCACGTGAAACACATGCACCACCGCTGAAGGCATTTGTGGAATGTAAGCTAAGAAGCACCGACACAGACACGCGACATGGATACGGCACGACTCGAATACGTCGATACGCTATTTCTCAAAAAAGCATGATACGATACGTTGGGGACACGATTTAAAAAAAAATATTTTTGACCATGTCTAATAAAAATTGGCATAAAAGCACATATGTATCACATATATAATAAAAAAAACTAAACATATATCACATTTTGTTGGAATTTGAAATTATTTGGAATCTGAAATATGTTTGTTGGAAATTAATAATTATACTCAATTTTTTTTATCATTATTATACAAATTTTTTTTTTTGAGTCTCATTATTATACACATTTAATAAAAAGTAATAGTGTGATATTAATTAGCAATTATGAGGGAGCGTGTACATATTATATATTTATATGTATATATATATGTTATCATAAGTTTTACTAGTTTTAGTATTATGATGCAAAAAATGTGTTACTGGGTTGAAGTGTGTGAGGGCAGTATGGACATTAAATATAACATAATGGCTCACAACTTCTCTAAAGTCTAAAAGTTAATTTTGGTCTGATCAAAAGTTTAAAGTCATAACCTAAACAGGTATCCCAAGACAAAAAGCAGCAAACACTCTCAAAAGTTAAAAACGAAAATGGGATAGGGGTCCGGGGACTGTGCAGGGTTGAAACAAAAAAGAAAATAACATTGAGAGAGAAAGGCGAGAGACGACCACTTAACAGAAGCACCGGAAGAAGAAAAGAAGAAGAAGAAGAAGAATCATCAGAGGAAGAAGAAAAAAGAAAAGAAAAGAAAAGAAAAATAAGTACCTGAGAGTCGGCTGTGTGAGTCGAGCAGCTTGTGCGTTGCCGGAAGGGCCGCGACTGTCGGAGGTGGGGTCGTGAGTGTCGTCGGAAGCTCGCTGCTGTCGGATGTGGGGTCGCGACAATCTCTCTCTCTTTCTCTCTCTCTCTCTCTCTTTGACGAAGTGATGAACTGAATGAGTAGATTATTTGGTTTTTATGTTTTTTTACTTTTACTGTTAAAACAATATTTGCAAGCTTAGGGTTAGAAAATTATCTAACCCTATTATATATTAATCATAAGAAGAAGGAGAAATAATTACAATAAGACCCACTAACTAATATTTAATAATACAAGTAACTAAAAATTAAAACAACTACTCTCAACAATCCCCCTCAAGCTGGTACAAATATATCTCTCATGCCCAGCTTGCCTAGAGCAGTATGGAAACGTTGACTTCCTATTCCTTTGGTGAGAGCATCCGCAACTTGATCAGTACTCTTCACAAAAGGAATGCAGATAACTCCACTACTAAGCTTTTCCTTGATAAAATGCCGATCAATCTCGACATGCTTGGTTCTATCGTGTTAAACAGGATTATGAGCTATACTGATTGATGCTTTATTATCACAATACAGTCTCATGGAATCAACCTGTTCAATCCTCAAATCCTTCACCAAAGACTTGACCTAAAGAAGCTCACAAATACCTTGGGCCATTGCCCTGAACTCAGCCTCAACACTAGATCTTGCAACAACATTTTGCTTCTTACTTCGCTAGGTAACCAAGTTACCCCCAACAAATGTACTGTACCCGGAGGTAGACCTCCTATCAGTGACAGAACCAGCCCAATTAGCATCTATATAAGCCTCAACTCTCAGGTGGTCGTGCTTAGAAAAAAATAAGCCCTTTCCGGGAGCAGACTTCAAATAGCGAAGAATTCTAAAGACTGCATCTTGGTGCGACACCTGAGGAGAATGCATAAACTGACTAACAACACCAACTGCAAAAGCAATATCAGAGCGAGTATGAGACAAATAAATAAGCTTACCGACAAGTCTCTGATAACTCCCCCTGTCAACCAATTCCCCGTTATTGTCCTCACTAAGTTTTTTATTCTGCTCCATAGGCGTATCACAAGCTTTACTACCAAGCATTGCAGTTTCTTTCAACAGGTCCAAAACACATTTCCTTTGAGAAATAAAAATCCCCTGTTTGGACCTTGCAAGTTCAATTCCCAGAAAGAACTTCAAGGCTCCCAAGTCTTTTATCTCAAATTCTGTGGCTAACTAGTTTTTCAATTTTTCCATCTCCTCTAAGTCATCCCTTGTGAGCATAATATCATCAACATAAATAATGAGTGCAGTGGTCTTACCCTGTGTAGAATGTTTGATGAACAATGTATGATCTGCATGGCTTTGTCTAAAACCAAACCAAAGCATAGCCTGAGTGATCTCTCGAACCAAGCCCTCGGAGACTGTTTAAGACCATATAAAGATTTTTTGAATCTACACACCTTACCCTCTGTCTTGGAATCCTCAAACCAGGGGGAATATCCATGTAAACCTCCTCTTCCAAGTCACCATGTAAGAAGGCATTCTTTACATCAAATTGGTGAAGAGGCCAATCTAAATTTGCTGCAAGAGACAGAAGGATTCTTACCGAATTCATTTTTGCAACTGGAGCAAAGGTCTCTTCGTAGTCAGCACCATAAGTCTGAGTGTAACCCTTTGCTACCAACTGAGCCTTGTACCTTTCAATGGAACCATCAGCCCGGTGCTTTACAGTAAACACTCACTTGCACCCCACAGTCCTTTTACCTTTAGGCAACATTGTTAGTTCCCAAGTGCCAGTTTTGTGAAGAGCCTTCATTTCTTCACTCATAGCATGTTTCCACTTGGGATCAGCAAGAGCATCCTGGACATGGTTAGGAACACTGACAGAGGAAATTTTTGAAAGGAAAGATTTTTAAGAGGCAGACAAATGAGAATAAGACACAAAATTGGAGATAGGGTGTTGAGTGCATGATCTAACACCCTTACGGACAACAATGAGAACGTCTAAATCATTTTCTTCTGGAGAGGGTGTATTTGAAGAATTACCTGAATCATTATCACTCAGAGAGAATGGCAGTGTAGGAGGAGAAGCAACTGTCTCTGAAGCCTCTCTAGTCTTCCTTTTACTCCATGTCCCCCTCGAATAGACTTAACTCTCTCTCCCTCTCAACTCCCGCTCCTTCAGGCTCCCTCTCATCTCTCTCTATCCCAACGTCCTCACTCTCTCTTTCAACCCTTTCGCGCTCCACCTTAGTCATCATAGGTAACACAGAAGCAACATGTATCTCTTCACACCGTGTCTCCCCCTGAAGAGATGCCTGAGGGTCAACAAAGTAGGACTGAGACTCGTGAAAAGTGACATCCATCGACACAAACCATTTTCGAGAAGGAGGATGATAACACTTATAACCCTTTTGTGTAGGGGAATAACCGACAAACACACACTTAATAGACTGAGGGTCTAACTTCCCACGATTAGGTTATTGGTTATAAATAAAACAAACACAACCAAAGACACGAGGTGGAATGGAAGCGAAGAGGGAAGGATGAGAAAGAACCTGAAGAGGTGTTTGTTTATTTCGGACACGAGTGAACGAGATAAGTAGCTGTAAGGACTACTTCTCCCCAGTAAGTACGAGAAGCATTAACCTGGAAGAGTAAGGAGCGAGCAACATCTAGAAGGTGACGATTCTTGCGCTCTACCACACCATTTTGTTGTGGAGTGGCAGTGCAAGAAGTTTGGTGAACAATACCGTGAGAAGAGAAACATGCACCTAAATCACAATCAATATACTCACCACCTTGGTTAGAACACAAGATTTTCACTATAGCCCCAACTTGAGTATTGACCATTTTGATAAATTTTTGGAAAATATCAAATACTTCTCGTTTTTCTTTCATCATATATATCCAAGTAGTACGAGAAAAATCATCAATAAACGAAACAAACCAACGATGACCTTTCAATGACACAGTACGAGAAGGACCCCACACATCAGTATGAATTAAAGTAAATGGAGCTGAACTTTTATTATCACTAGGAGCATAAGAAGCTCGAAAGTGTTTTCAAAACTCACAAGCATCCCAAGAAAAATTCAAAATACCAGTATGTTATACTAGAGTAGGAAACACATGTCTAAGTAAAGAAAAAGAAGGATGTCCTAATCTCGTATGCCAAAGGTGTAGGTCTTCAGCTTTATTCTTTATGACTACTGTATGATGAGCCAACTTCTCCCCTTCATCTAAAATGTATAGACCGTGCTCCTCTCTACCACTGCCAATCATCCTCCTCGTGATAAGATCCTGAAACACACAACGAGAAGGATAAAAGGTTACACTACAGTTTAAATCTCGAGTAATACGACTCAAAGATAAAAGGTTGTGAGAAAAACTGGGAACATGTAGCACAGAAGTGAGCGGTAAAGAGGGAGCAACATGAATTAGACCTTTCCCGGAAACAGAGGAGAAGGTACCATCAGCTACTTTGTCCTGGCCTGAAGAAGACTCATATTCAGAGAAAATGTTAGATGAAGGGGGCATGTGATCAGAGGCCCCGGAATCGATAATCCAGGGAGATGAGACATGAGAAAGGAATGCTCTTGGTGATGTAACAACATTACATAGGCCTGAAGATGATCAAAACGACCCTAACTAGTGGTAAGAAACTGAAAATATTTGGTGACAGTCCTGTCACCTTGTTCCGAACCTAAGTTGCACGAAGCGGGAGAGGGGGCGGGGGCGGGGGCGGGAGCGGAAGCGGGGGCGGGAAAGCGCTAAACATTACGAGGTTTCAAAGGTTTCTTCGTGAGCGGGGCGGGAGCGGAAGCGGAAGCGGGGTTGGGAGCCGGGGCGGGGGCGGGGGCGGGGAGCGTGACCAATTTTAAAGATTCCTGCTTCTAAGTTCCGAACGGTTAATGGAACGAAGCAACTCAAACTCCTGTGCATAGTTCCCCCGTCGAGAGAAAGTAGATGTAACAGTGTCCCAAATCGCCTTAGCAGTCTTCATGCGATAGAAATTCTCACCAATTTCAGGCACCATCGAATTAATAAGCCACGCCATGATAACGGTGTTCTCAATCTCCCACTTATCATAGCCGGGATCCGTAGAAACAAGGGCTGTCACCAAGGATCAAAATTTCGTTTCAGTCTATTGTTTCGGTCTGCCCAGAAACGGAAACGTTGCGGAAACATTTCGGAAACATGTGGAAACGGCGGAAAAAATTGGAAATATTGAGAAAAAAACATAACTTCAAACTTAACTATATGCGTGTATAAAGCTAATAATTGATTAATTGAACATTTGAGAGGTTTATATATGTAGAGATGCATTAAAAATGTGTAGTTCAAATTGAAAATACATGAGGATTAAGTCGTCAATCTACTGTCAAACACTTCATAGAATCTCAAAACACTTCATAGAATGCAAAAGGTACATATAAGTACATAGTAAGCTAATAAGCCATCTCTAAAATAAAATGGTTGTTCATATGACAAGTACACAACCACATGATTATCTCGATGGAAACAAGTATGTTTCGTTGGAAGCAAATGAAACGATGCGGAATCATAGGTTTGTGTTGATGGAAACAATTATGTTTCGATGGAAACAAAAGAAACAAAGTCGTTTCGATGGAATCCATGAAATTTCGAGATTCCATGGTTGTTTCGTTTCCATGACCTAGGAAACAGAAACGTTTCGTCCGTTTCGATGGAAACAGAAGGAAAATTTGATCCTTGGCTGTCACACATCCATCAAGGTGGCCCATCTTCCCACGTGCCTTCAGATACAATTCCACTGCTTGTGATCACTTCAGAAAATTGTGGCCATCGAAGGGCGTGGGAGTAATCTTGAGGTTTGGATCCAAAGGAGCAACCACTGTGTGGATTGTGGTTGGTGTAGAAGCTTCCGGTTTGTTCAGGTCTGCCATTATGCCGGATAGGAATGGAAAACCTAACGATGTGAAGGAAAATGGAGAAGATGGGAACTCACAAAACTTTCAACTGAAGATCAAGGGTCCATAAAGGGACCTAACACCACCAATCACGAATCAAAATAGCAAACTTGACAGTTGCTGAACTATAGCAGCCCCACAGGGTTTCGAAAACAGGGTAAGAAGGGGTAATAAGACTAAGAGATCAGTCCACGGTGATTATGGAAGTGGCGTAGGGGTTAGGTAGGGTTGTTGGGTGGTGGCGAGGTGGCTGGGTGGTAGTGTGGCCTGCGGCGAGGTGGTTGGGTGATGTTGGGGTTGCAGCGATGGGTTGGGTAGGGTTATAGGGTAGCAGCGCAGTGGTGGGGAATAGTGGTGGCTGCGGCAAGTGTGGTGGTGGCTGGTCTTGCGTGTGGATAGTTAGGGTTAGAGAACCCATGGCTCTAATACCATGATGAAACACTAAATTGCAAGCTTAGGGTTAGAAAATTATCTAACCCTATTATATATTAATCATATGAAGAAGGAGAAAATAATTACAATGAAATCCACTAACTAATATTTAATAACATGAGTAACTCTTGAAGTGTGGGGAGAGTATCCATCCCAAGTACTCGACTACGCACTGCGTCATAGTCAGGGTGAAGTCCCTGAAGGAATTTAAAGACCCTCTGCTTCTCCAGTAGTTTCCGATATCCCTCAGCATCCGTAACACGCACAGGCTGATATGCCTGAAGATGATCAACACGATCCCAACTGGTAGTAAGAAACTGAAAATATTTGGTGACAGTCATGTCACCTTGTTCTGAACGATCAATGGAACGAAGCAACTCAAACTCCTGAGCATAGTTCCCCTGGCGAGAAAAGGTGGATGTAACAGTGTCCCAAACTTCCTTAGTTGTCTTCATACGGTAGAAATTCACGCCAATTTTAGGAACCATAGAATTAATAAGCCAAGCCATGATAACAGAGTTTTCAATCTCCTACTTATTATAGCCGGGGTCAGTAGAAACAAGGGCTGTCACGCGCCCATCAAGGTGGCCTATCTTCCCACGTGCCTTCAGATACAGTTCCATTGCCTGTGACCACTTCAGATAATTTTGGCCATCAAAAGGAGTAGGAGTAATTTTAAGGTTGGGATCCAAAGGAGCAACCACTGTATGAATTGTGGTTGGTGTAGAAATGTCCGGTTTGTATGTCATTGTGCCGGATAGAAAAGGAATACCCAACAGTGGAAAGTAAAACGGAGAAGATGGGAAATCACCAGAAACTTGTAAAGTGGATCAAGTGTCTATAAAAGGACCTAGCACCACCCGAAAGGTAAGAAAGGAATCAAAAGAGCAAAGTGGAAATTAGTCCAGGATGTGTATAGGGCAGCTGGATGTGTGTAGAGTGTATATGGGTAGAGGCACAGTGGTGGGAGGCTTTGGCGAAGTGGTGGGGACTGGTGGAGGCTTCGGCGAAGTGGTGGGGACTGCGGCGAAGTGGTGGGGACAGGTGGAGGGCTACAGCGAAGTAGTGCGGACTGGTGTGGGCTGCGGCGTAAGGTCTGGGTGGGTATAGGTCAGAGGCGCAGTGGTGGAAGGTGGTGGTGGTGGTGGCGGCGAATGGGGTAGTGGTGGTGTTGGATGATTAGGGTTGGAGGAAAACCCATGGCTTTGATACCATGTTAAAACAATATTTGCAAGCTTAGGGTTAGACTATTATCTAACCCTATTATATACTAATCATAAGAAGAAGGAGAAATAATTACAATAAGACCCACTAACTAATATTTAATAATACAAGTAACTAAAATTAAAGCAACTACTCTCGACATTTTCATACCCTCAACTTTCTTTTATTTTTGTTTAAAACCCCCCAAAATTTTAATTTTTTTAAAAAAACTGCCACTGCGTGTCTCTTGCGTGTCGGGGACATATCGGCGGCGTATTCGTACAAAAAATAACATTAAAATACACATATTCGAAAAACAGAGTATCCGACATGTATCCCGAGCATATCGGGTCGTATCGGTATCGGATACGCTAGTTGATACTGGTGCGAACCTCAAATGAAGTGTCGGTGCTTCATAGAGTGTAAGTGTTTGATAATCTCGCTCATCAAGGATGTCCCCTGAAAGATCTCTTTCTCTTAAACTACCTTCATCTTCTTCCACTCAGTCTTCGCCATTGATGTCATCTTCAGCTCCACCACCACCACCACCACCACCACCCTCATCTATGGCAACACATCAATCCAATCGTCAGTTCTCACCCTCACCAGTGAGTGTAGATTTGGCTATTTTCTTCTGATTTTTGGCTTTTATCTCTATTCTCTCTATTTGTATTCTACATAAACCCATTTTAATGGGTTCTGCACATACTCATCTTCCATTTTTAGGGGCCCAAGATCTAGCCAATTATGGCCCCACGAACATAGGTCTGTGCGTGCACCGGATGTGAGAGACTAAAGGATATGTATTCGACCAAAGTCTAAGCGTTAAGTAAAGTGAACCATTTGATGTGGGTTGGGATTTGGGAATACAAAAGTCTCGGTGGAAATTGGGCTGTCAATGTCATGCTCAATTGGGGGTAGTTGTGCTAATAAATCGCCATTGATTTATATAAAATCTGAAAGTTCAAATTAAATCCATGGCCGGGCAATGAAATTAGTGTCACCACTACCGCTGTCAATGCACATCCGAGGAACACAGTTAAAAATCCGAGCATTTACATCTCATCCATGCTTCCTTTTCTCTCTTTCTTGCTCTCCACTGCCACTGAACCTTACCTGACCAAAAAAAAAAAAAACACAAACCTTACCTTGTTCGTCTGTATTTGTACATAGAACACATACAAATATAAGCAAGAAGAACACGTAGCTATCACGTGGGCTTCCTTTTGGGCAGAAGAGAGGGTGAAATTGTCACGCCCCGGAACCACCCAAACGATTCTAGGACACGTGGCACGCCACCAAGGCCTTACACAAGTGATTAAAGTTCCAAAATAAGTTCAAAATAAGCTTATACCAAAGAAACTCAACCAACTAAGGACAAAACCCTGTCTTTGCAATCAGCCAAAAACCCTGTTTTTAGCAAGTAGTAAATTCTCATATAATATAACCAAATCACAAGTTGAAATCAACACTAATACTTTAAACCATTTAGAGTCAAACCAAAGTCACAAACATGAGCTTCCAAGTACAAGCAAGAGTTTCAAAACACTTTAAGACAAGTACTAAATATAACCATTTACAACCAACCTAACAAATAAATCCCAAGTTCAAACGTCCCAAACCAACGACATTAGTACTATAGATACAACCAACCTATTCAACACCAGTGATAACAACAACTCCTATAGAAGAAAAGCTAAATTATACAAGCTGGTTATTACATGAGTTAAAGATCCAACTAAAATATAAAGCTTAACTAGAAATATTACATAAGTCTTGCCAACCCAAAATACAACATTCACTATTCTCGGATTAAAACCGAATACAACTATATTACAAGCTTTAAACTAGTAGCAAAAAAATTATAAACAAGGTTACAACCACCCCCACAGTACCACAAGCTAAGCTAGCCCAAGCCACCAACCGGTTCACTTCCTCGATTCCTCGCCGCGATCACCTACGATGGTTATTTATAAGTTATATGCGTAGTGAACAATGTTAATCATGAGCGTGGATAATGAACATGCTCAATTCAACATATTACAAAGAACTATAGTTTTCGGAAACTACTAGTTCACTCCCACCACTACCGGCTAGTCCGCGGCTCCACTCCCCAAGCCCACGTGACTAGTCATGACCCACGCCCTCACGTGTGCGGTCCCATAGGCCTCTGGCGGCCGTGGTCTATGTAGCATGGACACTTCACTTTGGGTGCCGTCTCCGTATCGTGTGTATGTCAGACACCGACACTCGTCGGACACGCGTCACCACGTGTCAGACACGCTAAAAAACGTGTCTTAAATTTTTTTGACTTCGGACACAGCTTGAGCACGTGTCAGACAGACAGACGACATGGCTGGACACGCGAGGGAACACGACATGGTGGCCTCTCATTAGAAATGCTTTTAAAGTTTTGAGGCATTAGTCTTAATATAGTAAAATTGGGGATAAACAATTGGATTATTTTAGAATTATGGAAACAAGAATGGACACGAAACTGCAAATTGTATGTTGAACTCTAAGATATAATTACTTATTTGTCGTATCCTAGCCGTGTCCGTATCCTGCATTTTCAGGATTTGTTGTGTCGGCGTGTCCGTATCGTGTCATGTACGTGTCCCGTGTCCGTATCCATGCTACATAGGCCGTGGTCGTCACCACAATGATTACCTCATGGTGGTATAAAACTAGCAATTCCATTGACTCAAATAGGTAACTCATTATGCTCATTTAAACATCACACCGTGCTTTCACAATCAAATTGGGCCTAATTTAACCTCATGAATTTTGCCCATAATAAACTAAGTAAGCTAAATTAAGCTAATTAGGCATGCTTTGGTATCACAATTGAACCCAACATGGAAATCATCCAAGTATCAAAATTAACATCACTTACCTCTTGGGTTTCGCTCTTATTTGTGAGATTAGGGTCCTACTATGAACTAGGTACAAATCCTATACATAAATTACAAGTTATGAGCTAAAACCCAGAATAGGTCGTAGAAAAACTGTTACAAAACTCAATAAAATTGGTACCAATGTGTTAGACTCACCTCCAGGAGTCCGAATATGTGGTCAGAATTAAAATTGAACGTCCAATGGTGCGACAATTGACGTCGAAAAGTTCCATCGAATTTCTGTATATCATTTATCTAACTCTGTGCATCCTAACCAAGTTGAAGCAGAAGACATAAGGTGGTGATGAGTCACCCCTAGGTGTCTTGCTTATGTAACTTCATAATTTTATTATAACAACCCCGCAAGTTTGCTAGTTTTGCAATTTTATCCCTGCTAATTATAAAACTTATTAAAACTATCCAAATCTAAATGAGTATTTGTCTATGTCTCGCATGGGTCCCATAAGTCGTCCCATATAATTAGATGAAGTTGTTAATTAACCTACTAATTATGTAACGTGTTCAATTCGTGCTCACAAAGGTACCCCTAACTAGCCCCAAAAGGTGGTTATCACCTAATAACATGATATTATTAACAATAAAATAATAAATCATTTAAGCCTTAATAAACATTTAGGCACATAGGGTATTCCACATGTTACTGTCCCATCTCAACTGGGACTCACCAACACATGTCCCGACTTAGGACTGCCACAGTGGCCACAATTAGGTTCCCAACTGGACCCCCAAAAACAACTTAGTGGGTTAATCCACCTCCAATAAGTGTCACATAACACATTAATTAACATTAACTCATGATTATGCATGCTAAAGCAATATTAAATATAAACCGCGGGAGCGGGTGTTATAGAAATACCCGGAATGTCCTTATGATGATTCACGTGACAAGCACCAGACAACTTTGACGGTTTGCTAATAGAAGGATTACATTGCAACAAATCAAAACGATAAGGATGAAATTGATGAAATTAGAAGTATAGGGATCAAATTGACACAAGAGTCAAACTATGAGGGTGTAAATTGCATCTAACCCTTGCTCTTAATATAAGAATTCTAATTGGCAATAAAGTAGACAACGGGAAAAAGTTAACAAAAACATATCAAAGAAACCAATATAGCTCCTCACTTAAGTAGTACATATGTCGCACATTTGCTTTAAAACTTTTCTGTCTCATCATGTTAAAGATCAAACTGTGACAACCCACTACTGTTCTGTATGCAGCTGATTGGTAGCCTTAACCACAAACTATTGTATTTGGATTATTTGTGTGCTTGTTCTGCTTTCTTGTGATATGATGATAATCAGTCTTTACTTTTGTTTTAGGAGTTCTGGGATTGGAGCTGGGAGGAATTGGCTCTGTTTGATCTTGCAGAAATGATCCGTCATGTAAATTTGATCACGAAATCAAAAATATTTGTTGTTGGACATTCGCAGGTATTCAGTCTCTTTCCAAGCCATGTTTGTTTCCTGTAATATGCCTGTTTATTCTGCTCCTTCTGTTACGACCAATATTTTGACTTTGCAGGGGACAATCATGTCATTGGCTGCATTCACTCAGCCAGATATTGTGAAAATGGTAGAAGCTGCTGCCCTTCTCTGTCCCATATCATACTTAGACCATACAAGTGCTCCACTTGTTCTTGATATTGTAAATATGCATCTTGACCAGGTACATATTGGTTTTGATGTGCTAAAATTACTGTGGTGAAATGATATCCAGTAATACTGTTAATTCTACTGGGCAGGTGATTCTGGCAATGGGCATTCATAAACTTAACTTTAGAAGGTCAGTTTTTTTTATTTTCTCATTTCTGCCTTATTTTCTTGTTGGAGTTTTTTAAAACCACCATGATAACCTCACCTCTTGAAATATACCTAGATTGTTATCCTAATTAATTTTAAAAATTCCCAAATAGACTGTTTGATAGATTATGATGCCTTTTATAATGTACTTAGTGATATGGGCGCACAAATCTTGGATTCTCTCTGTGATGGGCGTGTAGACTGTAATGACTTGCTTACTTCCATAACAGGTTTCACTTTGACTCCTTTTTCGTCATCTTCTTCTTCTCTAGCCGTGTGCATGTAGGTGGGATGTTCAGACATGCCACCAGTGTTTGTTAGGGGACATACGTTCTCTATATATTAGTCACCTTTTTTTTTTTTTTTTCCTCTTCTGGAAAATATGTCTATGCTCCTGTCTCTGTCATGTAATTCGATGTTAGAGGCATTATTTTTTTTGCTGTCTTTGATATGACGTTGCATTAATTGTACATGTTATAAAGCTCGATGTTAAATGTTTTCTTTTGGAATTGCAATCCAATCCTAACTCATTTGAAGGCATCCTTTCGTTTTTTTTGTCCTTGGGATTCGTAGGACTATTTAGATTCGAATTTAAAAACTATGGGTGTTAAATTTGAGCATCCAACCCAAAACCAATTGGCAATGGGTGGAGTGGCCCCTTGAACTTATATATTGAGTAGCTAGGTTATAAGTCCCTGATGTGGGACAAACAATCACAACATGCCCCCGCACGTGTGGCATGACTGAGACCAAACACGTGGATTACGGAGATAGGGTGATGTGGAGTACACGTGGACAAATTGGCCCAACAATAACCTGCTCTGATACCATGTTAAATTGGAGCATCCAACCCAAAATCAATTGGCAATGGGTGCAGTGGCCCTTTAACTTATATTGAGTAGCTAGGTTATAAGTCCCCGATGTAGGACAAACAATCTCAACAATGGGAATTGCAGTTTACTGGTCAAACGGTTCAATCTCTGGCTAAAGCAAATAGTCTCCAGAAAAGGTGAAAAATTTCATAAATGTCAGAAAACTCAGATTGCATCGTGGATTTCTGGTACAAGATTACTTGATGGAATCTTAAGTGGGGTGATATGAAGGTAATATATATATATATATAAATCCATCCCCATGATTCATTAGTGTCATGGTATCGTGTACCACATTGTATGATTGACTGGATGATGTGTCAATGGTGGTATTGTTGTCCAAAATTATACTTAATGACTGCTGCTGTGCCCTTTTTAGCATATGAAGTGTGGTGGCTTGAATTAGGTCAGATTTGGAAACATCAAGGAGCTCCATCTAGCTTTAATTCTAGTTCCATATTCCACTTCGATTAATGTGAGGAAGTTCATATATCGCTAGTTTCCAAAGATTTTGGAGATCATCGTGTTGAATCCCTAGAAGACTTAAACGAATGAGTTTCATCAACATAAGCAAATCTATTTGAGAGTGCCGTTATGATGCCATATAATTGATCTGCATACATACCTTTTTTTTTTTTGAAAGTTAGACGTGCAACCACCCTGCTTTCTCAAAGAAGGCTTCTGAAAGAAAGAAGCAAAATTCTTTATTTAAGGGAATGATGCTTTACTCGTGTTCTATGCCATAGTAGACGTATAAGGTTTTAGATAAGTTTACTGAGTCAATATATTCATGTTTACTGGAGATGGTAATTGGGTTCCATCTTCCATTTTCCTGTAGAATTAACATTGAACTTAACCTACACTACCGTAGCATCAAGATAAGAATGAACGCAAAATAGGGAGAGAAGTGGTGGGGCTTAATCATGTGTTACGTGATGATTTGTACTATTGACTCAATAATGTAACGATGACCTTTAGATGAGTTTTATCTTATTTGTCCAGGACTATAGTCTAAATTCCCGATGAGAAGATTATGTATTTGAACTAAATCAGTAGTTTTTCTTCTGCCTAAATCGTTTTAGAAGGTTTGTTTGTTAAGGTATCGCAGCCTGGTTTTCAGGTATTTAACAAGTGGGAAGGTGCTTAATTTTCATTTGCTCGTGTTGTTTTATGCTACATTACATGTGCTTTATGTCTGATTTAAGGGGAAAAAAAAATTTATTCACTTTGCAGGGGAAAACTGTTGCTTTAACAACTCGCGTGTGGATTTCTATCTTGAATATGAACCTCATCCATCATCCTCGAAGAATTTGAATCATCTCTGTCAGAGTATGCTATTTATACTTTCTGTCACATCATATCATTTCTGGTTTGTTAGCTCCATTATACACTTATATTTTATAATGAAATTGGGCTTTATGGTTGGAATTTGTTTTTTGTTGCTTAGAGGCCATAAGTATTCCCATCATAGATGTATACATTCCAACCATAGGGTTTGTATACAATAACCTACCTTTCTTCTAGATATTTGGCCCTGGCGGATTTTGATACTGGGCACTGCCCTCCTGCTCTGACCCATTCCTCTGCTCATCGGGGGTTGACCCCATCCAAATTTTCTCATCATTAGGCTCTGTTTGGTTCATGGCTTTAGTTAGGGAAAAGAAAAGAAAACATGGAGGAAAACATTTTTCTTTGTTTGGTTAATGAGGAAAATAGTGAGAAAAGTATGAAGGAACATAAAATATGGTGAATATAAATTAAATTTTTTAGATTTTGCTAGGCACGCACTTACTTCTTTTCTAGAATTTCTACTTTATTTTGGAATTTTTTAAGATTCAATGTTATTTAAGCATGGAGGAAAATACGGGAAAATGCTAGTGAAACTGTTTTTCTTATTATTTTCATTTTCCTTCTCTAAGTCCGCAAACCAAACAGAGCGTTAGAGAGTGTGTGGAATCATTGCTCAACACTGTGAATCATCTTTCTATATAATCTTTTTGCCATGTGGCTCTAGTTGATTCCTCGCGGAGGCAACTTCACAAGCCATATGGATGGATATCAGTTGTGAATTCTAGCCCAACAAATAATATTTTCAATATCTTGATGCTGACCTTTCACTTTAAGTATTTTAAATATTTTCACAAAAAATTTGTAATCACCAGAACGTCAAATTCCAAGAAGTATCCTTGAATTTTCGAAAAGCCTTTGAATCATTTTTAATCTGAGGTATTCTTTGTTGCTTTTGTTTTGGATGGCCTTTGGGCTCTTGAAATTAAATGATTTTTTGTAGAACAATGAGAATGATAATTACGTTTTTGTAGTATTTCTCTTGTATAGTTGGATAATGGAGATGCATTACTTGCAAAATCCGTCATGTTATGTCTGACCCTCTCTTTCTGCTTGGCAGTGATTCGTAAAGGCACTTTTGCAAAGTATGATTATGGAATATGGAAAAACCTGAAGAAATATGGTCAGACGAGACCCCCCAAATTTGATCTTAGCCTCATACCCAAGTCATTGCCATTATGGATGGGTTATGGGGGAAATGATGCTTTGGCAGACGTGACGGACGTGAAGCATACTCTTGAGGAATTGCAATCCGACCCAGAGTTGCTTTATCTCGAGAACTATGGTCACATAGACTTCCTCTTGAGTGTAACAGCAAAGCAAGATGTTTTCGACAGTATGATCGGATTTTTTAGGTCACGAGGACCATCTAGTAGTTATTGACCGCTTCATGCAGTATTGGATGATTGCGGTCCAGAAACTATTACTAATCATGTGTATATAAATGGTGTAACTGTAAAATATGACAGTTATGGTCACGGGACTGTTGCAAAATGGGATGATTACAACCCAGAACCTATTACTTCTAATCATATGTGTATATAAATGGTGTAACTGTAAAATTGACATTTTCCTGTCATGTTTATATTTCTGAACGAACGAACGAAAGAGGCAGAATATTAAGGGTGGTAATAGATCTTTTTGTATATCCTTTGATCCTGTTTGGTAGCAAGGAATACCAAGGAAAGAAATGCATGTTTTTTTTTATTCTGATACAAGTTGAATTTGAGATTTTTGTTGCAAGGATTTATAAATTTGCCCTGCACTTTCTTTTTTGTCAACCAAACAAGCACATTAATAATGTGGACCTTTAACTGATTAAAAATGTGCTTTTTTTTTTTACTGTCTATGCAGGATTGGAGGGTAAAGAAAGTTGTCCTCAATAATTAAGAGTGACAACGACAAGACCTATTCAAGACCAGCTTCTTGTACAATCTGTTGTGGGAAATTATGTTTGCAAGTAAATTGGACAGACATGAAATGACGATGCGGATGGTGAGTACATGGACATGAAACATTTTGGACTAATTACGGTTGTGAGCATGTTGTTAACTTAGTTTTCAAACTTATGTTCAGAATAGTTTTACATTAAAAGCATATCTTAGTAAAAATTTGCATTCGGATGCTTATTTTGATCCAAAAGGACTTTTGTACATGATTGGTATGTTTGGTAATGCTTGGGTGTGTTGCAAAATGATTTTGACCATGTTTTCCTAAGTCCCATGAGGTTTGGTTTTGATTTGGTATGTTTGGGATATGTTAAAAATAGGGTTTTTAGCCGTAGAATTGCATTATGCAGAACCCGGATCGGGCGGATTGATCCGGATGTTTTGGAGGACATTCTGCGGAAGGAAAGCTGAAATTGATCGATCTGAGCTTAAGAGCGGATCAATCCGCTTACAAATTTCACAGCACGTCGACTTTTACGGAAACAGGCATAACTCCTTGAAAACTCGGATTTGCGTGCCGTTTCTTCTTCTTCTTCTTCTTCTTCTTCTTTTTTTTTTTTTTTTTTTTTTTTTTTTTTTTTTTTTGCGTTAGAACCGGGATTAAAAAATCTATCTTTTGATATAAAATTTAACAACATTTTCTAAATAACCATTTTACCCTTGAGTCTGTTTTGTCATGGTTTAGTTCTATTGTATTGTTTAATGTTTAATCCATGTTTCTTGGTTAATTAGTGTGTTTTGGGTGCATATACCCTTGTTATACGTGTCTTAATCCGCACGAGATGGGTTGGGGTGTGACAGTCACACACCACATATCACACTCTCCAAAAACAATATCACATGTCTAACATACTGCCAAGGACAAAATTAAAGTATACAGAAAAGTGTATTTATAATTAGAGATATTTTTGTATGCGCTAAAGGTACCACGCTGGAAGGGTGATGTGGTACCCTCCCGTGCCAACAAAAATTTGACATGTGTCCAATTGTCAGATTATTGGCAGAACTTATTCAGCGCACACCATATGGTCGAATGGAAAAAGGTAATGGAGCTAGCTAATGGGCGTGTAAGGAGCGCACTTTTTCAAGACATTGCTTACTTCCTCTAAAATCTGTTGAAGATCCATCTCTTCTAATCTCTGAAATACGCAAATGGATTTGAAGGGAGAAAAAGAAACTGAAGTTGGATTGTTCAATTTTGTATAGTTGTAAACAATTTGAATCATTGGGATTGTTGTGTTGTCATGCACTAATAGTTTTGAATGATTTAAAGAAAATCTCTAAACAATATGTATTGAAGAGATGGACAAAAGATGCTAAGAAAGGGGCTATATGCTGGAAGGCCACAATAGAGTGTCACCGAAAAAGAATGAAAATTTAGCTAAAACTTTTTCTCCTTAATAGATTAATGCGCAAGTGATTTGCTCTCATGAATCTAAGTACCAATTCCATTGCAACATATGGGAAAGCAGATCGTAACATGAATAGTAATTTTCAGGAAATTGCAAAGTACAATGCAACTAATTTATGTTTGAGAGTTAACTTACTGTTGAAGATGATAGTCACACTTTTTGTACCAATTTTTGATACTCCAACAAGGGGATCCGGTGCGATTGAGACAAAAAGGACAAACTTATAGAATGAAAGGAATTTTAGAGAAGAAGAGAAAGAAGGCAGTAAAGGCGGGAAGTAATTCTCAAACATCACAAGCTACTATGACAGGTATAAATAAGATTATGTTTACACAAATTCAATATACAATTGTGTTACTAACATTTGTCATTTTTCTTTTGTACTAAACATTGCTACGCAAGTGACTACTCTAAGACCTTCAAGGCTTTACGCGTCAACACCAAATATTCTCATTGCAAATTCGGTAATTTTTTTTTTGCATTGTGAAATAAATTACTATTATTATTATCTTGATTCATAATATTCTAGTGTTTTAACATTCGTTATGTAAATGTAGATGTTTGGACATTTAAACATGCCATTTATAAGATTGCTACAATCTATCCTCATTTCTCCACATTTCAGTTAGGTAATATTTTCATGTTTAGCTCACTAAAAAATACTCCTATATTTTTATTTTTAATCTAGTGTGCAATCCAAGAAAAAATATTTATACTTGTTGCAGGGATTATCAAATGGAGATGTTGGAAAGTTTTCCCAACACGAACGACATAGCTAGAGTGAATATGTTTGGAAAATATATTGAGTGAAATTTTGTTTGGTTGTAAGTACTACTAGTTTTGGATATTACGGATTTATTTCTTTTATTAAATACATTATGGATTAATGTTGCTGAGAATTACTCATCCGTCTCATATTTTGAGTTATGTATTCTATTTTGGGATGTTTCAAAATTAGTGTCCACTTTCCTAAATTGGTATATAAGCTTTACTTACTTTCCAAAACTACCCTTCCTTAAATCTACACTAAGACAAAACTTAAAAAGTTGTTGTAATGATTATGTGCAATTCCCCTTAATAAGTTGAGTTCTTAAAAATGGAGTCAAAATATGTGATGGAGGGAGTACGGTTTATCATTTATTTTACATACTACAACAACTCCACCACGAGCAAAAGTGATATTGAAGTAGGAAAAAATTTATGTGCACCAATCATTGCTCTGGAACTAAATGACGGGACATTGTTTGAAATTTTGACTATTTAAAGAATTTTATTTTATTGTGGTCAAAATTTTTAACTTTTTGTACCTTATGTCCTACAAGTGCTGCTTTAGAAAATAAATGATCCAAACAATATCCCCATAGACAGTACTTGCTTAAATGAAACAATTAAATTCTAAAACAACACCTACAAGATACAATGCACAACACCCAAGTGTTGTCTTATTGCCATGTGTTAAGCTTAAAATTAACATTTTAGCAACGCATCAAATAAGAAGTGAAAAAACTTTGTATAATATGACCATTTCCAACCAAAGTAGGAAATGTGAGCTAGTAAAATGTACACTGATACCTCGAACTTGAAGGGATAATGATGATCTTTTGTGATACAACAATGATAAGGATACAAACCAAATTACACACCAAATGACATATTGTGCATTAAATGCATGTACCATGTGCTATTTAAATTTTTCACACTTTTCTGTGCATCACTTACACAGCACAGAGTATATACATTTAAAGCTAGTGGGTCGTTTAGTGTGTCGTTTAGTGTGTATCCCTATCATTTTTGTTTGTGATATAGCTATATGGCCGTAAGTACATGCATTTTATTTTGCAAAATTTAGTGGACGCCATTGTAGTTCACGCAATTTTCTCTTTTGAGGGAAGTGTTAAACTTATTCTTATGACCATCAAGCTTTGTACTTGGTTCACTACGACCATCTCACTAAGGAATTTAGGTAAGATTAACCAAACGTTTTTTTCTTTCTTCTTTTTTACTTATAATTTTAATTTTTTTTTAAAAGAAGTTCTTTCAGATTGATAGCACTAAGAATTAAACATTTGACCTTTAATTACTTCATATGAAGACACAATAACTACAAATTTTAAGCACAATTTAGACATATATTCATTATTAAATTTTGGTTGCTCAGCTGTGTCAAGCGATGAGTTTATAGGTAATAAATAAGTTACGAAAAATAAACAAAAAGAAGAAGAAGATACAAATCTCTTCTTTAATTGAAAAACAAGAAACAAAAGATCCTCAGCATGCTAATAGGTATAAACACTTTAGGTACCTATACTCGGTTAAAGAGTGCTCCAATGCAATTGAAAAATCGGGAAATGTTTTATCTTGTTCTTGGGCAAAATCACTTTGGATGTGCAAAGCACCTCCCAAGGTGTTATGTTTCATTTGGCTAGCGGCTCAAGGTAGAATCTCGACCAAGGTCTTCTTGGCCCAAAAAGGCTTAGTTTTTGAAAATTCAGATTTGTTGTGTCCTTGGTGTAAGGCTACAGAGGAGGACCATACTCACTTGCTGCTTCAATGCCGGTGGGTGTGGAAGGTGTGGTCCTAGATTTGGAAGTGGTGGGGAGTTTATTGGTGTTGTGACCACAATGTGGAGGCTTTTATCCTTCAATGGGAAGGGGTAATGTTCCCAAGTCAAGTTAAGACTTGGTGGAGAGCTGTGTGTTGTGCTGGGATGTGGTCCATTTGGCTTGCACGTAATGAATTCTGGTTCAGGAACAGAGTTTGGAAGGTGGAAGAATTAGTGGACATTATCAAGGTTAGATCTTTTCATTGGATCCAAGCGACTGAGGCCGATTTCCCTTACCAATTCCATGATTGGTGTGATGATCCTTTTAAGCTTGGAACAAAAAAGATTTCCTCGAACATATGTAAAAGGGCGGTAGTTGCATGGAATCCTCCTAGAATGGGATTCTTGAAATTCAACGTTGATGGTTCAGCATGGGGTAAACCGGGCCTGGCTGGTTACGGTGGTGTTTTGAGGGATGAAACAGGATCAGCAATTGCTCTATTTTATGGCCCTTTGGGGATCGCTGACTCAAACATGGCAGAAGTAGAGGCGATTCGTATTGCATTAATTTGTTTTATCAGTACGGATTGGGTTGGTAAAAGGAGGTTGATCGTTGAGTCAGATTCTAAGAATGCGATTTTTTGGGTTAAGAACCAAAACTCGAAACCATGGAAGATGTGGGATTCCTTTACTGAGATTGATTTATGTTTAGCTAAGATTGGTAATGTTGATTTTGTTAATATTTATAGGGAAGGGAATTGTTTCGCTGATAGTCTTGCGAAGAAGGGGGTTACAAGCTCGAATCTGTTTAAGGCTTGGTGGTAATGTGACTTCTGAATTGGAAAAGGCAGAGTGTGTGTTTTGTTTTCTTTGGGGTGGTGTTTAAATTGGAACTCTTGAAGCTGTGCGCTGTATGATCCGGTTCCAACAATTTGCAATGAAGTTTTCTGTTGTATATAGGTGGTGGTCGTTTCTGGATAGTTAACTGTTATAAGGGTTGCTCAATTGATGTGGTACTTATTCTGGTTTCCGATTCCCTTGATGGCATGTTGTTTCGAGACTTAGAATTTCTTCCTGCTGGTTGGATCTATTGTCGTAATATCACGTTGGGAGCTTGAGGAGCTTTTTCTGTTGCATGTGAAATGATTCTGAAACTCAAAAATGGGGTCTTTTGGGTCATTTCTTCTGCTTCTCTGACTTCGGAGGTGGCCTGATATGATGATCCTATGGTTTTTTTGGCTACTTTATTGGATGACAGATGATATGGTGCTGCTTCTGCTCTTGACTTGCCAGTGGTGTGCTGATTGTATTGGCTTGTTCTTTTGGCTGTGTTGTGGAATGGGTTTAAGGCTTCAATTTTTGATGATGTGGGCTCTTTGAGGAAAGTGTTTTGTTTTTGCTTTCAGTCTGTAGTGCTTCTTGGCTCATGGTTACTGTAATGCCTCTGGACTTTGGTCCCTTTAATTAACATCTTTTGCTGAGAAAAAAAAAAATATACATGCAAGGGTATTGGTGCATTGGGGGTGTTTTCAACTCAGTTCGAATCCATGAGGAGAGATTGGGTTGCTCCAGCAAAAGAGGGGAAATTGATGATTTTAATCAATTCATTTATGTTGATGTGGATAAAGATGCTGATGGATATGTGTTGCCACTACTTTTATAAACATGCCTTCTGGTTTTGCATCTACAATTGGTTCTTGGTGGGCTCTTCGTTTTGTGTGTGCAGCTATTGTCTTCCTTGAGGTGTTGAGAGCTTGGAAAGTTGTTGCTGCTATCAAAATTCATCTTTCTTGTCAATGTTGGGTGTTGATCTTGGTTAATGCGTGTGCTTGGCTTGGTTGGATTCTCTGTTTTGCTGAGTGTTTTTCCTGAAGAGTTGGTCATAACAGCTGCAATGTTAGCATGGCTTGGTTTCTGTTCTTGCTGGGAAAGGGGCGGTGTTTGGGCTTTTATCGTGCTGAGTTTTGCTGCTTGCCGTCGGCCTGTTGGATTTGTTTGTATGGTGCTGCTATTTTCAGCTCTTATGGTTGATTTGCTCTTTCCTATGGAATCTTCGGTTGTGCTGCAGATTTAGGCTTCTTAATGGGGGTCTGCTTTTGTTTTGGTTCTTTGTATTAGGCTTTGTTTGGAATGGGCTTTTTCTTGCTTTTGCCAAGTTGGGTGTTGGCTTGTGCCAGCAGTGTTGGCTTTTGGGTGTACTGTTTTGGCCTTGGGCCATTGTTTTAATAAAATTTGATGCTTAGCAAAAAAAAAAAAAAAAAACTTTAGGTACCTAAAACTGTTGTATTTATTATAGAGTAATATTTGGAGCACAAACAAGTTTCACAAACATTTATAAACACACTCTATCTCTCTACTGGGTGACACTGTGGGGTCTGGATAATTTCAGTGGATCCCACAATGCCACCCAAGAGAGAGATAAAGTGTGTTTGTAACTGTTTGTAAAACTTATTTGTGCCCCTAGCATTGTTATTTATTATATTCCTAGTTTTTTATAATCAAGATCTATGTGGGTAAAAGCTCAAAGACATGCTAGGCAACAAGGATGGAGTTAATTCTAAAGGATGGACTCCAGAATCTACTCCCTCCAAAACTAGCAACTTTAGACAAAGCTGGAAACACATGCCAATACACTGATAGCAACAAGGCACAAAAGATCAAACAACATAAGGGCAAAAAAAAAAAAAAGGGAAAGGGTTTGATCTTTTCTGCCTTATTGCTAGAAACACATGCCCAACACATGAATAGCAACAACAATAAGGCAGAAAAGATCAAACCCTTTCCCCCCCTTTTTTTTTTGCCCTTATGCTGTTCTTGTTGTTATCAGTGTGTTGGGCATGTGCTTCCAGCTTTGTCTAAAATTGCTAGTTTTGGAGGGAGTAGATTCTGGAGTCATTCCTTTAGAAGTAACTTAATCCTTGTTCCCTAGCATGTCTTTGAGCTCTCTTGTATGTTCTGAAGTATGCCCCTTGTACTATTCTTGTTGCCCTTGTTATTGGGTGATGCTATTTCCACTCCATCATTGAACTAAGGCACTCCATGGTACCATTCTTAAAGCATGTGGTACATGCATGTCATGCATTACATACATGGTACCACATGCTCTGATAGTGGTACCATGGAGTGCATTGGTTCAATGATGGAGTGGAAATAACAATTCCCTTGTTATTTAATTAACCATTTTCCGAAGAAAAAAAAAAGGATCTATTTCTATACTATATCTACACTATATTATAAAAGAGGCTAACAATGATTTCAATTTCAATTTTGTCCTAATTTGGAATTCTTTAAATTGTTTGCTCCTTATATGTAATTTTGCCTTTAGTGATACATTGAGATGCTATGCCTTGTTTGGCAAACCAAAATTTGCCTTTATTTGTGTTTGTATTTTTTTTTAACCCAAACAAGGCACTCAAAAACTAATAGGGTTTGTTTGGAAAATCAATTGTGGCTTTGTTTGTCTTGTTTGTTTCCACTTTTTCGCAAACAAGGCACTAAATCCAGGGATCAAAAGTCAACAATTTCGGCCAGCTTGTTTGGCAAACCGATTTTGTGCTTTATTTTTGTTTTTTTGTTTTCGTTTTTTCCATGGTTTTTTGTTTTTTTCCCAAACAATGCTTTACACACATATATTGGATCAAAGTCAACAATTTCGGTGCCTTGTTTGGCAAATCGATTTTGTGCTTTGGTTTTTATTTTTTTGTTTTGGTTATTCCCAAACAAGGCTTTACACACATATAATTTACACTTAATAAATTTAATTCATTTGTTTTATAAAATTATCATTTCGTACAATTTCATATCTTTGCATACTAAAAAATGATAGGGATACAAACCAAATGATACACTAAACGACACACCAACTTTAAATGCATGTACCATGTGCTGTGTAAGTGATGCACAGAAAAGTGTGAAAAATTCAATCAGCACAGGATACATGCATTTAAAGTACAGTGTGTCGTTTGGTGTGTATCCCTATCATTGTTGTTTCATAGTCATAATAAATATATAATAATAATCATAATACATATATAAGAAATACTTGGCAAAGTTAAAAGACAAATTGTAATTTACAATTACTAATACATCTAAAATCATATTTTATTACACACACATACTTATAAATTTAATTCACACACACATACATTCGTTTGCTTTTTAAATTTTATTTCATATCATTTCATACTCCTCATAAATATATAATAATAATAGATATAATAAATTTAATTCATCATCATAAATACATAATAATAATAATAATAATAATAATAATACATATATAAGAAATACTTTGCAAAGTGAAAAGACAAATTGTAATACTAATACATCTACAATCATATTTTATTACGTACACATTCCTATAAATCTGATTCACACACACACACACACACACACACACACACACACACACACACTTCTATCATACGCATAATAAATATATATGAAATACTTTGCAAACTGAAAAGACAAATTGTAATTTACAATTACTTACATACTCATAATAAATCTATAATAATAATAATAATAGTTTTAATAAATTAAATTAATTTATTTTTGAAATTTATAATTTCATGCAATTTCATATCATTCCCATAAAAAGGAAAACAAAAATGTCATGTGTTATAATGTTAAAACTAAGTCATTACTTTTAATAACACTTTCAATTTTATTGTATGAAGTTTGTATGTAATTAAACAAAAAAAGACAAAAGACAAAAAGATGATAAGGTTTTTCAAAATATCACGTGTTATGATATTAAAAATGCGTTATTACTTTTAAACAACATTACTCTCAACTTTATTGTATAAAGTTTATAAGTAGTTGTATTATTTTGTACATAGTTCATACAATAAATTGTGGTTAAAAAAATGAATAAATTAAAAGAGAGAAATGCTAAAACAAACAGAAGTGTAACACTAATGAAAGATTTGGAAACGAAAAAAAAAAAAATAAAGAAAAGAAAATATATTTGCTTCCATCCAAGATTATTGAAGCTTTTACGTTTACAACTTTATTTTGTTAATAGTACATATTTAATACATTTAGGAATTAATGTTGTTTGATTTTATTTTTTTAGGATTTAGTATTGTTTGATTTTATTTTTTTCAAGTGACAAAATTATAAATGCATCAACAATAAATACATCTAATTTATTTTCCAATTTTGACGGACCCGTGCATTGCACGGGCCTCTATCCTAGTACTATAAAAGAGCTTAAAATAGAATATTCCCTAAATGCCAAAATTAATTTGGCCTTAATAGTCATTTTGATTTTATAATTTGGTTGTTGGTAATTTCACATCACATCTATCTACCTCAAGTTACTATAAATAGTAACTTGAGTCTTGTTTGGCAAAGTTTGTTTGAGACTTAAGGCATCTTTCAAGGAACCTTTGCATTACCAAATAAGGCTCAAATTAATTTTGTAGATTGAGGCTTATTTGACCCTTAAGATATCTTTTAATGAATCTTAAAACTACCAAACAAGCGCTAAGTTACTTTTGTAAATTACCCTTTTGTGTATGTATATATACATACATACATACATACATACATACATACAAATTATAATTTATTATTATTCTTAATGTATTTAAAGTGTGTACAATTATAAATTTGATTATCAAATAACCCTTTTGCCTTATGTTATTACCCTTGTATGCATATATATATATATATACATATACTATTATATAATAAATACATATACTATTTTATTGTATTATTAAAATTTTTATTTTGCCTTTTGTAATTTGTTAAAGTTGAAAGGGTGTACATTATAAATTGAATAACCAAATTATCATTTTATTAAATTGAATTACCAAATTACCCTTTTACTTTTTGTAAATTACCCGTTTGTATATATGTATACTTGCATTGGCTCATTGAATTATTTATTTAATTTTTAAAAAAATTTACCCAGGAAGTCTAAAAAAAATTAAATTAAAAAACGTGGAAAAACAAAATATATAGTGGGAGAGAGGCGGTTACAGTGAGTGTGAGAGAAGTTACTATAAAAATGAAAGAGTGCAGTAGGCATGTATTTTTTTTTACTCTTTGAATATTATTTATTTTCAATATATATATATATATATATATATAGAGAGAGAGAGAGAGAGAGAGAGAGAGAGAGAGAGAGAGAGAGAGAATTGTGTATCTATACTATACTATTGCGTAGTAATGCCATGTGGCATCCCAACAATATGAAAGTGCCATGTGGCACCTATACTACTATTTATAGATATATACATAATAACTTATGTATTTAAAGTGTGTACAATTTTAAATTGAATTACCAAATTACCATTTTTTTCTTTTTGTAAATTACCCTTGTGTGTATTAATATACATATATATACATATATATATATATATATTATTTTATTATATTATTATTATACATATAATTTGGATTACCAAGTTTTAATTTATGTATTTAAAGTGTGCACAATTATAATTGAATTAGCAAATTACCCTTTTGTCTTCTTGTTAACTATCCTTGTGTGTATAAATATACATATATTATTTTATTATATCATTATTATATATATATATACTAGTAATTGCCCGTGCCCATGGGTATGGCGCAAAGAAAAAAATTGGCTAAACCCCAAATGCATAAAAAAAAAACAGCACAAACTATTAAAAAAAAAGAAGCAATCTACTTAACCGCGATTACAGTAATATAGCAATTACAATAATAGCAAAAGGCCATTAAAAAAATCCAATGCAAAGAAGAAAAATAATTGGTTGATTTTTCAAGATATATCCTTTAGTTAAGTGTTCATCGCTTCAGACTCCTAATTGCGACAACCTGCAATAGGGGAAAAGATGCAATAGGCAAAAATAATAGAAAATGGCAATACACACAGTAGGAGGTAGCATGTAGCTTTGTCAACTTATCACTACTTCAGGCTTTAATTACACAAACACAAAGAGTGCAACCCATGGTGAGCTATGACTCTATGAGCACCATGCATCACCAATCTGCCAACCCATCCCCATCCCCAAATAAACTATCACAAAACCTAAACTGTAAACACAAAGACAGTATAGAGAGAGAGAGAGTGGGATGATACTGAATTAAAGCCAACCCAAACAATGAAACAACTCCTTAGATCTGACACTTTTTAATAAAAAAAAATGCTATCCCATGCATTAATTATAGCAAAACCCATTTCAATATTCTTTTTCCTGTCTCCATTTCTAGGCTTGAGCACTTTAAATATTTCCTTCCCTTTTTCTTCTATTTCTTTCACTAAAATTGCAAAATCAAATAGAGCATAAATAAAAAACAATCGGAGCAATTCAAGGCTTCCTACTTTTGCACGATAATAGAACAAAAAAATATTATGCAATAAAACCCGTTTTTAACTCGAATGCATTTTTGCTCACCCTATTTTTGTTCACCCAGGCCTCCACTGAGTGACATGTGTCTCATTTCATTCATATTTTGCCCATGTATCATCAACATAATTATTGGAATGGGATACATGTCACCCATAGACCTGAGTGAGCAAGTGTTAGCAAAAATGGGGAGAGCAAAAAAAGCTCTCTTTTAACTCCCAATCACATTAACATTTCATTATTAAAAGAAACCCAATCTGTTGGAAAGTGTCACACCCGTCCCGGAAAGTGCATTCATTTTAAAATGCACATTTGAGATTTTGAGAATTATTAATGTCGATTAATAATTGTGAATGAAGTTGACGTGGGTCAACGGTGAGGTGTCAGTTGAGGACACGGTAATCGGAGAATCATAATGCATTGACATGAGTAAATGACATTTATATGACTTAAATGTTATTTGAGATTTCTGGTATATGCGAATAGTGAAATAGACATGTTTTGTGTAAATTCTGATAGTTTTGATCTTGTTAAAGATCATTTTGATTGATTTAGTGATAACTAATAGGATGCGTTGCATAAAAGGTATGTTAATTAGAAATTTCACGAAAATAGTGTTTGGAACGTAATTACGAACCCAAACAGAACTTCGTCAATTTTTTTTATTTATAATTTATGGTTTTCACTCATGAAGTAATAAAATAGATGTGTAAGATGTTTCGGGGAATAATTAGAAGTTTTGAGAACTCGTGGGGAGGTAAACGTAAATTTTAGAAGTTTTTCCTATATATAGAAATGAGGCCTTAGATATTTTTCCAAAATATCTTAGGAGAGAGAGAGAGATAAAGGGAAATTTAGTTGCTTAGAGCTTCATGACGCCGATCAATGGACTTTTGCCCGTTCGTTTTTCACGAAATTTCATATTTAGACTCCTCGAGATAAGAGCTACATTTTGATACCTCTTAGGCCTCGTTTGGTTAAGTTTAACAAAAATTCTAATTCTAATTCTAAGAATTTGGAAAAACAAACATGTGTGTACTTGTAGGAATCACTTGAAATCAAAGATTCGATGTAGAATCAGTCTTCTAGTACTTCTCCTGAAATCTTGGAACTATAGCTTAAGGTATGAATTCTAGACGTATGATTTATAAAAAATTTCCATGTTTTAAATATCTCGTTTGATGTTTTGGACCTGGTCGAAATTCATGTATTAATTAGGCCCGTTAGTTATGCACATGAAAATGTAAGAAAAGCATGTTTATGTGTTTATATGAGCATGCTGTGTGTCTATGTGGGTCGAAGAGGAGTTTGATACAATTCATTCTAGGGGGTAAGCTCCTCGATATTTGAGGATTTTATAGCGGCGGCTAAAGTGCATGATTTGGGAGAATGCAATACCAAGGTACAGTGTATGGTTTGGGAGAAGGTCCTGTCAGGACACTTGGATGAGTGGTTGGGAGAAGACCCTCCACGGCATCGATTTCATTATTTCATTATCGGATGAATGTGTATCTCTCACTCCGGAGACTATTTTGATGTGTTTTGATGTTTAAGGCATGAATTGTCATATAAGCATTTGTTTAGAATTGTGCACTCATCATATAGCTGAGTAGTAGAGATTTACTCCAGTGTAAGTGAAAAGAAGAAAGGGAAGAAGAAACGTGAGGAGTGAGGTCGTGGGAGCACGCGAGTCCTAAACCACCTGTACCTAGTTTTGTAGTTATCCCTATTGTAAATGAATCATAAGGAGGATTATGTTTTGGAATCTCGAAATACTTGTAATATTCGAGATCTTGTAATAATTATGTATCTGATCTTGTTCTAAGTTTTGTATAATATAGAATGTTTGTATTGTATTGCAATTCAGTTGGTATTGATTTGGGATGAGTTGGAATAACCTTAGACTTGAAATTGTGCAGAATGTGCAGCAGCAGGGGAAAACAGTCGATTGGGCCGGAACCATAGTCGACTGAACCCACAGTTTAAATGAAAGTCATTTCCAAGTTAGAAAAACCAGTCGACTAGAAACTGCACCAAACCAAGACATTCTGTTGGATCAAAGTCCAGTCAACTGGGTGATTACCAGTCGACTAGAAGTTTTACACCACAATCGACTACATCCCCAATACAATTGACTGGATTGGGCTGCTGAGCTGATGCCCTATGTGACCTCCAAATCAGTCGACTGGAGGCCTGACCCAGTCGACTGGATTGCTGGTTCCAAAATAAATGACTTCTTTAAGTGTTTTAAAAGGGGAAAACTTTTTATAACTCTGATTTTCATAACCCATTGAATCATTGGGAGTTATTTTATCACTGTTGTATTTATATTTATTCCGCTACTATGTTGTAATTGGTTTTGATGAGCCTTGGTGGCGTGCCACAAGTCCTATTTTTGCGCGTAGCGGGATGGGTTGTGACATAAAGTTATTAGGGTAATGGCTGCTCCAATAATAAATCCAACAATCAGAGCATGTGACAGGAAGTCAATCAAAAAAACCAAATCTGAAACACAATTCCAAATTAAAATTAAGCCACCATATTCTTATTTTCTGTGCATGCAAATATATTTGCACACACAAAATTAACTAGATAAAGTTAAGATAACTAAAATCCCATGTGTGAATTGAGTGATGCCAGCGAATATTGTAGTTGTGAACGCAAGACGCTGATACTCAAATTTATTAGGGTTAATTACATTTTACTCTCTGTGGTTAGGTCTTTTTTCACTTTACCCCCTTGTACTTCAAAAGTGGACATTTACCCCCCTGTGGTTTCAAACTAAAGTGAAACTGTAAAGATTTATCTCAAAATAGCCCCATACAGGGATTAATGTTAAAATTAGCCCCACGAATGAGAGTTTAAGTGTCAAAATTAACTCCACATGGACAGTTAACCCCAAAATTTACTAAAAATTAGCCAAATATATTTGGGTTAAATGACAGCATTATCTCCACATAGGGGTTTTGTTCCAAAATTAACCTCATAAAGGGGGTTAAGTGTTAATATTTTTGGCCAGTTTTAGAATTTTCATCAGTTTGAGGGAAATCTTTATAGTTTCACTTTAGTCCAAATCAACAATAGGAGTAAATGTCCACTTTTGAAGTACAGGGGTGTAAAGTAAAAATGAGCCTAACCACAAGGGGGTAAAATATAGTTAACCCAATTTATTATTGGGATCAAACTCTTACTGTGATAGAGAACCAAACAATAGAGAAACAACATCCAGAGGTCATACTGATGATAATCAAGAGTTTCTGCGTAGTATATGCTAAGGACAAAAAAACTTACACAACCATATTGAGGATCCAAATTTGCAAACTTTGCATATCAATGCCCTGCATTGAAAAGAGAGAAATTTACAATTTGAATGTCCAGCAAATACATGACTTAGTTTGGTGATGGGGCTAGGCGAATGTGTGAGCCAAGTGCAGAGAGATATATAGTTTTCCAAACCTTCCATTACAATTGCAACATGAAGATAGGAACAGAATAACTTATGTTTAGTTCTTCTTGAAATTAAATACAAAATAGGGGCGCTCAGCCATAGCACCCTAAAACTAATACAATGCTACATAAAGCCCAAGGCCTAAATAATTAACTCAATAACCCCTTCCCCAACCAAAAAGACCAAAAAAAAAACCAAAATGACCTAATTTTCTAAGAACCAAAAATGCCCTCTCCTCCTACACGAGACAATAAATCAAAACCAGAAAAATGAAAAACTGTGATGGAGGTGACGTGATGGTGGAGGTGCTGTGATTGTAGATGGAGGTAGCGATGGTGATGGTGGTGCTACGATGGTGATGGAGGTAACGATGGCAGTGGTGTTGTTGCGATAGTAATGGAGGTGACGTGGTGGTGGAGGTGCTGTGATTGTAGATGGAGGTGATGATGGTGGTGGTGGTGCTGCAATGGTGGTAGTGGTGGTGCTGTGATGGTGGTGGTGATGACGATGGTAATGGAGGTGACGATGGTGTGATGTCAATGGCGACAACGACGACGAAGGTAACGACAACGATGACAGCAACGGTGATTGCAGTGGTGGTGGTGGTGCTTCGATAGTGGAGGTGGTGTTGAAAAATTATCAATTTTAGACAACAGATAATATTATCTGTTTTCAAAAATAGATAATATTGTGGTGCTACTGGTGGTGGTTGTGGTGGTGCTGTAATGGCGGTGGTTGTGAACTGTGCTGTTATGGGGAAGGTGGTGGTGGTGGTGCTCCGATGGTGGAGATGGTGCTGAAAAATTATCAGTTTTAGAAAACAAATAATATTATCTATTTTTTAAAAAATAGATAATATTATGGTGTTGGTGGTGGTGGTGGTGGTGGTGATGCTATGATGGCGGTGGTTGTAAACTGTGCTGTTATGGGAAAGGTGGTGGTGCTCCGATGGTGGTGCTCCGATGGTGGAAGTGGTGCTGAAAATTATTAGTTTTAGAAAACAGATAATATTATTTGTTTTCAAAAACAGATAATATTGTGGTGGTGGTGGTGGTGGTGGTGCTGTGATGTTGATGGTTGTGAATTGTGCTGTTATGGGGGACGTGGTGGTGGTGCTCCGATGGTGGTGGTGGTGCTGCAAAATTATGTGTTTTAAAAAATAGATAATATTGTCAAAAATAGATAATATTATTAGTTTTCAAAAACAAATAATATTGTGGTGCTGGTGCTGGTGGTTGTGAACTGTTTGTGAACCGTTTTAGCAGATAATAATCTATTTTAATATCATAACCATCATGTAATATAAACTTGTCATTGGTTGCAAAACATATGATATTATGTGTTATCAAACCGATAATACTATCTCTTGAAACCAAAAAGACCAGTAATCCGAACAGAAAAGGTGAAATATTAGGGATTAATCGCATATTACAAGATTTCATCTCTTTTGTTAATCTATAATAACATCATAATGACCAGTCTTTGTTACCAAATAGATAATGTTATCAAAATATTTCATAGATAGGGGAAGGGGGTGTGGGGGGGCTACTACTACTGCGGCGGTGGTGGTGGTTGTACTGCGAAATTATCTATTTTCATAAACAGATAATATTGTCAAAGCAGATAATATTATCTGTTTTAAAAAACAGATAACATTGTGGTGTTGATGGTGGTTGTGGTGGTGCTGTGATGGCAGTGGTTGTGATGCGATGGTGGTGATGGAAGTCATGACGATGGTGGTGGTGGTGGTAGTGATGATGATGATAATGGTGACGACGATGGAGACGACGATGGTAGTGGTGGTGCTGGTGCTGGTGCTGGTGCTAGTGCTGCGATGGTAGACGCGGTGGCGATGGTGGTGGTGCTGCAATGGTGGACACTGTGGTGAGGATGTAGTCAAACTCTCATCTTTCTCTCAATCAGACCTCTCTCTCTCTCTCTCTCTCTAACCCCTCCCCAACACCTTCACCACCAAGCGTCGACACAACCTCTAACCATACCAGCTGAACTGCGATGGCTGTAGCAACGATGGCCTGCGATGGCTACGACGGAGATGGTCGTCGGTAGTGGTCCGATTGGCTCGGGGGTATAAATGTCTGAAATTTTAAAAAAAAATAACGTGATGAAGGGCTTTAATTGGTACCAAACGTAGCGAGATGGGGTTTAGCTCAATGTATAATGAGCGTGGATTTTTCCACCACACCACCGGAGACGCAAGGGTCTCTTGCAGAATATCCCTACAAAATCGATTGTAAATGAAAGAATCAAAACTAACTATAAAGGGGAAAAGAGATTTTTTTTAATACCTAACAGATTTGCTTTTGCCTTGTGCCTTAGCTCATGAATCTTAATCCTCATTGTTCCATTGTTTACAGTGGCGAACCCAGGAATTTACATTTGGAGGGGCCAAGTTTATTGGTTTAGGTTCAATGGAAAATAGGCTCACTCGGGGGTTCGGGGGCAGCGCCCCAAGGCAAATGTTTTGAGGTTTATTTATACATATTTTTATATAAAAAAAATACCTTTTGTTCTGTGAGATTTTCTTGACGTTTCGAGAGTTGAGAGGTATTGTGCTTTACAATTCCTACAGTGTATAAATGGTTTGATCTCCCTGTGTCTTGACTCTTTTTAAAATTACGCCCCTACATGCATGTTATCATTTTTTTATTCAATAAGAAGTGATCGTTGGTGTTAATTTGTAAAGGTTGGATTGATGGTAAAACAATTTGGGTTGGGCTAAACTTAGAATTAAAATGAAAATGTATTTATACAAATATTTAAGGTCTAAGTTATTACGATTGCTGTATTATATTTCAACTTCTTATTTAGATATTATGATTTAACTGATAGTTTGGGATGAGTTTGATTACAATTATTATTGCATAAGTAAAAAAGTAGTAAAATGTAGAGAAAATTAATTTTAATTTTTTACAATTGCGTATACATAACTGCTGTTTTCAAAATTTTGCAGGGTCCAATATGTATAATATCTATAATTTTTAAAAATTTTGTAAACTAAATAATAATTTTTCAAAATTTTGTGGGGCAATTACACCCTCAATATTCACACATCAACATACAAATACATGTACACATACTCATCGTTCTTATCATCAAGGTAAAGCAAAACAATTTCTCGTTTGCAAGGGAGGAAAAAAAAAACGAGTAACTTAATATTTAGTCCTAATATAGACACTTAACTATAATAAGTTCTTTTTAAAATAAAACTAGAAATAGATCCCTAATTTATTTTGAGGACCAAAATACCCCACATCCATGCATATTGTTGACTTTCCTACATTATATCATTTTCAAAATGGAAATTGAAATCCCAAAAATCACGTTCCTTCTAAAATCATGCTATTCAATGAGATATTTCGGGGAAAAAAAAGAAGAAGAGAAATTCTAAATCCACAGAGGTCCAACGATTTGGAGGCGATTGAAGGTGAGCGACAACAGATGAATGCGGCTAGAGAAGATCGTCGACAGTTAGGCGATTCGCAGAGATCAAAGTGGAGTGAAGAAGATCAAACGATTCACATATTTATCACAAATTTGGTTGCAAAATTTCTCACGATTTGGTAGAAACTCAAGATTCGTTGTTCATTTTATGTTGGAGTTTTTATCAGAATTTTCTCATTTTTTGGGCTTCGACAAAGATGACAATGGCAAGAAAATGTGAATTTCTCATCAATTTGATGGTTCGTATTTGTGTGTCGAAGTGAGAACTTTCAGATCTACTCTCTGTTTGAATGACTGAGTTTGTATAAAAATTGAGTATTTCTCACTTTTGTTTTTATCAGGTATACAAATTTGTGTATTACTCATTTATAATTTAACTGAGAAATTGTACATGATAAATATGTCAAAGTGAAAATTTTCTCATCAAATATTCGAAGTGAGAAATCTTTGATCTAATCTCTGTGTAAATGGTTGAGTTTGCATAAAAAGTGGGTATTTCTCACTTCTGTTTTTGTTTGGTATAAAAATTTGTTTTTTCCTCACTTCTAATTTAACTGAGAAATTGTACATGATTAATATGTTGAAGTGAAAATTTTCTGTTTTTGTGTGGTGTAAAAATTTGCATTTTTTTCCACTTCTAATTTAAGTGAGAAATTCTCACTTAATACTGAGAAATTCTCACTAATTATTACTAGAGTGAGAAATTCTCACTTAATGACTGAATCATATATAGAAAACATCTCACCATAAGTTCAATACCTTTCTAACTTAATACACTAAATAGTGAGAAATTCTCACTTTCAATTCCACTACATTTACCAGAGTGAGGAAACTACTTGATTTTAGCAGACAAATTTGAAAGTTGAGTAAAATAAGGAAACTCCTTGGTTTTATCAATATATATTCTCTTATCCATGATCTCCATGGATTACACTTGCCATATCCATCATTCACATGCCTTATTTGTGTTTGGTACATATATACATATGTACATCTAATCATATGGGCAATTTTGCATGCTCTCTAACAAATTTCTCACTTAGAAATACAAATTTCTCACTTTTTGAATGGACAAAATGTGAAATTTCTCACTTTTTAAATGGATATAATACGAAATCTAAGTCACTTTCCAACAAGCTTATTACCAAATTCTCATATTATGAATTTCACATGATTTCACACTATATTGTGAATTACAGTTATGAAGTTCACACTATATTGAGAGAATTTCTCACATTTTTATCAGCAACCTTCAATCTTCTATACAAAATTATCTGTTATTTCTATGATTCAAATCAATAAAACATACAAATCATTTTCTGCAATAAAAAAATTACATACAAATTTAAAATGCATTGTTTTGAGCTACAATCATCATGATTTTTGGGATAAACCCCATTATCCATGATCTGTTAAAAATCCATTTCATGTTTCATGTTAACTACCTAATTTAACTTCATTTGTATTTCACATGTTTCATATATATATATATATATGTATATTTGTACAGTTATGTATGAATGTATGATAAGGGTATAATGGTCTGGGTTTACACTATCCATTTAGGAATATGGACTAATTATTGATTAACTTGCCAATTAAGGATTAATTTCTATACACCAAATCAAGTCAGGATCAATTCCTATTAATGGCCATAATTAGGGACCAAATTGTATATTTCTAAAAAAAAAAAACTACAGAAAAGGCCAACAATTCCACACTCACTTCTGACAAAATTGAAACTTTCCTAGCAACCAAAACTTTTCTTTTACTAAATTAAGTTTGAATTTTTGAACCTTAACTTTTTCAGGGATGAAAAATGCAAAACAACCAGCCCTAACTTGGGTAAAGATGGAAGGTTTCAACATTAAGCAAAAACTTCCAATGACGGTCACATTCTCCTTGGCTTGGCTCATATCAGACTGGTAAAAAAAACATGGTTGGAAAAAATCACACTATATACACATGGAGCAAGGTAACTCCATCCTATATTTACGTAAGTTTAGTTGAAAATTACTTGGATTATGTTACATGGCAACATTGAAAAAACCCAAATTCACACTATATGTGTTGCAATATTTGAAAAAAATTTAAAACATTGAATTCTCGTACGAATGAGTAGAGATTTCTACCTCTTGCTTCAATGAATCATGAACTTCAGTGATACAAGGTTGCCCCTTGCCTATCCATGGCTTTACTACATCTTTTAAGTTCCCTTATCTTAATTTGTGCGAAACAAAATGAACAAAAATAAATATTCAAATATCTTTATATACACTATCAAAAGCGACCATTCCTTTTACAATGGTGAGTTATTCTCGTGACACTTTACAGACCCAAAATGACATAAAAATAAAAAACAAATCGTTAACCTATCATTGTCTCATACCAATATATTACAAAAGATTGATATTTCGTCTATTTTGCTTTCCACCTTATATCATCTGTCAGAAAGAGTCTAGATAGGTGCAACCTCTGGGGGACCTCAGACCTGGTTGTTTTGTACCCTATAGAATCTTTACACCCTCGGCCCTTTCAGTATGTGTAGCATTGCAAATTTGCAGTTATTAAGATAGTAGTTATGTTATTATATGTGCGGAATAGAATTTATCTCTCTCTCTAAAACTTAAAAGCCTCAAAATTAATACTCTTTGCTCAAGTACTTATAGTCATCATCAAGGGGAAAATACAACATTTTTATCAACTCTTGTTTCAGCAAGAGTCAAACCTCCAACATTAAACACACTATTTAAAAGTTTCTTTACTGTAGAAAAATATAAATTAATAGCTCTATAAATAGACAGCAAAACATGGGCTGATTAGGGTTTGAAAATTTCAGCAAAACAGGGCTGCTTTCAACTCTATTAGGAGTTGATAATTTCAGCAAAACATTAAATTGAAATTCAACAAAATAGGGACTGAATTGGGACTGAATTCAGTAGAGAGAGAGAGAGAGAGAGAGAGAGAGAGAGAGAGAGAGAGAGAGAGAGAGAGAGAGAGATTACAGATGTCCATTTATGTTCGGCAATGTCCGATTTCGGGAGGCAGTGGAGTGTTGGTGCGGTGAGTGTGTACCCTGTAAAAAGAATGTGAGAGGAGGAGAGAGTATGTGAGATTGTGGGTTTCCCCAATTCGTAAATTTCCTACCCTTACACACACATTAGCATGCGCACACTGAAACACAATCGCACACATACACAAATGCTATGGTCTTCACATTTTTATCCACGAATTATATCCATTTCATTATAAAAGAAATAAAGTTCCATTATAAATATTATAGAAAAATTTAGTGGAAAATCCCATTCTACCAATGTTTTTTGCAATAGACCCACTAATTGGTACTACCCAATAATAGACCCTACAATTGTAGATGTTGTTAGAGATTAGTCCAAATTTACCTATTATAGAAATAGTAGAAGTCCATTATACCCCTAACCTATATGCACAACCCTGTAATATATATATACATTTACTACAAATCAGATTTAAATTTTGAATCACTTACCAAAAACTGAACAAATCTCATCAAATCCGAATTTATTCTGGTAAATAACATCCCAATAGTTTAGGAGATTACTCTATAAACAGTTACAAAAACGTTTCACTATTTGAGCATTTAAAGTGTAATTCATATTCAATCAAGAGGTCACATCATCAACGAGTATCACTGTTCCTATTTGGATTGAAGGCTATGAATTTTGTGAGATATCATTGAGAAGTCTATAATACTAGTTTGAAGTGAAACTCGTAAGTTGATCAAATCAGACATTTCGTCTGATCAAAAGTTCTAGTTCAGGACAGGACATATCGGCTGATTAATGGAAGAGGTGTGTATAGATTGTCTGTTTAATTCATTTTTACATCTTCAAAATGATTAGTTATACTTGATTATCAAATCTTCAAGGGCGTGAATATACACACTGCTGCTTCCATTTATAGTATATAATTTCATACTCGTTTTTCAGAACTCTTATTATGGTATTGATTTTCACACTGAACGGTTTTGACATGCAGATTGTAACTGAGTCATTGAATAATCATGTTATCCTTATATGCTCGTACGATGGTGATGATGCGATCATTAGGATGACAGACGATGTGAGATATGGTGAGATCGTACAGCATATCATTGGAAGGTGGCCTCATATCAAAGAAGTTGACATGTCGTTAACTTACAAACTGCCGGGGTATGGAAAGTGCATGTTGGATAGCGAGATGGGTGTTGCTGAGATGATTAGGGTGGCTAGGCAATTGAAAATGACCATTGTTGACGTATGTGTCATGGTCATGGAAACTGATGGTGACTCAAGCGATGATGATGTATGTGGTGATTCCGCATGCATTCAAGACATGCAAATTGCTGTATTGAATGACATTGAACCATCAGTAAATAGGAAGCGTCAAAAAGTATTGCAGAGCTCGTCATGGAGTAGTGAACTTCAAGATGTTGGTCAGACATTTGAAGGTGGTGCCGAGGAATTTCGCAGGTCACTGTGTAAGTATGCAATTGAGGTTGGTTTTAACTTCAAGTATTTGAAAAATGAAACAAAGCGGATTACTGCTGAGTGCTCCCTTCGCAATGAAAAAGGGTGTCAATGGAGGGTGCACGCAACCAAGCAGCGTTTGAATGGTTTTTTCTATATACGCGAGTTCAACAAGATCCACACTTGTGGATCCGTTATTCGTACTTCTTCCCATCCTCGAATGAATTCGCAGATTGTCGGTGATTTGATGGAGGATAAAATACGTAGGCAGCCTCTTTATAGACCTATCGACGTTATTGGTGAGGTTAAAGATAGTTACGGTATTGACATTAAATACCATCATGCTTGGCTGGGGCTTGAGAATGCAAGGAGGGAGATTTATGGAGATCATGCGCGTTCATTTGATAAACTGAGGTGGTACTTCCAAGAGGCAGAAAGGGTTAACCCTGGAAGCCATCTCGTGTTGGACGTGGATCAGTCGTCCAAAAGATTCAACAGATGTTTTGTCTCCTTTGCGGCATGCATACATGGATTCAAATTTTTAAGACCTCTTATATTTTTGGATGGAACGTTTTTGAAAGGAAGACACAAGGGTGTCGTACTTGGTGCGACGTGTAAAACTGGGAACCAAGGTGAGGCGGGTGCACTTAATTGTGTTTGAATTTTTTCCGTTGTATCTTGTCAAAAGTTTCATACTGTAGTGTGAAAATGCAACCTGTTAACTGTTAAATTTCACACTACAGGACTTTACGATATATGTTAAGTTCTGTAGGTTGACTTCTGATTTAATAATATAGTGTACAATTATGCACTACAAATTAAGGTCCTTTTCTGTAGTGTGAAAGATTCTGTAGGTTGACTGTAGGTCGACTTCTGATTTAATAATATAGTGTACAATTATGCACTAAAATTTGCAAATATTTTTACACTGACCACAATATTGTATGTATATGTTTTTGTGTGCAGAAGTGTATAGTCTTGCATTTGCAGTAGTCGGGTCAGAGGATAAGGATAACTGGTTGTGGTTCCTAACTGAGCTTCGTTACATATTGGGTACGGAACGGAAGATAACATTTATATCCGATCGGCACCCCGGTATTATTGATGGGATAAAAACTGTGTTCCCCGAATGTTTCCATGGATTTTGTATGTTTCACATGAAGTATAACCTGATTGACAATTAGCTGAAAGGAATCCACTCTAGCGTGCGAAGCAGGATTGTGTACAAGTTTTCGCAGTGCGCATCCGCTGTTGATTATGATCAATATATCACAAGATTAGATTCATTGTTGAAGGAGGGGGGTCAGAGGGTCAGGGACTTCGTGGCTGATATACCAATCCAGAATTGGGTGAATGCAGCTTTTACTGGTCAACGGTATGGAGAGACGTGCTCTAGCTTGGCGGAGTCTTGGAACAAAATGATTGATGAGGCAAGACACATGCCGATCACCAACATGATAGATAGTATAAGGGTGCAAACGATGGAGTCTATGGCTGAAAAGAGGGCGAAATGCAAGAATTGGTATGGTATTCTTTGTCCAAAGATGCACAAGCGATTGCAAGCTGCGTTGGATGAGGGAATGTGCTGGAATGTAAGGACATCCAATGAAAACTTGTACGAGGTCCAAAGTGAACCATCAGTTTCAGTAGACATAGCACTTAGGTATTGTTCATGTGGTGACTGGCAGCATCATGGGTTCCCCTGCTCACATGCTGCGGCAGTGCTAAAGAATTGTAGTCATTTAACTGGGAAGGATATAATGGATTATATTGATCCTTATTTTTTTGTATCTTTCTACAAACAATCACTTGACATGTCGATTCACCCAATTACAACATTCAGGAGGCCAGCAGACGGCATGGAAGATCCACAAATTTTCCCACCAATTACTAGGAAACTTCCCGGGAGACCGAAAAAGAAGAGAATTCCGTCGAGAGGTGAGAAAGTGCGAATGCTTCGATGTAGTAGATGTGGGAAAAAGGCAAGACACAATAGGAAATCTTGCAGGGAAATTATTAGGAACTAATTTACCATGTCATTTTCTTTATTTTGTTTTGATGGAATAAACTGTTTTACTTTCAGGTTTGAAACTGTGAAAGATGTTATTGATGTCGGAAATGAATAAATTTTGTGTCGTTGCTATGCATTCTAGTGTTAAACATCATATATGATGTAATGGTGGTTGATGAAATGGTGGTTTTCTATATTTTTTTTGGTGTTAGGCCAATGCTAGTGTGAAATTTCACTTTTGACAATGTTAAGATTTTACATTGTGAAGGATTACACTTAAAATACAAGTATAAGCTGATTGTTGTTTTACTAGTACTGAATTTCACACTAATGCACTATGATCTTTCACACTACAATGTCATGTTTGTAGTGTGTAATTTCACACAAAAATTTATGATGAAAAGGTAAGGCATCAAAAAACCTGAGTGCATTACACCTGCTAAAGATCACATTTAAGATACCCAGAATTCCAAAAAGATGTGAGAATTTACTTTTTTCGGTTCCAAAAAGTTATATAAACACAAAACATTACTGAGCCAACATTTTGTACACCACCCAGAATAACAAAAATCAGTATGGACACCAAAAGCATAGAGAGCCTAACTGGACACATTCAGTAATAATACCTAAAACAATCAAGTCAACCTATTTATAAGTTCTTCCCACCATCAAGTCTTCACATTAGACGTGCATCCATTCATTGCTTGATTGTCCACTTGGTCCTCATCTGCTCCTGTTTGAATTGCAAAAGCTTTTTCCCTGTCAATGTGTTCCTGAAGTGTCCAAGACCTGACTGGAGTGTTTAGAAATTCGTGCACTAGATCGGCCCGTACATGGGTTGCATCGCATTCGGATGTAACGGGTAAGTGTGCAAATATCTGTGACATAATTTGACAAATTATCACACCACAATCTAAAGTCCCAGGTGCTTGCTGGGGTGAATCTCGGACGTTTTCAACAGGCGTCTCAATATCTTGGGTGCTTACATCTAGTCGCCCATCACCACGTGCCTTTCTCTGCCAATCTTCAACGTATTGTTTCTGTCAAAATGAGAACAAAACACACACAAAAAAAAATGGGGTGTGGGTGTTAAATTGTGTGTGGACGCTGAAGAAGGGACACAAGAAAATAAAATGAACATGAGTATAGGCAAAGTATTACCATCATATATAAGTCACCCTGATATCTGTCTAATTGTAATGGATTTGTGGGTTGCAACGAGTTATAAAATCTCCACAGTGGTTCGTGAGAATCAAAAACCGCCAGTGTCCAGTGCTTTCCTGACGAAGACGTACTATCGGACAGCAATGGGTAAATAAGGTACCTAAATCCTGCTGTGGGTTTTCCAAATTTAGGATCAACAAACTCCCCCAAATGTTCAGCATCATTAGTTCGTACCCAATGCTGTTACATACAAAATATGTATGTGAGTGTAACTCATTAAAAAAAAGAGATAAAAGATTACATATGAAAACTACAGTCGATGGAGCTTATATTTTTACCAAACATAAGCTGTGGAAAACGAATGATGAGCCAAGATCATCATCATCAATTTCAGACTCAAACTTTCCAGCAGATTGATCTATTGTAAGCTTTTCCACATGGCAAGATATCACCTGAAATATGTTGCATAAAATGTAAAATGGAAATATGAAATATATTTCATTAATAATTTCACTTCAAATCAAAAGATAGAATTAAAAATCCTGTAGTGTAAAATTTCACACTAGAAGGTTATTTTTACAATTACACCCTCGCAACACTTCTGACGTGATTTTGTGAGATTGAGATTATTAGTGTGAAATTGGGTTCTTCAAGACATGATAGCAGTGGATAATACGAGCAATAATATAAAAAGGGAAACGAATAGACTTGCATTATTTGGTATCTCATGCCCCAAAATGATCGAGTATAAGTCCGCCATCGTAACATATTCATTGCCGCTTTCCGTCGTGTACACCCTCGCACTGCCAGTTAAAGCACAAAAATTATTATCCATTGATATAGTTAACTTTTTTCCAGGTTGCATTAAATTTAAACTTACAGAGTGTATGCTCTGTCCATAATCAAGCGCATCTTGGATTTATCGTCTTCACTCAACAGTGTGTATACCGGTGATCGAACCAATAAAGACATTATATGTTCTGCGTCTTTCAAAGTCTCAAGATTGACTTGATCCAAGTTGATCACAGCTGGTTCTTCCGAATGTACTAACAGTTGATCCGGCTCCTCTGCCTCATCTCCCGGGTAAAGAAAACTTTTCCTCCGAAGTGGTGGCTTCCTTACTTTATTCTTCACCCTTCTAACCAATGATGTTGTACCCACCTTCTTCTTTGGAAGATTCTTTCTGGTTTTCTTATCTTCCTCGACTTCTGGAGGAGCCTTGCCCATTGTGCTTGCATTTGATGGAACAACGCTCGTTACTTTTACATCCTACACAAAGTTGAAGACTACCATCAGTGTGAAATTTTACACTACAATTGCTTAATTTTACATTAGTACCGTTACAAACAAATTAACCTCAAGGCCATTTCAATTGCATCAGTATTGTCCATGCAAGCGATGTATATGTAACAAGCCAGACAGTTCATTTTGCAGTATATGAGTGATGAAATTTAATCATTTTTACCATTGAGCGTGTGTGTCGCCGTTCGACTGAAGGAGGTGCGTTCTTTACATTTTCGATCGCACGAGGTTTCTTTGCCTTTTCAACTGCATAAGGTTTCTCGCCATCTCGCTTTCTTGGAGGTGTATGCCTGGGTGTTGTTGGATCCTTGAATAAGTAAAATAACAAGTATTAGATATGAAATGGTAAAAGAACATATTGTGCACTTTTTAGACTGCTGATATTTTGTTGAGTTAAGACAGAAATTTGATTTATCAATACAAACCTTCTGTGTTAGATCACGAGTCCTGTAAGACATGACTTCCAGCCGCAGCTGATTATTGAGGGCCTTTTGTCTTTTTATCTCAATTTGTAACTTCATGATCTCATCATCTTTAAGTTTCAGATGACCTTGGAGACCCTCAATTATTTCCGCATTATCCTTCCGGTACTTATCAATTTCTTCATTCAAAGCAATGATTTCCGCGGCCATATTCATGTTATCACTTTCAAGTATTGCCTCAGAAGTTTCTAGTTGGTTCTTCAGCTGCCTCTCTAATTTGTTGATCTGAAATGCTTGGAAAGCATTGTCCCTTACCAGCCCTCTCATCTGTTCCGAAGGGTCATTTGCAGCATCCATCAGCGTTCCTCGTGATTGATCTGTTGTTTCATCTACGATTGGTGATGGGCTTTCAATATTAAAATCAAGCCTTTGTGGCAGTGTGTGTGAGTCCTCGGCTGTTCCCTTCCCCTTCCACACAGTTGCTGGAGATTTTTGTGTAGGAGAGTAAAATAGAGCTTTCTGCCACAAAGATTCAACATCCAGGTCTATAAAACTCTTCGCACCAGATGTGCCCTCTCCCAGTGGTTCCTTGTTAGTTGGTTGTTCCGCACCACAAGCAGGAGACTCAACCGATTGTGGGACACCATCTGTTTCAAACAGTGAAGTGTCCACTTCAAGACACTGCTCTACCCTAACATCATTGCTGCCAACAATTCTTTTGCCCTTCTGAATTTTAGCACCACAGTCATCCGAATCAGTCCGTTCAGTTTCAATTGAATCTGACTTATTACTGTGATTGATTCCCTTGGCAAGTTCATGTTTATTGGAACACTTTTGTACACCCCCCAATCTGTCCAATATTGGGCAATAAACTTCCATCTCTTTTATAGTCATCTCCAACTCTGCTGCTATCACCTATGAAAACATAACAACGGTGTGAAATATTCATACACGTTTATTAAAGGTGACTGTGTTGAATTTAACAGAATTCAAAATTAAAGATTGAAATCTCACACTTTGGTTTTACATATAATAGTGTGAAATTTTTTACCAGTCCTCTTTCAGAAGTTGATTTTATTAAATATTGTACTGATAGTGTGAAATTTAATACACGCATTTCGGAAACAGAGTGTGACTCTGCCGACATCACCTTTGAAAACATAACAACGTTGTGAAATTTTCATAAACGTTTATTAAAGGTGACTGTGTGCAATTTAACAGAATTCAAAATTATAGTTTGACATATCACACTTTGGTTTTACAGATAATAGTGTAAAATTTTTTACCAGTCCTTTTTCAGAAGTTGATTTGATTATATATTGTACTGATAGTGTGAAATTTAATACCCAAATTTCAGAAACAGAGTGTGAAATTCCTCATTACTAACTTCAATACATTCAATACAGAGTGTGAAATTCCTCATTATTAACTTCAATATATTCACATAGCGTGAAAGTGTGAAATTCCAAAAGCGTTGAAAAAGCAGTATGAAATTTAACACATTATATCAGTTTCATAAAAAACCACGAAATGAGTGTTTATACCTGATTGGCACTTAGTGTCGCGAGTCCTGTGTTAAGAATAATCCTATGCAACTTTACTGGATCCCATTTCAGAAACCGTGGTATCATTTTCTTCTTGTAGTCCTTCATTGATGGTTTGATTTCAGATTCCACCAGTGTGGTATGCTCACATAGCCAATACTGCAAAAAGTGCCAAACAATTGTTGGTTCTGCGCTACAATTCTGTGTGTCTGTACTAGTATATACAATCTTCATAAAAGAGTATATAGGATTACCTGTAAAGCAAGGATGCATCCGGTGACCGTATATGGATCTCTGCGTTTTTTTTCAATCGAAGTCTTTAGTTCACCTACAATAGACGAACACCAATCATACTGGCACATATTGTCAATGTCTTCTATGTAGTTAACGAACCCCCAACGCACCCTGTCACCTCTATTAGCGTACAGCAATGTTCCACAAATGTACAAGCATAGTAATATGACAGTATCGATAACATCTTCTCGAGTATGTCCAGCCACCGCTTTTAGCAATTCAGTCCTAATGATTGGTGTATGCATACTTTCCTCTCCCGGGAATCTACGTTGAACGAATGGTGAGTATATCTTTGGTGATGATTCTTTGGCCGCGTAGTAGGTGTCTATGACACGTGTCCCATTCACAATCCCAAAAATAAGCTGAATGTCTGAGGGTTGTATCCTCAACCTCTCGGGACCAATAGTGAAAGTGCCATCCAAACTGTTGTATTGACCAATCATTCGAATTGAACTCTCATCGAATTTCTTCACAAAATTAACCCTCCGTTCAATGAATGCCTCGAACAAATGCCAGAATGGTGTCTTTCTTAACAAATTTATGTGTTCATCCCGGATTTCAATGATTTCCATAAGTGCATCGAATGCGACCAAAGTTGACCTAAACCGTGGATTCATTTGTTTTTGCCTTTTAGGCTTTTTGGGTGAATTAGGACTGCACCGTTCTGTTCAAATGAATACATTGGGACATTTTAGAACACACTGATTGCAAACATGTACACTCAACAAAATATGTATCATACATATACGATGGGATTTTTTAAACTGTACATTGAGTGCAAAATTGTACACTCAACAAAATATATATCATACATATACGATGCACTATGGTATTAAGCACATTATATCCATTCTTGATTTTTAAGATGTAGTCATGAATTTCACACTACATTATGCGACAAAATCAAAAGATTTATTCGGTATATGTGATGAACACGAGTATTAAATTTCACACTCATATTAGACTCAGATTGAAATAGAAAGACTAATATTGCAGAAACCCAATATCTCTGTAATAAACCAATATCCCCAAAATGCCTATTACCTACAAGCACACAATTATTTACTCATATTTTGCAAACATTGGCGTCAAGAGTACAATATTTAGTGCATCAGCAATTTTTTCACTAATTAATTCATGTTTGGGAAGTTCGATGTACTCACCAATTTCATATTACTTCATGGCGTGATGAACACAAGTGTAAAAATTCACACTCCTATTAGACTAAGATTCATAGAACTTTGCAGAAACCCTAATATGCAGAAACCCAAAGCGAGAAAACAAACAACAAAACATCCCCAAAGTCATGTTTTATGAGTCTATGGTCCAAAATCTAGCAAGTATTTTGTTATCAAACAACAAAACGAAAACACAAAAAAGAAAACTATGAATCTACTATATGCTGAGTGATTTCAAAGACTTTTTTCCCAAATTTCATACCCACTATACTGTTTTGAGCAACAATTTTTTCATTCTGATCAAACAGTCATCCATACTGTGAAAAACATGTCACTGATTTTGAGAATAGTGTTAATTTATACACTTACCTTTTTTCTTCGCCATTGACGACCTTCACGATTTGATTTTTCGTCGTCGGAGTGGAGCTTGCTCGTCCGACCGACTGGGCTGACAATTTTCCACGAAACAACGGAGAAGATGTGGTCTGCTGATCACACAAGGGCTGCTGATTTGTTCTATTCGTCTTATTGTTCTTTAAAAACCCTAATTTTCGGATTGAATCCGCAGATGACGAATTCTCCTTTCCATTCGTGATTTGACGTGATTTATGGGGAAGATAAATTTGGCAGTTGGGTTTATATCCTTATTTGAAAGGGCGGCGATAGAATGCGCGCGAGACGAAGAGGGTTATTTTTGTCCATATTTTTCTCAGTGGACCTTAGATTAAAATGTTGCAAACACAGGACCAATTGCACAAAAGGTACAGTAGTTAGGACTTTCTAATAAATAACTCAATATTATATCACTTCAATTTACAAGAGAAATACCATATTCATTAAATAAAAACCTCTTTATAGAGTTCAGCGGAGAGAAAATAACTCTATACATCCATTGGTCAGAGCAACTACAATATTCCCGATACCCAATATACAATTTTTATTACAATCATACATAAGTGGCTCACACTGCCAGAAATACAATCAAGTGCAACAAAAATAAGTGTTGGAATTATTGAGTTTCCTCTTATTTGGGCATTGGGTTTTTATTTCAAAAATGCAAACAAAGTCATTTACATTGATGTGACTAGTATCTTGTATTAAAAATATGGCCGTTGAGGCTATTAAATCTATTAACTCCAATATTAAAAATATGGCCGTTGGAGGTTATTAAATCTATTAACTCCTATATTAAAAATATGGCCGTTGGTGGCTATTAAATTTGTTTTTAATAAAATGATCGTTGGGCAATTTGTCTAATATAAATAGCCTTCCCTCTTCCCATTTACTAAAAAAAGAAAAAAAGAAAATTCCTCTCTCTTTTTTGTAATCTTCAAAAACCATTTTTTGGGAAAATTCCTTATTATTTCTGGAGCAATTCTGAGCACTCAAATAGTCTTCCAATTCGTGTGCACGTTTGGAAGACACTGATTGCTGAATCCTGGAGAGCATAGCGCTGAGACCTTGTGCATCGAGTCATTGACTCCGAGGGGCGGAATTGTTCTTAAGGACAGTGCAAACTATTGCACGCCTCAATCAAATTCATAGCCGTATCCTTCATATTTTTCCAACAATCTTAAGAACAAATCCGGATGCTGCTATGACCAACGCGAAATGACTCAACCCAACTATCCAAGAGATTTTACAATTGTGTATGGTAAGAGTTTGGATTTCTATTTGCAGACATTATTCATGTCGCTAAGGTACGTACGCATGTTATTTACATTTATTTTTGAAATGTAGTATGTGATGAAAATAATGGGAGTATAACATTTCAATTATATATTCCAATGTTTTTTTTTCATGAAGAAGAAAACTGATTGCATAAAAATTGGAAAATGTTAGAACATTTTAATAAAATATATGGATATACTAATTATGATATATATATATATATAAAAGCTGATGACTTTATATTTACGCATATATGCTTACGATGTGTTCATACATTTTTTGAGCAAAATCTCTAAGTATTTAGTGTCTCACATAATGTTTAATCACTTTTACTTTCAAAGGATAAATGACTTTTGATGCTGTTTGTTTTACCAAACATGTGCACAAATATGTGAGATGGTAGTTTAATGTTCAATGGTTAAATGTTTAAAGTAGTCAATGTGGTGGTAGTACCTTTAAAGTAATTTATGTCATAAACCATTACTTTTTGTCTTTAACTAGTGTTTACAGATTTCATTTCTCAAAGGATGATAAACCCTGATTTTGGTTAACGGCTGCTGAGTAATCATTTACTACTTTACAGTATTGCCTACTAAATCCTTTAGGATTATTTAGTACTCGACAAATAAGAGGTGATTACTTTTATAGGTTACAATTCATTTTGTTTAATTTTGAGAGTAAATGTTAGATGAAGAGGTTACTGCACATGCAAGACATATAACATATATATATTTATGTTGGTACGCATATATATATATATATATATATAGGGTCTTTTAGATTTCAATCTTTTATTGTATCAGTATCTAGAAATTAATCCATTTTATAAGTCAACTTAAAAATTGGTCACTCATTTATTTTGAGGACCAAAATACCCCTACTCCCATAAATCAGGTTTTGGAAAGAGAGAGAATTAAAAGAGAAAATTTAATAAATGCCCTAACTCCCATAAATCAGGGTTTTTAAATTCAAAATCCTGATTTGTTAAACATATATATATATATATATTTATATATATATAGAGAGAGAGAGAGAATTAAAAAAAGAAATTTTATTATTACAGTGAGAAATTTCTCACATTTTTAACGTATTTGATGAGAAATTTCCCACCAAATAAAACAAATTTCTCACATTTTTTTTATATCTAATACAATGAGAAATTTCTCACCTTTTTTTCTAACCAAATTAAAACAAATTACTCACTTTCAAAACTCAAAAGTAAAAATCCACACTTTGTAAGAAATTTCTCACACTGTCGAAAATTCACACAAAAATTGTCTAAACACTAAAATACAGCAACAATACACATGGATTTGGTGAGAAATTCTCAGTGTAATAACCATGTTCCGCCGCGCCACCAATCGCGGAGCCGAGCGATCCCACTGCACTAAACATTTTCCGCTACGTTGCCAATTGCCTCCTCCCCCGATCGGCCATCACTGCCGTGGCTCGTCGGCCATTCTCGATCGATTCTCTGGCGATGAGAGAGAGCAGATCCGGCGATGAGAGTTGTTTATTTGGTGGTCATTGAGATTTGGGGGAGAAATGGATATGTGTATATATATATATATATATATATATAGAGAGAGAGAGAGAGAGAGAGAGAGAGAGAGAGAGAGAGAGAGAGAGAGAGAGAGAGAGTGGATGACTTGGGGAAATGGGTAGAGAGAAAGAAATGTGTTTAGTTCATGGAAATTCAAATAAGGCAGTTTGGAATTCAACAATAATACTGATTTACTCTACTAGCTTGAATTTAGGAGATTTAATCACATAGCTAATATCACGCCTCAATTACTAAGAAAGTTACAATTTCAAAATATTAAAGTAAATATTTCACATTAATTGAGTATCAGAGAATTAATAAAACTTTAGGGGTATATACGTCCGAAAAAACACAAAAAAAATTGGGAGAAGGATCAATTTCTAAATCTACTATTAATACAGGTATCGATTTTGAAACAGCCGATGTAAAGAGGACGAAACCTCATATAGTGGCCAAATGAAGGACTAATTCTAGTATTTCTAATATATATATATATATATATATGTACATTAAATTTTGAGGGATTTGAATTTTTATTTAAAATGGAGATATAATTTTTGTGATATGAGCGAGACCTGAAATTTTATCTGGAAAGGTGGTGAGAAATTTTTTTGTAGAAGTGATGAGGCAAGAATATTATTTTGGCTTCCAAATGTTTTTAGAAATTATAAATCATATCTATTTAATGGGTACTTTTTGTGAGAGTATATCATGTATATGTGATCACATGTGGTTTTCCACTAATATAAGGAAAGCTCTGTAGTGTTGAGTATACACACCTATTGTGTGGTACTAGTACCTTATATTGGTGCAATTCTTGTTGTTGAAATTATTGAGTGTGACAAGTTCCTATTAAACTTGTATATCCTATTAACTCAATAACTTTGACTCGCGATGTTTTATTCTTTTGAGGTCCAAATGAGATTATTCAAATACTTGGAAACAAATATTACTAATTGTGTATTTTTGTTTTTGTGAGAGTACACCACTCTAAAAACTATAATTACTCTTTTTTGAGTATTTAAAAAAAAAAACCCAATTTTATTATTCTTGAATATTGGGTTAGTTGGCTTTTGGTAGGATTTTTAATCCTAAGAGAATTAATAGTAAAGCCAAGCTATGTCCTTTGAGATGTGCACTTGATAGTAAAGTCTATAATTTTTTGGACATAAAATCTATGTGACTTTTAAAACTATTGGTGATTATTTTGTGAGCATTTATCTCATTATAAATTGAGAAAGAGTGGGGGTTCTTAACCTCCTGTTTGTATCCCACCTAGCCATATTGAGTTTAGAGCATATGGTAAATGGAGCCTTAGTAAAGTTTGTTTTTTTAAAATCTAGTGGTTCTACTATTGAAACTATGAAGCTACTTGAGTAAGGAAACTGTTGTTTCTTTAGATACATATTCTCCTGTTTTACATCAATTAATTTTTACAAGCTGATATTACTGTTCATGCTTTGATTAATTATCAAATGGATGTTAACACCTTTTAATGTGGAGAATTAGAGGTGAAAATTTATTTGGATAAACCAAATGAGTTTATAAAAATTAGAGTGTGTAAATTTATGTATACTCCTTACGTGGTTTATAACTAGCACCCAACCAGTAACATTGAAATTTTGATTAAACTATTTTTCCAAATAGTTTCAAAAGGAAAGTGACAAAGGTTTTATCATTAACACAATTAATGATAGAATTTGCATTGTGTTAATGATTTGTTTTGCATAAAATTAGTTTATTAATTTTTTGGTTTTAATTTAGAGATTATAATATATATATATATATATTGTCACTTTATTTTGATATGAAAGGTTTGCGTGAAACCAATATAATTTTGTGGTTTAGAAGTTACAATAGCTATTATTGGCTTTTAATGATCAACATCATTATATTGGAAAATGTTTTGAGATAATAATTTTCTTTGCAAACCTTTTTGGATTCCTTTTGAGCCAAATGCTACATTAAATCATATATGAGTGTGATATAATTTATCCAAAGGAACATGATAGTATTATTGGTAGTTTAAGTTATGGTATGTATTACTAGACCTCAAATTGCTTATGCAATAAAAGCCCGATGTGGATTTACTACCAAACCAGAGCCAGAACCGTTTTAAACGGACAATTGTTACAAAAGATACTTTTCAATGGAAAATGCAATATCTTACTTGGTGGCTCTCTTAACACCAATGTATTGGTTCTACCAACTTGAAATTAATTTCTCCTCCGGGAAGAAATGAATTCGAAAAATGTATTATGGTTTTCCTACAGTTTTAGAAGGATAAAGCAATACGAATTGATTTTTGAATTTAAATGAGACAAAATCAACAAGTGAATTTATTTTTTCACTTAGTGGAGGTGCAGTATCTTGGAAGTCGTCCAAGCAAACTTGCACAACTAAGTCAATGATGGAATATGAGTTTGTAGCTTTTGAGAAAGCTAGTTTTGAGACTGAGTGACTTAAAAGCTTCTTAGCAGATATTCCTATTTGGAATAAACATTGAGATAGCCAGGCTGTAAAAGGCTGAGCTATGAAAAAGTCCTATAAAGGCAAGAGTAGGCATATACGCCTAAGTCATAATATTGTGAGACAGCTGTTTGAGATAAAGTTTTTCTCTTAATTTTGTAAGGCCAGAAGAGAGTTTGGTTGATACTTTAACAATACCACTAGGAAGAAAACTAGTGTATGAAACATCGAGGGGAATGAGGCTTATGCCTATAACAAAAATCAACAATGATGGTAACCCAACCTATGTAATTGGAGAACCCAAGAAATAGGTTCATATGGGTAATAACAAGTCATTGGTTGATTTGAGATGCACTATAATTTGATTATATTGTTGTCCAATCCTATGGTGTATAGTGCAATTGCAATGAGAAAGGTTGAGTTAAACTCTTAATGAATTCCATAGTCCATACTGAATGGATGGTATGTCTAATTGCAATGCATACTTGATGGATTCACCTATATAAGTGTGAAAGTGGGCCGCTTTCTATGAAAACATAGGCAAGTTTTCTAGAGCACTTATGAAAATTCAGGACTGGCGCAGGGCCTAGAGGTGCCACACCGATTAGAGTTGCTCAAATTATGAGGAATCAATGTGGGTATAAGACGACTGATTTACGTTAAGGGATTCTGGTTCATAGAAATTTATTTCACCAAATTCCTGTAAGTCACTTCTTATATTCCCAGGGACTGGTTCATAGCCCTAAAGGCACAAGTTCTGATGCATTAAATTCTCTTACTCCATTCTTTTATTTGCTGTTTAAAATTTTGAAATAGGGGGGGATTGTTGGAATTATTGAGTTTCCTCTTATTTGGGCATTGAGTTTTTTATTTCAAAAATGCAAACAAAGTCATTTACATTGATGTGACTAGTATCTTGTATTAAAAATATGGCCGTTGGAGGCTATTAAATCTATTAACTCCAATATTAAAAATATGGCCGTTGGAGGTTATTAAATCTATTAACTCCTATATTAAAAATATGGCCGTTGGTGGCTATTAAATCTGTTTTTAATAAAATGACTGTTGGGCAATTTGTCTAATATAAATAGCCTTCCCTCTTCCCATTTACAAAAAAAAAAAGAAGAAAATTCCTCTCTTTTTTGTAATCTTCAAAAACCATTTTTTGGGAAAATTCCTTATTATTTCTGGAGCAATTCTGAGCACTCAAATAGTCTTCCAATTCGTGTGCACGTTTGGAAGACACTGATTGCTGAATCCTGGAGAGCATAGCGCTGACTCCGAGGGGCGGAATTGTTCTTAAGGACAGTGCAAACTATTGCACGCCTCAATCAAATTCATAGCCGTATCTTTCCTATTTTTCCAACAATAAGTACTCTAATAATAAACAATACAGCAACAATCTCGATCTTCACCCAAATAGAAGCTCCAACGAAATCTCCAAATACTAAACTCGCACAAATACATTCGACTACGTTTCATATAGAAACGCCCCCGAATGCATAACACACTCGGGTCAGTCACATGATTGATATGAGTTAAAAAAAACAACAAGTCTTCAGTCTTAGGGATCCAACTTGAACCTGTAGACTACAAACTACACTACAACACTTTTGGGCCAAGACAGGTTGTTCCACACACATATCTGGATAATAGAGTAGTTTCCATTTATGTGCTGGAAAGTAGTTTCTTGCTCGAAACCCAAAGCTACTACGAATTTCATACTTACCAATCTACTTCTAGTGAGCCAAACCTGTAAAACGTTAATGGGCCCCCCCATCCTACAAAACTAAAGTTAGTAACCATAAAAATACCATGAAGTTGTGTGGAACACATTTTTATTAAAATATCACCAGAATATGGAAATCTTAGTCCTAAGCTACATGTTAAAAACAATTGAAGTTAAACTAACATCAATCAAAGAAATAATTTATTTGAACGGTTAACTCTTCGGGAATTTATTTACAACCGCACTCTTACTTTTATGAACAATTCATTATTCTATTTCCTAACTTCACCACTTGGCCACCCTCCATGGTACACCCACACATATATCCCATGTGTGCCCGGACATACTATCAACATCTACTCTGGTGCCAGTTTGGTTGGGGTATCAATCAAACCACTTATACACAACAGAAGGCCAGTCAATATGCCTAGACATCTATAAATTAAGTCGAGCATAAGGCTTAGGCCAGCTTGATCACGAAGCCACTGGCATAAAGGTACACTCAGCAATTCGAGCTACCAAAAAAAAATAACACAACGGGGAGCAGTGAATACTAAGGAACTTGAAACCATTTATGCATTCTCAGAATTATAAAATTTCATCGGACTCAAAGTCAATGACTACCACCCATTTTTCATAGCTCAACATTATATGAGAATTCATGTATCTCTAAGTAATTTTTCGTTAAGTCATATTAATGAATAGAAAATCCACAAAGAAATCATATTCCCCAAATTTTGCACGTTTAACTATACTGAAAACTGCTACTGTAATCTTAAATTTCTGCCCAAATAGTGCAGAATCAGGAAAAACTTAAAACACAAAAAGTGTGCAGAATCACGTTTTACATAGGACTACTGGACAGAATTCTAAAATTCTAAGTCACGATTTTTTTAACATTTTTCTGAAGTTTCAGAAACTGTTAGAATTTAAAAAAAAAAAAAAAAAACGAATTTCACAAAACTTTCTAATTATCATAAGTATTTCACACAAGTGTTTATACATCTTATAACTATCCACATACCATTTACGAATACCCTAGGATCATTACCCGAGGATCAAATTCATGAAGTCACACAAAGGTCGTAAATTAATTCGACAATAATATTGTTCATTCTAACGCCAAAAAATTAAACACCAACAATTAAATTAGACATGTAAGAAATTCATTCACTCGCGTATACATTTATACATACGTGTATAGATATACCTGAATACACACATTTAACTAACCTAGTTTGGATAAAAAAATCGACAACAACGAACGCTCCACGATTCTACATGTGTCTACGAACCCGAAACCCTTCTCCGTCTTCCTATCTTTTCTTCTTCTTCTCTATCTCCTTTTTCTTCTCTCTCTATCTTCTTGGTGGCTGCTTTCTTTCTTTATCTTTTTTTTTTTAAACTCTAGGACACTTAAATAATATGTATACATACATATGACACATATATTATAAAACACAAATACACAAATGCTAGAAATCCCGTTTTTCTTCTTGTGGGCTCACAAAAGAGATTCATATAAGCCTAGAATGCAATCCAAACCACTAAAATGGCTAGCCCAAATGGACTCATGCCTTGGGTTCTTAATTCAAATGTTAAAAATATAATTTAACACATTCACGGGCCCTAAGCACTACTCAAAAATAAATACATCGACTCTTCAATAACTTGTTCAACTTAAATTTTTACGACTTAACTCTACCACTTAGCTCTACAAAATTTCACAGAGTAATTAATAATAATTAAAGTAAATACACACAGATAAATAAATGACCATAAAAATAGAAATACACACAAGCAGTTATTAACACATAAAATTTAGATTGCCTCATTAACATTTTTTTAATAAATATTTATATCAGAAAAATACGAGATGTTACATATAATCACTTATGGACTCCAAGTACAATTGCTATCAAACAGACATGTATTAAAGCATGAGACCCACTTGCGAACATGTCAAAGACTTGCAACCTTATCTCTACATGCATGGTGCTACTTAAGTATTAAAAAAAACTTTACTTTTACTATGAAATGAGGAAATTCAAAATGCCATAACTTGTTAAGATTAAATTAAAATGCCTAAAAAGTATACAGATCATAAAATGATCAATTCTGGCCATTGGAGAATTCACCCCAGCGACTCTAGGGCCTCGGGGAATTAGTCGAGGTGCGCGTAAGCTGGCCCAGACACTTCTGATTACCCAAAAAAAAAAAAAAAACACTATCGATGTCAATTCTAATTTCTGAATACATCTTACCAAAATGCACGGGTGATGTGCGCATACACACCCTTGGAGCAATTAGTGAGGTGATTATGTGTATTAATTAAGAGTAGTGCTACACACACACACACACACACACACACACACACACATAATTTTTGACACAAAGTATCATCCGGCCATTGATTGGCGCGGACCCCACCACCGAACGCATCTCGGCCATTGATGTTCGGTGGTGGGGTCTGTGTCAATCAATGGTTGGATGACATTTTGTGTCAAAAAGTGTGTGTGTCAAACATTTCCATTTAAGGTGATACAAATGATGTGGTATCAAAATATCTATTACTGTAATTAAAAGTGGACCTATTTCCCTTCCTCTAAGCTATGCCACATGGCCGCCCTCTCTATTTTTCTTTTTGCCTACGTGGCACCCCTCTCTATTTTTTTTTTATTTATTTATACATTCCACAAATTAAAGGGGCTAAGGGTGTGTTTGATAACCCAATTAAGTGGTGAAAATGAAAACTTTCAGCACTTATTTTGTTTCAGTGCATTTGATAACGTATCACTTAATTGAAAAAGCAGCCAAAAAACTACTGAAAACTTTAAGTGAAAATTTTCTACTGAAAATAATCATTGAATGCAGGTTATTTCAGTACTTGAAAAACTGTTTTCAGTACTGTAAATTCAATCGCTTAAAATTTTCAATACTTAAAATTCAGCACTTAATTTTCGTATTTAATTTTCAGTTTTATCAAACGTACCCTAAGTCTCTCCATCTTCTTCAATATGCAATATAATAATATAATAATAATAATAATTATTATTATTATTACAGAGTACTAGATAATAGAGTAAATGTATAAATGTTTGCATGGTGACCTTTAATATTACTAGATATTGGAAATTTCAAAGCTCAAGAATTAACATAATATGTTAACTTCTTCTAATATATTTAATCTAGTATATTTTAGTTTTTGAAATACTCTAGACATTAGTGTCCCATCGAGAATGTGATAACTTACACGTATATACACATGTATTTCTTCAGAATCTTTCATATTTGATGATTCTTTTTTGTTTACACCTTATGTAAGAGCTCCACTTCTTCTTTTTTTTTTTTTTTTTTTTTAATTTTCCTTGATATTTTGTTTAAAGTGCAGGACATTCACAAGGTGAAAATCCAACTCAATTAACGTCAAAATTCATCAATTAGTGAGTGGCCACTAAAGAAATTGGAGACGATCACTATACGTATACTGTATTAAATATCTTGAAAGTAATCTTAAAATAATTTTGTTCTTACTTATGTTCAATTACTTATGAGAAATTGGTGTCTCATGTAAAAACCATGCTATGGTTAAGCTTGGGCTTCAAGCATTATGTTGCTATACAAATTATTTTGGTCAAGCTGTAAACTCTGATTTCACTTTGTCAACATTGTTTTGGGTATATGGCACAATAGCCAAATTTTAAATTATTGAGGTCAAATTATTCGAATGTGACTTTATGACAGAAATTGACTACTTGCATGTAAGTCATGTAATGGTGTATTCACAACCAATTTAACAATTAATTTATAGGGGCGCTCATCCATAGCACCCTAAAATCAATACAATACTACAAAAAGTCCAATGCTCAAATATCTAACTCAATAACCCCTTCCCCAATCAAAAAGACCAAAATGACCTAATTTACTAAAAAACCAAAAATGACCTCTCTTCTTACACGAGACAGAAAATCAAAATCAGGATGGAGGTCACGTAGTAGTGGAAGTGCTGTGATTATAGATGGAGGTAGCGATAGTGATGAAGATGACGATGGCGGTGGTGTTGTTGCGATAGTGATAAGGGTGACATGGTGGTAGAGGTGCTGCAATTGTAAATGGAGGTGACGATGGTGGTGGTGGTGGTGCTGCGATGGTAGTAGTGATAGTGTTGCGATGGTAGTGGTGTTGTGATGGTGGTGGTGATGACGATGGTAATGGAGGTGATGATGGTGTGATGTCAACGATAACGGTAACGACGATGACAACGACAACGATGACAACAATGGTGATTGCAGTAGTGGTGGTGGTGGTGGTGGTGGTGCTCTGATGGTGGAGGTTGTGGTGAAAAATTCTCAGTTTTTGAAAATAGATAATATTATATGTTTGCAAAAACTGAGAATTTTGTGGTGTTCTGGTGGTGGTCATGGTGGTGCTGTGATGGCTGTGGTTATGAACTATACTGTTAAGGGGAAGGAGGTGGTGGTGGTGCAATGGTGGAGGTTGTGGTGAAAAATTCTCAGTTTTTGAAAACAGATAATATTATCTGTTTGCAAACAGATAATATTATCTATTTGCAAAAACTGATAATATTGTGGTGCTCTAGTGGTGGTCATGGTGGTGCTGTGATGGATGTGATTATGAACTGTGCTGTTAAGGGGGAGGTGGTGGTGGTGGGAGGTGGTGGTGGTGGTGGTACAGTGGTTGTGGTGCTCCGATGGTGGAGGTTGTGGTGAAAAATTCTTAGTTTTTGAAAACAGATAATATTATCTGTTTGCAAAAACTGAGAAAATTGTGGTGCTCTGGTGGTTGTCATGGTGGTGCTGTGATTGCTGTGGTTATGAATTGTGCTGTTAAGGGGGAGGAGGTGGTGGTACGGTGGTGCAGTGGTGGTAGTGGTGGTGCAGTGGTGGAGGTTGTGGTGAAAAATTCTCAGTTTTTGAAAACAGATAATATTATCTGTTTGCTTTATTGTATGGGAGATTCAACCATACCCTCTTAAATAAACTCTTCTAAATTAAAATTTATGTTACTTTTCTTTATTCTATTAGGTTCTTTTTGTGTTTAAATTGTTATACGGAGTACCTTTTATTCTCCAAGTCTGTTTTTCGTAAAATTTGATGTTTTAAAATCAGAAAAATGAGATCTATCAAACGAGATCAATATTGATAATGAAATACCAGGGGCAAAAAAATTAAAATTAAACAAATATGAAAAATTGCGTTTTTCTTCCACATAAATATAATAAAAACATATTACTTTTATAAATTTGGTACTAAAGGTGTATAGATCTCGAAAAAATACAGCAAATTTAAAAAAAAAAAAAAAAAAAAAACCCACCAAAAAGCCTAAGAATTGAGAACAGATAATATAATCTGTTAGACAGATAATATTATCTATTTGCAAACAAGTAATTTATCTGTTAGACAAATAAAATCTAAAATCAGGATGTAACTTATCTGTTTTTGTAAAATTTTTAAGTCCAATGCATAGATTTCAAAGAAATACATGAAATTAAAACAAAAATCGCCCAAAAAAACTCAAAAATTGATAAAATTATAATGATTTAAAATTGACAAATAATATTATTATTTATGAAACAGATAATTTATCTGTTTACAGAACCAGCCACAATTAACCGTTTGTCTTAATAAGTCCAATTTGTCTACATGTTTGTTTATTTTTTTTTTTGAGTTTGTTTTTTGTGTAGCACCATGGACGGTGTAGGTTTTTTAAATAGAGTATATTCTCTATAACTAATTGCCTTTTGTTTTTTTAATAAGCCCACTCTCTCTTCCTCATCCTTTTCCTTATTTGAGTTTTTCAATTATTATATGGTTCACAGTAGCTTTACCATGTGAGTCATGGACCCTTTTTTTATGACTGTCGATAAATGCACCTTCATTTTTGAATTAGAGCATCTAAATTTAAGTTAAAAAATTAGTTTTTTACCTTTTACTTTAATCAGTAAGGGCACCTCACTTATTTTACTATATATTATAAGCTTAACTATATTTTACACCCTCTTGGTTTGCCCTTTATGTCAATTTGGTCCCTGTATGTCGTTTTAGTCCATGTAGTTTCATAAGTGTGTTATTTTAGTCCCTCAAACACTTTTTGTGACAAATTTTTTACTTTCAGTGACAAAATTATTCATCACTAAAGAATTTATTTGACACACTTATGAACCTATAGGGACTAAAGTGATAGTTTCTAAATTACAGGGATCAAACTACAGGGACAGGCACAACACACATAATTAGGTATTATATATTTTCATAAATGTTATAAAATTAAAAGATATTCAAAGAATAATAATAATAAATTTGGTACTTGCAATAGTGTTACTTGCAATTATAGAGTTTTATAAGAGTTGAACTTACTAGTAATCATTCTTTCAGTGCAAGGCACTTTTAGTTTTCTAAATTACAGGCCGGGATCAAACTACAGGGACATGCACAACACACATAATTAGGTATTACATATTTTCATAAATATTATAAAATTAAAAGGATATTCAAAGAATAATAATAATAAATTTAGTACTTGCAATAGTGTTATTTGCAATTACAAAGTTTTATAACAGCTGAACTTACTAGTAATCATCTTTCAGTGCAAGGCACTTTTAGTTTCTATGGCTTCGTCAATTGATATATGGATATTATAAGACTATTAGATTATACAGGAAAAACGATGTGGCAGCTAAATTGCGACAAGTATAAATCTGGAATAAATACGACTCATGCCACACACACACGCAAACGTAATTTCACTTTTAGGGTCACTGAAAGTAAAAAATTTGTCACAAAAATTGTCACTAAAAGTAAAAAAATTGTCACAAAAAGTGTTTTGAGAGACTAAAATGACACAGTTATAAAATTACAGGAACTAGAATGACATACAGGGACCAAATTGACATAAAAGGCAAACTAAGAGGGTGTAAAATATAGTTAAGCCTATAATATATAATAAATTAAGTGAGGTGCCCTTACTAATTAAAGTAAAAGGTAAAAGACTGATTTTTTAACTTAAATTTAGGTGCCCTAATTAAAAAATGAAGGTGCCTTTATCGCCAGCCTTTTTTTATATGCTTCTTTTCTTTGACGTTTGTTTTAATGCATGAATTTTTTTTAAAACAATTTAATTATTATTATTATTTTTTTTATCTTTCTTAATCATCACCCTCGCCATGGTGGATGAGATTCTTGGGTCCGCCATCGATTATAATCCTATTTAGTTTTAAGTGTTGAATCAAACTTTTGTTCTTAATTTATGCCACTGGTCTTTACTTCGCTGTATGAAAATGGGATCTCCTCGGTTCGGTTTGGTTTGTCCTTTTGATTATCGGGGTTGCTTCTGTTTCTGCTTGTTCTTCCATGGATTAATATTGCTTTTTCGGTTTCTTTTTCTTTGCACCATTTGGTAGGGTCTACGGAGGATTTAGGTGTTCTAAAGATGGGTTTGCTGTTCCTGTATCTTTGTTTTGGGAGAAGATTGTTTTCCCCTTTGCTTAACTTATTTTGGTTATTGCAAAGAAGGATGATGGATATGGGTGTACAGGCTTTGGCATTATGCATGCCTTTGATTAATAAAATTGTTTGTTTAGCGGAAAAAAAAAAGTAAATAAAGAAAGAATTAATTAGCTTACAAAGGAGTACAATACTTATTTTATTGATAAAAACCGAAAATGGAGAGGGCTAATAAACCTTACCCCTACAAAACAGAAAGTAGAAATAAACCCACCAGCTAGCCAAGCCATGCAGATTGCTACGTCTACATGCACGGGCCGGCACTTATTAATATGATAATATATATATATATATATATATATGATCGAAGTGACCACTTGCTATATAATTTATTTATTTAGCAGCTTGCTAATTGCTTGCTTGCTTTAACATTGTCTCTTGCATAAGCACCGAACACTTGGAAATACGTAGTGGCAAGCTCCTCCGGCAGCGTAACCTTCCCTGTCCCTGCATTGTTGGTTGCATTTGTCTGAGCTCCCACAATGGCCTGACCAGGTCCCGCTTGGTACGTCACACAATCTCCCTTCTACCATGGGTGTCTCTGCATTAATTCATATTTACATATAATCAGTTAAGTTGCATATATATATATATATATATATATGTACCAACTAAAGTACTGATCAAATAGAGAAGTTATATGACTATTAATTACCAAAAGCAGCGAGAAGTAGAGCAACAGCAAAGAGGAGAGTAAAGAAGGTTGCAGACTTGGCCATGTTTGGCAGTGGTTTTGGGTTTAAGTTATAGGAGAGATGGATTGGTTTGTGGTGAGAGTACTGATGAGAGAGGGCTATATTTATAGGGCTCAAAATCAATTAAAAGGTGTTCGCTCAGTAGTATTAATGATCTAATAGTGATAGGTGTACACTCTTTTTGATAAATTGTGCTTTATATGTATGTATTTTATACTGTTTGAATTTTACACATTTTTTTATATTTTTTTGTGCACCACTTATACAGTACATAATACACGCATTTAAAACAGTTTGTTAAAAAGTATGTACACACTCCGTTTATTTTGATGTAAAATATTTTTCGAAAAATACATTCACTATATAATTAGTACATTATAACATTTTTCGGATAGCATTTTATATCGAGACAAACGGAGTGAGTGTCAATGATCTCATCCATTCCAAGGATAAGGACAGTGGGAAATTGTGTCACGTGGATCAATTGTCGGCAACCATAACGATGCTTAATTCCGCCAACCATGACGTCCAGCACATCTTTGATTCTTGTTTTCATGCTTGAGCTTGGTCTTCGGGCCGTTGGGTAGTTGAAATATTAAGTGATGAAAAAAATAGTAAGTGTACCAAATTTTGGGTGAGCAAAAATACTCTCAATAATTAAATATCAAGTTGTTTGATGTATGTTTGGTTCGCTAAACTATTTATCATTTAAGAATAAAAGTGTTTGACAAATAAACTGAAAAAGTATATGATTGTTTTCCATGAAATTACTAAAAAGAACAACATTAAAATATTAAACTATTTTATTTTTAGGCAAATCTGTCTTTTAGCAGAAATTAAGCGATTGAAAAGCGGAAACCGACTTCCCAAACAGATTCATTTTAGTCTTTTCAGTTCTATAATCACTTATGGGCTCCAAGTACGACTGCTATCAAATACTCAATCCGTCCCGTATTAAGGGTCTTTGATGCCATTTTTTGATGTCCTATTTTAAGAGTCCTTTTTGAAAAATCAAAATATTTTAATGCACACTTTTCAAAATTGTCCTTTATTATATCTAACTCTTTCCTCTCATTTTTTTTGATGTGACACTATAATTTTAAATTTAAAAAAGGATAATAATGGAAAGTTGAAAATCTCACCAAAATCAAGGTTGTCCCCTTAATAAGTTGAAATTCCCAAAAGAGACTCTTAATATGGGACGGAGTGAGTAGACGTTATTGGTATTTACTTATGATAGTTATAATCACTTATGGCAGTTGTATATATATTGGGTGCTGCAAGAGATTAAATTTCTTACGATTCATCCGTAAAATGCCCTTACAGTGGTCACCCTGTGCATCTCACATGATGCATATCCGTGAGTGTTTTTAACGCTGTCGTACTGTTGGATCACTTTGGTCCAACTTAAAGTTTTCAACGACTAAATTGACACTTTGTAAATTATAAGAACCAAAATGACACAAAGACTAAACTATAAGGGTGTTAAATATAACTAAGTCATATATATATTATATTCATAATGTACGTTAGTGGGACCAAAATTGAATTAATGACTTTTTACCGGGACCAAAACTGAATAACGACCTTTTCTCATTGTTGTCGTCAAAGAATTTACTTCAGTACGTAGGACAAAAACTAAACAACGACCCATTGATAGTTTTCAACCATTGCCAATTGTTTTTTTTTTTTTGGGTAACCGTGGGTGTCCGGGCTAGCTTGGGCGACTAATCCCACGAGGTCAGGGCGTTCGGGTGAATCACCTGTGGCCACCACCCCCTTGAGATTCAAACTTAAAACCTCTGAGTATAACACCCAAAGACCTTGCCATCCGACCACTGTTTCTGAACGTGATATTCACTACACCATATGACCATATTTCTAACACACAACTTTTAAGATTTCTAACGGATATATCCGTTACTAATTAGTAACAGAAATATCCGTTAGAAACATTAAAAATCCGTTAGTATTTTCCTTTTAGTGAATTTTTTCCAATAAAAAATAACAGCCGGTGGCATTTTTGTAAATAAAATCAAAAAAATAAAATCCGGTGACAATTTTGTAAATATTTGCTACAAAATTTTCCAAAAACTTTACCCCCAAATTTTTCCCCCTAAAAGGCTAAACCAGTGAATTACGCTCCCCTTTACTAAGAGACATCGTCATGTCATCTCAGTTCTCTCCCTCCTCTAGTTCTGATCGGCATCTTTTTCTTCTTCCTCTTCAGCTTCTTCTTCTCTCTCCCTCAACATATCTTTCCACCTTTCCCAACCACACCATCCCTTTCCTTCTCCCTCTCACTGTCGCTACCGCCGCCGCTGTTTGTCATCGTCGGAACTGGTTAGCTCTCTCTCTCTCTCACACACACACACACATACACACACACACCAGATCTGGTACGAGATTCACACACGCACACACCCTAGATCTGGATCTGTACCAAATTTGTTCGACACACATACACACACCCTATTTGCCACGCACGCACACACACACACTCACACACACACACACGCTCTCTCTCTCTCTCTCTCCCTCTCTCTCCTCATTATTTGATTTTTTTTTTTTTTTAATAGATTTTGAGGTCAGTGACAGTGAATCGACTTCTCATACGTATCATCGTCGTTGATTATTGGCTATAGAGCCAGTGTAAGGGTAATGTTTATTAGTATAAACTCATGCCCTTTAGTCATCTTAAGCCATCCACTATCATTTTTCTCATGTCCATTCACTTGAGATTTGAGTTTTCCTTGTTCTAGAATTTGATGGATATGATTTGATATCTATATTTTCCTAATGCTTTTGAATAGCCTGTGTGCATGTATTGTTATAGAATCAATGCTCAACCAGAACCAGAACTAGAACCAGAAGTAATCCCTGGTGGATCTTATTGTATTTCCCGTCATGACGATGTCTTTTTTGTTCACTTTTTTTTTTGGTCATTTCACCTCGATAAACTGAAGTTGATTAATTTTTGACTTACCATTTGTGTTCCTTCAGGGTTTACGCAAGCATCTTGTAGAGGAATTAGATCAGGCATTTCTGGATGAAGTGGAAGCTTATCGGGAGATACGTGCAACTTCTACCGCTGTAAGTTGTAAATTTAATTGTCTTTGTTCACCGAAGATGAATTTCTCAATAAGATTAAACCCTTTGTACGTTCATTCTAACCCTCTTATATATGGCTGGGTGTCAATTTTACCTTTTTGGATACTTAATGATTACATCAATCACCCTTTGATCCGTGGCCTTTATGATTGGTACTTTAATGATGTGACACAGTACTTTACCAATACTTTTAGCTCAATATGAGAGTCCTTAATGTGCAACATATCTACAGTGCAACAGTACGCCCATTCATTTTTCTCTAAGTTAGACTAGGTCTACCTCGAGGAAAACCTAAGGTTTGTCCCTTATTTGGGTCAAGCTATACTCACCTCTCCTAGTTGAGCTTGGCTAACCCCTGCCCCTCATGTTATCACAAAGTGATGAACCTGTGGTGGGTCAAGATATACTCTAGCATTTTCTTTTTCCTTTTTAGTCCACCAGTGATCTCTATCTCTCGTTTTGTTTCTGTTCTTTTTTTCATTTATGTTTTATCTACTATCATTCTGATGGTAATTTCTGTTAGTTGAGCTCATATTTTAAGGAATATAAGTTGTTCAAGATCTATTTCAGATGAACTTGTAGTCTATAGCAAATGTACAGTTAAGTGTTAAGTGTCAACAAACAATACTGCAATACTAAAAATTCCTTAATATCGTGTTCACGAACAGGTCTGTCATATCCACGGGTCATAATCATACCTGATTCTAGTTATGGAGAGCTGGCCCGGTTCAGAAAGGGCTCCGTTGTCACCCTAAATATATATTTGCTTGTACTTAAAACACTAAAACAGGCATATTTAGTGAATGTTTGTCAAATTCTGATGTTTCAAATTCTTTTTTCCTAGTTTGCTGGTGCCGCACAGTCTCTTGGTGCCAGGGCAATTTTGGTAAACCCATGGAACGTCACAAAAGTTGCTGCATTGATTGGTTATGCTTTGAACATGCCAGTTGATGAGAGAGAAAAATTTCACCAGCACAACTTCATGCATGTGACCACTCACACGTCACAGGAATGGGCTCAAACCTTCGTAAGGTGTGCATATGTAACAGTATGCTCTGCTGCTAAATTTAATAGTCTCTAGTTAACAATTACATATTATGAACCACGTTTACTTATATGCTTGTAAATGCTCAAACTAATGGAGACTTTTATAGCCTGTTTGGCTATCACTTGAATTTGAATGGCTATAGTATCTCAAAGAAATTCATCATCAGGAATGCATACATTTAGATAAATTGGAGACCATATTTCTTCTAATATGTTCATTTATATTTTTCTTTGGAAAGTCAAAGTTCATGTTTTTAAACAAGCTTTGAAATGAGAACAATTTTTATAAATGGAACTATCAGAATTATTAAACTCTTTTGTATTGGAATTGATTCTACAATGTTACATGAGTGGCCTTTATATAGGCAATAGAAAATCCAATACATCAATACATATTATCATATAATATTAATGTATTAGATAATATCATATCATATCATATCATAATACATTAATTTCATATATTGTAGATAATGTCACATTATGATAACTATCATAAAATTTATTCTAGCACATTCAAACAGGAACTTTCCAAGACCATAATCAATTTTAGTGAAATACTATATAAATGCATGAATGCAACTATTCATGGAACGCCCAAACAGGCCCCCAGTGTTTATCTTCTATGATTTTATTTAATAACAAGTGCAGTAGAATATTTCTCTCTGACTGAACTAAGTCAAATTTTGTGAGTATTTAAAAGATATATTTTTTTAAATAAATATGATATGAGAAAAAGGAGGGCTCAAAGTTAGTTGGAAATCTTGGTGCTTTTGTGTTTGGATAATTATGAGTTAGGATTGCATAACCAACGATCTCTTTTGGAGTTTTATCTTATTTCATTAGCTGTAAAATGACGTACCTGTTACATCATTCTTTTAGTTGTTTTTCAAAACAACTCACTTCAAACTACTATGAGGTTGTGAGTCACATAGGTGTATTTGTTTTACCATGAAGAAATCTATTGGCTTTCTCTCTCTCTCTCTCTCTCTCTCTCTCTCTCTCTCTCTCTCTGTATATATATATATATATGTATAAATATTTGTATGGATTCGTGACTAAGACCGAACACCTCATGCAAAGGTCTGTAGCGCGAGTGGTTGCGTGTAGATGGTGTTTATATGATACCTCTGGCTTTCAAGTGGTTACATGTACCCGAGAGTCTTCTAATTATACAAATTATGTCTTGGGTTCCTCCTAGTATGACCAATTCTTCTGATTTAGCATTTGGAGAATCCTCCTAGTATGACCAAAGTGTTTTTCGTGATTGCTTTGTTTTTTTCCCCCCTTATATCATGTAGTGAACTCAATGATACTATTGTGGAAGCTCAGCTGAGGACAAGACAAACTCCACCTTTACTTCCGATCAATGTTGCAATTGACCGTTATTTGCAATCAAATAATAGATTACTCATACTGGTAACCTCTTTACTTGTTTTAAACTCTTTTTGTTGCCTAAAATTGTCATCTATATGAAATTTTTCTTCCATCTTTTGAGTATATTCTTCAAACCTCTCTTGGGGTATTTTCAAACCAAAGTTGATTTGGTGTGTTTCCTTTCTTATGTAATTATCTATTGTGCATGAAGTACTTTTTCATATTTCATAGGTTTCCTATTGTTGAATTTATAACCTTGTCTAAATTAAAGAAGGTTTGTGGTGTTTAATCTTTACTAATATATAATTTACAGACAAAGTTCCCATTTGGGGATAGCTTTTTGGGGCCCATTAAATCACTTGTAAACTGTAAGTGATTGTTTTAAAAAACTGAGTGTTTGAATTAGCTTCATCAGCTTTTTAGAAAATCTGATTCCTTTCTAAAGCTACAAAACAATATTTCGTGGAAGCTCCAATTTGTAGCTTTTTAAAAAATTTCTTATTCCAAAAAGTGATTATTCTAAAAGCTAATCCGAACGGGCTCTATGTCTGGTTCAGTGGTTCCCAATTTCAATGGTGTGTTTCAGGAGAGGTTTTACTTCATCATATATTCTGCTGACATGTTATGCCTATTCAACTCCACTCTGCATTAGAAATCCAACATTTATTCAGATCTGAAAAATAAAGTATCAAGGAATCTAAACAGATCTGCTGGCCTTCCCTTTTAGAAACTTCTACTTTTCTCAGATAATTACGTTTTTTACCCATGAATATGAAGCCGTATTCAATTTCAGTGAACTAACAACAATCTTTTAAATGTTATATGCATTGAATATTCTGGCTTGGTTACAGACAACAATATGATATATGAAATGAATAATAAATTTTGAATACGAGACATACTGATAATCGGGAGATAAGTTAAAAAGTAGTAGTAGATATAATATGTCTATTTAATGGCAACAATGAAGTAATAGAGAGCGAGAGACAAGGGGAAGCAATGTTGATATTGATGCATTGGGAGTAAATATTACCCCTTTGTTCACTTTAATACATTTGGAATATCCAATTATATTATATCAGTTTACTGGTTGTCTTTGGTTGTCGTTCATGCATAATGTCATTTCTATGTGCTTTTATCTTTGTATGTTGCTATTATTTCCAGGTGGATGTGTTGACACATACTACAAAAGCGACCCATATATCTGGTCATCTTCAGAAAATAAATGAATTAAAAAAGAAGTACGCCACCGTAGACCAGGAACAACTTTTTGGTGCTGTTTATACTGATATCAAGAAGCTGAGAAACATGTTCCCAGCTACTCACTTCGGCTCAAGTCTAGCTTCATTGGGGTATAAGTTTTATTTCATTGGAATTTTTTGGTTATATTTTGTCTTTTCAGATACTTTTTGCTATCCTGGTTTTAGCGGACAATCAATTAGAAATTACTAGTGCTATTTGAATTAGTAGTATTTCATATGTGTTGGATACAATCCTTTTCTTAACCATGCCAATGTTACTGCTCATCACATTTTTATCATACACCGCCAACATTGGCTTTTTGGGCCTAAGTGGATGAACTCATAATATATCTATGGTCTGATGGATCGAGTCAATAATCACGTTGTGTATGGTTGCAAAGCTTTTTGGCATAGTTAACATAGAACTTGTATCCTAATTGCCCCTCTCTGTTTGTTTTATTTTAGAGTAAGTAAAGTTCACACTATGATTCCATCTATTTGAGATGTTAACATGTCAAATTCTCATTCATCCCTTCATTAGCACAAAACATAAGTATCCCAAAATGCTTACATAGATAAATATTTATCTAAGGTCTCTCTCCTTGTCTTTCTGTTTTTTGACACAGGTTTTTGTGGGCAGGGGTGCCATGAGTAAAATAGGAAGCTATGTCGGTGAAAAGAGTTATTGGCCTTTCTATATGTAATGGTTTTCTTTTAACTCAATAATTTTCTTTTTCAATAGTTTGCAAGAGGGTTGTATATTAATTCATTCATGTCCATTTGCACATCGCATGTAATGCGTTACTTATGTCAATTGCTGATTGGCCTTGCTATAGTGGTGTTAGTTTAGGTTTGAATGGAATGACTCTTTAAATTTCAGACTTTGTTAGACATGTATGAACTCTTTGCTTGTTATGATTATTTTGGATTATGTTTGTTGTGTTGAGTGTTAGAGATGTTGGTTAGAGATGGATGAATGCTTTCTTTGTTATGATTACTTTAGATTATTTTTTGTTGTGTTGGATGTAGATCTTGTAATTTTTTTGTATTTGGTATAGATTAATATGCTTGATATAATTAGGTGCAAAAGCAAAAATAAAAATTGGGAAGCATATAACAAATAAATTTTTTTTAGATTTATGCATATTTTTAACGGATATTTCCATTAGTAAATTCGTTAGTATTTTTTTTGTTTTTTTTTAAATTACTAACGGATATATCCGTTAGAAATTTTTGAAAAACCGTTAGTATTTAATATAATAAGATGGAAAACAACCGTTAGTAACTAAATTTCTAACGGATATATCCGTTAGAAAAGCTTTCATATACTAACGGATTTACTAACGGATATATTCGTTAGAAAAATTAATTTTACTAATGGATATATCCGTTAGTAAATCCGTTAGTAATATTACTAACGCTAAAATACTAACGGATATATCCGTTAGAAAGCTTTTTTCCAACGGAAATATCCGTTAGTAATGAGGCCATATGGTGTAGTGATTTCAACAAATGACACAAACAGTGTAACGTATGTAATTAAAGCATGAGACCCACTTGCGAACATGTGAAGATTATCTTACTGGGACATGTAAAAGACTTGCAACCTTATCCCTACATGTTTGGTGCTGATTAAGTACAAAAAAAAAAATTAAATAAATAAATAATAAAAAAAAAAAACTTTGCTCTTACTATGAAATGAGGAAATTCAAAATGCCACAATTTGTTAAGATTAAATCAAAATGCCTAAAAAATATACAGATCATAAAATGATCAATTTTGGTTAAATCTTAACAAGTTATGAATTTTTAAATATAAAAGGGTAAAATAGTCAATTTATAAATATATTCCTTTGAGAAGAAACAACAATTAAATTGTCATATGACTTCTTCTCTTCTTCATCATAGATTCTGATATATTCTTTGGTAGTTGCCTGGATTTTTTCAAGAGCAGACTTTGAGTCAAATCCATTCCACCATTTAGACCAAAAAGTTCTTTGAAGCACTGGTAGCTTCAGATTATCGGTTCCATGCTGAATATCCCATTTCCAAATCCAAAAAATTCCAAATTCAGCAAAGAAGAAGAAAGTATTTTTCCCTATGGGGGGGTGTTAGCAACCCATTTTCCCTTAAGGAAAGGATGATAATCATACCAAGTGGTGAAATAATCCAACATTTCTCTTGGTATTATATTTATCTCTGGACCCATTTTTTTCCACCAATGATAAAACCAAGGAGGGATATTTCTATCTCCACGTTTTTTTTTTAACAATTTCATCATTGATTACAAAAAGTCAAGTATGCTTTTGCAATGGGTTTTGGAAATAAAAAGTGCAATGCCATGCTTTAAATAAATCCCAATAATTGTGAGTAACACCATTGGTTTTAAGAGTTCTTGGTTGGGTAGGATTAAGTCCCCACTCATCAGCATGTAAAACTTTAATGATATAACACTTAGAATGTATTATAGCACTCTTTTTATCATTTGGGTTAATATGAAAATGTTCAATATTAACAGAACTGGTCTCCATTAATATTGATTCATAACCATATCTGGGCTTTGCTTCATGTGTCATGAAATTATGGTTACCCAGATATCTCTGTTTAAGACCCCATGCTCCAAGTGAGAGCATCTCATCTTTAGGATCAAGAATGAGAAAATTTTCCAAAAATTGTTTTTTATGGAAATTAGTTTCTTGAGTAAGAATGTCCTTAGCGGTTGGCTTTGAAGGACCAGCTTTTGATGGCTGTTCAGACCCTTTGTTGGGCTGGAAACCCTTTGTTGGATTTTGTTGTTGGCCTTTCCCTTTGTTGGGACACCGTTGAGGAAAATAAAATCGTCCTTTATTAGGAGGTTGCATCTTGTTTTTCCTACAAAAATTCTCTGGTTAGAAAATCAGGTAAAGAATTTTGATCTCCTTTAATATATTCAATTTGGAAATCAAAAGTAGATAAATCAGACTGCCATCTAGCAAAAAATTTTTTAAAAACAAGATTTTTTATGTACTATTTCAGAATATGTTTGGCAGCACTGCAATCCATGCGTACAAGAAATGCCTGGTTCAAAAGATCATCTTGAAATTTTGTAACACATTTAAGAATAGAATACATTTCTTTTTTAATTGTAGAATAGTTCTTTGATGAATCTTTCTAAACTCCAAATGTAAATCTTAAGAGTTCTTCTATATTGGTGTTAGGGTTTTTCTGTTTAAGAATTCCCCCATATCCAATATCAGAAGCATCTGTTTCAGCAATTTTATTCCATTGAGGATTTGCCTGACAAAGGCAAAGTAATTGTTTAACTCTAAGTTTAATTCTCTGAACTGCCTTGGTGTGTTCAAATGTCCATGGAAGAGGATTCTTTTGAAGCCTCTGGTGCAGAATTGCACAATCATGGGAAGTTTATCATAATAATTTCCAATATAATTAATACTTCCCAAAAATCTTTGTAATTGGGTTTTATCTTTTAATTCATCAGGAAATTTAGAAGCAAATTCAATACTTCTATCAATTGGAAGAATTTCCCCTTTATGAATATTAAAACCCAAGAATCTAATCGAAGTTTTAAAAAGATCCATTTTTGGGCAGAAAATACAAGACCATTATTTTCAATGATATCTTATAATAGTCTAAGATGTTTAAAATGCTGATCTATAGATGACGAGAAAACAAGAATATCGTCTATATATATACCAGACAGAATTCCATAAAATGAGTAAAAATATCATTCATAATATTTTGGAAGTCTAATGGAGCATTTTTTAATCCAAATGGCATGACGTTCCATTCATAGTGTCCAAAAGGAACTGTGAATGTTGTCTTATACCTATCTTCTTCGTTAATTTGAATTTGCCAATATCCAGATTTTAAATCAAATTTCGAGAAGATAGAAGCTTTATATAATCTATCCAATAAATCCTTTTTATTAGGAATTGGATATCTAATCCACTGTAATGCGTCATTAAGAGGCTTATAATTAACCACCAATCTAGGTTTACCTCTTTCTTTTTCAGCATTTTTATTAACATAAAAAGCTATGCAACTCCAAGGAGAATAACTTTTCCTTATGAGCTTTTTATCAAGTAAACTTTGGATTTCTTTTTTACAAAATTCCAAATATTCAAAATTCATTTGGCTTGGTCCAGCCTTAGTATGAATCTGAGTTCTTTAATCAAAATCTTGCTTATAGGGGAGAGAAAAAAATTGTTTTTTCCTAGTCCAGAAAGCATTAGGAATTTCACTACAAACTTTATTTTGAAAATCCTTTTTTAGGATTTCAATTTTTCTAGAAACATTAGGCATTTTGAGTTGATGCTCAGTATGCATGATTCTAGCCTCTTCTTGAAGATAATCAAGGTGCTTTTCTTTTAAATCTAAAAGATTTAATTCATAACAATCCTTGTCTCTGGTTCTCTTAAAAAGGTAAAAACCAGATCATTAGTTTTATAATTGCAATAAATGCCTGTCTGGTCAATCTTTGTCAGAGGCATTGACAGATTTAAGAAAGGAGTGCCCAAAATTACTTGTTGTAAATTCTTAACAAGTAAAAAAGTAGAGGGTATGCAAACTCCTTCATTACAAATAAATACATCAGAAGTTTAAATTGGATGGCCATGCGGCTTCCACTAGCTGAGGGTATGCAAACTCATTCATTACAAATAAATACAAATAAATTGCATAGTTTTCTCAAAATATTTAGTGGGTACTTTGCTTCTTGAATGCAATTTAAATTAGCACCACTATTGACAAGAGCAATAGCATTACTAATGGCATATTCGTTTTGGATAACCAAAGTTATTTTATATACCATTTTTGATAAGTAATTTTATTTAGAAGATGCACATATTGATCTCCTAAATCTTCTTTATGACTATCCTCAGGATTATCTGGGGATATGGAAGAGTTTTGAATTTTTAAAACAGAAACTTATTCTTGCATTTTAGCAAAAGCAATTTGGAGATCCCTAATTTCAGATTTGACCAAATTGACTTCATTTTTTAAATCTTGAATGGTGATAGGTTTGTCACCTTTATCAAGCCTATTAAAAACTTCCTGAATACTGTATTGAGGAATATGGTAAGTATTCTTTTCAAAGTTTTTTTGTCTATGATTGATATCTTGTCCAATACTATGATTGATACATAATTAATATTGTATTACTTTCACCTTAAGTTCAGGATCAGTAATATTAGCAATTATGTTTAACATTTCACTCTGTCCAGCAGTGAGAACATTGAGTATAAGGCCATTCATTGTTGTAATAGCCTTCCAATAATCTACTTCATTATAGCCATTAGAACAAGAGTTGGGATGTTCTGGTTCATCTTGAAAGGATTCATCAGAATATTCTGGCTCTTCTTCCAAGTTTTCTTCTTCTGAATTTTCAGGAGAAGTTTTAAGCAGAATTTTATAAAGTTGGGCTTTAAGGCCTTTATCAATATTAAGCTCAGCCAATTTCTTTTTAGTAGTACATTTATTAGCTAAATGCCCTACTTTTCCACACTTCCAACATACACGAGTTTCTCGTATAGTAAAGGATTTTTGAGATGTTTTTCTCTTAGTGTACTTCCTCTTAGGAGGTGGGGGTGCTGGCTTATTTCTAGGAGGATTTCTTCTCCTAGTAATTTTATTAGATTGATTTCCTCTACCTCCAGATTTTCTCTTAGAAGGTTTTGTATAAGGAATATCATAACCAAACTGTTTACAAAAATCTCCTAGTTCTTGTTTACCAGTGAGATTCTGTTTTTTCATTTGGTATTATAACTTCATGTCGTTACATATACTTAATCCAACTTGGGTACAGACACTTATGATTTGCCCATAATTAAGATTAGTATAAGGAATATTATTTCCGTCATGTTGGTTTCTTAGTTTTTGTCTGACCTTTTTTGCAAATAAATGTGGAAGTCCATCAATAAAAGGAGCTTTCTAGTATTCATTATTTGTATCCATTCTCTGCATAACTTTGCAGATGAAAACATCTTTATGCCATCTGAAATGGGTTAATGAGGGACATTTAAGATTCATTAGAAGCTCTCTTCCCCTTTCAGACCTTTGAGGTGCACTTCCAACAAAGTGTTGAATGATTGTTTGCACCAACGTAATAACAGCATCAGAAACCATGGCAAGTTGACCATTAGTTCCTGTTTCTACTTTGACTGTTTCCAGGATTTCCGATCTTTGCTGAGCTGTGAGATATTATCCCACCACCCTTTAAGACATCCAGAAAATTCATTGGAAAGAAGTATTGCAGTATCTTTTTTTTTTGTGTTTCCACAATACTTACTCATAGAATCCCACATAAGCATCCTATGAGCTGCTTCATAAATTTGATATTCAGAGAAGCCATCAATATTCTACTCATACATAGTCTTGCCACAATAAGCATTTTGATTTCGAAAGAAATCTTCTTCAAATAGAAGATCTTGCGGAGTGGATCTATGATAATAAAAAGGAATCACAGAATGGTCATACCTGATTTTATTAACACGGGCATGATTCTGATTTTTAAAATTTGATTCAGTTATAAAAAATCATGTCTTGAACCTGATCCACGTCTTCCTCTTCTGCTGAATCATTAGATTCATTAGAATTTTGTGATAAAACGTTTAAAGAAATGGATTTTATTTTATGTAATACCCGCTATTTTCAAATAGTTTTCCCAAGATGAATAGTGTTTTTATGTTGTTATTATAATATTCAGTATTTATAGAACTTGATTATAAATTTTCAAAATTTTTAGAAACAGAAATTTAGCAGATTTGTGAATATCTGGTATATTTGGACCAGTTATGATTTTATTGCACATCCAACCAAACATGGCCCTAAGGAAATAATTATCCTTTGAACCTTTAACTCTTGGTAATTACAAGGTGAGATCCCTCCTTGGTTCCTATATATATGGGACCATTCCATTACATTTATCCTTAGACTTATGAGGTTGAGAACTCATCCTAATGCTTACATATCTTCATCTCACACACACAAACACCAAGAACACCAAGAACACACATAGTACACCAAGAACACCAAGAACACACCTAGTACATCAAGAACACACATAGTACACCAAGAACACACCTAGTATACCAAGAACACCAAGAACACACCTAGTACACCAAGAACACACCTAGTACACCAAGAACACCAAGAACACTATTTGAAGCATGAATTTTATATTCGAAGATTCTTCGGGTAATGGTATTCAAAACTTTCTGTGAAGGAAACCATTGATTAAACCAATCAACAAACCATATAATAGTTTGTCTACGACTAAGATATTGATAATACAGATCTTTTATTATACTGAAATCTTTTTTTATCAAAAATTTTGAAATAATCTTATCTGAACTCCTTGTTTTTCTCAGACATGAATTCTTTATTTATAACAAATCTTAAAAAAGATCCTGGACTAAAATCCATTAAGCATAAAGAGAACTATTATCATATTGAGGATAAGAGGGACAAAAAGGATCCCTTTTGTCTTGATCCTCCTGGTTTTCAGGACCATATATTCTATGAGGAATTTTTGGTCTGATGTCTGAAAACCCTTTAAAGTATTTTCTTTCTCCAAAGTTTGAAGATGTTCCATATCTATGTTAGGTCTGGGTTGATCTGACATAGAATGTCTTGAAGAAGATGGATAAGACACAGTTTAAGGTCTCTTTTGTGAGAAACTTCTTGAAGAAGAACTTCTACCCAAAGAAAGTTTACTAAATTGGGTGGGGGTAAAAGTAACTTCCACATTACCATCTTTAGTTTGGGTGATTTGATTTATTTGATATGGAAGGACTTGTGCAGGTGGAACTGCATTACGTAAAGTCCAATCCGAGGGAAAATCAATTTCTTCCCATTTAATAAGTCTAGGAGTAGCATTATTAGTTGTGAGACAACTACTATCTATTACTACTATTTTTCCTGGTTCATTCCTTAATACTGAATTAGGACATAAGGTGTTTATAACTTATAATAAATCCTATATGCAGTATTAATAGTACTAGTACCAGATTTAAAATTATATCCATTTGTTTGAATTTTTAAATTAGCAGCTTCAAACAAATTCTTACAATTAAGTGAAAGTGTAAGATTATGATAAACATCAAAATAAACGGGTCCATGACATAAACTAGTATGGATTATTCCCATTAATGAAGTATAAAATCATTACATCTAGCATCATGAAGGTAAGCTAAAATGCTAGCATTTATTCTAATAAGAGAAAGAGGTCTAAATGCCACTTGTATACACCCAATATGTATATACTTGTATTCATCAAGACTTTTTTCAATATCTTTAAGACATAAAAGTTGAAGAGCTTGTTCTTCATTCTCTAGAACAATGTTTTGTTCTACAGTTTTAATATGATCTTGTGATATAAAAGAGAAGTTCCCTTTTTATATATTTGTTTAGAAGAAATGGACGAAATAGTCCATTCATTGCGTTTGATCATACGCAACCAGCTCTGCATTAAAAATATTGGATCTGGATCTTGAGGATGATCCAGGTCCAGACTTGGGTGTTCTTTTGAACATTCCAAGAGTGAGGCAACCTTGATGTAATATAAAATTATAATTTCATAATGCTATGTAAATATAGAATTTAAATAGAATCAATACCAGTCAACAATTGTTATAGCCAAAACACCATTCCTCAGACATGAACAGGCCCAAACTATGCGACTAACGGTAAAAAGATCCCCATTGAATTATCATATCAATATAACATTATTAATTATAATACTTATATATATATACCATGGTGGTCTCAATTATTTGTGACATGCGTACTATGCGTCACAATTACTCTATCAGAATTATGTATACTATTTGTGATGCATTAAAATGCGCCACAAATGGTATAGGGAAATTAAAATTTTTTTTTCCTAACTTGGTAATTTTTACGTGCTATATACTTGCGATAATATCAATATTTCAAAAACACAACTATGATACACATGCACAAGAAATAAATATCTACATACAATTTAGAGATCAAGTCCAACATCCAAAATACTAATTCATACAAATAAAAAGTTTTAAGTGTTTTCCATTATAACACTAAAATTCAACACATCCAACATTTGGAATCACAAAACACATCCAAAATTTTCCACCATCAAATGTAACTTCAAACCTGAAATGTGAAAAAAAAAATGCATTTTAGCCAATCCAAGAATAATTATAAAATGAAAAACTCAAAAGGCATATTTATTTTGAAGTCCAACTAGGAAAATGAAAAAATATAACTTGTGATGCGTAATTTGATAACCGGAAGTCCGTTTTACATTCCGTTTGTTCCCTGTCATGTTTGAGGTGCAAGTTAGGTTTCATGTCCTTCGGATCGGCGGTTTACCGTTTCACCCCCCAAAATCCGAAAACATAGCTTTTTCCAAGCCTAAGTATGTCAAAACTTTTTTTTTCCGCGTTGTTTGATAATCGAAAGTCCATTTTGCATTCTGTTTGTTCCAACAACTTTCTGTTGTCATGTTTGAGATATGAGTTAAGTTTCACGTCCTTCGAATCGACAGTTTACCATTTCACCCCGTCAAACCCCTAAAACATAGCTTTTCAAGCCTAAGTATGTCAAAACTTTTTTTTCACGTTATTTGATAACTGGAAGTCCGTTTTGCATTTTGTTTGTTTCCACAACTTTCTTTTGTCATGTTTGTGCTGTGCATTAAGTTTCATATCCTTCGAATCGACGGTTTACGCTTTCACCCCCCAAACCCCCAAACCCCCAAAACATAGTTTTTTCAAGCTTAAGTATGTCAAAACTTATTTTTTTCATGTTATTTGATAACTGGAAGTTCGTTTTGCATTCCGTTTGTTCTCATAACTTTATTTTGTTGTGTTTGAGGTGCGAGTTAAGTTTTACATCCTTCGGATCGACGGTTTACAATTTCACTCCCTAAACCCCAAAAATATAGGTATTCAAGCCTAAGTATGTCAAAACTTGTTTTTTTTTTTGCGTTATTTGATAACCGAAAGTCCGGTTTGTATTCCATTTGTTCACACAACTTTCTTTAAGCATGTTTGAAGTTCAAGTTAGGTTTCATGTCCATCGGATCGATGGTTTACCATTTCATCCCCCCAAACCCCAAAAACATAGCTCTTTCAAGCTTAAGTATGTCAAAACTCTTTTTTCTTTTTCATTTTTTTTTTCGCTTTATTTGATAACTGGAAGTGCGTTTTGCATTCCATTTGTTCCCACAACTTTCTGTTATTGTGTTTGAGGTGGGAGTTAAGTTTCATATCCTTCAAATCGACGATTTATGATTTCACACCCCCAAACCCCAAAACATAGTTTTTTCAAGCCTAAGTATGTCAAAACTTGTTTTTTTTTTCGAGTTACTTGATAATCGAAAGCCTCTTTTGCATTCTGTTTGTTCCTACAACTATCTTTTATCATGTTTGAGGTGTGAGTTAAGTTTCACGTCCTTCGGATCGATGATTTACGGTTTCACCCCCCCAAACCCCAAAACATAGTTTTTTTCAAGCCTAAGTGTGTCAAAACTTTTTTTTTCGTGTCATTTGATAACTGGAAGTCCGTTTAGCATTTTGTTTATTTCCATAACTTTTTTAGGCCTGTTTGAGGTTCGAGTTAGGTTTCATGTGCATTGGATCGACAGTTTACCGTTTCACCCCCCAAACCCTCAAAACATCGCTTTTTCAAGCCTAAGTATGTCAAAACTAGTTTTTTTTTTTGCACTATTTGATAATCGGAAGTCCGTTTTGCAATCCATTTGTTCTCACAACTTTCTTTTGTCATGTTTGAGGTGTGATTTAATTTTCATGTCCTTTGAATTGACAATTTTTTATTTCCCCCCCAAACTCCCAAAACATAGTTTTTTCAAGCCTAAGTATATCAAAACTTGTTTTTTTTCGTGTAATTTGATAACCGGAAGTCCGTTTTGCATCTTGTTTGTTCCCACAACTTTCTTTAGACGTGTTTGAGGTACGAGTTAGGTTTCATGTCCATCGGATCAACAGTTTACCATTTCACCAACCCCCCATCCCAAACTAGTTTTTTTCGCATTACTTGACAACCTAGAGTCTGTTTTGCATTCTACTTGTTCCAACAACTTTTTTAAGGCGTGTTTGAGGTGAGAGTTAGGTTTCATGTCGTTCGGATAGGTGGTTTTCCCTTTTAACCCCCTGTGGACAAGCGGCCTCTGGGAGTCCACCCCCTGTTCTTTTCTGGGGTTTCGAAATTGTTTTTTTTTTTGAAATATTTGAAAAAGAAGAAAGTCTATGAAAACAGATACAGAGTCGCCACTTGGTCTTTAAGGAACCAAGAAATCTAATTTTGACTCACCCAAATGGATAAAGGGCGCCGGCCATTCATAACCAAAGAACATGGCTTGAGGTTTTGGTACGAGAGAGGAAGGAGCCTTTGTGTCACAGCCCGGTCCCACAATAGCGGAACCGGAGCCCGTGGCACGCCACCGAGGCTAAACCAATTCATTAACGTTCCCAAAAATTAGGTTTGAAGAACACACGCAGCGGAAAACAAAACACATTTTAAAACCAGAGGTTCAGTCGACTGCTCAGTCGACTGCTCAGTCAACGGAGGCGGGCAGGGATTTTAATATCAAATTTCAGTCGACTGAAATTGGAGGTCCAGTCGACTGCTGAGGGGTCCAGTCGACTGCCGAGGGGTCCAGTCGACTGCTTTTGCTAAAAAAAAAGAAGCAGTAGCTAACAGGCTCAGGGGTTCAGTCGACTGCTCAGTCTACTGCTCCCCTGGCAGCAGCCCAATCTGCAGAAAACAAGTTTTAAAAGCTTCTTAACAACCATCCAATGATCAACCACTCAAACCAAACTCCAACCAAACTCAGTCAAAAGAAATTCTAGCTGTATTAAAACATTTCTAAAGTAAGATTACAACATGTTACTAACTATTACAACGTTCTAGATCCATTCTATCATACCAAGTTAAACATGGGTTAAAACAACCAAATTCTTATTACAACATTTCTAGGATCCCAAAACTACAAGATTAACATTCAATTTGCCTTCCAAGCGAACTCCCAACCCACGTACTCACTTCTCTGATTCCTCGCCAGCATTTATACATGCAATGGTTATTTGAATAACCACACATATTTCGATTTGTTTAAGCTAAAGCTTAGTGAATAAATCAACATATGTACATGAATGATAAACATGTCCGCATTCACATCTCTACATTTCATACTAGTCGCCGGAGACTCACGTGCCCGTCCATACTCCCAATCCGCGACTCCTCGCCAATAAGTCCACGCGAAAGGGTAAGACCCACGATTCTACAAACAATCGTGCGACCTTAATGCCTATATCGGCTCCACAAAATGGCACGGTGACCACGTGCTCCTTCTGACCCAAATAAGCAACTTAACATGCTCAAATACATATCACCATGCTCGCGGTAATCAAAACATATCACCGTGCTATTGAGCCTACTTATCAATATAAATGCCCAATATGAACTACACAATATATCTCTAAGGATTAATACATGTTATTCAAACATAACATGAATACATGCCAAGAAATCATTCCAAAACATAGTTGAATCACTCACCTCCAAATAACGCTCCTATAATTCAATCTGAAGAAAACCCGTGCACAAAGAACGTGCAGAAGTCCGTCTAGTAAAATTCCTATGGATCAGAATTCCATTTATCAACTTTTATGAAAAATTCTAAAAAATAACTTTTCAGAAAACTTAGCCAAACAGGCCCTAATAGGTATCAAAACGAAGCTCTTACCTCGAGGAGCTCGAATATGAAATCTGGGAGAAACCAGACTGACGGAAGGTCGTCGTTTGGCGTCGCAAAGCTCTAAGCAATCAAATCTCCCTCTAGCCCCCTTTTTGGCCTCCTCTTGAACTTTAGGTTAACTTATGAAAAAAAAATCTAAGTTCATCTCTATCTATATATAGGCAACATTCTCGGGGAATTACGTTTACCTCCCCACGTGTTTTCCAAACTCCTAATTAGTCTCTGAAACTTTCTATACAGCTTATTCATAGCTTTACGAGTGGAACTTCAAAATTATAAAAGTTTTCGACTAAGTTTCGTTTGGTCGCTAAAACGCGAATTTCTATATGACGTTTTCGAAGTTGCTAATTAGCCTACCAAATTAATAGCGTGTTCATTCGTCCTCACCAGGATACTAAATCTAACAACAGAAATAAATTCTAAAATAGAAAATAATACAGATATTGAAATACACAGGTAAACATTTATTTTCAGATAAACATTTAAATTGTTCTACAGTGACCGTCTCATACTCGGAGAGACTTCACAACCAATAAATCCTCAATCACAACAGTTTCAAAGGGTTCTCTAATACAAACACCCAAATCAACTCGTGAGTCAAAACTCACTCAAACACGTGCCAAAATGCACAACACCTCACATCATCATGCATGACAAATGCAATGAAATGCAATAACACAAATGCGGGTGTTATACTTTGTCATGACTAAAACACCCTCAACTCGCCCCGTGTTTCGATGGGACCTCAATTTGCATCTAAATAATCATCTTATACTATGTTTGGTTCGACAATTAATACTATGAGAGTATATTATATCTCATAAGAATCTTAAAATGGAAGATCAAAAGATAAGATATTGTTCATAAGATCTAAGCCAAGTATCACACAATGCAAAAGTGAAAGATCACACAAAAAAACCTAGGAAAAATCATCTAATCACTTATCAAGGAATCAAGCTTTCCTAATCTAAAGGGGGACATGAATTTTTCTTGAAACAAATAATCAAAGATATAAAAAATATGCTTAGCTAGCTAGTATGATGCATGTTAATCTTTGAGAAAAAAAGACTTCTCAATCCCCGCGATGGATGAAAAAGGAAGATTAGATCGGGGGAGCATGAACATGTGATCAAGTTCATTCCTTATAATCTTCTTAGATTAGGAGTCACAAAAACCCCAAATCTTGCATGGATGCAATGTATGATCCTAGAATGTGCAAAGTAGTAGTGTGTTTGTGTTCATGGATTTGCTAAAGCGATTTAGAAGTCTAAAATATGCATGAATGAATGAAGAATGTTATTGTAGGATATGTACAAATATAGTATGAACTACTTTCTAAGATATGGGATAATTTGGATTGCATGTGAACATCTAATCAAAGAATTAAAGTTAAAACATGCTTACTGTGAATAGTGGGCAGAATAGTGAGCTGATTTTGTAAAAATGGAAAAGTGAGGTTAGAAATATTATTAAATTCATGAATTTTTATGGAGATCATTTTTATTGTGTCTAGAATACATATCGAAAGGCCAAATCACTATTGAAGTTACAGGTTGAGAGAAATCATATAAATAAGAGAGGTTACTTAGAAACAGAGTCTGTACTGTCGACTGAAATATAAAAAAATATTATAAAATGAAGACGAAACATTTTAAGGCCCATATTATACAAAAAGTTCCTTAACACACTAAAATTCAAGGGAAAATGAGTTGGGACCATTCTCTTTGGAAAAGGTTTCTGAAAAACAAGTTGCAAGTTAACCAAAGCTGCTGTGACAGAAAAACAGAATGTCTGGAAGGAATGTTTGGGTCTAGATGGAACCCTTGCAAGTGTTCTAAAATCAAACCAAAAATCATGGGTACTTTTTAATGAGTTAGAAAGACTTTCCAAGTGGTTTCATAATTATCCTTTGAGTATTGAACTCAGAATGTCATTTTAAAGGTGGATAACTCACTATTTTGAAGATTTTGAGAAAACAAGGTTTGTTTCTTAGAATCCAAATGTTGGGGTTTTAGAGGGGTTTTGGAAGTTCCAGTACTCAAAGAAGATTATAACCACTTAGGAAACCAACATCAAACTCATCATCAAGAACTCCCAATATTACTTGTACAAACATAGTTTTGTTTGAGAATATGACTTTAAGAATACATATGAATGTATTGAAGTTAGAATCATCATCCATCAAACATGTCTTTGAGGAGCTACTATCCATAAGGATTCACTCTCCTCAAACAACATGTCATCTAGATGATGATAAACATGTAAGTAAACAAAGAAATAATAAAAAAAGAAATTAGGTAAGAAGATATAAACATAGTACGTAAATAAGCAAGTAAATAATCAATAGATGATAATCAATGAGATATTAGACTTGTAGCTTGGTGTTTCACTCATAGATATTGACATTTGGACATGGAAGTAGCTTCCTAACTCATAAATGCTTAGAGAAATAGTGGTTGGTGATGAGGGCAAATATTTGTAAAATATTGGCCCGATAAAGAGTAAAATTGGTTGAACTTAGCCCCATATCTCTAGTTTTACCGGCACTTGTGTCTTAACCTTTCTTTTTACACAATGATGTGGTTTTTGTGGTATGTTGTTGTGTTTAGTCCTTTAAATGCAGGTCCTAAAGGTGGAATGATTAACAAGGTGGAAAGAGATAGCTCAAGAAACAAAGAGGACTCAAAGATGTAATTGAAATTCCAATCGATTGCCATCATTTAGCAATCGATTGGAGTCCTTGCCAAACCAATCATTTGACATTAATAACAATCGATTGGTATCTATACCAATCGATTGGATTCCGTATTCAATCGATTGGTACAAGTTGGAAGTCAAATCTCTTTGATGGAGCAGAATCTTAGCAGATCATGGATAATGACAGCGACCAGCCGTTATAGAATGAACCTGGACACCTCAGACTCATGGATATCACATTAAAAATAGATGAGAGTGAGAGGAGTAAAGGGTTGGCTCATTGTTCTTTGTTTTTTGTAGGATTTTCTTCATTCTAGTTTTGATATAAACGATTTCAAGCTCGAGAATTCTACATTTTTCAATTCCTATACTCAGTCAAGTTTTATTTATTTTGTTTAATTATTCTGTATTATGTTTAATTACAGCTTTGTTCTGAATGTCCATTGTAATCTCAAACTTCATGTATAGACCCATGTCTAGACTCAATCTTAATAGTAAATTTCAGTTCATTTTCGTTTCTACATCTTTTGCCACACTAGCTTAGAGTCCTGGTTGGGAATAATGTGAAGAAATATTGTTCCCAACCACTACCATGATTATGTGTGAGAATCAGTGGCAATCGATTGGACACAGAATCCAATCAATTGTGATAGATTCCAAGCCAATCGATTGGTGCTTATGCCAATCGATTGGGAGTCATTTCACACCAATCTATTGCCTATAATAGCAATCGATTGGTATGCTTATGTCTTGGGCAAAATCCTTATAGTATTCCAGTGACTTCTATTTCAGAAATTGAACCCAAATCGATCATTCAAAAGTTCAAATTGCAAACTGATTTTGAAATATAAGCCCTTTCGGCTAATTAGTTCAATGAACATACATAACGAACACATCGAATATCCTATATTTGATTTGTTTATCATAGTTCATAGTTTTAATTAGTTGCTATTTCAGTTGTTCATTGTAAGTAAGGTAATTCAACCACTAGTTATGTGAAATTCACACATTTAGTGTCTAGGTTACTTAACTTAATCGTTTTTGAATTATGGAATGCTAGAAGGATGAAACCCTTATTGTACGTTAATGCTAGGTCATGGTAGTGGTTGGTACAATGAAAACTCACATGTTCCCAACACCTTTTTCATTTATAATTTAAAAATTGCATTACTTAATTCTGTTTAATTTAGTTACTTTACTTTAACTTATTTAGTTTTAGTCTCGAGTTCAGTAGGATCGTTAGAACCTCCATTTTAAAAGAAATCATCTTTTATTTTCTTTAGGATTCAATCTAGATTTCTCTGTCCCCAATTTCCCGTCCCTTGGGATACGACCTGGTCTTACCAGTTATCACTCGACGCAACCGTCTACACTTGAACGTACTCTTAGGAGAACACACTTTCAGTTGTGTCAAGTTTTTGGCACCGTTGCCAGGGACGGTAACGAAGGCCAGAATTTTTAGATTGATCCGATCCTTTCTTATCCCATTTCTTTCTTTCTTTTTTCCTTTCTATTCTTCAGAACACAAACTGTGAAGTTTATGTTCTTCTATGTCCTTCGACTCCACCGAAGCTTTCATCACAGATTTTTACTGTGATGATAGTACTAATAATCCCATTTTTACTCCTTCAACCTCTGATACAATGGATGATACAGAAAGTCAATAAGGAGAAAATAGGGCTAATCTCATCGATGATGGTCAACGCCCTCTACGTGAACTTCTAGCTCTTGATCAGACAGCCTTACCTTCTTGTATTCGCATCCCGCCACACCCAGGAACAGTCCATTTCCGTAATGGGATGATCCAATTGTTACCAACTTTCCACGGGATGGAAAAAGAGAAGGTATATCTACATATTCAAAACTTCGAAGATGTCTGTGGAACCTTCACCGATCAAACCTGCCCGGGTGATATAATTTGACTAAAGCTTTTCCGGTTTTCCTTGAAGGATAAAGTGAAGTCATGGTTATTATCACTTAAGCCAATATCTATTTCAACTTGGCCAACAATTCACAAAGCCTTCCTTAAGAAGTTCTTCCCCAATCAGTTAACGACCGATATCTTGAGACAAATCAAGACACACGATCAAAAAGAGGGAGAGACTTTCGCTGAGGCATGGGAGCGATTCAAGGATTTGTTATTGCTCTACCCACATCATGGTTTCGAGAAGTGGCGAACGATAAGTTTCTTCTATAACGGCCTCAATCCGAAATCAAAGAAACTTGTAGAAATCACAAGTGATGGTGAGTTTATGAGCAAGAATACAGACTAGGCTGAAGCCCATTTTGAATGGCTAGCCGAGCATTTGCCTAAATGGGAGACGCAAGTGACAAGAACTCAAACAAGCTCGAGTTTAAGTCAAAAGAGTATTTACCAGTTGAAAGCTGAGGATGGTTTAATGGAGAAATACGAGCAATTGACTCATAAGTTGGAGGCACTAGAAGCAAAAAAAAAACCTTGTAATACACTTTGCTTCTGAAGAATCGTGTTCAAGTTGTCTTCAAATGGGGCATACCTCTCAATATTGTCAAATTTATTCTGTTTATCAAGAACAGAACCCCGTAGTGGTACATGTTGTAAATGCCCCAAATCGTTTCAACCCCAATAGTAGATGGAGCCATCCTGGTTTTGATCATAGAAATAGTGCTGCCACAGTAAACCTATCTCAACAGTGGCAACTGAATCAGGGAAACCAATACCGACCCCAAAATCAAGGGTACCAACAGAACTACCAACCTGTTTCTACCTATCAACAAAGTCAAGAGTACCAACAAAATCATTATCAACAAAATCATCCACCTTAACCCAACTACAATCAAGGGAACAATAACCAATCAACATCCAACACTTATGTGCCACCTCATAAGAAGGCATAAGAGGATCCCAATACACTCATGATGCAGAAGATGATGTAGCTGATGAGTAAACTCAATACAAGTATGGAAAGATTGGCTGCCTAGCAAGGGGATAGAGAGAGAATGATGTTCCCAGCACAACCAGAGCCGAATCCTAGAGGCCAACATTCGGGTACAGGCCCTTCGAGGTCGGGACCACACGAAGAGGCCAAGGCTATAACTGTGTTGAGAAGCAAAAAAGTGATTGAGAAAGCTTCTCCTCCCCCATACCCTTTGGTTGAGATGGAAGATGAGATCGAATATAAAGAAGAGTTGGTGGAAGAAGAGAAAGAGGGCAAAACAGATGAGCCCAAAACTACAACTCCCGAGGATGCCGAGATAAAGAGAAGGCCTGGAAAAGAACCTTTTCTCGAGGAGGTACTAAATCCCCTTTTTTGACCCCATATCCTCAGAGGTTAAAGAAACCTCAACAAGAAACCAAAAGTCAGGAGTTTTTGGAGTTATTCAAGCAAGTAAAAATCAACCTCCTACTCCTAGACGCGATTATACAAGTGCCTTCCTATGCCAAGTTTTTAAAACACTTATGCACTATTAAGAGGAAGCAAAGTGTCAAGAAGAGTGCTTACCTGACCTACCAAGCAAGTGTGATTATCAAGCACGATTTGCCTCCTAAATACAAGGATCTAGGTACACTAACAGTTTCTTGCATAATTGGTCAGAAAAAGTGAACAATGCTCTGCTCGACTTAGGATCGAGTGTCAATCTCCTACCGTACACTGTTTACCAATAGCTAGGGTTGGGAGAGCTTAAACCCTCTCGAATTACTCTCTAACTCGAAAATCGATCAATTAAATATCCACGAGGAGTTCTGGAGAATGTTTCAGTCCAGATTGACACTTTTGCCTTTCCTATTGACTTTGTCGTTTTAGACACCAAGCCGGTATATAATGCCAAATCCCAGATTTTGGTGATCTTTGGACATCCCTTCCTTGTGACGATCAATGCAGCAATCAAGGTAAGGAGTGAAGTGATGATCGTGGTTTTTGGGAACATGACATTGAATATCAAAATCTTTTCGAATCCCAAAATTGAAGATTTTGATGATGATGAAGAGGAAGTAAATTGGGTGGAGTCGGTAATCTAGGATTATTTTAACTCGACTGCTCCCTCTGATCTTGTGGAGTCCATTCTCACTAACTCGTGTTATGAATTGGATAGATACACTTCACAAGATGAAGAGATGAGTTAAATGTGTGCAATATTGGAGGTTGTAGAAGAGAAAGTTGCAAGAGCAATGTGGATGGCCCAATATGAACAATTACCTGCAAAGACAAAGTTGGCAGTGCCATCAAACCTGTAATGTCTAGAGTTGGAATTGAAAGAGCTCCCAAAGAAATTGAAATATGTATATCTGGGAGAAGAAAAGACCTTTCTTGTAATAATTTCATTCATTTTGAACAGGAAGGTAACCTGATAAAGTTGCTCAAGCAACACAAGAGTGCGTTGGGATGGATCGCCACAGACTTAAGAAGAATAAGCCCATCCATATGCACCCATAGGATTTATCTAGAGGAAGACGCAAAACCATGTCAACAAAAGCAAAGGCGTCTAAACCCAAATATGCAAGAGGTAGTAAAGAAAGAAGTTATGAAATTACTCGATGTTGGGGTAATCTATCCGATCTCGGATAGTCCTTGGGTAAGTCTGACTCAAGTAGTGTCGAAGAAAGCCGACATTATAGTGGTGGAAAATAAGGAAAGAGAGTTGGTGCCTACATGTGTGACCATGAGCTGGCACATGTGTATTGATGACAGAAGATTGAATGCGATGACTCAAAAAAACCACTTCCCATTACCTTTCATGGACCAAATGCTTGAAAGAGTTGAGGGTCACTAGTTTTACTGCTTCTTGGATGGTTATAGTGGTTATAACCAGATTGAAATTAATCCTGCTAATCAAGAAAAAATCACTTTTACCTGTCCGTTTGGATCATTCGCATATCGCCGGATGCCATTTGACTTATGCAATGCACCTACTACTTTCCAAAGGTGTATGCTGAGCATTTTTAGCAATATGGTTGAAAAGATTATGGAAGTATTCATGGATGATTTCTCCGTATTTGGAAATAACATTGATGATTGTTTGGGAAATCTCCAAAAAGTTTTACAAAAATGTAAGGATAAGAACTTGGTCCTCAATTGGGAAAAATGTCACTTCATGGTGACAAAAGGAATCATCCTGGGGCATATTGTTTATGCTAAGGGAATACAAGTAGATAAGGCGAAGATTGATATAATTTCTAATCTTCCCATCCCTACCACGGTGAAAGATATACGATCATTTCTGGGTCACGCCGGTTTTTACCGGAGGTTTATTAAGGATTTTAGTGCTGTATCTAGGCCACTGTGTCAACTTCTTGCAAAGGACATAGCATTTGAGTGGACCAGCGAGTGCCAGGATTCCTTTGATAAATTCAAGCATCATATCACTATAGCTCCGATAATGAAATCTCCAGATTGGAGCCTTCCATTTGAGCTGATGTGTGATGCTAGTGACATTACGATCAGGGTTGTGTTGAGACATAGGAGGGACAAGAAGCTGTTTGTGATATACTATGCTAGTCGGAGTCTTGATGGAGCCCAAAGAAATTACTCCACTATCGAAAAGGAGTTGCTGGCTATGATATTCGCATTGGAAAATTTTAGACAATATCTCATTGGCTCGTAGATAATTTGCTTTACAGACCATGTCGCATTGAAGTATCTTTTATCAAAGAAAGTTACGAAGCAGTGATTAATATGTTGGATTCTGCTACTCCAAGAATTTGATTTAATTATCAAGGATAAAAATAAAGTAGAGAATGTAGTGGCTGACCACCTTTCCGGTTGACCTTCAAGGACAACTCCTCACAATCTGCTCCAATCCGTGATTCTTTTCCGGATGAACAATTATTTGCTGCGACTGTCCTACCCTGGTATGCAGATATTGTGAATTATTTTGCAAAAGGGGAGACCCTATCCCATTGGTCCACCCCTGACAGAAAAAGGTTTCTATCTATCGCTCGTTGGTTTTATTTTGATGACTCGTACTTGTTTAAGTACTGTGCGGATCAAGTGATAAGGCGATGTGTCTCTGAGGAGAAAATTTCTCATATCTTTTCCTCGTGTCACTCAGAAGCGTGCGACGGTCATTTTTCAGCCCAAAAGACTGCCCAAAAGGTGTTTAGCAGTGGTTTTTACTGGCCAACAATTTTTAAAGACTCTTATGCATTTTGTAGAGCATGGGCTAAATGTCAAATGCTAGGAAGCTTGTCCAGGAGAAATGAAATGCCAATGACCCCGATCATCATTATCGAAATTTTTGACTGCTGGGGTATTGATTTCATGGGACCATTCCTTCCGTCCTCTCACTATGAGTATATTTTTTTGGCGGTCGAGTATGTGTCCAAGTGGGTTGAGCCCATTTCGACAAGGAAAAATGATCACAGAACTGTGATCACATTCTTAAAAGAGAACATTCTTTCAAGATTCGGAACACCGAAGGCCATGATTAGCGATCGTGGGTCTCATTTCTGCAATAAGCCTTTCGAGGCACTGATGAAAAAATATGGGGTCAACCATAAGATTGCTTTATCATATCACCCATAATCAAATGGTCAGGCAGAGTTAGCCAATAGGGAAATTAAACCTATCCTGGAGAAGACTGTTAACATCAACAGAAAAGATTGGTCGTCACGCCTAACTAATGCTTTGTGGGCATACAGGACGGCATATAAAATGAACCTTGGAATGTCTCCCTATAGGATGATTTATGGAAAGACTTATCATTTACCTATAGAACTGGAACATAAAACGTACTGGGTCACACGACTGCTAAACTTTGATACTCATGAGAGTGGTACACTAAGGAAGCTCCAGCTCAATGAATTGGAAGAGATCAGGAATGATGCGTACGATCGTGCCCGAACGTATAAATCAAAGTTAAAAGCAAAGCATGATCAATCGATCCTGAGAAAAAAGCTTGAACCGGGACAAAAAGCATTACTTTACGATTCAAGGCTTCATCTTTTCCTTGGAAAACTGAGATCAATGTGGATAGGACCGTTTGTTGTTAAGGAGTTGTTCCCTCATAGGGCAGTGGAGATAGTAAACCCCAAAAATGGGAATACATTCAAGGTGAATGGGCAACGTTTAAAGCCATTTTTGGAGAGATTTGAACCAGAATCAAAGACCATCCAACTGGATGATCCTGATTATTCTGCTTGAAATCTTTGAAGGTTCTGTTATTGTATAGTAGTTTTCTTTCTCTTGGTGTATTTATTTATTTCTGTTCTAGTTCCATCTCTTAATTCTGTCTATTTGTTGGCTTGTCACGCCCCGACGTAGCATAAATATGGAAAGCGTTTAATTTCCTTTATGGACCCGTAGGTCGCGACAGTTTGAAGGATCGATTCCGTCCCAAAACGTCGAACAACATAAAACCATTAATCAGAGTAGGGCAACCTGGCTTATAAAAATTTTCTAACATATTACATCCTATAGTACGGGGTTTACTAAGGCACAGACCGCCTTGAAATAAGACAATAACTTATAGTCTATTACAGTCATCCTTATTACAAAACCAAATCATATCTTAAAAACACATAAACATAAAACATATAAAAGTAAAATCTCTTCTCAGCAACTGATCTCAATTAGCATAGTCATACGGTTCATCCTGATTATTACCTGCAAAGCCTGGACACGAATGTCCAGGACGCATCAACGCCGTCAGCTTCAAGAAGCTGGTGAGTATTAAAAACATAGCTTTGAATGTAAAAACATGCCCATTTACCTTTTTCCCATTTCCATTTGAATACCACAAGTTTATATTTATGATAAAGAGCTTGTTAGAAAACAACCACAACAATAATTAAAAGATAAATTCACACATATGTGACCGTGTATGAGAACCATGCACCATCTCATCTAACCGACTCTTTTCTCTCGACAAAACCCAACAACCCTCTATCCTACTCCTGGTATCTTTGAAATACTAAGATAGCCACACTTTAGCAACGGGGCGCCAGGGAGTGTCCAGTTTGCCTCACACTTTGGTCCGGGGTACCAGGGAGTGTCCAATGCCTCACACTTTGAATACCCTAACCGCCATGCAAATACCGGGGCAACCCCCACACAGGTATCCAGACTCGAGTCATTCAGGGAGTGTCTATAGGCCACACTTTAGCACTTCCATGGGTGCCAGTGAGTGTCCAAGTTCGGCTTCACACACTTTAACGCTTCCATGGGCGTCAGGGAGTGTCCATTTTTGCCACCTTCGCATTTCAAAGACACCCTCATCCTCTTTTTCAACTCCAACCACAATCACATCCACAACCACAACCATAACCACAGCCACAATTACAACCACAACCACAACCACAACCACAACCACAACTCAAACTCATACTCTTTCCACACAATCATTACTCTTTTCCACACTATCATTACTCTTTTACACACTACCAACACTCACCATGCATGTACAACTGACTCCACATGAATGTCATCAAACTTTAAACATAAAGAAATTCACAGAATTAAAGAAATAATATGCGTACGGGGATTGAAAATTTGTAATTCATTGCCTTAATCATTTTAAACATAACTAATAGCATTCTAAAAACTGCTACTGAAATCCTCGTTTTCTGTCCAAACGGTGCAGAATCTGAGAAAATTGCATTAGACGAAAAGTGTGCAGAATCGAGTTTTTCTTGGGACAACGCGGGCAGAACCTTAAATTTCATTCGTTTTCCTAACAAAAATCTGAAAACAAAATTCTGCTACTGTTAAAATTAAAAGAGAAAATATTAGATTGAATTTCTAATATACTTTTTCTGCTACTGTAATCCTCATTTTCTGCCCAAACGGTGCAAAATCTGAGAAAATTGCATTAGACGAAAAGTGTGCAGAATCGAGTTTTACTTGGGACAACGCGGGCAGAACCTTAAATTTCATTCGTTTTCCTAACAAAAATCTGAAAACAAAATTCTGCTACTGTTAAAATTAACTACCTAAATCAGTAAATAAGGAATGAGTTACATTTGGAGTGAGTTAGTAATACTCACTGTGATTAAGTGCAAAGAGATTTGTTGAGAAAGATAACCAAATCAAGAAATCCAATACAAGCTTGGCTATGGAAATTGAGGAGCTCTTCTCTCTAGAAATTTTCAGCAAATTGAACTCTCAAACTTTCTCTTTTCTCTCTGAAAATTCTTTCTATTTCAATTTGTAGAATGTGCAGAGTGTGTGTATGAGAGTGTTGTAAGTGTGTATATATAAACTCAGCAATTATAGGATCTTGGGGCCCAAGAATTTCTTAGGATTTCTTTATAACCCACTTTGGTTTAACAAATCTTATAATTAACCACTAATTTCTAAACTATTAGTAGATTAATAGGATTGTGTATAATGTGTAGATACCCACTAACTCTTCATCATATAAGTGGAGTTATACCACTCTCGGATGATCCAAGGGCCAAGTATATAGGGGTCAATTTGTGGGTGTTTGGCAATTAAGCTATAAACTTAACAATTACACATGCAAGGTACTCATTGCCAAACAAAGCACAATCAAAAGATTACTTTTCCATTAATTACAAAGAATGTGCAAAATGATGTGTATCCACTACACATAAAGCTCCACTGATAATTGCAAGGGGTAGGTGGAGTTGATGTGGGCCAAGGTGTGTTTGGGAATTCTAGCTTATGGCATAAGGACAACACACATACTACAAGCATTTGCCAAACAAGGCCTAAAGAAAAGCATCAGCAATAATAAATGGGTATAAAGAAATTTGTCCAATCAGTCACTCCCAAAATTCTGTGAAAATTTAGCACTGCGCGGACAGTTTTAAACCTAAACTGGTATTTTCGTGACACGGTGTTCATCACAAAAATACAAAAAAAATTCATTTTAACGTAGGAAGTGATTTTCTGGTTTCATAAAAATACTGATTGAATCCAAAGAAATTATTTTCACCGTTTTGAAATACAGATTTGAAATTTAACACAGGTATTGCCAGATTTTATGAAAATCGCATTTTGACCCCAAAAGAAATTTCAATAATGAGATTAGTCAAGAAATAAATTTTTCACATAAGGATTGAAAATAAAAGCAGACAAAATATATATAATTTTAAATATGACAATGCAAGAAAATTGCAGGTTATTACACCCTTCCTCCCTTAAACAGGATTTCGTCCCCGAAATCAAGACTAACTAGTCATGAAACAACTCCGGGTACTTCTTCCTCATATCAGCTTCTACTTCCCACGAGGCTTCATTCTCGTCATGGTGATTCCACTGAACCTTCACCAACGGGATATCCTTATTCCTTAACTTCTTGATACTCTGATCCAGAATCTTCACAGGTCTCTCCTTGTAAGAAACGTTATGACTCGTCTCAATGTCGTCATAACTAACCACGTGCGAGGGATCTCGTATGTATTTCCTCAACATACTTACGTGAAATACGTTGTGAACCCCAGACATCTTCGGTGGTAGTGCCAGTTGATAGGCCACTTTCCCGACACGTTCCAAAATCTCAAATGGTCCGATGAATCTTGGAGCTAGTTTCCCTCTTTTGAGACCAAAACGTACTACTCCTCGTGTTGGTGAAACCTTAAGAAGTACGTGATCTCCAACACTAAACTCCAGATCTTTTCGGCGTCGATCAGCATAACTCTTATACCGGCTCTGAGCGGTTCTCATCCTTTCCTTGACCAAGGAAATCTTCTCGTTGGTTTCTCTAACCAAATCTGGTCCCAACAATTCTGTGTCCCCAACTTCTGCCCAACACAATGGAGAACGACATGGTCGTCCGTACAGTGCTTCGAACGGAGCCATACCGATACTCGTATGATAACTATTGTTATAGGCAAATTCAACCAACGGCAAGTGTGTCTCCCAAGATTCTTCAAAATCGATCACACAAGCCCTAAGCATATCCTCCATGATCTGATTAACACGCTCAGTTTGCCCATCTGTCTGAGGGTGAAAAGCAGTACTCATCTTGAGTGAAGTTCCCATAGCTTCTTGCAGACTTTCCCAAAATCCAGAAGTAAAACGTGCGTCACGGTCTGACACAATCGTCACAGGTGCACCGTGAAGTCGCACAATTTGTTGTATGTACATCCGGCTCATCTTTTCCACCGGGTATGTCATACTATAAGCGATAAAATGAGCTGACTTCGTCAATCGATCCACAATTACCCAAATAGCATCATGATTCTGCTGCGACCGGGGCAATCCTACTACAAAATCCATCGTAATGTGCTCCCACTTCCAACCAGGAATAGGTAGCGGTTGCAACAATCCTGACGGTCTCTGATGTTCGGCCTTGACTTGCTGACACGTCAAACACTTGGATACAAATTCGGCCACATCCTTCTTCATGCCTTCCCACTAGAAATTCCTCTTCAAATCTTTATACATCTTAGTTCCTCCCGGGTGAACTGTATATCTTGACTTATGTGCTTCTTCCAGGATATCCTTCCTAAGCTCTCCAACATCCGGCACACATAATCTATTCCTGCACCGATACCCTCCATCGACTCCCACTTTCCATTCTGTCGGGTCCTTCTCTGACATCTTCTTGAACCATGATTGAAACATCTCATCTTCTTTCTGAGCTCCAAAAATGAGGTCAATGAGAACAGGCTGTAGGATAAGACATCCGAAAAGTTGTCCTTCTCCTTCTTCAGCACTCTGTACATCGAACTCCGCCAACGTCTCCAATGCTCGCCATTCTCTAACCATTAAGGAGGCGATCGTCTCCCGAGTTTGCCGACTCAAAGCATCAGCGACCACATTAGCTTTACCAGGGTGGTATTCCAACGTGAAGTCGTAATCTTTGATCAACTCCATCCATCTGCGTTGCCTCATGTTCAACTCTTTCTGTGTGAACAAATACTTCAGACTCTTGTGATCGGAGAACAAATCAAACTTCTCACCGTAGAGATAATGTCTCCAAATCTTGAGTGCAAAAACCACTGCTGCCAACTCCAAATCATGAATAGGATAGTTCAACTCATTCGGCTTCAGCTGCCTGGATCCATAGGCTATAACTCTGTCATCTTGCATAAGTACACACCCTAGTCCTTGATATGATGCGTCACTAAAGATAGTGAACTTCTCACCAGGCTTGGGTATTGCTAGTACTGGTGCGGTAGTGAGTCTCTCTTTCAACTCTAGAAAGGCTCGCTCATGCTTCTCTGTCCATTCGAATTTCAAATTCTTCTTCGTCAATCCAGTCAATGGTGCGGCTATTTTAGAGAATCCTTCAACAAATCTTCTGTAATAGCCTGCGAGTCCAAGAAAACTCCGAACTTCTGTAGGGTTGCTTGGCCTAACCCAGTTGGATACAGCATCGGTCTTGGACGAATCCACAGAAATTCCTTGAGATGACACCTTGTGTCCCAAAAATTTCACTTCTTGCAACCAAAACTCACACTTACTGAACTTGGCATACAAGTGGTGGTCCTTAAGCGTCTGCATCGTAATCCGAAGATGTTGCTCGTGTTCTTCTCTTGACTTAGAATAGATCAAAATATCATCAATAAAGACGATGACAAACTGATCTAAATAAGGCTTGAACACTCTGTTCATCAGATCCATAAACACTGCCGGGGCGTTCGTCAATCCAAACGGCATCACCAGAAATTCATAATGACCATATCGGGTTCTGAAAGCAGTCTTAGGTATGTCTTCCTTCCGTACCCTCAACTGATGATATCCCGACCTAAGGTCTATCTTGGAAAATATCGTAGCTCCTTGTAGTTGATCAAATAAATCGTCAATCCGAGGCAAAGGATACTTGTTCTTGATCGTCACTCGATTCAATTCTCTGTAGTCGATACACAGCCTGAGCGTCCCGTCCTTCTTCTTCACAAATAACACCGGTGCTCCCCAAGGCGATGTACTTGGACGTACAAAACCTAGGTTCTCGAGCTCTTGAACTTGTCCCTTCAATTCTAGTAGTTCTGTGGGGGCCATTCTGTAGGGAACCTTGGTAATCGGTACGGTACCCGGTATAAGCTCAATACAGAACTCTATACTTCTCTCGGGCGGTAATCCAGAAATGTCTTGAAATACTTCTTCGAAGTCCTTGACTACAGGTATAGATGATGCTGTCACCTCTGTACTGACGACTTCGATGTTGGCTAAACATCTTGTGAGGAACATATCTCCCGAAGGGTTACATTGAAAATCAAAGGGTTGATTCTCATTGTCGGAGAATGTAATTCTCTTCCTCGCACAATCCAACTTCACTTGATTCTGAGACAGCCAATCCATTCCTAGGATTATGTCAAACTCCTTCATCGATAGGACGATCAACCTTGCAGGGATTTCTTGATCACCTAATCTTAAGGGACAATCCTTGCACACATGCCCTAAACTGACCGCAGCTCCTATTGGTGATGTAGCCTTCAAAGCTGTCTCTAAGCGATGAGGTAAGATACCCAATCTCCGAATTGTATTAACAGATATGAATGATAGAGCAGCACCCGTATCAAATAATACTCTAACATGGGAGTTAAATAGAGTCAATGTACCTTCCACTGCTTGCTGATCAGGTTGAACTTCTCTAAGATCTCCTTCTTCATATACAGCTCCATCATATCCAGCGGCATCAGGAATAACAGCATTCAAGCGGGTCTGACCCTGTTGTCCATAAGTTGCTTGCTTAGGAGCAGTACAGAACCTGCTGATGTGACCTGGTTCACCACAGTTGAAGCAGACTATTCCTGGCTGAGCAGCACGCCTTGGTGCCCTGCAGTCCCGAGCCACATGTCCAGGGTTGCCACAGTTGAAGCACTTTACGCCACTACTTCCTTCTCCTACTCGGGGTTGAGTCGGATAGGTAATAGCTTGTGCCTTCTTGCTTCCGTCAAAGTTCCTCTTCTGCCCTTGGGTACGATTCATTGGTGGTCTATTCCCAAAATTACCCCTCTGAGGTGGTCGGAATTCAAATTGTTTGCGATATACTCGAGCATCTTCTTCCAGATCGGTAGCCAGGCCGACTAGTCCTTCAAACGTCTTGTCTAGGTGGCCGAGAGTCAGGCGACGAATCTGCGGTGCCAACCCTTGGTTATACTTCCGGATCTTCTTCTCCTCAGTATCAACCATGTGCGGGGCAAACCGTGACAGCCTCTCAAACTGTGTGGTATACTCTTGCACCGTCTTGGTTCCTTGCGTCAGATCCATGAATTCCTTCTCTCTTCTGTGCCTCTCCGTAGCCGGGAAGTACTTCTCCAGAAATCTTCCTTTGAACGCTGTCCACGTCATCCCCATCGCAGCTGTGTTTCCGATAGTGGCTATGACCGAGTCCCACCAATCTGCAGCGGCGTCGGTCAGTTGAAAAGTAGCCAATCTCCTCTTGTCCATCTCGTTGCATTGGACAGCTTCGAACATGCGATCCATCTGTCTTAACCATTGCTCCGCCTTCCAGGGATCCGTGGTACCCGCAAATTGCTCGGGTCTGAGCGCACGGAATCTTTCCAGCAGCTTATCTCCCGTCTGGCGGTCTCGTTGGTTTTCATTCGCATTACTAACCCTCTCGAGACGTCTAATAAAAGCTTCAAATATTCCCGTGGGGTCGGCAGCCTCGGGCGCTCCTTCAATCAGATTTCTGTTCCTCCTTGGTCTTCCAGCCATTCTATGCATGATAGGGGTAGTAGAATGAGAAACATGCATGCAACAGTACTATGACGAAAATTTTCAAAGTAGTATATATCACTATAACACATACTCGTATTATCACATAAGCATACAATAAAATATATATTGAGTACATATAACACGTATTCGAACTAGGGCTGTCTAATAGCAAAGAGGTTGTATTCTTATCCTCTAGACTCTGGTTGTGGGCCATACTGACTTTTCCAAGATTTGACTTAGGAAGTTCGTCAGTGCCTAAGCTATTAATGAGGGCTATGGTATGCTTTAACTCCTTAGAAACTCGGCTACTATATGTCTGTAGGGGCATCATAAGTTATGGTTATCTCGGCTAATCCTAAATGGATATGTCTGAAGGTATATGGAAATTGCTATCATTCTTGTCGATGTGACAAGACAAACGGGTAATCATTTCTATGATAAAACCAACTTAGAATTTTAGTTTCTGAACTAAGGGTAATCCGTACTAAACTAAAACTGGAACTTGGTTGTATAGCTTAGTAAAACTTAAGGGTAACCTATGTCACTAATCTATGGCGTGAATAACTGAGCCTGGTCAATCTAGAAAACCTATGGCTCTGATACCACCAAATCCTGTCACGCCCCGACGTAGCATAAATATGGAAAGCGTTTAATTTCCTTTATGGACCCGTAGGTCGCGACAGTTTGAAGGATCGATTCCGTCCCAAAACGTCGAACAACATAAAACCATTAATCAGAGTAGGGCAACCTGGCTTATAAAAATTTTCTAACATATTACATCCTATAGTACGGGGTTTACTAAGGCACAGACCGCCTTGAAATAAAACAATAACTTATAGTCTATTACAGTCATCCTTATTACAAAACCAAATCATATCTTAAAAACACATAAACATAAAACATATAAAAGTAAAATCTCTTCTCAGCAACTGATCTCAATTAGCATAGTCATACGGTTCATCCTGATTATTACCTGCAAAGCCTGGACACGAATGTCCAGGACGCATCAACGCCGTCAGCTTCAAGAAGCTGGTGAGTATTAAAAACATAGCTTTGAATGTAAAAACATGCCCATTTACCTTTTTCCCATTTCCATTTGAATACCACAAGTTTATATTTATGATAAAGAGCTTGTTAGAAAACAACCACAACAATAATTAAAAGATAAATTCACACATATGTGACCGTGTATGAGAACCATGCACCATCTCATCTAACCGACTCTTTTCTCTCGACAAAACCCAACAACCCTCTATCCTACTCCTGGTATCTTTGAAATACTAAGATAGCCACACTTTAGCAACGGGGCGCCAGGGAGTGTCCAGTTTGCCTCACACTTTGGTCCGGGGTACCAGGGAGTGTCCAATGCCTCACACTTTGAATACCCTAACCGCCATGCAAATACCGGGGCAACCCCCACACAGGTATCCAGACTCGAGTCATTCAGGGAGTGTCTATAGGCCACACTTTAGCACTTCCATGGGTGCCAGTGAGTGTCCAAGTTCGGCTTCACACACTTTAACGCTTCCATGGGCGTCAGGGAGTGTCCATTTTTGCCACCTTCGCATTTCAAAGACACCCTCATCCTCTTTTTCAACTCCAACCACAATCACATCCACAACCACAACCATAACCACAGCCACAATTACAACCACAACCACAACCACAACCACAACCACAACTCAAACTCATACTCTTTCCACACAATCATTACTCTTTTCCACACTATCATTACTCTTTTACACACTACCAACACTCACCATGCATGTACAACTGACTCCACATGAATGTCATCAAACTTTAAACATAAAGAAATTCACAGAATTAAAGAAATAATATGCGTACGGGGATTGAAAATTTGTAATTCATTGCCTTAATCATTTTAAACATAACTAATAGCATTCTAAAAACTGCTACTGAAATCCTCGTTTTCTGTCCAAACGGTGCAGAATCTGAGAAAATTGCATTAGACGAAAAGTGTGCAGAATCGAGTTTTGCTTGGGACAACGCGGGCAGAACCTTAAATTTCATTCGTTTTCCTAACAAAAATCTGAAAACAAAATTCTGCTACTGTTAAAATTAAAAGAGAAAATATTAGATTGAATTTCTAATATACTTTTTCTGCTACTGTAATCCTCATTTTCTGCCCAAACGGTGCAAAATCTGAGAAAATTGCATTAGACGAAAAGTGTGCAGAATCGAGTTTTACTTGGGACAACGCGGGCAGAACCTTAAATTTCATTCGTTTTCCTAACAAAAATCTGAAAACAAAATTCTGCTACTGTTAAAATTAACTACCTAAATCAGTAAATAAGGAATGAGTTACATTTGGAGTGAGTTAGTAATACTCACTGTGATTAAGTGCAAAGAGATTTGTTGAGAAAGATAACCAAATCAAGAAATCCAATACAAGCTTGGCTATGGAAATTGAGGAGCTCTTCTCTCTAGAAATTTTCAGCAAATTGAACTCTCAAACTTTCTCTTTTCTCTCTGAAAATTCTTTCTATTTCAATTTGTAGAATGTGCAGAGTGTGTGTATGAGAGTGTTGTAAGTGTGTATATATAAACTCAGCAATTATAGGATCTTGGGGCCCAAGAATTTCTTAGGATTTCTTTATAACCCACTTTGGTTTAACAAATCTTATAATTAACCACTAATTTCTAAACTATTAGTAGATTAATAGGATTGTGTATAATGTGTAGATACCCACTAACTCTTCATCATATAAGTGGAGTTATACCACTCTCGGATGATCCAAGGGCCAAGTATATAGGGGTCAATTTGTGGGTGTTTGGCAATTAAGCTATAAACTTAACAATTACACATGCAAGGTACTCATTGCCAAACAAAGCACAATCAAAAGATTACTTTTCCATTAATTACAAAGAATGTGCAAAATGATGTGTATCCACTACACATAAAGCTCCACTGATAATTGCAAGGGGTAGGTGGAGTTGATGTGGGTCAAGGTGTGTTTGGGAATTCTAGCTTATGGCATAAGGACAACACACATACTACAAGCATTTGCCAAACAAGGCCTAAAGAAAAGCATCAGCAATAATAAATGGGTATAAAGAAATTTGTCCAATCAGTCACTCCCAAAATTCTGTGAAAATTTAGCACTGCGCGGACAGTTTTAAACCTAAACTGGTATTTTTGTGACACGGTGTTCATCACAAAAATACAAAAAAAATTCATTTTAACGTAGGAAGTGATTTTCTGGTTTCATAAAAATACTGATTGAATCCAAAGAAATTATTTTCACCGTTTTGAAATACAGATTTGAAATTTAACACAGGTATTGCCAGATTTTATGAAAATCGCATTTTGACCCCAAAAGAAATTTCAATAATGAGATTAGTCAAGAAATAAATTTTTCACATAAGGATTGAAAATAAAAGCAGACAAAATATATATAATTTTAAATATGACAATGCAAGAAAATTGCAGGTTATTACATGGCTATAGGATGAATCCACAATAGTTCCTACCATATTTGTTTTACCATGGGATCTGCTCTCCAGGAACCCCAGAATAGGTGGAACAAGAAAGGCCAATATTCACTCTGATGTCCAGCTCGTACCCAGATTCTCAAAATGAAGCAATCACTGATATGAGCACCTGGGATCTTTTGTGCACAGCTCGAGAAATTCTGGAAAGCCTGCAGATCAACTCGGATGGAAAAGTGGTGGAATACGTCGTGGATTTTGCCGAAGGGGAAGATCTCTCTTCCCCAGAGCCTGAGCTTAATTGATTTGTATCACTCCTAGAGCTGAAAAATAAGATAGAATTTCATTTTCGTTTTCTTTTTGTTTGCTATCTATGGTTTTTCACCAAAATCTTGTAATTTTGGATGTTGAGAATCCACATTGAGCAATAAATTTGTTGATTTCTGAATAAATTCTTCCAAACTTGTGTTTTTACTATTGGGATGCTTGAAGTCTTGTCTTCTACTTTGAATGTGCAGTCCTGGACAGTTAGGGGTGATAGCATGAACCATATCTATGATCCTATGACCTTTGGGTATCAATCGATTGGATTTGATTATCAATCGATTACTTATCAACACTAATCGATTGCTAAAAGATGGCAATTGATTGTCATTCTCTCCAGACATAATTCTGTTCAGCTCCCCCTCTCTCTCTCACAAATTTCAAATCATCGAGAGAGAGAGAGAGAGAGAGAGAGAAGGCAATTTTGAGGGAGAGAGAGGGAGAAAATTCCCCCACTTCATCACATTCCATAATCACCATCCATCATCACTTTCATCCTCTTCTCCCATCATCTTCTTCATCGCGGCATCACCACTGCCATAGTGTGGACAAGGAGAGGAGAGGGACTTCACTGTTTCTCTACCACCATCAACATCATCATCATTCGTCAACATCCTAATCAATTTCATTCTCAATCATCAGTCGGAGTGGGTTTTGCCTCGTTTCCATAATCGCTGAATTTCTTGAGGTAATTTTCAAACCCACTTTTAATTTTTGAGCCCTAAATTGATCTAAACTTTAGAGGGAGCCCCTCATGGTCATAAGACCACTAAAAAGGTGATGGGGGGCGTGAGACCTTTGTTGTGGGCAGCCCCCATTTATTCGTTGATGGCAATCGATTGCCTTGGCATCGAATAACAATCAATTACCAATTTATGCCATTCGATTGGCATAAACAGAGAGACAGTTTGTCATTCCTTTCATCTTATATGTTTATTGTAGTCTTCATCTATGTGTTAATGAAGTTTTTGAGTCATGTATAGGCTTTTCAGCACAAAGTCCAACCTTGTACTGCACGTTTGTGCAATTAGTTGTGCATTTCATTGTACACCTAGCATTTTTGTTATACTTTTATGTTTATTGTAGCCTTCATCTATGTGTTAATGAAGTTTTCGAGTCAAAACTTATGATGAAGTTTTCGAGTCAAAACAGATTACGTATCTCAACCTTCATGCAGATTTTCACAATTAAAAGTTTGTTTTAATTCCAAAGACGTACAACCTAATACTTCTTAAACACGGACGACACATTGTGAACACTTAGATATAGCATTTCCCTTGGATATTGGGTGGCTTGCCTACTAGACTTCAAGCCTTTTAGGCTTTGTTTGATTCATGGATTTCGTCAGGAAAGGAAAACTTGTTCCCTCAAGTTTTCCCTTGTAATTTTCTTCATGCCTAAATAACATTAAATTTAAAAAAAAATTGTAAATTTGTAAAATAGTTGGGATTTCTTCTACACAACTGCTTGGACTTACTATAGTTGGCGTAAAATTTTGTTTCATTGTTTTAGCTAGAAAACAGAGAAAAAGGGGATATGTACAATTTTTCAAGTCCAATGCGTGATCTCGAAAAAAAAAACACGTCAGACAAAAAATTAAAAAAAATAATAAAAATAAAACAAATAAAAAATCAACCAAAAATGCCAAAAAAAAAAAAGAGAGTAAGTTATGGTGGTTTAAAGTTGACAGATAATATCACATATCTAATATTATATACCAAATATTATCTATTAGTTGGGCTTTTCACCAAATTTGAAAAGCATTGAGGGGCTTTTCACAAAACTGCCAAATCGTGTGGGTTTTTGGCTAAAACACCTAATTTTAAGAGACCTATGACCTAATATTATTATGTATAAATATCTAATATTTTCAACACAACAAAACATCAAAATAGAATGTTAGGAGGGTTAATTGTATCCATGTTTTTTTTAAAAAAAAACCAAAAATTAAACTAAGTGTTGGCTAACTGAAAAGTTAACCATGTAAGAGCATCTCCAACCATGCTCTCTAAATTTTCTCCAAGTTTTTTGTTAAAATTTCTATAAAGCTATTATAGTCACTTTTAAGTTTTTGCTGCAACCATGCTCTCTACAATAGAGAGCTTTAATTTTCAGATTAAAATTGGTAATTCCAATGTACTCTCTCTTCTCAAATGGGTCCTAATTGTGGTACTTTTTATCATTTTAATTTTGAATAGCTCCCCAAACATGCTCTTTATTTCTCTCTCTCTCCCTCTCTCTCTCTCTCTCTCTCTCTGTATATATATGTATCTATATATATCTCCCTTCACTTGTAGAGACTAAAAAAGTTTTTCTTCGTTTCGGAGAGCCATTTCGCCCATTGGAGCATGAAATGTAAGAATTGACTATTAAATGGCTAAGACTAAAGTAGAGAGCATGGTTGAAGATTCTCTAAATGAGAGTAACTTTTGTAAAAGTTTTACAATTTCATAATAAGCTCCCTAGTTAACAATTAGTTCACTAAAGCCCCAATATTTTTTAAATCTATCATATATACACTTTTTTCTTGTCGAAAACTGAGTGGGGGTAGCTCCCTCTTCATTTGCTCAATCACTAGGGCAGTAGGGCTAACACACTCTGGAAATTAATTTGAAAGCCATTAGCTGCTAGATTGTTGAGTGTTAACACATATGTATGTATGTATATATACATAAATATATATTAGGAATATAGACTTGTTTCAATATCACTTATACAAATCTATTAGAATGTCACTGATTGTGACGCCACGCCCCGCCACGAGTCCCGGCGGCGGTGTGTCTGTTGGCGGAAGTATAATAATAAACCATAACAGTAGGCTTTGACACCAATCGATAACTCTCCGAGTCCTAGACTCCAAGGGCTAAATGTAATATACGTTTCTCATTTGGAAAACATTTATAAAACATAAATCTGGTTTTCATTTAGAAAATATCCTTTCTTGAAACAATACATTTTCAAGATAAAGCAGTGGAAAATCAGAGTTTAAGCTATCATGTTATTTGAAAGCGGGTGGAATAATACTTGTCCAATCATAACATAACAGGTTCTGTAAAACAGAATTTATTACATCATTTAAAATCAAAAATCCCATAAACAGGGCCTTCAAACAAAACGGAAGCTCATCAAATATCGGGGGCCTTGCCCTTATCTATATCACCTGAAAAAAAGATTTTATAGTCCATAAGCCATGGAGGCTCATAGAGTCATATAACCACACAATAACATCTATTACATAATATGCATGAGTGAAATGAATGCCAATGTTATGCATGAAAAACATTTTCATACCTTTTCAAATAATCACCCTCAATCATCAATATAATTACTCGAACCATGGGCTTCGCGTCCACGGAGGCCTAGCCTTCAACGTGCGGGACTTTGGGCCTTACGAATTACACGGAGGCCTAGCCTTCAACGTTACGGGAATTTCTTGCAGCACATCCTGTAATTCGAGTTCCTAGCGGTACCCATCTCACACGCCTACCCACAAATCTGGGATTTCTATCTTTTCAAAACAAAATCCCTCAAAGAGGGTTTTATGTACAGAAGCCTCTAAGGTCTTCCCATTTCAAAAATTGAAAGCCTCTAAGGTCTTTCATCCCAAAACCATTTTCATAATTTATGTGTTCATGCTCATGCTTATGAAATGCTATGACATATGCGAGCTCTAAGCATCAAGACATATTCAACATTTCATAAATCACATATCAAATATGCTATCGATTTAAAGCAACACCATAGACATGCTGAAATCACCTAAGTAAACACATAAAACATATTAATTCATATAAACATGTAAGTACACCATTAACATGTTTTACAACTTTATTGAGAGTTATATGGAACTACCATTCACCGATGATAGACTTAATCACACAGAATAGAATCCCGAAAAGCCCAGTCTATTACAATCTATCATGTACAGTGATATAAGCACATTAGTGAGGTGTAATACTTTTAAGTACAAGTACAACTACTATTAAAGTGAAGTACGGCTCTTAAAGCTTAGGGTACAAGGCCCCTTAGATCATTACTGACTTAAGTACAGGAAAACAAAAGTTTTTATCAAATTGCCTCAACTCGCTTGCGCTGGCCGCTCGCGCGGGTCGCTCGGGCGAATTTCATACAGAAAGGCCACGGGTTCAATTTAAAACAGTTTTAAAAAATATGCCTGGTCGCGCATGCTTGGGAACGTGGAAGTTTGAATGACTGCTCTCCTCTCTCTATCACACCAAATTTCTCACAAACTCTCCATTCTCTATCACCAGCGACTGCTCTCTCTCTCTCTCTCTCACCAGTCCAGTGCGGCGCCGGTGGCTCAATCACATTCTCTCAGTCTCTCTCCGGTCCGGCGGTTGTAGAGGTATGTTTCTGATCTCTCTCTCTCTCTCTAGACTCAAACTCTTAGTCTGTGACTCTCTCTCTCTCTCTCTCTCTCTCTCTCTCTCTCTCAAACTCTCATCTCTCAGACCCTTGAACGGCTCTCTCTCTCTCTCTCTCTGTCCAAAGTGTTGTATCTATTTTTTCCCCAAGACAGAGGGTGTGTTGAATCTGTTGATTAGATTTATGTGTTATGCTAGAAATGCAATATTCCAAATTGCCTAGTTTAAGCTTGTTCAAGTTTGATAGATCTAATTCTATGGTTCAGTATTACTATAAAAAAAAATAATTTATAAAAAAAGTTCGGTTGAATTTGAACCCGAACTTTCATTTCAAAACCGAACTATACTTTCAAATTTTATTTCAGTTTGGATTTTGACATCAAAATTCCCAACCCGAACCCGACCAACCCGACCCGATCTTGTCAGTTCGAACCCGAACTATCCAAATGCCCACCCCTACACACCACCACGTACATGCACAGGTAAATATTATACAGTACAAATTCCAAAACTGGTTTATTTTTTTAATGCAAATGCAATAATTAATAACGGGGTATTACATCCTACCCACCTTAAAACAAATTTCGTCTGTGAACGTTGCACATAGATAACAATCAGCACAGGAAATAAATAACTTAAGAAGAGAACAAATGCGGATATCGATCGCGCATCTCCTTCTCATTCTCCCAAGTAGTCTCCTCAGTACCATGGTGTCGCCATAAAACTTGAACCAAACGAATAGTTCTACCACAAAGCACATGCTCTTTAGCTCCAGAATTTGTACTGGTTGCTCCTCATAGGACGCATCTTGCTCCAACGGTAAATCAGTCCAATCTAAAACATGAGAAGGATCAAGTTCATATTTTCGAAGCATCGAAATATAAAATACATTATGAACTTTTTCCAATTGTGGAGGTAGAGCCAGCCGATAGACAACTTCACCCACATGTTCCAAAATTTGGAAAGGTCCAATGAAACGAGGTGAAAGCTTCTTGTCCTGTCCAAAACAAAGTATTCCACGACGAGGTGAAATCTTGAGAAACACATGATATCCAACTTCAAAAGACAACGGTCTTCTCTTCTTATCAGCATAACTTTTATGTCAGTTTTGAGCCATAAGTATCCTCGTACGAATCAGTTTTATCTTTTCAGTAGTTTTCCTTACTAGATCTGGTCCCAACATAGATGCTTCTCCAATTTCTATCCAATATACGGGAGAACGACACGATTGTCCATATAGGGCCTCGAACGGTGCCATCTGAATACTTGTTTGATAACTATTGTTATACGCAAACTCAATCAATGGCGGGTGGTCTTCCCAACTACCTTTGAAATCCATAACTCAATCTTGTAACATATCTTCCAAGGTCTGTATAGTACGTTCTGGCTGACCACCCATCTGAGGATGACAAGATGTACTCAATCTCATTTCTGTCCCCAAAGCTTTCTGGTGGCCTTCCCAAAATAAGGAAGTAAACCGCAGATCTTGATCCGACACAATCAAAATAGGGACTCCATGTAACCGAATGATCTCTCAAATATACAAGAGGCTAAGAACATCAACTGAATCAGTCAAACGCATTCCTAGAAAATGTGCAGACTTCATCAGACGGTCCATAATGACCCAAACAACATCATGTCCATGAGGCGACCTAGGAAGTGCTGTCACAAAATCCATTGTCACGTGCTCCCATTTCCACTCTAAGACTGGTAATGGTTGCAATAACCCTGCAAGTCTCTGATGTTCAGTTTTCACTTGCTGACAAGTCAAACACCGAGATACAGCGACATCGCGCTTCATACCCTTCCACCAAAATTGATGGCGCAAATTATGGTACATCTTGTTGCCTCTCGGATGCATTGCTAATCGTGAATGATGAAGTTCCTTCATCACTTGTTCACAAGTCTTATTCAAACGAATTCACGAGCTCAATCGAGCCTGAAATCTAGACTTGAGCTTATGTGATTTAGTAAGCAAGCCTAGTCTTTTATCAAATATGTTCATAAGAGTTTGTTGAGCACCTCGGCTCATATACAACCCTAAGAACATTGTTATTAAATTAAAAAAAAATCTAAATTTGAGATTTAAATATGGAAATAACACGATAATATTAAAAATTAATAGGGTTAGTTGTATTTTACCCCCACGTGGTTAGGTTTATTTTTACTTTATCCCCTATAGTTCAAAAGTGGACACTTAACTCCCTCGTGATTTTCAACTAAAGTATAATTAAAAAATTTCTCTCTAATACTCTCACATGGGGATTAAGTGTTAAAATTTTCCCCCACATAGGAGAGTTTAAGTCTCAAAATTAACCACATATAAACAATTAAATCTAAAATTAGCCCCACAAAAGGGTTAAGAGTTAAATTTTATCCTCATAGAGGTTAACGTCAAAATTAGCCTCACAAAAGGGGTTAATAGTTAATATTTTTGACAAATTTTAGAATTTTCATCAGTTTTGAGGGAAATCTTAATAGTGTTACTTTAGTTTGAAATTACGAGGTTAAGTGTCCACTTTTGAAGTACTGGGAAATAAAGTGAAAATGGGACTAACAATATAGGGTAAAATATAATAAACCCAAACTAATATGATAAATGTGGAGAAGTTATTCAGGGAGGAGTAATGCAAGCATCATAACAAATTTCACAAACACCAAAATGTGTCTACCTTTCTTGGTGGGGTCCACTGATACTATGGGGTCCACATAGGAGAGAGATAGACACATTTTGGTGTTTGTGGATTTTGTTTATAATATTTGTTATGCTCCCTAGCATTACTCTTCAGTGAGTCCATCATATCGTGTTATCATGCTGATGTGGTGTGACACCTCAATAATACGAAGACACATGTCCACTAAACTTAGGAAGTTATAACAAGTAGAAAAAGATGTACCCCTAAAAACAGGGGGTCCTGACAAATCATTTGGTATCAGAACTTGATATCAAAATTGGAATTGAAGGAAGATGTATGAATCTCATCCAAACAAGGCCTCAAATCAATTAGAACTTCTACTGTGACTAGCGAAATTTCAAGCCGGACGCAATTGGAGGAGATACTTCACAGATTTGGACCAAACAAGACCTTAGAGGTCACGACTACAACCAATCATTTGGACCGACAAAGATGAGGGTCACCATTGCTACTAGGAGACTCGATTGGGTTCCAACTGCCCAAATTGAACCAAACAAAGCCTTATACTGTAGCTGTTTAAACTTCTCGAAGTAGCCTAAACCCATTTGCAAAGCAACCAACACCCACTTGCGAACCCTCTTGAACCAAACTCGAGCCTCGAACTAGTCCATCATTGTGTAGTAACACCAGTTAGGTTCATTTCGACCATGATTATAAAGAATTGGCTAGGTATTGGCACTAACTCCAAGTTCAAGAAGCTTCGTTACTTGCATGTGTTTCATTTGAGACAATAGTGGGCTTGTGATTGGGTAAGAATTACTTCTGTAATTGATTTCTTGGATTGGATGAGTCGGTTCATTCTGAATTGTCTCTTTGATTTTGACTTTTGGATTTCTATTAGCTTTAGATTGTTCCGATTAGGTTGAGGTGGTAAATTTTGATAAGTATTTTGTTGTGGTTTGGTTTGTGTGTTGAGAATTGGCTTATTGGTTGTTTGTGGTTTGAGATTGTACTCTATTTGGGTTGTGGGTTTCTATTGATTGGTTTGGTGTAGACTTGTGGGTTAGAGATTTGATTCTCTTTTCTAGAACTTTGATATCAAGTTGATTATGAATTGCTATGGCTCAAAGAGGAAGAGGTAGAAGGGGTCATGGGTGAGGAAACGCCATGAACTTTAGGGATGGGGCTGAATTGCCTCATCCAATGGGACCGAATGGTACCCAAGAAGAAATTTCGATTCGTAGGAATAAAGTTGATGAATTACAGAGGCAAGTTACCGCCCTAATAGAGATGGTACAATGACTACAACCACATAGTGTGCGGCATGATGAGTTCGTTGACACTCAATCCCACTTTGAGAATCCTTTCGAAGTCCCTTAAAGGCGTCGGGATGTGGGTGAGCGACATGAAAGCAAGTAGGAACACAACATCAAGGTGGAACTCTCAGAATTTCATGGAAGCTTGGATCCGGATGAGTTTGTTGATTGGTTGAGTGCTCTTGAGAGGGTGTTTGATTACTATGAAATCTTTGATGAGAAGATAGTAAAGCTTGGGTCTATTCATTTGAAGGGACAAGCCTCGGCTTGGTGGGAATAATTGAAAATAAGTAGACAATGGAGGGGAAAAGGAAAAATTAAAGAGTGGGAAAAGATGAAAAAGAAGCTCACAGGACAATTCCTTCCTTTCAACTACATGCAAACTCTCTACAAGAATTTGCATAATCTTCGGCAAGTTGGATGCATGGAGGAATATACCGATACATTCTATCAACTTGTTGCTAGAGTTTATTTGAATGAGAGTGAGGAATAAATGGTGGCATGGTACATTAGCAATTTGAAACCCTCTATTCAAGACCCCGTTTCTCTACTTCCATTGGTGACAGTTTCGGAAGCTTTTAACCGTGCTATTGGTTGAGAAGCAACAAGTTCGGACCAACTCATGGTATGGGCAACCTTATCAAAGCTTTGGTAAGGTTGGTGTGTCTTCAAATGTTGGAAAAAACAACACTTGTAAAGATGGGCAACAAGCAAGAGTGAATAATGGAGTCACACCTTCACCGAATCTACAAAATTTTAATCGTGTGAGTGCGGGAAAGCAAACCCAAGGAGTCGGGTTTAAATGCTACAAGTGTGGGGAACCCAGTCATAAGTCTGCAGAGTGTCGGAAGATGATGGGAAACCAACCCAAGACACTTCTAGTGGAGGAAAAGGACAACGTGGAGGAAAATGAGGAATTCCCAATCTATGATGAAGCTCCAAACGAAGAAATTGGAGGTAATTTAGAGGAAGAAGAGGGACTGTCTCTTATGTTGAAGAAAACTCTTCTTGTACCTAAGAGTGAAACCGAAGATGATTGGTTAGGGACCAATATCTTTTATACCACTTGTAACATTGGTAGTTGTGTATACAACATGATTAATGATGGGGGAAGTTGCAAGAATTTGATCTCCCAAGAAGTGGTGGATAAGCTAAATTTGAAAATCGACGATCACTTACATCCTTATAAGCTCCCTTGGTTCAAGAAGGGGAATGAAGTCAAGGTGACAAAGAGGTGCTTGGTCTCATTTTCCATCCTCAAGAAATATTTTGATGAGGTGATGTGCGATATGATGCTTATGGATGCTTGTCACATATTGCTTGGGCGACCATGGCAATATGACCAACAAATGTTACATGATGGAAAAAGGAATACATACACGATTTATAAGGAGAAACAACAATATACATTGCTGCCCATGAAGGAGAAGGTGCGTTCTAAGCCTACAACAACTTCTTTGCTTACTTCCAAAGGGTTTATGAAGGAAAGCCGTGAGAGTGGTTGCATATATGTCTTAATTCTACAAGAAGGAAGTGCTGATTTTGAAGTTCCAAAGGCCGTGGAAGGGTTGTTGGAGAGTTACATTAATGTTTTCCCTCAAGAACTACCTCCCAAACTACCTCCCATGCGTGACATACAACATTGAATTGATCTAGAACTCGGTTATTCTCTTCCCAACAAAGCTGCGTATCGAATGATTCCTAAGGAAAAGGAGGAGTTACAAAGACAAGTTTGTGAACTTCTAGATCGGGGCTACATTCGGGCTAGCCTTAGTCCTAGTGTCGTTCCTGCTCTTTTGACTCCAAAGAAGGATGGGTCTTGGAGGATGTGTGTGGATAGTAGAGCAATCAACAAGATCACTATCAAGTATAGGTTTCTGATTCCTAGATTGGATGATATGTTGGATTGTCTGGTGGGAGCTAAGGTGTTTTCCAAAATTGACGTGAGGAGTGGCTATCATCAAATAAGGATCCGCCCGGGTGATGAGTGGAAGACCATATTTAAAACTCACAATGGTCTCTTTGAATAGCTCGTCATGCCATTTGGATTGACTAATACGCCTAGCACTTTCATGAGGGTTATGACTCAAACCTTAAAATCGCTTTTGGGAGTATATGTTGTGGTGTACTTTGATGACATATTGGTATATAGTCAAAGCTTGGAAGAACATGTGGTTCATCTTCAAAGTGTTTTTGATATTTTGCGAAAGGAAAAGTTTTATGGGAACTTGAAGAAATGTAGTTTTGCTACGAATAGAGTGGTATTTTTGGGTAATGTAGTGTCTTCTCTTGGGGTTCATGTTGATGAAGAAATTATCAAGGCAATAGTAGAGTGGCCTACACCTTCTAGTATGCAAGAAGTGAGGAGTTTTCATGGTCTTGCCACCTTTTATCGGTGGTTTATTCAGAATTTCAGCACCATAACAGCCCCTCTCACGGATTATCTTAAAAAGAAGTGTTTTGAATGGAATTTGGAGGCCGACGGAAGTTTCCAACACTTGAGAAGGTATTGACCAAAGTGCTTATCCTTGCCATGCCTAATTTTATTGATTGTGATGCTTCGGGAGTAGGGATTGGTGGAGTCCTTAGTCAAGACGGAAAGCCAATTGCCTTCTTTAGTGAGAAGTTAAATGGCGCGAAACTCAAATATTCCACTTATGACTTGGAATTCTATGCTATTGTGCAATCTATCAAGCATTGGAGTTACTATTTGGCTTATAAGGAATTCATTCTCAACACTGATCATGAAGTGCTCAAGTACATAAATAATCAACATCATCTTAACAAGCAGCATGCTAAGTGGGTAAGTTACTTGCAACAATTTGATTTCTCTTTAAAGCATAAGTCCGGAGTTCTTAATAAGGTGGTTGATGGGTTGAGTCGACATGCCAATCTTTTGGTAGAAATGAGGTCTATTGTGATTGGGTGAGTTCAAGAATCATTACCATAGAGACGCTTATTTTGCAAATGTATTGCATTGTTTACAAAATGGGCAGCAAGCTGCCTATCCTCAATTCATGCTTAAGGATGGGTTTCTTTTTAAAGGTTTGAGGTTATGTGTGCCCCAATGTTCCTTAAGGAACACATCTTGGTCGAACAACATAGTTTGGATCATTTTGGCAAGGATAAGACCCCAGAATTGCTCCAACGGGAATACTTTTTGCCGGGAATGCTTAAAGATGTTTCAAGATATGTTCAAAGGTGTCACGTGTGTCAGAAAGGAAAGGGGACATCAACTAATGCGGGTTTGTATTTGTCTCTACCTATACCAGATAAGCCTTGGGTGTGTATTAGCATGGATTTTGTGCTTGGTCTTCCCCCTACACAACAGAAGAGTGATTCCATCATGGTGGTAGTAGATTGTTTTTGTAAGATGGCATACTTCATTCCTTGTCGGAAGACCATGGATGCTTCGAATATTGCTAATCTCTTCTTTAAGGAAGTTTACAAATTACATGGGATACCTAGCTCTATTGTGTCCAATAGAGATGCTAAATTCCTTGCTCACTTTTGGCAAACTTTGTGGAGAAAGTTGGGAACGGAGTTAAATTTTAGCACTTCCTTTCATCCAGAAATCGATGGGCAAACTGAGGTGGTGAATAGAAGTCTTGGTAATCTTTTGCGGTGCTTGGAGAAAATCCTAAAAATTGGGAGGCCATTCTTCCATTGGCTGAATTTGGTTATAATTCCTCTCTTAACCGAAGCATTAATACCTCTCCTTTTGAAGCAATTTACGGTTCTACACCTTCAAGTGTTCTCAATTTGGCTCCTTTACCGCTTTCTAAGAAATCAAACTCCAAGGCTATGGATATGGTTGAATTTATGAAGCACATTTATGCTCAAGTGAGGTCCAAAATTGAAGAATCTAATGCTAAGTATAAAGCTAAGGTCGATGTGCACCGGAGAGAGCTTCTTTTTGAAGAGGGTGATCTTGTTTGGGTAGTTTTATCCAAGGAGCGGCAACCCCAAGGGTCATATTCAAAGTTGAATGATAAGAAAGTGGGTCCATGCAAGATTTTGAGAAAGGTTAATGACAATGCTTACAAGGTACAACTCCCTCAACACTTCAATATTTCCAACATCTACAATGTGAAGCATCTAGTTCCTTATCACGCGGTGGGTGGTGGCCCAACTTAAGGACAAGTCTTTTTTTAAGAGGGGGAGTATGATGTAGTATTTAGTACCTTAGTAGTGGTACTTTTGTTATTAGTTTCTTTTTTATGGTTATTTTGTGTTGGTCACAACCATGTGTGGTTAGTGTACCCTAGTTAGTAGTATGTATATATATATATATCTCTTTTTTCTCAGCTTTGTAGGAGTTTTTTGACATTACTTGGAGAAAAATTAATACAATTTAGAGCATTGTTTGGCTCTTCTTTGGTTTTAACCCCAAAAACCTTAATCTTTTACACTTTAATTCTTCCATATCTCTTTGATTTATGCTTGCATGGCATCATATTTACTTTCAATAGAAGCTTCTGATGTTCTTTTAGTCCTAATTGAAGCAACGTTTGTGTTTTTATTGTTTTCAGATTCAGACAAAAGATGGTTACTTATTAGGTTTTCAACGCGTGTCATCTCGCACTGGAAATTTAAGAGGACAAAGGGATCCTCCCGTACTGCTCCAACATGGTCTTTTTATGGTAATCTTTCTCACCATTATCTGTAGGATATCCGCAAGTTATTAACTTACGGACATCCTCATAAGATGTGCTTCGGATATATGTAGATAAAATATAAGTGCACCGATGGCATGCATTCATAAGATCTTTATCAGTGTTTATGAATATATTTTGTGAATTGTTAAAATATATGAGTTTGATGTTACTCTATAAGGTATCGCTACTTTGTTCTATTATCACATTAATTCCAAATAATTTAAAAGGCTTTTGAAATATTGTCATGCTCGTGTTGCTAGATAAGTTAGAGCTTTTTTTTCTTCAGCTTATTAAGTTTTGGATGTGAAATAAGGTGTAAAAATCAGCCTTCATTGACATTCATGATAGCTACATTAAGTGGAATATTTTGATGAACTTTGAAATAATGGATTAGCCAGTGTATGGAAACAAAGTGGGATGCGTGCCTCATATTCACATTAGATATTGTAGCCAAATAAGCGATAAGGACCTTGCGTAGTAAATCGCGTAGGTCCAGATTTCAAGCGCCCCGCCGCCACCACCACCGCCACCACTGCACACTTGTGCGCGCACACACTGCTCTGTTAAAAGGGCCCACCACCTAGTGTTTACCCTACCATGCTGGTGTTTGCACCCAAAAACCGCAAAAGGTTTTGGTGCCCGAATGGAAGGAACAAAACGAGTTTGGACTAGGTTTTATTCGGCGCATAGGTCAGCTGGACTACAGGCTCAAGTAAGTAATGGGATGATCGGGCTCATAGGATAAGTTCCCATGAGATGCAGAATGGGCTGAGGCATAAAGTCTGATGATGTAAAGGAAAACCTGCTACCCAATGAATAAGAAGGATGAGATATACGTTGATCGCACACTATAGTTTGAAGAAACAGCAACAGAGTTCAAGGTTTAAGCCCGATTAGATGGAGGCGTGCATATCACCGTCATAGGGCTCAATGTTATAAGTCAAAGAAGAAAGCCTGGCAGACTGGAAGTAACAGCAGCCCGATGGTAGAGGAGGGGAGTAAAAACATGTGTCTCATCGTTTCCTTATCTGTTGAGGCTAGAGTTAAGGAAAGGAGACTGTTTAGGAAGGGATTTGATCAAATCTAGCAGGATACAGAAAGTTAATCCCAAATTTTTTGGGATTGGGTCAAATCGTGATGAAGATGGAAAGAGTTAGGATATGGAAGGATTCTGGGCATCCTTATCTTGTCAAAGGCCTAATTGGAAGAACTCTTACCATATTTGGACTCTCTAGCTCCGTTATAAATATAGAGGCAGGCCAAGCTACCAAGTCACTCCGCATCACCCTTGAAAAATTGCATTCAAATAGCATTCATAACATTCAAAGGCATTCAACCTTGTGTTCTGGTTCTCTGCACTCATAGCAATAGGTCTGTCCTTTTGTTATCTTTTCTGTTTTTAATCTCTTTTGAACAATTAGAACCTGTTCTGATCTTGTTCCTTCGTTTTATTATTTTTCCAAACACATTCACTAAAATATTTGCATATTTTATTAATTGTTTGGGATTGTTTACCTAGTGAATTCATCACTATTAGACTTGTGCGCTTCAGTACTATCTATGAATCTCAAACCAAGGGTACTTTCCTACTTGGCCATCACAATGACCTGTTAGAAGTTAGATTTTAAAGCCTTGTGTATCACTCATACAAGCATTTTAGGAAATTAGTTTGCACAATCGAACCACTTTTGGTTCTGGCACGCTCGTGCAAAACTACAACAAATAGTTGGGTCATTTGGCGCATCCTTGGAGGGGTTCCTTATCACGAAAAAATAAAAATTAAACTTCTTCTTCAAGTAAGCCTCAACTTTTAATGGAGAGAGAGAGAGAGAGAGAGAGAGAGAGAGAGAGAGAGAGAGAGAGAGAAAGGTGGAAGAAAAGTAACTGAGTTTTGTTGTCATTATTATAAAAATATATAATATAAGACTTTGAACTATACAAACTTTAGGTGTTCTAAGCAAATCATTAAGTTATACACTATGTTACAAGGATTCAAGTTGGTATGTCCATTGGGTAGGCAAGTTCACTATAGGTGTCCTTCCAAGTTTCAGATCTTTTAAATCCCTAAATCTTTAGGCATGGTAGAAGGCCAAGTTATTGCCATAGCTATAGTCGCTTTATCATTGGCTTTGATCAAATAAAGTCCTAGTAAAATGTGGTTTATTCGACATGGGTATTGACTCAACATTTAACAATATCATACTACTAATGCAATAAATTTAGATAGGCTTGAGTTTCTACTGCTTTTTCGTTCGACAATTTTTGTTTGACACTCTCCCATAGATGGTTCTTCACAGGTCGTGTCTCAGACATTAGACCACCTCTTATAAAGTGTCCCAGTGTTGTCAATTATAAGTTATGAGGAAAGAAACAAAGTGAAAGGAGGAAACTGGTTGGGGATGACAGAGAAGTAAATGTGGATAATGTAGTTCTGTCAAACTAGGAAGCTTTTGTTGGTTAGAATAGCTTAATTTTGCTGGAGAGTACCGAAGAAGTGTTGACTAAGAATAAATAGGTTATGTGTTCTTAGAGATACAAGCATGTTGGTTATTGACGAAGTGTATTAACAGTTACACATAGCATGTTGGTTATTGAGGAAGTGTATTAACCGTTACACATTGCCGTAAAACTTTCTTTATTTCATAGACTTTCTAATTTAACAATGGACCATACAATATGATCCCCAATGTTGCGACATTGTCCGTTTGAATGCATAACATTTCCTTTTTGAGGAGATAGTGAATTGTGATCATAACTTTTGGAATGAAGAAGCATCATGCATTTTGAATGCCATTCATGAAGAGTAAATAATAGTAATGAGTGAATGCCCCTTGTTGACAATAGGAAATTCCTGCTTCATCTTCTGCATTTATGTCAGCATGAAATTGCTTCCTTTTTCTATGTGAATGTCTTCTCTATCTCTCTCCCCACTTCTCCACTTCTATATGGACATGTTCCAGGTCTTAAGTGTTTTTCTTTTCTTCAAACATAATTTTTTGATAAAAAAGTTTGACTGTCATGGGTTCCCTTGGTTGAAGTTTATCTGCAGTCTCATTATATTATTCAATTTAAAATTTGTTGGATATGTCATTAATCTTGGGGCTGTATGTGCATTGCACAAGTGAAACGTTCTTATTGAAATCACTCTATTTCACTGTTTTCCAACTTTTAATGTTCAAACAGTCGGGTGATGCGTAGTTTTTGGACTCAATTGACCAATCATTGGGATTTATCCTTGCTAATAGTGGTTTTGATGTTTGGGTGGGAATTGTGCGCGGGACACGTTGGAGTCACGAGTATGTATCATTATCAGAGAAAGTCAAGGTATTCAAGCTTATACATCTCTCTCTCTCTCTCCCTCTCTCTCTCTCTCTCTCTCTCTCTCCATAAGTTAAACAAACTCTTTCAAGTATGTATTGTTAGCTATAGTCATAGTTCAACGCCCATTGTGATGCATGCAAAGAGCCTGGGTTGGCCCCTTTTCACATTTACTGTGTTTGCTTTCATGTTTTTTGTTTCATTAATGAAGACATAGATGTGTAATGTATATGTCTCTACTTCATTGTACTCTTCCTACTTTGCCATCTATGATTTCGTCACGCCCCGACGTAGCATAAATATGGAAAGCGTTTAATTTCCTTTTATGGACCCGTAGGTCGCGACAGTTTGAAGGATCGACTCTGTCCCAAACGTCGAACAACATAAAACCATGATCAGAGTAGAGCAATCAAGACTTACAAATATTTTTCTAACTTATTACATATTACCACTCTGGGTCAGCTAAGGCACAAGCTGCCTTAAAACAAAACAATATCTATTGTCTATTACAGTCATCCTTATTACAGAATTCAGTTTATAACTTAAAACATATAAAAGTAAATTATCTTTCCAGCAGTGTTTCTCAATTTGCGTAGTCGTACGGCCCAGCAATATCATAACCTGAAAAGCCTGAACACGAATGTCCAGGGCGCATCAACGTCGTCAGCTTATTGAAGCTGGTGAGTATTAAAAACATAACTTTGAATGTAACACATACTCATTTACCATTTTCCAATTCCCATTTAATTCAACAAGTTTACATTAAGTAAAGAGTTCATTTTTAGAAAACAACCACAATATTATTTGAAAGCTATAATTCACATATATGTGACCGTGTATGAAAAATAATGCACTATCTCATCATACCGACTCTTTTCTCTCGACAAACACAACAACCCACTATCTCACACCAGTATCCTTGTAATACTCCGATAGCAACACTTTAGCACAGGGGTGCCAGGGAATGTCCAGTTTGCCTCACACTTTGGTCCGGGGTACCAGCGAGTGTCCAATGCCTCACACTTTAGTACCTAATCTGCCTCGCAAATACCGGAGGTAACCTCATGTAGTACCCAGACTCGGGTACCAGGGAGTGTCTGTAGGCCACACTTTAGCACTACCATGGGTGTCAGGGAATGTCCAAGTTCGGCGTCACACACTTTAATGCTACCATCGGTGTCAGGGAGTGTCCAGTTTTGCCATCGTCGCATTACAAAGATACTCTCACCGCAATCTCAACACGTCACACTTTGGTACACAATTACCAGGGAGTGTCCACAACACAATCTCAACCACACACTCTTTTCCACACTGACAACCACACACCATGCATGTACAACTGACTCCACATGTATGTCATGAAACCTTAAACAAAAGTAAAATGTTGAATTATAGGAACAACGTACGTGTGGGGATTGTTAAGTCGTAATACATCATTTCAATCATCCAAACGTAAGCAAATAGGGTTCTGTTTTAGTAAATTTCCCAAACAAAGCTTTAAAAGTCCATGAAACATCACCCAAACAGTTCCTTAACATAAAACAAGCAAAAACCAGAAATTGTCCAAAGTTGCGCACGCGGGCCGCTCGCGCGAAGGTCGCTCGCGCGATTTGCGCAATGTTCATTTTCTTTTATAAATCTTTTCCAACTGCCAGAATACAGGAAGATCGCACGCCCGGGTCGCTCGCGCGATCTGCCTAATTTTCATTTTTCTTATTAAGATCTTTTCTATCTGCCTGAAACCACATGGCTCGCGTGCGCGGGCTGCTTGTACGAGGGGTCACTCACGCGGGCCGCTCGTGCGACCCTGCGCGCGCGAGTTCACGCAATAGCTTCATCTTCCTCGCTGGTTATCCCCTGTTTCAGAAATTAAGGAGACTTTTGACCCATTTTTGATTCCGTAAGTTACCATGCCTTATAATATATGAATCTCTTCGGTTTTTTGCAAGGATTATGAATCTACAATCAATTTTACTTGAATCCAAACGCAGTTCACGAATTTTACAAAAAACTAAAAGATGACAAAACTTTAATCTTAGTATACTTTTTCATATGAATACATTAGACTTTAATACTTGAACTGTAGCTTCTAAGAACTATAATCTTTCTAAATCATCTCTAAAAACTTGTTTGGATTTAGTTTGTAAAATCACTCTTTTTCAAGTTTTAAGCTTTCATGAAAATCAACAGTGGTGAATCAATATATACATACATAAAGACAGTAATTGAGCATAAATTACATTTGGAGTGAGTTTAAAATACTCACAGATTTGATAAGGAGTAGAGAATTGTTGAGAAAGAATCCAATTTAGAAATTCCAAATGCAAGCTTAGTTATGGTGGAAGAAGCTCTTTATATTCTCTCTGTGTTTCCTATGTTGTAAACCCAGAATGTGTGTGTAATGAACAATGAGATGATAGTTAAATAGACTTCAACTTCTACAACTTGGGGACCAAGTATAGTGAACTTCACTCAACAATTGAATTACGTCTCAATTACTAATATGTAGAAATACACTGCATATACATGAATCCTAGAATCTATTCATACGTATATACACCTTCAAGACATTCTGAAGAGGCAAAGTAGAGTAGTAGGGGTCAAGTTCACAAGTGTTTGGCAAAATAGCTTATGGCATAAAGATATAACACTCACATAATGCATAGCCAAACAAAGCCCTAACCAATCATTAGTTGTCATTACTAGAAATAAAGCATAAGGCATTTCATGCTTTATGTCACTTCCAAAATCTGTGGAACTTTAACATGGCACGGACAGTTTTGAAAGTAGACTGGTATTTTCGGGGCGCGGTGATCACCACAAAAATATAGAAAATTCATTTTAATGTAAGAATCGATTTCCCGATTTTATAAAAATACTGATTTAGTCAAACGTAAACTTTTCCACCGTTTTGAAATACGGTTTTAAAATCCAGCACAGGTATTGCTAAATTTATAGATATTGCAGTTTGACTCCAACAAGAATTTTAAATACGATTTAAACCAATAACAAGGTTTAACATATGAGAATCGTAATTAATAATAGCAGCTAATAAAATTTGATTTTAAATATGAAATGCAATACAGATAAATAAATGGAAATGCAGGTTGTTACAGATTTTCCTTTTACAGTCTGTTTGGTATGATTGTAAAATCGAATAGAATTGAATTGAACAGAATAGAATAGAAAAGAAAATAATAGAATTGATTTGCAATTCTAATTCTCCTGTTTGGTTTAAAATAGAAATGAAAAGAATAGAATTGAAATGATTATTGCTATTTCCTAAAATACCCAAGAACCTTAACATTATCCAAACCTACCTTTCCCTAAACCGAAGACGCAGAAGACGACGAAGACGAAGACGAAGAAGGAGAAGAAAAAGAATCTGCGAACAAGAAGAAGAAGAATAAGCAGTGAAGAAGAAGAAGCTGGGAAAGGAAGAAGAAATCATATATAGAACTGTGTATATGTATATATAGAAACCTGCTTATATATGTATATATAGAAATCTGTGTGTGTGTGTGTGTGTGTGTGTATGTATATATACAGACGAGAGAGAGAGAGAGAGAGAGAGAGAGAGAGAGAGAGTATCTGGTTGCAGGAGAGGAAGACGAGAGTAGAAGACGATGAGCATGAGGGGCAGTTTGGGAAAAGTAAAGAATCCCAAATCAATTCTTGCCAAATCCGACCATTTTTGGGCGGATTTGTAAACAGCCCAAAACAAGATTTGGGTGGAATTCAAAATCAATCCATTTCTTGTTTTGTGTCAAACCAAACATAAGAATTCCACAAACAAGAATTGCAAATGGATTCTTTTCTAGTTTGTGGCATACCAAACGGACTGTTACTCTTTTACTTACTCTTAATCAATGTTGTGAAAATTGGACCGGATCGATCGTCAATCGGTCAAATTTACGTTCGGTTCAGATCGGAACTGCTCAGATGCCAAAATCGGTGTTTTTTCTTCTTCAGAACCAGTAAAATCGGCCGACCGAACCATCACTCATAAGAACCATCAACGGTTTCACTAAACCGACCGGTTCACATAACCTGTAGAACTGGATAGAGATGATGTAATTTCAATGCCCAGAAGCTTCATCCTCTAACTCTGTGAAGGGCGAACACAACCACTTGTTGCCATCAGCGTTGCCTCGCCGGCCTTCATCGTCAGCCGTAATCGCCTCGCGCCTCTCTTTCTTAGGCTAAAGTTGTCTTCCTCTTGTTTCCCTCTGTCTTCCTTTTTTATTTTATTTTAGGGCAATTATATAGTGAGCAGCTTCTCATATAAGAAGGCGGGTTTTAATCGTTGGATAAACATCTAGCCATAAGATTCCCAGGATTCTGGAGATATATTTATTGCTAGATGTTTATCCAACTGTTAAAACTTACCTTCTCATATAAGAAGCTTCTCACAATAAACTTACCCTTATTTTATAATGAGATTGAAGTAAACGACTAAAAGACCTAGCTAAGACCTACTTAATGGATTCCAACTCAGAAGTTAGACCTACTTAATGTTTCTATCTAGTTTCAAAATGCCAGCTCACCCCCTGAAATGGTAAGTTAGATGCTCAGCAAAAGAAATGATATGCTAAGTTCGGAAGATTTTACGATACATTTTATTAGTTTGGATGTATCATACATTTTAATAGTTTTGCTCCCAATATATTATAATGATAATCCCAATATATTCTAATTTTGAATACTAAGTTTTAAAACCCAAATAATTTTTATCACCTAATAACTTTGGACCAAAACTCTGCCTAGGTTGTTTCAACACTGCCGGTCCCAAGCCCGGATAAAAAAGGAGGGTTAGTGCGTTAGGTAGCTCGACAGCCATCACGTAAAAAAAAATCGTCTGATCCTTATGATATGAATCCAAATATGAATACTCGTGTAAATGCTAGGACGTTCCCTTTAAGCGATGCGTTGCGCCTGCCTTTGGGTGTTTTGAAAAATAGGGGTGGGTAATCGGACAGTTCGGTTCAAACCGAGAAGTTCGGGTCGGGTTGGTCGGGTTCGGGTTGAGGTTTTTGGTACCGAAATCCGAACTGAAGTAAAGTTTGAAACTATGGTTCGGGTTTCGAAAAAGAAGTTCGGGCTCGGGTTGGAAGTTCGGGTTCGAACTATGGTTCATCATTAACAAAAGAAAAAAAAAACAGAAAAGCCCACTGACAGTGTTCATCATTAACTCTCAGTGTTTTACACCGAAACACACATACACTATTATACTTATACAATTATATACATACAAGTTACTATTTACTTTACTAACTTAGTGTTCATCAGAGACCCATTTCAAAAACAAAAAAAAAGAAACCCAACGGGCCTAACCAAGACCCAAAGTCACTTGATGGCTTACCAAAAGAAGAGACATTTAAGCCAAAAGTCCACAAAACCCATGTGATGACTGATACAGTGATATGACAAAAGAAGATACATTTAAGCCAAAAGTCCACAAAACCCATGTGATGACTCATCTCTCCAAAATAGTCTTCATCGAAAAAGAGAAACCCATAGCCTCTCTTCTTTCCTCTCACTCTACGGCTATGTCTGTTATGCCATGAAAAGTTAGAGAAAATTAGTCAGAGAGAGAAAAATTTGTATACATGCCATGAAAAGATTACTAGAAAAAATTGTCAATTGATACAACATTTTCTACTTAGCACAACTGATACTGAGAGAGGGACTGAGAGTTGCACAGAGAGAGAGAGACTTAAAGAGATAGAGAAAGAACCAAAGGCATAGAGAGAGAGAGAGAGAGAGAGAGAGAGAGAGAGAGTTCAGATACCTCGTGGCTCACTGATTCACTGGCTCGTGGAGTTGTGGTCTGGTCCTCGTAGACCCGTGAACTGTGGTCGTGGTGAGAGAGAGCACTCAATGATCAGATCCACGCCGTCGCCGGAAAGCCACACCACCGCAGGACTGCCAGGACAAAGACATCCCGTCGCCATAGCCGAGAGGAGGAAGAAACGAAGGACTGAGGTCTGCGACTCTTGAACGGCTGAGAGTGTGAGAGATGAATAAAAGAATTTGAGCCCTGATTTGTAATTCCCAAACATGTTTCATTATATATTCATTAAAGTTCGGATATTCGGTTTTGAACCGAACATTTTTTTCATACCGAAAACCGAACCAAACAAAGTAAAACAGTTCGGTTTTGAACTGAAATAAGTTCGGTTCGGTTTTATCCGAACTAAAGTTTGTTAAAATTTTGGGTTCGGGTTAGCTTTTCGGGTTGACCCGAAGTATGCCCACCCCTATCGAAAAATGTGCATGGGGCGCCGCATCGACGCCTGGGTGCGGTTTTAAATAAGCAAGGGTTTCCGCGCTCATCTGGGCCACCGCGAGTAAATAAGCTAGTCCAGAACTATAGGCTTAGGTTAGCAACTTGGAATTTAGGAACCTTAACTGGTAAAGCTATGGAACTAGTAGACACTATGATTAGAATGAAAGTTAATGTAGTATGTTTACAAGAAACAAAGTGGGTTGGAGAGAAAGCTAAGTAGGTAGAAAAGACCGGGTATAAGATATTCTATACAGGGAAAGATAGCCATAGAAATGGTGTTGGAATCGTGGTTGATAAGAACCTCAAGGATAAAGTTGTGACAATCACGAGGAAAGGAGACAGAATATTGCTTATCAAACTGGTAGTTAGAGTGGATATAATTAATGTGATTAGTGCATACGCGCCCCAAGTAGGATTGGATGATCACACTAAAAGATAATTTTGGGATGAGTTAGGCGCTTTAATGCAAGAAATACTGGGAGGAGAGAAAATAATTGTAGGTGGAGATTTTAATGATCATGTAGGCAAAGATAGAACTGGATATGAAAGGGTGCATGGGGGGTATGGTTTTGGAGATCAGAATGAGGCAGGGGTGAGTATTTTAGATTTCGCTGTAGCATATGATCTTGTAGTATATGATCTTGTAGTAGCAAACACCTTTTTCAAAAAGAGGGAAGAACACTCGATAACCTTTAAGAATGGATCTAATAGAAGCCAGATCGATTTGTTCCTTATGAGAAAGGCAGACCGCTTAGCATGTAAAGACTGTAAGGTCATCCCAGGAGAGAGTTTAACATCTCAGACTTACTATTTTAGATATCCATATAAAAGGACAATGTCATACTAGAAAAGACCCTACAAACCCACGAACTAGGTGGTGGAACCTTAAAGGCGAGAAACTAGCAATATTCCAAGAGAGAATGTATACAGAAGCACCTTGGAATTTGGAAGATGGAAGCAATACTGTGTGGGATAGAATGGCAGGGTGCATCACAAGAATATCGAAGGAGATACTCGGAGAGTCGAAGGGAAGACGGTTAGCTTCTAAAGATACTTAGTGGTGGAATGAAGAGGTACGAGCTGTAGTAAAAACCAAAAAGGATTGCTTTAAGAAGTGGCAAAATGATAGAAGTGAGAAATACTTCAAAAGCTATAAATGTGCAAATAAGGAGGTTAAAAGGACAGTTAGAGTCGCTAAAATGGAAGCCTATGACGCCTTCTACACCAAACTAGACACTAGAAAGGGAGAAAAATGTATTTATAAGCTTGCTAAGTCGAGAGAAAGGAAAACAAGAGACATTAATCAGGTTAAGTGTATAAAAAGTGATGACTCTAGGGTATTAGTGAACGACGAAGAAATTAAGGAAAGGTGGAAGAGCTATTTTGAGAAGTTGCTGAATAAAAAACATATGGATAACACAATGGAAGAAGAAACTGGAAATTACAATGAAACTAGAGAATATAGATTCTATAGGAGAATAAGTAAGTTTGAGGTGGAATTTGCTTTGAAGAAGATGAAACCCAACAAGGCCTTAGGATCAGATGGGATCTCCATTGAGGTTTGAAAATGCTTGGGAGATGTGGGGGCATCTTAGCTTATAAAAGTTTTTAATATGATTTTAATGACTAGAAAAATGCCTGATGAGTGGAGGAAGAGCATCCTAGTGCCTATATATAATAGTAAAGGAGATGTACAACAATGCAATAACTATAGAGGTATTAAGTTGATAAACCATACTATAAGAATTACAGTTTACTGGTCAAATGGTTCAATCTCTCTCTAAAGCAAATAGTCTCCAAAAAAAAAGGTGAAAAATGTCATAAATGGTCTTATCAGAGAAAACTTAGATTGCATCGTGGATTTCTTGTATTTTTTTCATTTTCTTTCTGTAAGTCCCACAAATCAAACAGAGCGTTAGAGTGGCATCATTGTCACTGTAAAATATGACAGTTATGTTCACGGGACTGTTGCAATATGGGATGATTACAACCAAGAACTTATTACTACTAATCATATGTGTATATAAATGGTGTTAACTGTAAAATTCACATTTTCCTGTCATGTTTATATTTCTGAACGAACGAACGAACAAACGAGGCAGAATATTAAGGGTGGTAATAGATTTTTTTGTATTACTTTTGATCCTGTTTGGTAGCTAGGAATACCAAGGAAAGAAATGCATTTTTTTATATATAATTATTCTGATACAAGTTGGATTGAGATTTTTGTTGCAAGGATCTATAAATTGGCACCGCACTTTCTTTTTTGTCAACCAAACAAGCATATTAATAATTGGAAAAAACTGGGGAGACTCCCTATTTGGGACTCCTTTAGCCTGAATTTATCATAAATTACAAGAAAAACAGTTTTCCAATACAAGGTAGGTGCATTGGAATGTGTTTTTCTTGCTATTTATGGCAAATTCGGACTAAAAGAGTCTCAAATAGGGGAGTCTTCCTAGAACTGCTCTTAATAATGTGGACCTTTAACTGATTAAAAATGTGCTTTTTTTACTGTCTTTGCAGGATTGGAGGGTGAAGAAAGTTGTCCTCAATAAATAAGTGACAACGACAAGACCAGTTCAAGATCAGCTTCTTGTACAATCTGTTGTGGGAAATTATGTTTGTAAGTAAATTGGACATGGACATGAAATGAAGTTGCAGATGGTAGGGTACATGGACATAAAATTTATGGATGGATTCAATGTTTCAGATTTCAAAGATAACAAATCCACGTGCTTCTGATTTGTGTTTGATGTTGAAGGACAGCCTGCAAAACAGTACATGACTCAGAGCTAGTTGCATGCAATAGTACAACCTTCTGGTTTGTTATATAAGTAGAAATTACTCCTATTCAACTCTTCTCCTAGGCTGTTCAAGATGAAGATAAAAAAAAAAAACTGAAAATTTTAGAATTAAAGGATGGGATGGTTAGTTTATGTAACACAGACACTTTCTTTTAGGCTTTTGTAACCATGTTGGATACCGAAACGCTTCGTGTCCGACGATGCATATCAAGCATTTAAGCACTTGAGAATGTTCACTTTTTGTTGCTTCTGGAGACTTGTTGGCTGATGATGAACCTTCTATTAATATAACGTTTGGTGATAAACAGGAGCAGACCCACAGTGGGGGCGTGTGGAGGCATCCGGCTCCACTGAATTTTTGGGAAAGAATTGTGTATATATATGATAATTTTTAAAATTATTTGGGCTTTAGTGAAATTTTCATTAACTAAGGATCTTTTACAAAATTATTAAAACTTCAACAAAGTTGCAAACGGATTACAATGAACTAAACTGATAAGTTTAATATTCATGTTCTATGTTGCTGAAGAATTGAAGTAAGGTTTAATCATAATATTGGTGTTTTTGTTAATATAACAATTGTCGAAGAGTGAAGTATTTCTGGCATATTATGCGATCGTACCTCAGAAATTAAAAGTGAATTTTATTTGACAACTGTAGGACCAACCATGCTTGATGGAACATAATAATGTTGGGCACTAAGAAATTACATATTATTGTAGCAGATATGCAAATTCTAAGATGGTTGTCTGCAAGACACAAAAACACAGACACACACACACAAAAAATAGAATTAGATGTGGATCCATTCGTGAGATGGTTGAATTGGTACCCTTCTGACGATAAAAACGAGAAAACCAACTAATTTATTGAGAGAGGGGTAGTGAAGATCAAAACTGATATGAGTTCAAGTAGTAAAGTAGATTTGATTACATATGGTTTCAAATAGTTTGGGATAAGTCCCCCAAAGTCTTGGTGGTGGTGGTTTTCTCCGACAATTGACTAATGAGGAATGTTTAGACTCACACATGCATTACCTTGGCCTTGTCTAATTGAGGATGCAACTTTTTTTATGTTGAAATATTCATATTGTTTTGTCTACTTCCAAAAAAAAAAAAAACTGCCCTGGCCCACTATTTTGAATTTAAAAAACAATACAAAAGCTGAATAAGCACTGAGTTAACGCCTAACGGAGATTATGAAGTTATTAGCTTAACCTTGCTTAAAATCGTCCTCTTTCATTGTATGTTCTTAAAAAAAAAAAAATTTGGAAGTAAGTAATTTCTTACATTTAATACCCTTTCTTCTCTACCTATTCATCCCACTTCTCTCTCGTCAAGCATTCAACGGTGGTTGTCCATGGAGACTTACCATCCATAGTCACCATAAGTTCAAGTTTCGTACTACCTTTGACTTGAATTTTGTTGGGGTTATATTAGATATGGGATAATTTTATTAATTTAGGGATTGTAATTTGACTAATTCTTATTGTGATTTGATTTTTTTTTATGATAGAGTTGTATTACTTATCAATAAGTAATGAGTTACAAATTCTATATAAGGGAATGTTGTATAAGAATTTAGGAAGTACTTGGTGTACCAAGTTAGGGGTCTCCCCTTATAGAGATATATGGTCTAGGATGAGAAAGATATTAATCACTAGAGTTTTCTGTTAAGGTTGTTTATAGATAGGGATGTGTGGTAGAAATGAGTATTTATTTATTTATGTGATTTCTCTATGTTACAAATTTACAATGATTGTGTCAAGTTCTTTGTTTATTAAGAGTGGGTGTACAAAGGGTTTGAGGGTTGAGTAATAGGATTTAATTCAAAGTTTTTTGTACCAATTGTTTATTCTCAATAGTGAAAGAACTAGTCTGCCCTGAGCATGACTTTATTAAGGAGTTTGATATTGAAGCTGAAAATGATGATGGGGTTTCAGTTCTAACTAAAATCAGAGTGGAATACCATTGGACCCCCATAAGATGTTCCAATTGCTCCAAATTTGGACACAATTGCTCTAATATTGCGAAGCCAACTTTTGTTCCTATACACTCCATTTCAAAGCCCCGTAGTAACTTCAGCCAGACACATAACAGAAATAAGACAAAAGCTGAGGTGGGGGTATGGAAAGTGGTCACTAACTCAGGTAAAGGGGAACAGATCAATGTAGAGTCCTCTCATAATCCCCAAGGTAAGGTCCCTCAGGCAGCGCCCCAGGATATAGGCAATAGGTTCTCAGTTTTGTCCCAAGAACCTGAAGAGGTTGTCCATAGGTCAGAGAAGAATGAAGTGGTAACCCTCCATTCTGCAAGGATCGCATGTTCTGATGCTAATTCTTCTAGCCACACATCTGCTGTGCATGAACCAGTTGGGGAGGTTGGAAATTACTTCCAGGAAGTGGAGGAGGATGAAGTTGAGGAGGATGAGTTAGAGGAGGAGTTTAATACGAATTATGAGGATGCGTCCTTCAATCTGGAAAGCTCCATGTCTTCCAAAAAGAAGAAGAAAGCAGCAAAGGCGAATTTCAGAGGAAGCTACCATAAGGGTCGTCGACGACAATAGATTTTCTTTTATTTGAGCATGGTTGGTAGCCTTTTGGCTAATGGTAGCTTCGTTTGATGGTGTTTGATTTCCTTTTTCCACTCTTGGTGTTTTGCATTTGAAGCATGTTTTTGATCCTATTGTAACATCCTGGGGTATGGCTCCTTTTTTTGGATTGAATTAACCTATTTCCGAAAAAAAAAAAGAACTAGTCTCTCCAGTATGAATGCAAGCAGTTTTACCGAACCATGTAACAATCTGTGTTTTCATTGTTATGCATGTTTATTATTGAGAATGTGTTTTCGTGTGTTTATTGAGGAGAATTTGGTTACACTTTTTTAATTTTTCAACAAGTGACATCAAAACCATATTGGTGAGATCATATGGAAAGAGGCGTAAAACGATAGTGGAGATTAACGGCATAGTGATTAATGGAAAATATCGCGCAAAAAAATGGGCAACAAGATGACATGGCCGGCAGTAGTCATGATTAATGACTTGTTGAGTTGAGTACACATTCTTTGTGTATTCAAAGGCTTAGATGGGTGAGACAAGGTGTAACAAATCAATGATTTTGATTTTTTCGAATTTCAAGGAGTTTGTGGGATAAGCTATGTTACTTGGAATTCGGATTAGAGATGTTTCATAAAGTTTTCAAGTGCTGCAGATTTATTGGTGGGTGCGAATTTATGAAATTTTGTACGGATTAGAATTTATTTTTCTTGGTGATAGATCTTATATATATTGCAGCAAATTGGGATCTAGGGCCGAAAAATAATTTTGATATTACTGTGATTGTAGCAGGTTGCGTATGGTGGAGAGATTCTTTCATTCCATTCATATAGACATTTCTCTTGAGTTGTTAGATTTCGGGTACTAAGTTCTCCACCCACATGTATTTGGAAAGTATTTGAAATGTAAAATTTGGGAAGTATATACATTTATTAAAGAACCCTTTTGCCCCTTAACAAAAAAACTACTTTGAAAAATAAATAGTAGTTGGACCAAAATATAGTATTTAGAATGACATGTAACATTAGAGCAAAAATATCAAAAATATATCATTTGACATTATAACAATGCTAAAAAATAAAATTGGCATAATAAAAATGACACGTAACATTCGAGTTGCTCTTAACAAGACATATAGCCAGCCTAAAAAAGATTAGGTTGCATAAGATTAGCAACATGCACAAAATATATACAGAGCTGCATAACACACACACTCGCTAATTAACTAGAAAAACATTGCAGAATGTTGACCCAATGGCGGAGCTGTTAGTGGGCTCCACGGGACTGTAGCTCCCTAATTTTTAAGTAAATTTTTTTTTTGCATGTGATATTTTAATCGAATTATAGTTTAGTCCACCTTAATATTTGATAAAATGTCTTATTCTTCCTATTTCTCTTTTTAACCTAATCCAATATTGTTCAATCTAAACAAAACACATTATATTAGTTCAATGGTGGTAATGGAAAATGTGCCTGACTTAAACTAACCCACCCCAAATATTTAGCTCAACTAATTTTCTTAGTTCAGCCCTCTTAATATTTTTTTTAAAAAAAATATGTAATAGTATATTGGCTCTAACTGTAAATCAGTCCACCTAAAATATTTATCCCATCAATATTTCTTACTACTTCTCAACGTAGGCAAATCGAATCTATTATACCATTACTAAAACTTTGCAAATTACGAGAAACGATCAACTTTTTTTTTTTTTTTTTTTTAAATGATATTATGACAATTCAACTCAAAAATAGAGATAAATAGACATTAACAGAACTACCTCCAAACCTCCGTATATGTTCACCATTATATACATGTCCATTTAGTCCCACCGCCCGAAATTAAAATCATGATTCCGCCCTTTTGTTGACCATCAAATTATCAATCGTTTTCCAACGAAAAAAAGAATAAACGCAGCTTTTGCGCTGCTGCTGCACATGGCCTAAAAATGTGCCTACAGGCACCACAGATTTATTCTTTTTTTTTCTTTTTTTCTTTTTTTATTTATTTTGCTGAAACCACAGATTTATTCTTGATCATGCTCATCTCCGATTCAATGGTCATATCATGATCTCTTCAAATTCCCTTCCTAGCCTTAAAAATCCAAAATTTGCAAGTTTAGTCTAATTCTTAATTTTAGTCTGATTCTTGTAAAAACTAAGGTAATGTTGAAGTGACAAATAATTAAATAACCGGTTTAAGGAGAGTTCTTAAACTAGCCACAAAATCCTGTGCCAAAAAAAAAAAATGACACCAAAAACTTAAATTTATTAAGCCCTTTCACTTATGAACTACAAAATCAATTATTTACTCTCTCGAAGAACCCCTATACATACTCACACTATACGTGTTTTGCGTGATTTGATTTCAGTCTTTCGTACAACAAATATCAGTTAAATTAGCTGACATATTTATTAAAAAAATTTACTAGTGTAATATTGCACTAATATTTCTAGAGATGCTCTCTCTCTCTCTCTCTCTCTCTCTCTCTCTCTCTCTCTCTCTCTCTCTCTCTCTCTCTCTCTCTCTCTCTCTCTCTCTCTCTCTCTCTCCGTATTATAAGGAAAATGGGGTGGGTTGAACACTCAATTATGGAGTATAATGGAGGGGGGCTAAGACCTAGCTTAGCGCTAAATGAACTATACTCGCTTTGACATAATTTGAGACACCATGAATATATGAAAAAGAAATTAAATTTCTTAATTCTTTCTAAAAAAAACTTGAAATAATAGAGGACGTGCAACTATACTCACGAAAAAGCATTTATGTGCACATCCATACACATCATACTGTTCGTACACAAGTTCTTATTATTATTTACTTTTTGATGGTACATGCACAAGTTCTTTATGGATAGGGAAAAAAACACATTTACATTAACTATCCTTTTATTTTATTTTTGAGGGGATATTACCTATCTTTTGGTGGGGCTAAAAAATACTACTGGAGTATTATTTTTGCTATCTTTGAGTTACTTTAAAGAGGTTTTGAAAAAAGAAAAAAGAAAACTTCTCATTTTAAAACAATTCTAAGTTTTATCATGTGCAATTTCTCATTCTTATTTATTGTGAAAATTCTATGATATTTCTTAGTAGTTTTATTGTATCATACATTCTAATGATTTTGGTCCCAAAATATTATAACTTGAGAGTGATTTTCAAAATTGCTACATGTTGAGACCTACTTATAATATTTTGAGACCAAATAACTACATTGTGGCACTAAGTTAAGATATATGATATAATTAATACTACCAAGATGTATCACGAAAGATCTCATGTTATTAATGGGCAACGATTAAGCAGGGTCGGCCTAGAGGTTTTGGGGGCCATAGGCGGGATTCGAAAAAGGGCCCTCACATACGAATGCAAGATTATTATTATTTTAATATTATTTTTTCATATATAGGGAATGCTCGACTAGTCATATATATATAGGAAAATTTTAAACTCAGTACATAAATTTTAACAAATTAGCACAAGTACAATACAGATCTTGGTGGAGGCCTTGAAAAAAACACGAATTTCTTTTTTTTTTTTCATCCCCTTGTTTGGCAAACACAACAACAAAGGAGAACCCGAACCAGAATAGAAGATGATTTCAACAACAAAAAAATGAGAAGCCTTTGTCACCAAAGTCAAGCGGTTGGTCAAATTGAAATTATAAAAGCAAAAGAATTTATTTCTATTTCAAAAGTCAAGAACCCTAAAAACAGATGCAGATGCAAATGCAAATTACACATTTGTTTTTCAAAAATTCAAAAGGTAATTCTTTCTTTATTTGCTGACCCATTGATTAAATGAGGGAGTGGGGGCATGTGAGGGCACTATTAGAATAGAGAGGGAGAATGTAGAGAGAGAGAGAGAGTCATGAGTTTGTGGTTTGTCAGTAAGGAGTAAATATTGGGTATCACAGGGATACCAGATAAGATTATACCTCTCACAAAGTTTGAATTTTTGCTAAACTTGAGGGATTTTTTGCTGGTTTGGATAAGGACACCCATGAAAATAAGGGGCCAGGTGGATTGATAAAGTTCTTCACTACACCATATGACCTCATTACTAACGGATATATCCGTTAGAATAAATGTTACTAACGGATAAATCCGTTAGTATTTTAGCGTTAGTAATCTTACTAACGAATTTACTAACGGATAAATCAGTTAGTAAATCAAAGGATTTTTAACGGATATATATGTTAGAAAGCTATTTACTAACGATTTTTTTCAACTAATTTTAAAAGATTTATGTAGAATACTAACGGTTTGTCAAAAATTACTAACAGATATATCCGTTAGTAATTTACAAGAAAAAAAATTAAAAAAAACTAACGAATTTACTAGCGGATACATCCGTTAAAAATATTAATACACTATATAAAAAAATTATTCATGTGCATGCTTCGCTTTTCTTATTTGTACTTAATTAACAAGCATAATAATTCATACCAAACACAATAAAAATTATTCATAATAATAAAAACAAGTAGAATCCAAAATATTTCATATATCCAAACCTAAACTAACAAACCAAATGCGTACACGGTCATTCCTTGCATGATTACAAGTAATAGATGCTAACATAACAAATTCTGAAGTCTTGTAATATGCAGCAATAAAAATTCACATTTACACCAATTTATCATAAAAGACCTCGATGAGCTACCAACTAGTGTCTTGTCACTTGGAACCATACCACCAGGGGATCCAAGTCACTTGTACCAAGTACCAACAATAGTACCCAGATATCTGCAAAAAGAATGAGAAAACACCATGTCCATTAATTTGTAGCTTTACACATTGGACTTATGCTGAAACAATTCAATTGCCGACCAAAATTTAAACAAAACTTAAAAACTGAGTAGTAATTGATAAGACGAAAAAAAACAATTTATTGAAACTGAAAGAAGCAAACTAATCACAAAGGACAATTCCTAATCCTATCTAAATTATTTGTCTCATTTAAAGGCTTTTCGGTTTAGTTTGTTCTGATTGTGTAGAATAAGAAGCATAATTGAAGTTCCCACAACCACGAATAAAGAAAAAGAGCAAATCATATGGCTAATCAAAATATCAATCTGCAGTTACATTCAAAAGAACTCCAACTTAAGAAACTTTATAACATGGATACCTTGCAAGGGTTTCTGTGTTTGATTAACAAAGTGAAGAATTACTTGAATATAACTTTTAGCAAGGTTTTGAACATAGAAACTATGTTAGTGGCAACAAATTCAGCTGTGCACTGAGTTCACACACATTAGCAACAAAGCTTGGAAATGTGGAAGACGTGTAATACAATATATCCAAGTGAGATATATTGTTAGATACAATAGCCCCAACGTGTGGGTCAAAGAGACAAGATGATAGAAAACGTGAGACTCAACTTCTGAAAATGGAAATATTGATTGTAATTTCTATGAGAGAACATTAACACACATGAGCATGTACTATATGTACAGACCCAATTTTGTACAGTGGTCATGAGACTAATCTCTAATTTTTTTTTCTTCTTTCATGCAGATTTGGAAGTAGACATACACGTATCACAATCATCCCAAATTTAAATTTCCTGAAGGTTGGGAAAAGAAGAAGTCTACTTGATCCTGAAGTTTACAAAAGAAAATTTTCCTGGCGGGCACATTTTGATAAAGGTTGGGAAATTTGTGGAAATAAATGTTCTCATGAAGGAGATGCAGAGAAAACGCAGCTCTAATGATGAATTAATTTACCTTCACAAGAGAAGGACGGACAGCTGATGAGCAAAGGCTAGCCACTTTCTGAAACCTGCCTTCAAAACGTGCACAAGGCAGCGAAATATAGAGTCAATAGCCATACAGTTACTATTTCCTCTCAGTCGAGTAACACAATCAGTAAGGTAGCCACTTTCTAGTTAGTAATTTCCAGTGTTGGTTTAACAAGTTTGTTTATGATCTTAATCTCAAAGTTAATGGAGACATGAATTTCTCTTTGGGTCGATATGATTTGATATTTTGATCTTTGAGAATCAGAAACTCTAAGAGTTTATCACTAAAGCTTCTTGTATTCCAATGCGGAGAGTTCTTCTCAGCCCAAGCTGCAAGAAAAGGTTCATGCTCCTCTGCTCGTGCAAAAACCCCTCCAATAGATCATATGTAGTTTTAACTGTCAGCGATATAGATTAAACATTTTTATGAACTTAACAATAAGGGATTGTCACGCAATTCTCTGAAAGGAACAATAACTAATTAACAATAGCCTATTGACAAATGAAAATGACAGGATCTTTAGTTCATCTCTATGTAGTTTATGTTTTCTGCTGTTAACACTCCCCTTACTATAAACCCTCCAGCTGTTCTATAGTTGTGTCAATATGTTATAACCAATCTGATCTAATCAGTTGTATTTCTAAGAAGAATAAATTTTTTTTTTCACTTGTATTTGGTTGCACCACTTGGCAAAAAATGCGCTCTGTGTACCAGCTTTATTATCTAATTATTTGAATCCATAGATAAAATAGCTCACCACCTTTGGCATCTTCAAACCATAACATAACTTCCAGATGAGCTAGAACACTAACAGTGGATCACTATGATTTCATTTCATGGAAGTAGTTGATGTATCCAAATACTAAATAGTTTCTGTTCTTAAAAAGGTCTGCTTACAGACTCTACTTGAAAAGTACATATGATTATCAGTTTGGTACACTTCCTAAAATAAAGATCTCGGCCTAATTTTGTGTAAAGTCTACTAGTAATTAAATAAATCTACATAAGAAATTCTCTATACACAAATAAAGCTGATACGCAATGACAGCCCCAATACAATCTGGAATCCTAAATAATTGGGTACGGGTACGGCTAGGATAAGACGAATAAAGTATTATTATTATTAATTAATGATATAATGCTAATAAAAAATCAAGTCCAAATAAATGGCATAGGTCTATTATGAGTGTTGGTCCATAGTCTCCTCACCTGGTACCAAGTCCTTCACAAACACAGCAAAAATTATGCTTTAGAAAATTAGTACTAAGCCCAACCTTAAATAAGTAAATAAATAAATTTGTAACGTTTACACGATTTTGGACACTTTATAGTTTCACAAATAAACTAGCCCAACCTTAGTAACAAAATTTGATTCACAAATGCTTCCCAATTATATGTGGTAGTAGGATAACCTAAAAATGACTTGTTAATTAATATTCCAATCCATTCTCCAAATTGACATTTGGAAGTTGGAACTAATATTCCTAAACAAATAATAAGAGTAACATAAGTTATGAATACAAGCATCAATTGTATAGATATTGCACCCCAATACGCATGTGTACTAATATGCACATGTCCATAAATAAATAAGTTCATATACAAATACACCTCTAATTTCATCTACATGATTTCGTATTCGTGCCTACATAGATGCCAAAATTATAGTCAATTCTTTTGCCAATATTAAATCAATTATTATTTTCTACACGTACCAACATTAGTGTCAATAGTTCATGATGCTACTATTTGCCAAGTATTTTCAAAGTCTCAACCAAACACTAGAAAAATGAGAAGAGAGTTTATGTCCTAATATGAAACTTTAAATAAAAAAATCAATAATTACACTGCAAGCATTTTATGTCAAACGAAACACAAAAAGTGTTTGTAATTTCACCCATCAATTTTGGATACTCCATATAAGTTCAATGAACTTCCTTGTAAAGGAAAGTCAATGCCATAGTTTTTATTAAGACAAATATATGTACAAAATTATTGTTCAAAATTAAGGAGAAACAACAAATTCATTACAGGTAAAGAAGCTCCAGTACCAACAAGAATAGCTTTTAACAACAACTTCCTTCTAAGCTTATAACTACATTACAGTTATACAACAAGCCCCTGCAACCACTAGTAGCCAATCAAAATCATAGGGAGTAGAGTAAAGGTTCTACCCAATTGGACAGGAAAAGAAGTTGGATCAGCCCTCATTAAATGGATTGCTAGTTAATTGGGTTACACCACCTAACTCGTGAAATTTATAGCATATCAAAATTCCCATATCACCATTTTTGTTCCATAATAGGAGAAAGGTACAGAGATTATTTTTTGCCGACTTGGGACGCTCTTCTATCTTTGATTTGCTTTTCTATATAGGCTCCTTAATCAACAATACAACAATGTTTAGCATCAAACGACTCTGTCATTAAGATGACCCTTTTGGCTATTAGCGACCAGTTTAGATAAAAAAAAATTTATAACAAGTGGGCTTTCAAAACACAGAGTCATCTTCAACTTCCAGTCTAATGAAAGAAAAGAAGTCCTCATCTGATTTTATAGGCCAGGACTTGGGAGTTCTGTTTTTTGGGAAGTAGCAAAAACCATTTAATTGTGCATAAAAGCATTTGTGTGCTTGCCCCTGCTTACCCCCATCCCCCTAGATCCATCCTTGATCATAATAATAAGAATGTCTTCTAAAGTGCTCCAAGAAAGCTACCCCTCCTTTCTACAATATTGCCTATACATAAGTAGATTTTTCCAAACTAGAAAAGGTAGCTAGATGCTACCGACTAGGTAATCTGAAGAAGTGCCACCTATACTTACCTCTCAAATATATATATATATATATATATTTGTATACCCTCACCCACCCACCTGCCTACCCAAAGACACATATGAACTGTTTGAAAATGTATCAGCTTTAGAGAAGTTGCTATTTATTTAAACATGAACTTTAAGGACATGCTTACAAATTTTTATTTGCATCAAGAATGTGCTTCTTTCTTCTACTATGATAACTTCCTCTAGCTTCCTGTAATTTATTTCTCCGATCTGGTTTATATTGCTAAATGTTGACTAATCAATTCATCAGCTTCCCTTACATAACATTTACCTCTTTTGTTTGCAGTAAAAGTACATTTAATTGTGCTAAGTTTTGCTACTCTGCACACAAATGCTTTTGAAGTCGGCAGTACCATACACTCTAAAATCAAATCCTACTCAAAAAGGTGAGAAAAGTGAACGATGAGTGGGTAGCAACCAAGAAGTATTACACTCTAAAACCAATTCCAACCTCAATTGTAATTGGACCAATATATCACAAAGAACACACTAGAACAGTCCAAACTCAACAAAATTAGAACATTAGATAGATAGATATATATATATATATAGAGAGAGAGAGAGACCTCATGGGCGTCCTGAGAAGGGATTATATAAGCATCGATGCCTACACCGGGCTTCGAGAAGAGCTCACGGAGCTATGGAATTGGAGCTTCAAACCACCAAGAGAGAGAGCAGACAGATCGTTTAAAGAAGAAGGAGGAAATCAATCTAGGGTTTCAAGTTATTAAGAAGAAGAAAAAGAAGGGAGAAGAAGAAGAAATCAGGCCAGGGGCGGCGTCTCTCTCTCTCTCTCTCTCTCTCTCTCTCTCTCTCTCTCTCTCTCTACAGTCTTTTTTTTTAGGGCTACCCGATAGTCTCTTTATCTCTTTTTTTTTATTTTTCTTTTTTTTCTTTTTTTGTAATACTTTTCATTTCAGTAAATATTAGTAACGGCTATATCCGTTAGTATTGTTTTCCAAATTCGTTAGAAATAATATATTCCAATATGGGGAGTCATTACTAACGGATATGAAGCGTGAAGTCGCTAAGTTTGTATCTGAATGTTCGGCATGTCAACAGATCAAAGCGGAGAGACAAGTACCTACGGGGTTATTACAACCATTACCAGTGTCAGAATGGAAATGGGATGAGATTACAATGGACTTTGTTTCAGGATTTCCTCAATCATTCAATAAGAATGATAAGATTTGGGTTATAGTTGACCGATTAACCAAGTCAACTCATTTTCTACCGATCAAGACGACTAAACCGTCCAAGTTAGCAGAATTGTATGTGAGAGAGATTGTCAGACTACATGGGGTACCAGCCGTGATCATATTGGACCGTGATAGTAGTTTTACGTCGAGGTTTTGGGGAAGTCTACAAACAGCTATGGGTACGAAGTTGAGTTTCAGTACTGCATTTCATCTTCAGACCGATGGACAGTCGGAGCGTATGATTCAGACATTAGAGGATATGTTACGATCGTGTGTATTGGATTTTGGGGGTGATTGGGAGAAACACCAACCATTGATTGAATTTGCGTATAACAACGGATTTCAGTCAAGTATTGGTATGGCACCATATGAAGCTTTGTATGGGCGTAAATGTCGATCGCCGGTTTGTTGGACTGAGGTTGAAGAAAGGAAATTACTAGGACCTGAGTTAATACAAGTGACTACTAAGAAGGTAAAGTTGATTCAAGAGCAACTCAAGGTAGCTTAGAGCCGTTATAAGAGCTATACGCACTCTAAACGACGACCGATGAATTTTGAAGTTGGAGATTTCGTATACTTGCGAGCATCGCCTTTGAAAGGCATTGTACGATTTGGAAAGAGGGGAAAGCTCAATCCAAGATTCATAGGACCTTTTGAGATTCTAGAGAGGGTAGGTCCAGTAGCTTACCGATTGGCATTATCGTCAGAGTTGGAACATGTACACAATGTATTTCACGTGTCTAAGTTGAGACGTTGTATGACTGATACGAGTAAAATCATTGTACCTGAACCGCTACAAATTCAGAGAGACTTGACTTATGTGGAACAACCGATAGAGATTCTAGATCGAAAAGAGCAAGTCTTAAGAACTAAGACAATTTCAATGGTGAAAGTGTTATGGCGTAGTCACACGATTGAAGAGGCTACATGGGAAAGTGAGGAAGAGATGAAGAAGGAGTACCCGTACCTGTTTGATATATGAGGTAAAGTTTGGGGACAAACTTCCTTTTTGGAGGGGAGAGTTGTCACACCCGTTCCAAAATTTTAAGTTTATCATACATAATTGCATTTATGGATTTATCAATTTTAGTTGATAATGAGGTTGAGGTTGACTGTGAGTCAACGGTAATGTGTTAGTAAGGACACGGGAACATGATGGTTCATTTTGTTTTGGCACAAGTAAATGACATTTATGTGATTTAAATGTTATTTGACTTATATGATATTTTATGAATAGTGAATTATACCTGTATAGTATACTTCTGGTAATTTTGGTATCGTTAGATATCTTTTGAGAACTGTGGTGAGAACGTGAATGTCACGTTATATAAAAAGGTAAGTTGTGTAGAGATTCCACGGAATTTAGTTTTCGGACGTATATTTTGGATCCAAACGAGACTTAATCGAAAACTCTTGTAATTAGTAGCTTTTACTCGTAAAGCAATAAAATGGACATGTGCGAAATTTTAGGAATTAACTAGGTGTTTGAGAAACTCGCGGGGAAGTAAATGCGATTCCCGAAGAGTTTGCTATAAATAGTGGTGGATGAAATTGTCATTTCTTGAAAACATCATATAATATCTTGAAAGAGGAGAGAGAAAATGGAAATTGATCCTACGGGCTTTGTGACGACAAACGGCGACCCATCGTCAGTCTGAATTTCACCAAATTGCATATTCGAACTCCCCAAGGTAAGGGCTACGCATTGATAGTCTTTAGGCCACGTTTGGCTAAGATTTTATGAATTTCTAAATCTAAGAAATTGGGGAAAACACGTGTAGACTTGTAGGTTTTGCGTAGGATCGGAGATTTGGCGTGTATTCGGGCTTCTAATCGTTTCCTCCAAGTTTTACGACGATAGCTCGAGGTATGAATTTCTAGCCTATGTTATATAAGTGAAATACATGTTTTATATTTCGACGACGAAATTGTGATCCGGGCGAAATTCATGTGTTAATCTTAGGCTTGTTAAATATGCACGCGATTAAATGTGAAAAGCATGTCTAAATTTACGGGAGCACGTTGAGTTGCCTATGTGGGTCAAAGGGGGGTTTTATACAAATTCATGCCGGAGTATGCTTTTCGATGTTTGAGAATTTTAGTAGCGACGGCTACTGTGCATGGTTTAAGACTTGGACTTGCCAGGGCACTTGGGGACGTAATGGTTGTAGGCTTGGACTAGCCATTGACGTCGTGGTTTAAGGCTTGGACTTGTCGCTACCGGATGAAGGCGTTTTTTTCTCCCTAGAGACTATTTGATGTGATTCATGAGATTAAAGCATGTTTTGTCATATATGCATATGTTAGAAATTGTACACTCAGCATATAGCTGAGCAGTGGAGATTTACTCCATTGCAGGTGAAAAGAAGAAAGGGAAAAAGAAGCGTGAGGAGTGAGACCGTGGGAGCGACGGGGATCCTTCTCTTGGTTATATTTTGTTTCAATTCCAAATGTTGTAAAGATGTAATTTTGCGAAGTTCGAACTTTTAACTTCAAACATGGGAGTTTTGGAATGTCTTAGACTGTTGTAATATGTCTTAACACTACTTGTAGTTATGTTGTAATGAATCCGAACTCGTGGATTCGTGTTTTGCACATTTTGCTTGTCAAATTCGAATTTCGGAAGGTGGATTAGCATTCCTTATGTTTAAATCCAAACAAGCCTTAGCTTGTTCCGTTATTATTTCTTTTCATGGATTACTAAGTCTAAACTTAAGTTTTAGTAGCATATAGTAGCTTGTGAAGTTTATTATAAGGTGAACTTGTGAAGAGGAATATAAGAAGTAAGGTTGGGTGATGCCTTAGGCAAAATTCTGCAGCTTGTGCAGGATTCTGCTAAAGGGTCATTCGACCGGTCGAATGAGATCGTTCGACCGGTCGAAATGCTCCCTGTCAGAAATCTTTTTCCATACCTTCCAAAATTTTTCAAAAGGTTTTGATTGGCTCTTAGGGTACCTTTGGGACCTCTTTCAACATAAAATCATTCGTTTCGAAATATGATTGTGTTTCCAATCTTATACAGATTTTACAACTCGGAGAGTAATGTTTCCAAAAGTTTTATACACTCAAGGTGGTTTTAAAGTCTTTTCCGCTGCGTATGGTCATTTAATGAACTGGATAAGCCTTGATGGCGTGCCACGTGTCCTGTTTCCGCACGTTAGCGGGATGGGTTGTGACACATACAAAAACCCTATCTCTTTCTATTTATACAAAAAACACAAAAATGGCAAACTTGTAAATAAAAAGGGGAAAAACTGCAACCGCGGATCGATCCCTTCTTTGGGGCGGATCATTCCGCCTTTCATCTGGGTAGTTGATATCTCTTCAAAAATCGCGGATCGATCCCTTCATTGGGGCGGATCGATCCATCTTGGGATTTTTCTGGCAGAATGTTCCTTCGGAATCACGGATCGATCCGCTCAAAAGGCCGGATCAATCCACATCTTTTGAAACTGATACCAAAATCCTCAAGAACCCACAGATCGATCCGCTCATAAGGCCGGATTGATCCGCCTTTGCTGGAATTCTTTCCTTTCCCTTTTTATGATAAAAGAACCAAACAGAGTTGATTCTCACTTTGAACAAGTCCCCAAACACTATAAGAAAGAGATTTTTATTAGTAATAAGTGAAGAACAACAAGAACAACAAAAGTACAATTTATCCATTAAATCTCCCAATATAAGTGATAATTTGTGTCCAGTAAGGGTAAAATCATGAAGTTAAGAATGCAATATTGAACACGAATCACACCCCCAACTAGCATGTTGCTAGTCTCTTAGCAACAAAGCTAAATACCAAGAGATTTAAGAATAACCTTGCACCACAATTTATTCAAAATGAAAGATAAACCGTTTTCGTGGGGAACACGATTGCATTGAGCGTATACAACAAGCCGTTAAACCTCTAGGTTACCCGTAGAGGCGGAGTGTTGTCTCCAGAGGGTTCTTGGAATGATACCCACAAACACTTTGTTTCCTCAAAATAGTTGCCCACTATCTAACGCCGACACTCAACATAGTCCCAAAAAATTTTCAAAAGATTTTAGCACATGACACGCAAATCCAAAAAGTTCTCAAACTATCAAGATTATTAGATAAACTTCATTAAGCTCAATCTTGGATGTGTGTGTGGTGTGAAGTGCATAACTACAACTATCAAGAAGATGGCAATTCTTTCATAATCCGAATTTCGTTCAAAACGCGCTTCAACTCAATTCTCACAGGTATTACACTCTAAAAAAGAATCACTCGAAATGGGTAATACACTCAAGGCATGCGGGCAAACAGAGTAATGGAAATAGAAATTAAAGCCACACATATGCCAATGATGAAAAACGTAAGCGTGATAAACGAGTAAAAATTAATCTCATGAAAGATACTATTCACTAGAGGATGTGAAATAACTCTAACTACTTGTCATGACAGTCTCAAACTCCGAATCACAAAACTTGAGAATCAATTAGGACCTTGAGGGGGTTGTAATGTGGAAAGTGATATGAGGTGAGATATTTGGGTACAAACACTGGATTTATTGGAATGCATGGATACAAATAACCACAAGAGATGAATCATCCACAAATATTTCTTTGAAGCTCAAAAAGAGAAGTATAATTGACTATGAAGCTTTTTTTTTTCTTTTTAATTCTTTTACTTTACATATATTTTTTTAGCTTCTTTTCTCTTCTTTTTTCTTTGTACTCTCACAACCACACGATTCAATCTCTTTTGCAACCTTACAAACACAATCTCATGCCAAGAAATCCCAAAAATGTAATTCAAACGTGGATATGGAAGATGTATGGTTAAGTGAAGGAATGGTATATGTGGTTGAGGGTAGAAATGGTGAAACGATCCTAAAATCACTTCCTCGGACAATGTGATTCTTTGTTCTCCACTACAATGACAAGCAAACAAGAATTTTACATTCCACCAAAGAATTCCTCTAATGAACAATCAAAACAAGAAGATGAGATTATCTACGACTTATGTATATTTTTCAAAAATAGAGAATTGAAGTATGTAACACTCAACAGTGGAGAAAAGGATCTAAAGCTCACAAGGGTAAAGTCTCCACATATGTTTTTAAACGATTTTTGGGTAACAATTGCATTAAATATAATCCTAATACAAATAGTCATACAACGTGCTCGATAATCCAAGATTTGAACTTCATGAAATTTACTATAATCAAGATAGTTATAGAACTAATGGGATTCAACAAGTGACGCATACCAATATCGAATGAAAACTAAAGACAAGCGTCATCGCTAGGCATTAGAACGAGGCGACTATACTAAAATCATTGAAAACTATATATATATATATTTAAATTTAAATTTAAATTTTTTTTAATCATCTTTTCTTTTATTAATAACCAAAACATGCTTGGAAAATCAATGGCAAGAAGAAAATGGAACATCAATATGATGGGTGAATATCCCATACCCCCCAACTAGAACATTGCATTGTCCCTAATGCAAATGGTTCGAAACAAGGACAAAAATGAATAGGGATAGAGTGATATCACCAATAAAAGGAGCAATCCCCGATAAGCACAAAAATGATGTTCCTACACATGAATCACTACCAAGCACATCAAGCAAATAAAAGAAGAAAATAAAAAGAAAACCAACAGACAAAAGAAATGAAAATGGAATGATAAGGAGATGATGCAGATGAATTTGAAGGTTAGAATGTTGCATCTACCACTAGCCCAACATGCAAAAGATAAATAATATTCCTTTAAAATAGGTGTTCTAGAAAGTTTGGCAAAACAATCATACTTTGCATTACTATACTATGGCTCTACTTTGAGTGACATGATTTGTCCACCCTACAACTAAATTACATTAACTAAACTAAGTTAACTAGACTACATGGTGGAATACATCACATTCTCTTGGTATGAGTCAAGCATATTAACACAAAGCATAATTATCACAATAACAAATAAGTGGTAAATTACTACATTATGCAACACCTTTGATTAGAATGACACATCCACCCTACATTAACTAAACTACATGGTAGACAAATCAACTTCTCTTAGAATGACTCATGTGCAACAATACACCACTTCTATTAAACCCAACTATGTAAGAAATCACGAAAATCAATTACATATGCCAAAAGTTTAAAGCACAATAACTAAAGGAGATGCTATTACCTTCCCCATGAAAGAGCAATGTGTCATTAACATTCTTGATGGAGGTTTAGCACTTCAAGAGTAGCTAATCCTTCAAAACAAAGATAAAATAAAAAGATCAAATGCAAAAGCGCATATAATTAGAAACTAAACAACTTAACGTTGTCGTCAATCCCCGGCAACGGCGCCATTTTGATGTAGTCAAAATCAAGTTCTTATTTAACCCTATTAAAAATGTAATATGTTGGAAGTAGGGTGTCGAGTCCACAGGGATTGATACAAGAACAACGTTTGGGAAGTTTAGTAACTAATTATAATGCTCAAAAGAAATAAATAAGAAAAGATGATGAAAATGAATAAAAATGACTTTGCGTCTTGCGGCTTTTTGTTTGGTTTTTGGAGGAGGAAAGGAAAAATAAATACTAATCTAAAAAGCAATAGGTTGGGATCATTCCCCCCATCTTGGGTCACAACAAGATGAAATGGCCTAGTGTTTCAAGCACATTCTAAGGTAACACTTCATTGTGGCATATTATCAAACACAAGTAGTGCATCTATGTGAAAGATGAAGGAAGTTTTGAGATTTCCATAGAAACGGATTTGAAGCTAACGTTTGACTATTAAGGATGCATGACCTACAAGATGAAGCCTCTATGGCTTCTAATCCGAATGATTTGTCCACCCTACACTAACTAATCTACTTGGTGGACAAATCACTTATGAAGCCTTCAAAAGATAGTATTTAAAACCCAAGAGTTTGAACAATCAAAGATGCTTGACATCAAAGATGAAGACCCCAAGTTATAAATTCCACACACACAACATTTATCAAACACATGGAGTGCAAAACACAAGATTACATAATATTCCATATGAAATACATAGGGTAGGATTCAAAGTCTAAGTTATGACAATCAAAAATGCATTACAAAGAAGATGAAGCCCCTAGTTTTGAATCCTACACAAATGAATCCTACACAAATGAATCATACAAATGCTACAACACTAAATCCAAGAGTTCATGATTCACAATCTAAGTAAATCTAACTAATAATAGAAATCATAGCAATATCATCAAAAGAGAAGAGATAGAAAATATACCTAGCCATTAAAACTTTAATCCAAGATTCAAATTTATACAAATGAAGAAGAAATGGAAGGGAACCCAAGTGGGTTCCCAAAAATGAGAGAAGAAGAAGAAGAAGAAGAATGTTGGGAGAAAAACACAAGAGAGCATGTTCCATACTCGTTTTTTGGCCTTTTTGAGTGATTTTTTTATTATTATTATTTTATATCATGTATTTTTTCGAGATCTACGCATTGGACTTGAAAGTTGTAGAACAAAAAAAAGGTAATTTGGAACTTCATTTTTCATTTTTTAAATTAAGAGATTAAAACCTCAAAATCAGGACACAACTTAGCTTTTCACCGAATACGAAAAGTAGTACGAGACTTTTCACAAAATTGCAAAAACACATGGGGTTTTTTTTTTTATTACTAAAACACATAATTTTAAGGGGCCTATAACCTAATATTCCATTTTTTTTACTACTAAAGATGTATCTGTAGGTGGCCCTTAAAACTACTAAGATGTATCACGGAAGATCCTATGTTATTTCCTCCAAAAAAAGAAAAAGATCCTATGTTATTATTGGGCAACAATTAAGTACAATTACTTATGTAGAATGGAAATTTTTTTAGTAAAGTTCCATCTGTGTATGTTAGCTAGTGTGATTCCTCTCACATGAACAGTAAAAATACTTTGAATAAAATTGTAATTTTACACTATTTTTATTGTTCATGTGAGAAAACAGCACGAACCATACCGAAACAACTATACTAAAGTTGTGTCCATGTATAATCTCTCTAATATATATGGTTTCGAATTTCGATCTATGTATATATGGTGTCAATTGATTTAATCTCTTTAATCTCTCCATGTATAATCTCTTTAATATATATGGTTCTATAAAGATCTTGATTTATAGTACTAATAATTAAAGAACAATATGTACAATCTCATAAACTTTTTTTAATCTCCCAATCATTACCACTTTCCTTTGCCTTTTTGATTGCAAACCTAATGCGATGATGAATACACATTTAACACAACATGAAAAATATTATATAAGGCGGAACCATTACTTATAGTATCACTTATGTGACGTGATGAACTATACTAATGGGTGAAAGTCTTGTGGACAGAGAGTAAATTTTTTTTTTTTTTTTTAAATAAAAAAACTCTTGTGCAATAAAGGTGATTTATAGTCATGTGGCTACCAAGCCTACCATTTATTGATGAAGACTAACACGTGTAGATCTTTGGCTGCCCTGTTGGGATGACAGCACACCATCAATATTTTGATTTTTTTTTTTTTTTCCAATTTTTTATTGGGGAAAGTGTTGCCATCCCAATAATACGCCACTTGTAACAAGTGATATAGATGGCAGCATGGCTTGATAATTCCACACCACACAGGTCAGTCAAACACTTGAAAACAATATCATATGTCTAACATAATGTCAAGGAAAAATTAAAAAAGAAAGGAAAATATCTACAATAAACAAGATAGGTATGGTATCCCGATCTGACACCCCCACCTAAATCAGCTTAACTCGTCCCGTCCCGTCCCCAACACCCAGAGAAAGTGGAAACAGGACTGGATTAATCAGACCTTAAATGCTAACCAAACTATTCAAATATTATTTATAGTGGTCATTTTTTAGCCACGTGTTTGTTTGAAACTTGCATTGAATCCATGATATCGAAGTTTTGGCTTAAATATTGTTTGACAAAAATATTATTTGTATGGGCATGCCGGGATTTTGTATGGTAGACTTAGATATGTAGCTAAACTAATTTTTATATTTTACGGTCTGTTTGGTTCATGGATTCTTAAGGTGAATTTTGATTCTATTTGAAAATTACTAGTAATTTTAAAATATGTCTTTGTTTAGTTCATGGAATATTTAATAAATTGTGGGTTCCACTGGATTTAGAATCCACCCAAAGGTGGAAAATAGGGTGGATTCTAAATCCTAGCTTGGAGGTGGTATTCCTAAGGATTACTGGGATTTTGATTTACTATTTTCATAATACCTAAACTAGCCTTTATTAAACGTAGCCTTTATTAAACTATTAAACAAACAAATAATGTGATCAGAAGAAATTTATGATTATAATTATTATTATTTTCTAAAATGGAGAGATTGGTAGATGAGATTATTTATGATGATGATTTCTTATGTTTAAAATATTATATTTTATGTTAGTTTAATGACTGGATTCAAATTTTGGTTGCTAAATGTTAATGATTGAAAAGTCTATATGATATTACAATAACTACATATTTGGCAACGTTAGACATATACATGTTTTATGCTTAAAAATATAATATATATTTTGTTATTATTCAAATATATTTTAACTACATGTAATAGTTTATGCTCATGTTCATTTCTTAATTACTCTATTTATCTCATTTTTTATGTGTCATTGATTTTTAGATTTATTCCATTATTTTTTTTAATCACCCTCCATTTTTAGAGGGTTGACAATTTAATTTTAACTCATACATTCTTTTAGCTTTCAAGGGTAGTTTAGGTATTTAACAATATTTTCATTTCATTTTTCTTGACTCAGCCAAACACTGGATTCTAAATCCAGCTAGAATTCTATTGGTGAACCAAACATTCGAAAGGGATTCAGATTCCTGGTAAAGTGTTTACTGGTATAATGATTCCTAGTAATCAGAATCCACCTAAAATAATCCGTGAACCAAGCGGGTCGTTAGTGTAAGTGTAATCAGGATTGTTAATTAAGAAATAGGGATGCCCCTTCTCTTGAAGTTATACTTGTCTTTTATTTGAAAAGAGCATCAAATATTTAACCAAGTGATGAGAATGAAAAATATAAAGAAATTGCAAGCTTCAGGAACATAAATGGAAAAGATTGCCATTACAATAGAAGTGATTATAAAGGAAAGACAACCAAACTTGGAAATGAAAAGTACATTGAAAACAAAAGTTGCTACTGGACATACAATGCATAAACTAAAAAAGTGTGTTGTAGAATGCTTTTTTTGAAGTGTGGGTGTGTGAGAGTTTTTCCGTTTGGTTGGCGTTGTCCTTAAAACATATTTATGGATATATTTTTGCTCACCTCAAAATTGTTCACCCTCATCTCTCATTCGCTAATGCAGTAGGGCCTAGTATTAAATGAGAATTAGTGTCATGACCCATCCTGCTTCGCCCGAAAATAAAACACATGGCTCGCCACCGAGGCTCATCCAATTCATTTAAATAGCATTGGAAAAGAAACTTTAAAAAAAAAACCATTGAGTATTCAAAATTTTTGGAAATAATACCCTCCGAATTATAAAATCCGTATAAATTTGAAAACGTAATTATATTTCGAAATGAGTGAATTTATATTAAAAGGGGTTCCAAAGGTACCCTAAGAACTAATTAAAACATTTAAATAATTTCCGGAAGGTATTGTCAAGATAGGTGCCCTTAGCAACCGCGACTTTAACTCTTGAAAATTGTCTTCACGTTCTGAACTCCACTCAAAGGTAATACCCTTCCGCATCAACTTTGTCATAAGTAATGAAATCTTTGAGAAATTTGCGATGAAACGACAGTAGTATCCCTCTAATCCCAAGAAACTTTGAATTTTGGATACGGAGGTTAGTCTTTGCCAATTAAATACCGCTTCTATCTTGTGAGGATCAATTGAAACACCGTTCTTGTCAATCACATGACCAAGAAAAGTAATACTAGGTAGCCAAAATTCACATTTCTTCAATTCCCAAATAGGTGTTTCTCTCATAGTCTCTGAAGTATGAGCCTCAACTGTTCCTTGTGCTCTATCTCACTCGACGGATAGATAAGAATGTCGCTATGAACACGATCATAAAATCGTCCAAATAGTCCTTGAAGACTCAAATCATATGGTACATGAATGCGGCTGGTACATTAGTAACTCCAAATGGCATGACCAAGAATTCATAGTGTCCGTAGCGCATTCTGAAAGCTATCTTATCAACATCTTCAACCTTTATTTTCAATTGACGGTAGCCTGATCTAAGGCCTATCTTGGAAAACACTTGTGCTCCACGAAGTTGATAGAATAGATCATCGATTTAGGCAACAGATACTTGTTTTTGATTGTCAGCTTGTTTAATTCCCGGTAATCGACACAAATACACATCAAACCATCTTTCTTATTTACAAACAACACTAGAGCTCCACATGGTGATATACTAGGTCGAATAAAACCCTTGTCAAGTGGTTCTTGTAGTTGAACTTTCAGTTCCTTCAATTCTACGGGTGTCGTTCTATACGGTGCTTTTGATATGGGTCTTGAGTCCGACATTATCTCAATGGTAAACTCAATCACTCTCTCAATAAGGACATCTGACAAGTTATCTGAGAATACATTCGGATACTCTTGTACTATTGGAATGTCATCTACTTTCAATTCAATAGCCATAGTGTCAATTACTGAACATAAGAATCCTCGACATCCCTTCTCAATAACTTACCAACTCGGATGACCAAAATCAAATATGATAGCAGTGCAACCTCACTCCCTTGATAACATAAATTCCCATAAATCAGTGAATGAAAATTAACTTATTTCCGTTCACAATCTGTTGTGGCTTGGTTAAGATATAACCAATCCATTCCTAAGATCACGTGAAAATGGTTCACGACAAGCGGTATCAGGTATATGGTCATCAAATTCTCGCCTAGTTTGATTTCACAATCCTTATATATCGTAGATGTTACTACCAGCTTACTAAGAGGTACTGCAATGGATAATTCATATCCTAAAGGTGCCGATCTAACATTCAAATGTTCAACAAAATGATGTGACACAAATGAATGCGTAGATTCCGAATCAATGAGTATGCGGGCTAAATGCGAACTTATAGGCACCATACCTGAGACCACTGTATCCGTAGCAGCCACATCTCTAGGATTCATTTTATATGACTTTCCTTGTCACTATTTCTTGCCTTCTATCAGTGGTTTGCTTCGGCTTCAAACCACTTAAAGCCACAGAGCTAGCTTCTTGTTAGGGACGTTTCCTTGGATAATTTTTTGCTCAATGTCCAAAGGTACCACAATCAAAACACGTGATTTATGACTCCAGTGTAAAACTGGTACTGCTCATATTGGGGGTTGGTCATAAAACATCGACTTGTATATGGTCGGTTGCAAAGTGAATACAACGGTATGTTACTTGGCGCCCTCTTGGGTTCACTGAAATTAGAACCAGAGCCTCGTGTAAATGGCCTCTGGAAAGATCCCCCCTGGTTTCGATCACTACCCTCGTTGTTTCTCTTCCTTTGTTGGTTCTGCCTTAACCTTTCCATTCCACTTTCTACCACGAGTACCGTTTATTGCACCGCTCCAAATTAATGTCGAATGTTCATATGTCTCCACTCTTAGGATGATGTTCTCTCTCAGCCCCTATTCAAAATTTCTTGCTCTATCCTCCTCCATTGGCACTGACCCTTTTCCGAACCTCAATAGGGCATTATACTTGGAAGTATACTCATTCACAGTCATGTCCCCTTGTCTAAGATTATCAAACTTTTCTTCTTTGCATTATGCGCAGCCCTTGGAAAGAATCGTCGATTAAACTCTGCCCTGAAACCTTCCTATGTTATAGGTGCTCCTTGATCCAGAACATTTACCCACCAATTCTAGGCTTCACCCTTGAGTACATCACTAGCGTTCTCAATCTTTAGTGCATCGGACATCGGAATAGATCCAAAAATTCTCTCCATATCCATTACCCAGTGCTCTGCTAGCGTCGTGTCAGAGGTCCCATGAGCTTTCGTCGATTTCTTCCTTGTAAATTAGTCTAATATGAATCATCCACCCCTATACTCAAGTGCAGCCACAATGGCTATTGGTGCTGGCTCAAAAGGAGGTTTCAGAGGTAAACGTTCCGATATACTCCGTACCAAGTCTCCAATGTTTCCCATCATCTCTGACAGATGGTCTATATGTGCATGTGGTGATTACTTATGACGTCACGCATGATTCTCAATCTGTCAATCTCAATGCATAAATTCTATGCATGCATGACAACATACCATATGCATCAAACATCTCTACCATGTGTGGATGCATTCTAGAGTATATGTCATAACACTCAACACTCCACTCGACATCGAACGTTCACAAAGTTTTGTTACCTCTAGCTCTGATACCAATAAATATCACAATCCATCCTGCCATGCGCGAAAATAAGACACATGGCAAGCTACTGAGGCTCATCCAATTCATTTAAAAGGTTATAGCAGCGGAAAAGAAACTTAAAACAACATTGAGTATTCAAAACTTTTGAAAACAATACCCTCCGAGTTATAAAATTCGTATAAATTAGAAAACGTAATTATATTTCAAAATGAATGAATTTATATTAAAAGGGGTCCCAAAGGTACCTTAAGAACTAATTAAAATATTTAAATAATTTCTGGAAGAGGTAAAAAAAAAAAAAAAAAAAAAAAAGCAACCATGCAGGGGTCATTTCGACCGGTCAAACTGCCTCGTTCGAACGGTCGAATGTCCCTTTAGCAGAATTTCTCCTTAGTTGCAGAATTTTGCCTAAGGATAATAACGTTCACCAATTCCAATACTCCAAACACCCTTACATTAATCCAAACTTCACAAGTTATATCAAGGTTTTAAGAAACGTCATTGAACCATACTTGTCGTGCCCGCGCCCCCGGAGCGCCAGGTTGATGGTGTGGGCCCGACTTTCTAAGAGTGGGTGAATTGTGACTTGATTTTTATTGAGAAGGGTGAAAAGAGTATGGTAGGGCATATTTGAAAAGTTCAGAGTTGCCACCTAACATTTGGGGTGTTAGGACCCTTGCAAAGACAATTAAAATAATTTATATTTGACTTTTGAAAAACAGTTTTGAAAAAAGTGGGCCCTTTAAAAGTATGACTCTGAATAGCCATGCGAAAACCAGAGATTTTGAGATGGGTTTGAGGACTCGATTATGTCAAGGGAAGGTATTAAGCACCCTCGAACATCCGTGCGAACACGGTTGCCAATTTTAGTGATTTTTATTAAAATGGGGCATTTTGATTGAAAAAGAAAAAATATATATATTCTTTTTTTTTAGAAAGTGAATAGGACAGAAAATTGGTGATAGGTATGGCCGCACTCTTTGAGAGTTGCTGTAATACCCATACCCGGAAAATGGAAATACTATTCATTTTGCATGCATTAATTTGTATAATTAATTGCATGTGATGATTTGGGTAAGTTCTAGTTACCCCGATGTGATAAGTGCTTAATAAAGGGCACAGTTGGACAGATGTGAAATAGGACCCACGAGAGATTCAGATTGGATAAATTGCATTTGTTTGCATTTATGTGATTAAATGGTAGACGTGTAAATATAAATGTGCATATTATGATACATGTTGATGCCATATGATTATTTAATTGATAAAATATTAAGTGTTTTAATATTTTATTATTGTTCATATTTATTTATGGGACAGTTTGGGTATCCTTGTGAGGGCGTAATTGAACACGTGACGTAATTGGTAGGCTAATTGGTGCCTTCATATGATATTTGGGGATTACGTTTAGGGCTCATATGTAACATAGATATAGACCCACTTAGATATTGGGATAATAATATAATTAGTTTGAATAGTTAATATAATTATTAGAGAGTTTTATAATAAGGTTTTAAAAATTGTGGGGATGTAAAAAGGAAAAGGAAAAATTAGTTAGGAGGCTTGGGAGGGTGACACCACCCTAGTGACTCATCATCATTTAAAAAAAAAAGGGTTAGGAAAGAAAGGAAAAAAAAACAGAGAAGTCACAGAGAGAGCCCGTGAGAAGGAAGAGAGGAAAAAAATGGGGGTTCTATCTTTTCGATGCCATAGTTTGTCGTATGTTGCTTAAATCGCGATACGAAGTCATATTTGGAATCGTGGGGGGTAAGCTTATCCTTATGGTATAATTTAATTTGGATTTAATCGATAGATTTTCATGACCCAACTGGGTTGGTAATATTTAGCTTACGAAAATTGTGTAGGATTTATACCTGAAGTACAAAAGGACCCCAATCTCAAATTTTTTAGCGATTTCAAGAGGTGAGTGACATTAATTATGATATGTGGATGATTCCATGTTTGAGTTCATTTGCGATGTAAAAGTATGTTAATCATAGCTTAATAAAGCTTATTAGTTATTATTGGGCAAAATTCATGTTATTAAATTAGGCCAAATTTAATTGTGAAAGCACGGTGTGATGTTTATATGAGCATGTTAAGTTGCTTATTTGGGTCAATGGAATTGCTAGTTCTATACCACCATGAGGTAATCTTTGTGGTGACGACCACGGTCGCCAGAGGCCTATGGGACCGCACATGAGGCGTGGGTCATGACTAGGTCACGTGGGCTTAGGGAGTGGAGCCGCGGACTAGTTGGTAGTGGTGGAAGTGAACTAGTAATTGTCGGAGACTATAGTTGGTTGTAATGAAATGAAATTGAGCATGTTTATTATCCATATACATAATTAGTGTTATTCACAAGCATATAGCTTATATATTGTAGTGGTTATTGAATAACCATCGTAGGTGTTCAAGGTGGAGCTCAGAAGAAAAAGGAAAGGACTTGGAGAGTAATCGTAGGCGTGGGATTGTAATTAAATTCTGGTTAATTAATAGGCTTATGTTTAATAAATGTAAAAAGTGGAATATTGTAATTAGTTGTTTATTCGAAATTGTGTAATAAAATGATATTGACCTAATTTCTTGTAATAAAGGGGACGTGTTATATTGGTTGTTTTCTTGTACATTGCATAGTTGGATTGGGGCGACGAACTCAGAGTTTCTACTCGCTGAGTTTGACATGAATTGATTATAAATAATATTTTTCTAAGGTATTTTTAAACTGTGTTAAGAACTTATGAAGTTCGGGGTTATGACCTGAACATGTTTTACATGTTTCTCCTTTGACTTATAAAAATGTTACTTTTAAAAACAGACTTTCTTAAGATGAAGTGGGTGTGCGTGTGTCCAAACCTTTGAAAAAAAAATTTAATGTATCGAGTTCTTTGGTCAAAACTTTTGTTATGGTAATTTTCACAACTTTAATGACTTGGGACGAGCCTTGGTGGCGTGCCACGTATCCTAGATTTACATGTGTGGATCAGGGGCGTGACATTTAGTGGTATCAGAGCAATAGGTTAGAGCCTTTGGGGACGAGAGACGAATACGATGTGTAAGTTGGATAAAATGACACTGTCACGCCCCGGAACGACAAAAATAGAGAAAAATAAATTTCCTTTTTGGGTCCAAAGGCAGCGACGGGTGAAGTCACATGATTGTCCACACCACGCAGTACTAAGCAACAAGAGTAATAGTGTAACAAGAACGAAGTCTAGATTCTGATCACAACGCAACATAAAGTCAACAGGAGTTACTAACTATTACACATCAGAGTCTCGAATCAAATATAAGACAACGGAAGTACAAATGTCAAGGCAACATATGCCTGACTACAAAAAGTGGTTTTAAAACGGTAAAGACAATTAGCTACAATTATAGTCTAGTCTTCAGTTGGCGTAGAGGTAGTCCTCGGCGTAGTAGTCTTCTTCGGTCTGACCTCCGTCGGGGAAATCCTCCACAGGGACTCCGTCACCGGCATAGTAGTCCTCTCCTTTAGGCCCTTCACCTGTATAGTCATAACCAGGGTGCGCTGGAACGTAGAAATGTCCAACGGCATAAACGCCGTCAGCTTAATGAAAGCCGAGTGAGTTAAATACTAACAGGGTATCGACTATTGATATTATCACAAGTTATAAATAGTAACCAAATTAGAATTCAGTAAGGGTAACTCCTTTAATCAAACCAATGATCCGATTACTGACGTCCTATTCATTTTAAGATCGACAACGCGACATGATAGGGGAACAGACTCGACAGTAGTTCAACTCTATAACATACCATTGCTTAGGCCTGTAAATGGATCGGATATGGACCGGATCGGCCAGATCCGGATCCGGATCCGACAAGCATATTTTAGTCCGGATCCGATCCGTATATCCGACGGATCTACGAGGTTTATCCCATATCCGTATTTGTTAAGATCCGAATATCCGATCCGATCCGATCCGAATAGAAATCCTACTTGTAAAAAAGTAATATTACTCATTTGAAATGCCAATACAATCTAATTTCTTAGGGTTAGAGTTAGGGGTTTGTCCAAAATTATGTTATATATACACCCTTGGATTAAAATTTTGAATGGAAGAGATTTCTCTAACATATATTATATTATATATATATATAACATATACAAATTCGGATCGGGTCTTAGGCGGATCGGATCTATTAAATCCATATCCGGTCCGTTTTCATACAACTCTATTCGGATTCGGATCCGGATCCGGATTCGGATCTTAAAAAAAGCTCAGATCCGTCTAACTGAGCCGGATCCAGACCGGATCCGGGCCTAGACCCGGTCCGTTGACAGGCCTACCATTGCTCATCCACTGCTTTTAAGAACATATGCACAGTTCACCGTATGTCATGGATACCACGTTAGTCCATCCCCCGCTTTTAAGAACATATGCACAGTCCACCGCATGTCAGGGATATAACGCTTTAAACAACAGTACATCATTCTATGCCACGACTTAGCGACGTCTACCAGTGATCACGGTCCACCGCATGTCATAGACACCTTCGTCTGTCTACCGCTTTTAAGAACATATGATTAGATCATCTGGCTATCTTAGGGCAAATGGTCCGGTTCACCGCAAGTCATAGACACCTTCGTCTGTCTACCGCTTTTAAGAACATATGATCGACCAAAGCCCGCCCACGCAAATTTCCCAAATCTTAGCAAACCTACTGTAGACACCCCATTTTGTCGGCTATCAGATTTAGGAGACCCATAGCTTGGTGGTTCACAATGATCGAAAAAAGACTTAAAAGACTCTTGGAAGTTAGTTATGTCTCTCAGAATGCTCAAAATGACCAAAATACCCCTGAAGGCCCGAAAACTCCCAGTTTTGGTCCCAAAGTTCTGGAAACATGCTACATCATAAGAAAAATGATAAAATGAGTTTTTAAGTAAAATCGAATAAAATCGTCAGCTCCCAGAGACCCCCGGAAGTTCCCGGAAAGTCCTTGTTGACCGGTTTGACCAGGTTTGACCAAGGTTGACCAAGGTTGACCAAGTTTGACCAAAATCATCCAAATTCGTCAGAATCATTAGAAAAGTATTAAAATGAGTTTCAAAAGAGAATCGAGCGAAAACGTCAACTCCTGGGAGCCCCCGGAGATTCCCAGAACTTTCCGGGAATCCCAGGTTTGACCAGTTTGACCAAGATTTGACTTTGGAATCAGGGCGCCGAAATAATTTTCAAATATTTTTCATGGATACTAGAGGTCAATAGCTTTCCAACGGTATATCGCACATAATCCCTGGATTTAAAACAAATTTATTATGGATTTCCAAAGCCGAAAAAGGCGATCAAATCAGCTTTTATCGCGAATACCGTAAAACTTTCCAAGGTGACCTATCCCCGAACTATTTTTTTTATGTAAATTAGACTCCATTACCTTTCCAACGGTATATCACAACCTCAATTTGGAGTTCGTACGCATTTTCTGTGAATTTCGGACGAAATAGGGCCTTTTCGCGAATACCGGAACTTCAGGGGGCCTAAACAGCATTATCTGGACGGGGGAGGAGCAGTGTCGCCGCGGCACTGGCCCACTGCCGCCGCGGCACTCCCCTCCAGAGCAGTATGTTTTTGTAAATAGTTTTGTGGTCCCATTTTGATTAATTAAAAGCCAAAACGACATAGTTTTATGATTTCAGATATTTGGAGCCAATGGAAATACTTTCTAAATCCCAAAACCACCCCAAGTTGGCCTATATAAACACCCCATTACTCTTCATTTTTGGGGAGTCAAATGCAAGTTTAGAGAAAGTTTGGGAGAGAAAGTTGTAGAGATAAGGTTAGAATAGAGAAGAAGAAGCTTCCTTCTTTGATTTTTCAAAACAAAAGTGAGTTCTAAACTTTGTTTTTACTTCATTACTCCCATTTACTTCAACATTCAATACTCCCAACCACCATTTTAGTGAGCATTCAAGAGAATGGAAGCTTCTTCCATGTCTAGTGTCATTACATATGAGTGAAACACCAATCTATAAATCTCATGCTTCATGAATATCATCTATTGATCATCATCTACTTGCTTGTTTATTTATTGTTCATCTCTTCTTATCTCATTTCTTTTTGATTTTCTTTATTTACTTACTAGTTCATCATCATCTAAGTGATGACATGAAGTTTGGGGTGAGTGAATCCTTATGGATAGTAGCTCTTAACCTCAAAAACATGTTTGATAGATGATGATCATAACCTCAATACTTCCAAGGTATTCTTGGGATGTATTGAAGTTATGTTCAAAAATAAAATAAATCTCTCCAACAATCTTGGAGGTTCTTAATGATGAGTTTGATGTAGATATTCTAAGTGGCCATAATCCTTATTGAATATTGAAAACATGCTTTCAAAACATCTATTTCAAAACCCCTCTCAATCCCTCTCATTTGGTTTCAAGAAACAAAACTTTGTTTTCTCCAAAATCTTCAAAACAATGAGTCAAAACAGTGAGTGAGTTGAGTTCAAAGATTTCTCTAGAACTCAATACTCAACATATGGATGCAAGGCCACTTGGAAAGTCTTCCTAACTCATTGGAGAACACCCATGATTTTTGGTTTGACTTGGAAGTACTTGGAAATGGTCCATTTGGATCCCAACATTCCTTCCAGACATTCTGTTTTTGCTGTCACAGCAGCTAGGTCAACTTACGACCTCTTTTCCAGAAAACTTTTCCAAAAGGGGTGGCCCTAACTTATTTTTCCCTTAAAATTAAATGTCTTAGGAAACTTTCTGTATAAAATGGGCCTCTAGATCATTCGTTTTCATTTTCTAAGATTTTTCAACATTTCGGTCGACAGTACGAACTCTGTTTCTGAGTGACCTCTGTTGTTTATATGATTTCTCTCAATCTGTGATAGCTATTTAAGATTGGCCTTTTGAGTTATGTTGTAGACACAATAAGGAACATCTCCATAAAAAATCATGCATTGAAAACATTCCTAACCCCTCTTTTCAAATTTCCAAAGATGATGCTACTGTTCTGTCCACTATTCACAGCAAGTATACCTTAATTTTCATTCTTTGATTTGATGCTTGTATGCATTCCAAATTAGTTCATATCTTAGGAAGTAGTTCATACTACATTTGTATACATCCCATGTTGATTTAATTCATTCATTCATACACATTTTAGACTTCTAAGTCACTCTATGAATCCATGTACACAAAACACACTACAACCTTTGCACATTTTTAGATACATACAATACATTCATGCAAGATTTGGGATTTTTGTAACTCCTAATCTAAGAAGATTATAAGGAATGGTCAAGATCACACGTTCATGCTTCCCCTTTGATCTAATCATCCTTTCTCATCCGTCCCAGGGATTGAGAGATTTTCTTTTCTCAAAAAATAACATGCATCATTCTAGCTTGCTAAGCATACTCTAATTCTTTGATTATTTGTTTCAAGAACCATCAATGTCCCCTTTAGATTAGGGAAACTTAATTACTCGATATGTGATTAGACGATTTCTCCTAGGTTTATTTGTGTGATTTTTCACTTTACATTGCGTGACATTTGATTTAGATCTTATGAATGATATCTTATCTTTAGATCTTCCATTTCGAATTTTCTTATGTGATGTAATATACTACCATAGTATTATTTGTCGAACCAAACATAGTATAAGATGATTATTTGGATGCTAATTGAGGCCCGTCGAAAGACGGGGCGAGTTGAGGGTGTTTTAGTCGTGACAAAGGCTCCTTCCTCTCTCGTACCAAAACCTCGAACCAAGTTCTCTGGTTATGAAGGACCGGTGCCCTTTATCCATTTGGGTGAGTCAAATTAGGTTTCTTGGTTCCTTAAAGACCAAGTGGCGACTCTGTATCTGTTTTCAACAGACCTTTCCTTTTCTTTGATTCAAATCAATTTCAAACAATCTCAAACAAGAGAAGTGGTTCGACATAACAAAGCGGTGGAATCCCGGTATCCACACCTACTTAAGTTCAACTCTATCACCGATACATGACAATCCCAATGTGGCCCGACTACTCTGAATGAAATGAACGTTAACTCCAAAGGATTCATGACTATTCCGTTATCTAAGATTATAAACATTATCCGTTAGTCTTGTTGTTACTACGACCCTACGCTGCATTACTCGTTATCATGTCTGTATTACAATAATAAAGCATGCTGGGAAATACTGATGTAATAACCTGCATTTCCATTTAATTTTAAATTACATTTTCACATTTAATTGGTATTTGCATTGTCATATTTAATTTTAATTATTTTGGACTGCTTCATTTAATTACATTTCTCATGTTCTAATTATTATCCCTTGTGTTATTTCATATTAAAAATTCATGTTGGGGTCAAATTGCAATTTTTACAAAAATTAGTAATACCTGTGTGGATTTCAAAGTCTGTATTTCAAAACGGTGAAAATAACTTCTATTGACTCAATCAGTATTTTTATAAAACCAGAAAATCAATTCTTAAGTTAAAATGAATTTCCTGTATTTTTGTGGTGACCACCGCGCCCCGAAAATACCAGTTTATGTCCAAAACTGTCCACGCTGTGTGAGCTTCCACAGATTTTGGAAGTGACTGATTTGGACATTTGCTTTATTGCCATTTATGGCAAGTAATCATTGGATATGCCTTGTTTGGGTATTGCAATTGTGTGTGTGTTAATTTAATGCCATAAGTTAAATTCCCAAACATCTTACAAGTTGACCCCTATGAACCTATTTGGCCCCTACTCTAATTCACAGCAATTCTATACATCCCTTTTATGTATTTGCAATTGAGTATATCAGAAATTGTAAGAATAAGATTTTGTGGAGTAAACTTGGTTGAACTTGGTCCCCAAGTTCTTCCCAATTGGCCCTTTATATGTACTCCATCATACACACACCTCTCACATTTTCACATTCTGAAAACCTGAGAGAAAGAGAGAGTGCAGAGAGTTATAGTTCAGAAATTATATAGAGAGAGGAAGCTTCAAGACTCCATAGCCAAAGCTTGGAGTATTTTATTTTTGTGCTTATCTTTCTCAACAAACACACATCTCCTTATCACAGTGAGTATTTCTAACTCACTAAGAATGTAATTACATGTCTATTTACTGTGTGTTTGTTTAATTTTGTAATACACCATTGTTGATCCTACGTATGAAAGTTCATAGCTTGAAATCAAGATTTTCAAACCTTAATCTAAATTCGTTTTTAGAGATGAATATGGTAGATTATACATCCTATATGTCAAGTTTGAAGTTATAGAGCCTAATTTGTTCATACCACAAAGTATATTGAAAATGAAGTTTGGACATGTTTTAGATTTTCCTAAAATTGGTGAGCTATGGATCAAATGGTGTGAAATGAATCATAGATTCTAAATCCTTGTTTAAAAATAAAGAGATTCATATATAACATGATATGCATACTTACAGAATGGAAATGGGTCAATTTTAGACCCTGTTTTCTGAAACAGAACAGTTCCTGCGGAGAAGATGAAGCCTCAGCTTCATCTCGCGCCACGATCGCGCGCGCGAGGAATCGCGCGAGCGGCCCGCGCGAGCGATCTTTCGCGCGAGCGGCCCGCGCGCGCGAGGTAGGCGTCTCCAGGCAGACGTAAGAATTTATTTATATAAATGAAAAATTGGCTGGTCGCGCGAGCGAGGGTCGCGCGAGAACCCCTTCGCGCGAGCGATCCGCGTGCGCGACCTTACTTTCCTCAGGCAGACAGAAAAGTTTATTAATAAAAGGAAATATGGGCATATCGCGCGAGCGGCCCGCGCGAGCGATACTTCGCGCGAGCGGCCTGCGCGCGCGAGTTCTGACAGTTTCTGTTTTTGTCTGTTTTGTGTTTAAGGTCTGTTTGGTTCAACTTTTTAGTACTGTTAAGGCTCTGTTTGGGAATTTAGTTGATCAGAACTCTATTTGGTTATGTTTGAATGATTAAAACATTGTAGTATGACTCATTAATCCCCGTACGCGTGTGGTTCCTTTAATTCAACATTTTTTGTTTTCGTTTAAGTGCATACCATTCATGCGGGTCAGTGGTACATGCATAGGGGTGTCAGTCTGTGTGGAAAAGAGTAATGGTAGTGTGGAAAGAGTATGAGTTTGTGTTTGTGGTCGTGGTTGTGGTTGTGGTTGAGTATGAGTTTGTGGTTGTGATTGTGGTGGTGGTTGAGATTGTGGAAGAGGGTATCTTTGAAATGCGACGGTGGCAAATATGGACACTCCCTGACGCCCATGGAAGCGTTAAAGTGTGTGAAGCCGAACTCGGACATTCCCTGGCACCCATGGTAGTGCTAAAGTGTGGCCTACGGACACTCCCTGATAACTCGAGTCTGGATACTGTGTGAGGGGTTGCCCCGGTATTTGCATGGCGGTTAGGGTATTCAAAGTGTGAGGCATTGGACACTCCCTGGTACCCCGGACCAAAGTGTGAGGCAAACTGGACACTCCCTGGCGCCCCGTTGCTAAAGTGTGGCTATCTGAGTGTTTCAAAGATACCAGGAGTAGGATAGTGGGTTGTTGTGGCTGTCGAGAGAAAAGAGTCGACAAGATGAGTTTGGTGCATTGTTCTCATACACGGTCCCATCTGTGTAAATTTACCCTCTTTAAATAATGTTGAGAATGTTTTCTAAATGAGCTCCTTACTTCAATTATAAACTTGTGGATTTAAATGGGAATTGGAAAAAGGTAAGTTGGTATGTTTTACATTCAAAGTCATGTTTTTAATACTCACCAGCTTCTTGAAGCTGACGACGTTGATGCGTCCTGGACATTCGTGTTCAGGCTTTTCAGGTTACAATCAGGAGGAATCATACGACTATGCTAATTGAGAATGGCTGCATCTGGAATAAAGAAACTGTTTATTATATGCTTTAAGTTTATCTGTTTTAAGTTATGAACTATTTTGTTTTATAAGGATGACTGTAACAGACTCTAAGTTATTATTTTATTTTCAAGGCGGTCTGTGCCTTAGTTGACCCCGGTTCATAAGATGTAACAAGTTAGAAAGTTTTTGTAAGCCTTGATTGCTTTACTCTGATTATTATGTTTTGTTGTTTGACGTTTGGGACGGAATCGATCCTTCAAACTGTCGCGACCTACGGGTCCATAAAGGAAATTAAACGCTTTCCTTATTTATGCTACGTCGGGGCGTGACAACTGAACAGTAAATAAACAACTAAACAGTTATTATAAGAAAAACAGCATTCTGAAGCTTCCAATCGATTGGTATAAAAGTTCAATCGATTGGTATAAAAGTAGCATCAATCGATTGGAAAAAGATTCAATCGATTGGAAAAAGATTCAATTGATTGGCATAGAAGTAGTGTCAATCGATTGATAAAGGTTCAATCGATTGGATCACAATCCATGCCAATCGATTGCACAAAATGTCAATCGATTGGGACCTGAAAGATGTCAATCGATTGGTAAGAGTACCAATCGATTGATACTTCGTCTTCTTCACAGAGAAGACTGTCCAGCAACAAATAACGGGAATACATGATTTCTGCATCTCTTCTTTATTAAAAACAAGTCCTAACATCAATGTAAGGCTACCAAGTGAGTTTAAAACTCACTTTAGGCGTTAAGGGCGTGTTTGGTTGTGTGTAATGAAGCTTGGAGCTTCAATGGTGGTCTTCCTCCCTCTCTCTCTAGTTCTCTGTCTTCTCTCTTCTCCTTCTCCTTCTTTTCTTCTTCTTTCTGGTCTTCTTCTTCTTCCTCTTCAATCTCTGTGTGTGTGTGTGTGTGCAAATATATGTATATATGTGTGTATATATATATGAGTATATATATATATAATACACACAAGACTCTCCCTCTCACTCTCTCTGATTTCAGCAACCAGAAATACGCCCAAAATGGGCTGGTATATATAGAGGGAAGGTGTTCACGTGACCTCTCCCCAGCTAGAGCAAAAGAATCTGCCCAGCTGCCTCCAATCGATTGGCATAAGTGTCAATCGATTGACAAAAGCAATCGATTGGTATAAAGTTCAATCGATTGGTATCCAAAATAAGGCAATCAATTGGAAAACAGTTCAATCGATTGGTATCCAAATTATACCAAGGGTAAGGCTAGGCTCAAACAAGTATTAAAAGAAGCATACATGGTCTTATTCACATAATACATTACAAAAAAATACAGGGTATTACATCATCCACCACTCATTAAAGATTTCGTCCTCGAAATCCGAAACAAACAGGGTTAAAACAAAAATGGAAACTTATCTTTCATCTCTGACTCCAATTCCCATGAAGCTTTTCCTTCGTCGTGGTGCTTCCACTGAACCTTCACTAGCGGAATATCCTTGTTTCTGAGCTTCTTCACTCCTCGGTCTAGAATACGCACCGGTCCTTCGTTGTAGGTCGCGTTCTCGTTCACCTCGATATCTTCAAAACTGATCTCGTGCGTTGGGTTGTGGGCACATTTCCTCAACATGCTGATGTGGAAAACGTTGTGCACTCCTGACATCTTTGGCGACAATGCAAGTCGATATGCAACCTTCCCAACACGTTCTAGGATCTCAAACGGTCCAATGAATCGTGGTGACAACTTGCCTCTCTTTTGTCTGAATCTGACGATACCTCGAACTGGCGAGACTTTGAGTAGCACATGATCTCCAACTGCAAACTCTAGATCTTTTCGTCGTTTGTCGGCATAGCTCTTGTGTCTGGATTGCGCTGTCTTCATCTTTTCTCGTACAATCTGGATCTTCTCGCTAGTTTCTCAAATCATCTCAGGCCCAAGTAGTTGAGTATCTCCAACTTCGGCCCAACATAGCGGCGATCGGCAAGGTCTTCCATACAAGGCTTCAAACGGCGCCATCCCTATGCTTGTGTGGTAGCTGTTGTTGTAGGCAAACTCGATCAAAGGTAGATGCGTCTCCCATGAATTCTCGAATTCAACGACACAGGCTCGCAACATATCCTCCATCACTTGATTGACTCGTTCGGTCTGACCGTCTGTCTGTGGGTGAAAGGCTGAACTCAAATTCAATGAAGTTCCCATTGCTGTCTGAAGGCTTTTCCAGAATTCTGCAGTGAAGCGTGAATCTCGATCTGAAACTATTGAGACAGGTACACCGTGCAGTCGCACTACTTGCTCTAGATACATCCGGCTCAATCTTTCAACACGGTACGTCATGCTGTAGGCGATAAAATGTGCTGACTTGGTGAGTCGATCCACTATTACCCAAATAGCGTCGTGGTTTTGCTGAGACTTTGGTAATCCAATCACAAAATCCATGGTGATGTGCTCCCATTTCCATTGGGGAATTGGTAGTGGTTGTAGGAGTCCAGGTGGTTTCTGATGCTCTGCCTTCACTTGTTTGCAAATAAGACATTGCGATACATACTCGGCCACTTCTCGCTTCATTCCTTCCCACCAGAAGTTTCTCTTCAAATCCTTATACATCTTGTTTCCTCCTGGGTGGATAGTCATCCTTGACTTGTGTGCTTCGTCCAAAATGTTCTTCCTGAGACCATCGTCATTTGACACACAGAGTCTACCTTTGCATCTCAGTGCTCCGTCCGTACTAATACTCCATATCTTTGGTTCCTTTGCGGATATCTTGGCAAACCATAACTTGAAATCCTCGTTTAACTATTGAGCTTCCAAGATGCGGCTGATGAGAGTCGGTTGTACAACAAGACATCCGAAGTGTCGTCCTTCTCCTGATTCCACTGGTCGAAGGTCGAATTCGGTTAACATCTCCATTGCTTGCCATTCTCTAATCAAAATCGAAGCAACCAAAAGGCGTGGCCTCCGGCTTAGAGCGTCGGCTACAACATTTGCTTTACCCGGGTGGTATTGCAAAGAGAAGTCGTAGTCCTTGAGTAGCTCCATCCATCTCCGTTGTCGCATGTTCTACTCCTTCTGAGAGAACAGGTACCTTAAACTCTTGTGATCTGAGAACAAGTCAAACTTTTCTCCATACAAATAGTGTCTCCAAATCTTCAGGGCGAACACGATTGCAGCTAGTTCCAAGTCGTGCGTCGGATAGTTCTTCTCATGCGGCTTCAATTGTCTCGATCCGTATGCGATGACATTCCCCTCTTGTATTAGCACACAACCAAGTCCTTGGTGTGATGCATCACTATAGATTATGAATTGTTCACCACTCTTAGGTATCGCAAGCACGGGTGCTGAGGTTAGTCTCTCCTTCAATTCCCAAAATGCATCCTCATGTTTATCGGTCCATTCGTACTTCGTCTCCTTCCTAGTCAGGCTTGTCAACGGTCCTGCGATTTTAGAGAATCCTTCCATAAATCTCCGGTAATACCCAGCCAATCCAAGGAAACTCCTAACTTCGGTCGCGTTGGTTGGCCTGTTCCAGCTCAAGACTGCATCGATCTTAGATGAGTCTACGGAAATCCCATCCTGTGATATCACATGTCCCAGGAATTTAACTTCCTGAAGCCAGAATTCACATTTGCTGAATTTCGCATACAGACTATTGTCTCTGAGAGTCTGTAGAGCAATTTGTAGATGCTTCTTATGTTCCTCTTCCGTCCTTGAATAAATTAGAATGTCGTCAATGAATACTATAATGAATTGATCCAGATAGGGTCTGAATACTCTATTCATTAGGTCCATGAATACTGCCGGGGCATTAGTCAATCCAAAAGACATCACTAGAAACTCGTAGTGTCCATATCTCGTCCTGAAGGCAGTTTTCGATATGTCTTTCGGTCGAACTAGCAATTGATGGTACCCTGAACGTAAATCAATTTTCGAGAATATCCTTGATCCTTGCAGTTGATCGAACAGGTCGTCTATCCGGGAAAGTGGGTATCTATTCTTGATCGTGACTTTATTCAGCTCCCTGTAGTCGATACAGAGTCGTAGCTCTCCGTCTTTCTTCTTCACAAATAGAACTGGTGCTCCCCAAGGCGATGTACTGGGGCGAACAAAACCTAAGTCTTCAAGTTCCTGAACTTGCTTCTTCAATTCCAACATTTCTGTTGGCGCCATCCGATACGGGGTTTTGGAAATCGGCAACGTTCCGGGTGCTAACTCAATGCAGAAGTCTATCTCTCTCTTCGGCGGAAGTCCTGAGATACTTCGGAACACATCTTCAAAGTCTTGAATAACGGGGATCTGCTTGATAGTAAGCTCCGTGCTTGAAGTCTTAATCGTGGCTAGACAGCTCGTGATAAACATGTCGCTCAACGGTTGGCACTGAAATCTGATGTGCGGGCAACCAGGCGTCGAAAAGACAATGGTCCGACTAACACAATCCAGGTTAGCGCCATACTTAGTAAGCCAATCCATTCCTAGGATCACGTCGAACTCAGACATTGACAAGACTATCAAGTCTGCCGGAAGATTTCTATCCTCTAGTGTCAAGGGACAATCCTTGCACACCTTACCTAACCTAACGGATACTCCCAAGGGCGAAACGGCATTAAGGGTCGGCTCAAGTGCTAGGGGTAGCAATCCCAAATCACGTACCATCTTAATAGCTATGAAAGAACGGACGGCACCGGTATCAAACAAAGCTCTAACTTGACAGTGAAATAAAATGAGTGTACCTTCCAAGTTCTGCTGTTCCTCAGCATTATACCCTGCATTGTCAGGAATGATGGCATTCACCCTAACCTGTCCTTGCTGTCCTTGAGCAGCCGCCCCATAGTAGCCTCCACGTGGTGCTCGACAATCCTTGCTTATGTGACCAGGCTTGTTACAGTTGCGGCAGACGAGGTCATTACGACGGTTGGTCTTGGGGGCTGTGCAATACCTTGCAATATGTCCGGGCACTCCACAGTTGAAACATCCATCAGTGTTTTGTCGCTGGGCTGCGGGCTGTGCCTGAGGTGGTCCTCGCTGTAGATTCTGTTGTCGAGGAAAATTAGCTTGGGGCTTCCTTGTCCCATCCCATGTGCGCTTGGTTCCCTGGTAGTTGTTGGTCTGGGGTTTCCATCCTTGATTGTTCCTCGATAATTGTGCGGAAAAGTTCCTTGGCTGGAAGGTCCTGGGTGGAGGTTGATTCGCTTGTGGTCCTTGCACAGGGTAAGCATCATTTTCCAAACTTGAAGCAAGACGGACAATCCCTTCAAATGACTGGCCCAGATGGCCTATCATCATGTGCCGGAGGTGTGGGTTGAGTCCTTGGTGGAATCGCTTGACCTTTTTGGCGGAGGTGTCTATCATATGCGGAGTGAAACGAGAAAGTCGCTCGAATTGTGTAGTATACTCCCTGAGTGTCCAGTTTCCTTGGGTTAGACTCAGGAAATTCCTCTCTTGTTGGTCTCTTTCGTCCTCAGGGAAATACTTCTCGAGAAATCGAGTCTTGAATGCTTCCCAAGGCATTCTCCTTGCAGCGTCAATCCCAATTGTGGCCCTCTCGGCCTCCCACCAGTCCGCAGCGGAGTAAGTCAGTTGAAATGCGGCTAGACGTCTCTTGTCAAGCTCACTGCACTCCAGGGCTTCAAAGATTAGCTCCAACTCTCGTATCCATTGCTCTGCTTTCCAGGACTCTGCCATGCCGTCGAACTTCTCGGGTCGCAGGCCACGAAATCGTTCCAACAGCTAATCGCCTGCCTGTCTTGGAGGGACAACGTGGTTGTTGCCGTTGTTATTGGTGGCATGATTGTAGGTATCGCCGATGTGCTCCATCCGTTGCATGAAAGCTTCGAAGACTCCAGTTGGGTCCATACCCTCGGGAATGGGTGCTCCCAGTCGTGCTTGGTTCCTTGTGGGTCCCACCATAGTGATCCGTGTGAGGTGTACCTATGAAGGACCTAACGATTAGCGGACAATCTTCACGGGGAAATGACCATAATTAAATAACAGACAGCATAACATGAATCAAAAATCACAACCATAACATAATAATGAGACGATAATAGAAATAACCAAAAGAAACGATCTGCCATATATATATATATATACCCAAAAGATGTACAGCGGAGTACACAACAGATCATCTGTGTACCGCGTAGTACATGGTCCTATACAAGATCTAAACAAAAGGAAAGATATGCACAAGACCACTACGGGTGGCTACCTATACAAAAAGGCTATGGTCCATAGCTGTCTATATAAGCGTCAAAAGTAAGTGGACAACATGTCCTAAAGTCAAACGTAAAAGTCTAAGTCCTAAAGGTACTGGACTCAAAAGTTGTCCACATCGAATCCATAGATGGAAGCCTCGTCCTCTGGGGCAACCTCAGATAAAACATCATCCTCATCTATATCATCGTCATCCATCATGTCCTCATCCTCTATCATAACATCCTCAATCAGCTCGGGTCCATCATGCTCCACAACAGCTCCCAAATCTCCTGCATCAGCGGCCATGTCAGCCTGGGCTGCATCAAATGCGGCTGCAATTGCCTCAGCCTGTACCATAGCCTGTGCTAACTCCGGTGCTCCAATGTCAAATTCATGGGGATGTGCAGCCATCTCTGCAGCCCACTCAACTGCCAGCTGTGCTATAACTCCTCCTGGTAAGACTGGTACTACTACATCATCATCTGCGTCATCATCGGCGGCTACCTCCTCCTCCCCCCTATCGGATAACCCTCTGTAACTACAATATCCACGCCAACTGGCACATCCATACCGGCTGGGTCCTTGGGGTCCTCCTCCTCCGGATCATACTCCGGCTCCTCATCATCGGTGTCCTCGTCCTCTTCATCCTCCATCTCCTTATCTGCATCCTCTGGCTCATCATCGCCATCGCTCTCATCATCATCCTCCGGATCCTCATCTGTTGGGGGTGCATCAGCCATGTCCTCCTCTGGTGGGGGTGGAGGTGTCTGGGGTGGTGGCTCTGTCGGGGATGGTGGAGGCGCTGCTCTAACCTCTGTAAGTAAAACCTGGTACGAAGAACGGTCTCGTAACATCAGTAAAGAATCCTCCTCGATGCGTTTGAAGGTCTCCTTGCGGTAGATCATCTCCTGACGTATCACTTCTGGGTCCTGGGTCCCAAATCTCTGCTGCTCAATCCGCATGTCTCGCTCTGTCTCTGCAATAGCCCTCTGCCTAACCTTCCAGGCATAGTACTGTGGATCTGCTGGCACAATACTCCTCTCATACACATAGTGTCCTCCAAACTCGTCTGGAACGAACAGCGGCGGTGCCATGCTACCTGAAAAGGGACTATCTTAAGTCAGAACTAATCTTAATACTCATCTATAGAATCTCAAGGTTCTAGGACCAGATGGTGTGGGACAATCTGTGAGCAAAAAAGGTACAAAACCTAGGCTCTGATACCAAAAATCCTATCACGCCCCGGAACGGCAAAAATAGAGAAAAATAAATTTCCTTTTTGGGTCCAAAGGCAGCGACGGGTGAAGTCACATGATTGTCCACACCACGCAGTACTAAGCAACAAGAGTAATAGTGTAACAAGAACGAAGTCTAGGTTCTGATCACAACGCAACATAAAGTCAACAGGAGTTACTAACTATTACACATCAAAGTCTCGAATCAAATATAAGACAGCGGTAGTACAAATGTCAAGGCAACATATGCCTGACTACAAAAAGGGGTTTTAAAACGGTAAAGACAATTAGCTACAATTATAGTCTAGTCTTCAGTTGGCGTAGAGGTAGTCCTCGGCGTAGTAGTCTTCTTCGGTCTGACCTCCGTCGGGGAAATCCTCCACAGGGACTCCGTCACCGGCATAGTAGTCCTCTCCTGCAGGCCCTTCACCTGTATAGTCATAACCAGGGTGCGCTGGAACGTAGAAATGTCCAGCGGCATAAATGCAGTCAGCTTAATGAAAGTCGAGTGAGTTAAATACTAACAGGGTATCGACTATTGATATTATCACAAGTTATAAATAGTAACCAAATTAGAATTCAGTAAGGGTAACTCCTTTAATCAAACCAATGATCCGATTACTGACGTCCTATTCATTTTAAGATCGACAACGCGACATGATAGGGGAACAGACTCGACAGTAGTTCAACTCTATAACACACCATTGCTCATCCACCGCTTTTAAGAACATATGCACAGTTCACCGCATGTCATGGATACCACGTTAGTCCATCCCCCGCTTTTAAGAACATATGCACAGTCCACCGCATGTCAGGGATATAACGCTTTAAACAACAGTACATCATTCTATGCCACGACTTAGCGACGTCTACCAGTGATCACGGTCCACCGCATGTCATAGACACCTTCGTCTGTCTACCGCTTTTAAGAACATATGATTAGATCATCTGGCTATCTTAGGGCAAATGGTCCGGTTCACCGCAAGTCATAGACACCTTCGTCTGTCTACCGCTTTTAAGAACATATGATCGACCAAAGCCCGCCCACGCAAATTTTCCGAATCTTAGCAAACCTACTTAAGTTCAACTCTATCACCGATACATGACAATCCCAATGTGGCCCGACTACTCTGAATGAAATGAACGTTAACTCCAAAGGATTCATGACTATTCCGTTATCTAAGATTATAAACATTATCCGTTAGTCTTGTTGTTACTACGACCCTATGCTGCATTACTCGTTATCATGTCTGTATTACAATAATAAAGCATGCTGGGAAATACTAAACAGTAAATAAACAACTAAATAGTTATTATAAGAAAAACAGAATTCTGAAGCTTCCAATCGATTGGTATAAAGGTTCAATCGATTGGTATAAAAGTAGCATCAATCGATTGGAAAAAGATTCAATCGATTGGCATAGAAGTAGTGTCAATCGATTGATAAAGGTTCAATCGATTGGATCACAATCCATGCCAATCGATTGCACAAAATGTCAATCGATTGGGACCTGAAAGATGTCAATCGATTGGTAAGAGTACCAATCGATTGATACTTCGTCTTCTTCACAGAGAAGACTGTCCAGCAACAAATAACGGGAATACATGGTTTCTGCATCTCTTCTTTATTAAAACAAGTCCTAACATCAATGTAAGGCTACCAAGTGAGTTTAAAACTCACTTTAGGCGTTAAGGGCGTGTTTGGTTATGTGTAATGAAGCTTGGAGCTTCAATGGTGGTCTTCCTCCCTCTCTCTCTAGTTCTCTGTCTTCTCTCTTCTCCTTCTCCTTCTTTTCTTCTTCTTTCTGGTCTTCTTCTTCTTCCTCTTCAATCTCTCTGTGTGTGTGTGTGTGTGTGCAAATATATGTATATATGTGTGTATATATATATATGAGTGTATATATATCAAATACACACACAAGACTCTCCCTCTCACTCTCTCTGATTTCAGCAACCAGAAATACGCCCAAAATGGGCTGGTATATATAGAGGGAAGGTGTTCATGTGGCCTCTCCCTAGCCAGAGCAAAAGAATCTGCCCAGCTGCCTCCAATCGATTGGCATAAGTGTCAATCGATTGACAAAAGCAATCGATTGGTATAAAGTTCAATCGATTGGTATCCAAATTATACCAAGGGTAAGGCCAGGCTCAAACAAGTATTAAAAGAAGCATACAGGGTCTTACTCACATAATATATTACAAAAAAATACAGGGTATTACAGACACATAGTTGCATGAATATGCATACATGTTTAAATTAGCATCCTTTAAATGTTGTTGAGTATGCATTTTATGTTACATGTTTTTTCTACATATTATAATATGCGGAGAGATGGTTGAAAACTTCAACGTGATAAAATGGAGTATAAAGGGAAATATTTTTCCCATATGTTGAATTGATTGAGTTGGAAAGGGGGATTGAGAATTTAGTATGAAATTCCGAGTTTGAGAATATTAGTCGAATTTGGGTTCAGAAATCTAGAGTTGGGTGAGTCATCCTGAAATGATTTGACTGGTATTATATTATCAAGGGTATTGACTTGATGAAGAGTTATTGGGTATTGGGTTATGATTGTGGGTATGGATTTCTTTCCGAATATTATCGGGTATTATTATTTGTGAAGATTATTTCTTATTTTCTATCAAGAAATGGGTATCTGGATTTCTTTATTTACGGTGGGTCTTCTAATAATTAAATATTATAGTTTGGGGAATTCTGGATTCCTTATGATTTATATGGGTCTCTTGAGCAGGTATGGTATTATTGTTATATTTTATTTCTCTATTTATTCGGTAATGATTTTTGGGGGGATATTTATTGAGCTTCTTATATATTCTCTTGGGACTGAGGATGAAATATTGAGTTTGTTGAGGTAATGAGATATTTGGGGATTTATCCAGTCGCTTGAGATATCTTGGGTTGCTGAGGAATCTCTCCACTCTATACTTGGGTTATATTGGATTGTTGAGGAATCTCTCAACTCTATTTGGGTTATATCGGTTTGTTGAGGAATCTCTCAACTTTATTTGGGTTTATCAACTTGTTGAGGAATCTCTCAACATAAATTTATTTATTTCTATTTCTTCGGATGACTCTTTTATTATCGAGTAATAATTGGTTCTCCAACGTGTCAGTATGAATAGTAGATTTGGGTTTAACTCAGAGTAATAGACTTTCCTATTGAGTTCTTAACGATTGGGTATCACTACGGTTATAAATTATTCTTTTCTGCTGAGGTATATAGTTCGTTGTGATCAAAACTAAGTAGCTGTGTTGTACGAATAATTTATTGGGTTGATTGGCTATATGGGGCATTGGAATTTTCTATCGGAGATCCGAATTTGAGAATGGGTTTACAAGTCTAATTAGTAGTAATCTTTTTTATAGTATATCACTGGAAACCTTCAGGCTTTGGAATGTAGCTACTAATAGTATATTAGAAATTTATGGGATATTTTAATGGCATTAAATGAGTTTATATATGTTTAAATGAGTAGAAAATGTTTTGAAATCATCATTTGTGGAAAAAAAAAAAAGCACTGATTTATTGTGAATCGAGAAGTGTTTAAAAATATTCTGATAAAATGAGATGGTTGGATTTGACCCAAATTGGGTAGAAGGGTGGGAACTAGTGGAAAGAGTTTTAATAAATGTGGGTATTTCAATTGTTGTTTAACGTTGCTATTAATGGAAAATATTTTGATTATATGATAGTTGTGTAAACGTTTTTATTCTATGGAGAGAGATTTTAAATGAAGGCTATTGGGCTAGGAAGCTCAGATGAGAACATTACATTTTGCTTTGGTTTGAAATTAGAATATTATATTTTGAAATGAATTTCAAATGACTTTAGTAAGAAAATGGTCTGGCAGTAACTTGTGATATTCTACATATTATTCTTAATATTGTTTGTTGCAGATACATGGTTTGGGTTGATGAGTTATAGGAAGTATCAATTTATTTCTTGGGAACTGAGTTGGGATATTCTTAGTTACAAAGTGAGTATAATAGGGCAATGAAGCACTTTATTTTAAAGACATATTCGGGATATCTTCAAGTAGATATTGAGTCACAATAACTAGTGGGTATTGTTTTCCCCGAGCGTATGATTGTGTAGAATTCTTACATTATAAACAGACATGGTAGTTTAACGCTTGTTGCTGAGATTACAGTCGGAGATCAATGAGTAATCTTGTTTCCATACAATTGACGTCTTTAAAAGGGCATTGCACACTTGGGTAAACAGGAAAAAATTTGATATTTAGGAGTGTTGGACCATATTTGAGTTTTATCACGACAAAATCAGTTGTTTATTGATTGTAAGTGCCACAAGCAGGGGACGAATGTGTAAACCGAAAGACAAATGTGTATATCGGTTTCTATATATTGGGGTTTAGACAGTGTAAATTGAAAGACATGTAAGTTCTACAATCTGAATAGTTTGAGAATTATGAAGTTTTGCATTATGTCGAACATCTGGTGGATGAATTGTATTTCTAGAATATGTGATATAAAAGGGATAGAGACTTCGTGGGTGTCGTTGGAAATCAATAAATCGGGACTTATGAAGATGACATGAATTTGAAATTACGGGATTGATCAGGTATTATTGAAAATATATTGAAGATTTCTTTTCTGTACGAGGACACGTGTGAAAATTATATCGGTTACAGTGAAGTTCTCAATAATAAAAGGAAATCAATCTAAGATGATATTGATATTACTATTGCAAGGGTTTGTGTTGGGCCTGAGTTATATGTTGATGCAACAGTAATCTATGCTACATATGGTTGAAATTTCATAAAATGAATTATTTGGTTTAAGATCTAGAGTTCATGGTATTCTTTTTACATTGAGCATTTAGCAGTAATATTTTTGCGAGCCAGAAGTTTATATTAATTGTCGTGACATGAAATATTTAGTTTTACATTAACTATATATTGAATACGTGGTACGAAGGACAGTTGGAACTCGTGATGGCTACAGTTTGAAATTTTATATTAACATGGTGAAGATAACATGGTTGTTGGTGCTCAAATCAGAGATCAACGGGGGTTTAGTGTGCTCGTTGATTATTCAAAATCTATTGGAAACTAAAACGTATTCCGAAAATTGGGGAAACAATGATGATAGTAGATTGAGGTCAACCAGTATTACTATATCAGATGAGCAGAAATTGACTTAAAGATCGGTTTGGGTTTCTATTTAGAAACTTATGAGAAATTATTGAAAGAAAAGTGACTGAGTTATGGTCTACAGTAAAATGTGTTAAAATCTCAAGTCAAGTATGTACTTCGAGTAAAGATAGCTTAAGGGAATGAGTTCAGAAGAAATATTGAAATATATAATGAGATTTGAGTATATAATACGTTAGTAATTGAGTATATATTACTATTTGCATTTAATTGCATATGATGATTTAGTAATTAGTTACGAAGGCACATGTTTTCTTGAAGATTGATTTGGTATTATCAAGTCAAAGTTTCAACTAAGATATTGAGAAAGCTGCTTTCAGATGAGAAATGTAAAGTATTCTTTGCGATATGTGGTATAAGGGCAGAAACAATGAAGATTCATGGGATTATTGTGATTGATATTATTGACAATCTGAGTTGAATGTTTATCGTATTAAATCTCATGACGTGATGGCCAAGTCAACAAGAATTAGGTGTTGTCATATAAATGATTGTGAACAAGTTGATCTAATCATATTGTGGGTATTGACTGAAACTGCAAACTTGTTGGGGTTAAACGACCTATATGTGGAAAGAATTATACAAATATGTGGGTACTAACACTTGTCATCCTAGAAAGAAGTAGTCGATTATGAAGAAGCCTGGAATCTTGCAAAATGCAATGAAAATGAGACTGAAATTTTGTGGGACGTGCTATCATACGCTGCGATCTAGTGTGGTAATATAATAAAGGCAAGTGATATTTGTTCCAGAATAATTGAGGGATATGATTACTGTGGGGAAGAAATATTTCTAGAAGTTTTCTATTCAGAAAAGGGTATAGTTCGACGAATCAACTGAGATTAAAATTTCAGTACGCCTATTGAAAATATTGAAAAGAATGGGGACCAGTCAGTTGCGATTGTGGTCACACCAGTGGGTATAATGTATTTTGTAATTGTGTTATTACATATGAACCAGTACAGGTTCGAGGGGAAACACTTACATCTATTCGATTCGTAAGGTGAGAAAAGTTTGAGGACAAACTTCCTAAAAGGGAGGGAGAGATGTAATACCCGTACCCGGAAAATGAAAATACTATTCATTTTGCATGCATTAATTTGTATAATTAATTGCATGTGATGATTTGGGTAAGTTCTAGTTACCCCGATGTGATAAGTGCTTAATAAATGGCACAGTTGGACAGATGTGAAACAGGACCCACGGGGGATTCAGATTGGATAAATTGCATTTGTTTGCATTTATGTGATTAAATGGTAGACGTGTAAATATAAATGTGCATATTATGATACATGTTGATGCCATATGATTATTTAATTGATAAAATATTAAGTGTTTTAATATTTTATTATTGTTCATATTTATTTATGGGACAGTTTGGGTATCCTTGTGAGGGCGTAATTGAACACGTGACGTAATTGGTAGGCTAATTGGTGCCTTCATATGATATTTGGGGATTACGTTTAGGGCTCATATGTAACATAGATATAGACCCACTTAGATATTGGGATAATAATATAATTAGTTTGGGTAGTTAATATAATTATTAGAGAGTTTTATAATAAGGTTTTAAAAATTGTGGCGATGTAAAAAGGAATAAGGAAAAATTAGTTAGGAGGCTTGGGAGGGTGACACCTCCCTAGTGACTCGTCATCATTTATAAAAAAAAAAAAAAAGGGTTAGGAAAGAAAGGAAAAAAAAAAACAGAGAAGTCACAGAGAGAGCCCGTGAGAAGGAAGAGAGGAAAAAAAATGGGGGTTCTACCTTTTCGATGCCATAGTTTGTCGTATGTTGCTTAAATCGCGATACGAAGTCATATTTGGAATCGTGGGGGGTAAGCTTATCCTTATGGTATAATTTAATTTGGATTTAATCGATAGATTTTCGTGACCCAACTGGGTTGGTAATATTTAGTTTACGAAAATGGTGTAGGATTTATACCTGAAGTATAATAGGACCCCAATCTCAAATTTAAGAGCGATTTCAAGAGGTGAGTGACATTAATTATGATATGTGGATGATTCCATGTTTGAGTTCATTTGCGATGTAAAAGTATGTTAATTATAGCTTAATAAAGCTTATTAGTTATTATTGGGCAAAATTCATGTTATTAAATTAGGCCAAATTTAATTGTGAAAGCACGGTGTGATGTTTATATGAGCATGTTGAGTTGCTTATTTGGGTCAATGGAATTGCTAGTTCTATACCACCATGAGGTAATCTTTGTGGTGACGACCACGGCCGCCAGAGGCCTATGGGACCGCACGTGAGGCGTGGGTCATGACTAGGTCACGTGGGCTTAGGGAGTGGAGCCGCGGACTAGTTGGTAGTGGTGGAAGTGAACTAGTAATTGCCGGAGACTATAGTTGGTTGTAATGAAATGAAATTGAGCATGTTTATTATCCATATGCATAATTAGTGTTATTCACAAGCATATAGCTTATATATTGTAGTAGTTATTGAATAACCATCGTAGGTGTTCAAGGTGGAGCTCAGAAGAAAAAGGAAAGGACTTGGAGAGTAATCGTAGGCGTGGGATTGTAATTAAATTCTGGTTAATTAATAGGCTTATGTTTAATAAATGTAAAAAATGGAATATTGTAATTAGTTGTTTATTCGAAATTGTGTAATAAAATGATATTGACCTAATTTCTTGTAATAAAGGGGACGTGTTATATTGGTTGTTTTCTTGTACATTGCATAGTTGGATTGGGGCGACGAACTCAGAGTTTCTACTCGTTGAGTTTGACATGAATTGATTATAAATAATATTTTTCTAAGGTATTTTTAAATTGTGTTAAGAACTTATGAAGTTCGGGGTTATGACCTGAACATGTTTTACATGTTTCTCCTTTGACCTATAAAAATGTTACTTTTAAAAACAGACTTTCTTAAGATGAAGTGGGTGTGCGTGTGTCCAAACCTTTGAAAAAAAAAAATAATGTATCGAGTTCTTTGGTCAAAACTTTTGTTATGGTAATTTTCACAACTTTAATGACTTGGGACGAGCCTTGGTGGTGTGCCACGTATCCTAGATTTACATGTGTGGATCAGGGGCGTGATAGTTGCTTACGTATCCCAAGACGGGAATCAGGCCAAACGTAGTTCTGACTTGTGTGTGCGAGTGTATACATGATTTTTTTTAGAGAAAGAAAAGTGGTCTCGTTTGACCGTGCATGTGTGATATAGTGATTTGAGAAAGAGTTGGTGTAACTACGAACTTTAACCAACGTGGTATAGTCCTAGATTTTAACCTTTGGAAAGTGATTGAGATTGAAATAAAACTATGTATGTGATTGGAGAATGATGCATTTTTTTTTATACTTTTCTATTTTTTATTTTATTTTATTTTATTTATCAGTCCTTTTAGTCCAGTACTGGAAGTAAGGACTGTGCCCAAGTGACTGAAAAGTGTACTGGAAGTAAGGGTCGGTGCCCAAATGATTGAAAAGTGTTTTTTTGTATTTTTTTATTTTATGCCGGAAGTAAGGGTCAGTGCCCAAATGACTGAAAAGTGTACCGGAAGTAAGGGTCGATGCCCAAATGACTGAAAAGTGATTTTTTTGTATTTTTTTATGCCAGAAGTAAGGGTCGGTGCCAAAATGACTGAAAAGTGTACCGGAAGTAAGGGTTGGTGCCCAAATGACTGAAAAGTGTACCGGAAGTAAGGGTCGGTGCCAAAATGACTGAAAAGTGATTTTTGTATTTTTTTTTTTATTTTATGCCAGAAGTAAGGGTCGGTACCCAAAAGAAAAAAAAATGTGAAGTGTGTGTAGGATAAGAAGACTTACCTGTGAAGATCTCCTAGTGCAAAGGCAACTGTTGGGGTCCAATTAATCATTTCCTTTTTTTTAATTCCTTTATTTATTCGAATTAAGCGATCTTTATTATTTAGACATGAATTTCCATATTGGAAAAAAAAACGCGTAATCCCCAGTAGAACTTTGGTTCCCGTATTAGCAATTGCGTCATCCACAGTAGAACATGGCTCTCCTTATTAGAAACCACATAGGATTCCTGTATTGTGAACCTTGTAATCCAGAGTCGGACGTGACTTTTATATTGTAAACCAAGTAATTTTGAGTATGACGTGGATATTATTAGAATTTTTTTTATTATCAAGCATGAATAAAAATGATATGTACAAGGAAAAAAAATAATAATAAAAAACCCGAGTTATTAGAGGAACTCGAGAAATCTGCTAGAATATTGGTGGTAAATGACTGGGATGTTGGGCAGTGATTTGAGGCGGCACTATGACGGTTGGGTGACAACAGATGATGGTGGTGGTACAGTGGCTGTGAGGTATGCTGATGAGAATCGCGATGATGTGGTAGCTAGGTGGAGGTTAGTGATTGTAGTGGTGACCTTGATAGTGGTGGTTAGAAAAGGTGATATGGTGGTGGAGAAAATGTAAACTCCTCTTTTTTGTTTTTTGTAGGGCTTTTTGTATTTAATGATGAAGTGAGGGAGGTGGATAGGATGGTAAGGGGGATATAGAGTGTGAGGGAGATGCAGAGAGAGAGAGAGAGTATATTTTTTTTCCTACGTTCCTCCTTCTCTCCTCTTTTTTCCTCAAATAGAGTAGTGCTTTTATAGGCCCAAAAAAGGAGAAAGAGAGGAAAAAAAATAAAAAAGAAAGGATGTGGGGGGGGGGGGGGAGGAAGAAAGAAGAAGTGAAGGAAGGAAAAAAAACAGATCAAAAGGAATACGCACCAGCAAATGCTGGTGCATTAATGGTGAGAGATTATATGGTGTGGTGTGCAAGGGTGCACGTGCTCATGTTGATCTTTATCCCAATAAACTTTGATTTGTAGCATCATTTTCATCTTATGTCTGATTGGGTGATTCAAAAAGTGGCAGGCTTGTGTCAACGGGTACTTTATTTTGAAATGATTGGATTGGGCAAAAATGGGGTGTCTATAATACTAATCTATGAGAAGAAACGATAACGGAATAAATTAAGGCTTATTTGGATCGAATCATAAAAGAGTTGTTAACATTCATTGAAAACATGGATTTGACAAGTTAAGTATTCTAACCATGAATCCATAGGTTTGGATTCATTACAACTTGACCAACTGAAGTTTTACTACATATTACATTGCTACAAACCCATTTCGAAGTTTCTAAGTTAAGGACATAGTCCAACTTCACAAAATTACATCATTTGGAATGGAAAAAAATATATACAAGGAGGATTCCCATCGTCCCATCGACCTCACTCGTCTCGCTTCTTTTTTTCCTTTCTTCTTATCACCTGTAATGGAGAAAAGCTCCATTGCTCAGCTATATGCTGAGTGCACAATTCTAAACGAATGCTTACATGACAATTCATGCTTTAAAATATCAAAACACATCAAATAGTCCCAAGGAAGAGAGTTACACTATCATCCGGTAATGAAACAATGAAACCGATGTCGTGGAGGGCCTTGATTCATGTCTAATATTGCATTCTAGACTTCTTGACTTTATTCTTATTGTACGTGAATTACCACGTGGACCGGGAGCGTTAATGGATAAATTATGCTTGTGTTGTTCTTTGTTATTTGTCGTTTGTTGCTAATAAAAATCTCTTTCTGGTACTGTTTGGCAACTTGTCCAAAGTGGGATCCGATGCTTTGTGGCCTTCATTTAGTAAAAAGGGCAAGGAATAACCTTCAGTAGAAGCGGATCGATCTAGCCTGTCAACGCAAATCAATCCTCGAATTTAGAGGAATCTATTGCCAGAATCAATAGAAACGGATCGATCTGGCCCCAAAGGGCGGATTAATCCGCGATCTTGAGAAAACATTCTATGACAAGAATAGTGAGATAGATCGATCCGGACCCAAAGGGCGAATTGATCCGCGGCATCTCGAGCAGATACCAAATGTCCATATGAAAGTCGGATTGATCCGGCATTTTGCTTGGGATCGATCTGCCCCTGCTGTTGCTGCCCCCTTTTTAATTATAAGTTTGCTATTTTGGGTTGACGTATAAATAGAAAGAGATGGTTTTTGTTGAGGGATCTAGCTTTTATTTTCCTTAGTTTTGAGTTGTAAACTTTTTTTTCTCTCTCTCCCCCTTAGGTTTTCTTGAACCTAGCATTTTGATTGAAGATTGTTGTAAACTTGAATCTTTCATTGAAGTTTTAATGGCTTGGTATATTTTCTCTCTCTTTTCCTTTGATGGTATTGTTATGTTTTCCATTATTAGTTAGATTTACAAAGGTTGTGGATCATGAACTCTTGGATTTAATGTTGTAGCATCTTTAAGATTCATTTGTGTAGGATTCAAAACTAGGGGCTTATTTGTTATGCGCCTTTGATTGTCAAATCTTAGATTTTGAATCCAACCTCATGTATTTCATTTGGAATATTATGTAAGCTTGTTGTTTGCACTCTATGTGTTTGATATTTGTTGTGTGTGGGATGTAAAATTTAGAGTCTTCATCTTTGATGTAAAGCATCCTTGATTGTCCAAACTCTTGGATTGTAAATTCTACCCATTGAAGGCTTCATAGATGATTTGTCTACCAAGTAGATTAGTTAGTGTAGGGTAACCAAATGATTCGGATTAGAAGCCATGGAGGCTTCATCTTGTATGTCCTGCATCCTTGATAGTCAATCGTTAGCTCTTTAATCCGTTTTTATGGAAATCTCAAAACACCTTTCATCTAGGATATTGATGCACTCCTTGTGTTTGATAATAGGTCAAAAAGTGGTGTTACCTTAGAGTGTGCTTTGAAATATTAGTCCATTTCATCTTGTATGTGGCCCAAGATGGGGGGAATGATCCCAACCTATTGCTTTTTAGATTAGTTTCATTTACCTTTTATCCTCCAAAACACCAAACACACACCCCAAAAAAAGCTTTTTTTTTTTTTTTAATCATTTTCTTATTTATTTTTTTAAGCATTATAATTAGTCTATAAACTTCCCAAACGTTGTTCTTGTATCAATCCCTGTGGACTCGACACCATACTTTCCAATGCTACATTTTTAATAGGGTTAATAAAAATACTTAAATTTGACATAATCAAAATGGTGCCGTTGCCGGGGATTGGAAACAACGTTAAGTTGTGTAGTTTCAAATTATATACAGTTTTGCATTTGATGTTTTTATTTTGTCTTCATTTTGAAGGATTAGCTACCCATGAAGAGCTAAACCTCCATCTAGAGTGTTGTGACACCGTAGTCTTGCATGGAAAATGTAGTAGTATCTCCTTTGGTGGTTGTTCTTTAAAGTTTTGGCATTTGTGAATGATTCTCGTGATTTCTTACATAGTTATGCTTAATGGAAGTGATGATTTGTTGCACACGAGTCATTCTAAGATAAGGTGATTTGTCTACCATGTAGCTTAGTTAATGTAGGGTGGATGTGTCATTCTAATCAAAGGTGTTGCATAGTGTAGTAGTTCACCACTTTTTTGTTATTGTGATAATTAGGCTTTGTGTTAATATGCTTGGCTCATGCCAAGAGAATGTGATGTGTTCTACTATGTAGTTTAGTTAATGTAATTTAGTTGTAGGGTAGGCAAATCATGTTAATCAAAGTAGATCCATAGTTTAGTAATGCAAAGCCTGATTTTTTTTTTATCAAACTTTCTAGAACACCTCTTTTAAAGGAATATTATTTCTCTTTTGCATATTTGGCTAGTGGTAGATTCAACATTCTAACATTCAAATTCATCTGCATCATTTCCTAATCATTCAATCTTCATTTCTTTTGTGTTTCCTTTTTCTTCTCTTCTTTTATTTGCTTGATGTGCTTGATAGTGATTCATGTGCAGGAACATCATCTTTGTGCTCATCGAGGATCGCTCCTTTAGCTGGTGATATCACTCTATCCCTACTCATTATTATCTTTGTTTCAAACCATTTGCTTTAGGGACAATGCAATGTTCTAGTTGGGGAGTGTGGGATATTCACCCATCATGTTGATGTTCCATTTTCTTCTTACCATTAATTTTCCAAGCATGATTTTTTTAATAAAAGAAGAGAGATACCATTTTCTTCTCTCTTTAATATGTTAAATCTAAATTTCTTTCTTTTCTTTACTTTTTAAAAAAATTTAATTGGGTTTTTTTTTATATAAAAATATTCACCCACTAATTTAGGAATTATAAATACTATAAGTTTCCACTCACATAGTGTAATTTGGGTCCCTGTGTAGTGGTTTGATTTTGGTGGCCTCTTCAATGGATTTTTTATAGGAATTTTTTATATTTGTTCTCTGCTATTTTTTATCAAAATTTTTGGTTTGATGCTAAATTGGATTATTTTTTTCGGACTTGAGTTGCTTTGAGATCCTACCTACCCAGCATATATAAGCCTATTTAGCATTGTTTTGGATCATTGGATCATTTGCGTTGAGTTACTCAAATTTTGGTCATCAAGATGATTGGGCTACAACTTCTTTCTTTGGATTTGATTTGGTTTGTTTTCTCATGGAGTAGTTGACTATGCTTTATTTGATGGAACAAGAGAGTTGAGTTACTCAAATTTTGGTCATCAAGATTGGGTTGCAGCTTCTTTCTTTTGATTTGATTTGGTTTGTTTTCTCATTGGGTAGTTGAATATGCTTTATTTGATGGAACAAGAGAGTCACTTAGCAAAATACAAGTACACCATGGAAAACTCTTTCAGCCAAAAAAAAGTACACCATGGAAAACACATAGGAAGTGTTTGGGGAAATTGATAATTCAATTTCTTAACTTCACTTTTAAAATTTTTCTCAAAACATATCTCAACAGTCAACACACATGAAATCTAAAAAACCTAAGGTCCTTCAAACAGTATTTGATTGGGAAAAAAAATTGAATTAGCAGTTCAATTAACTATTCTAAAGGTCTAATACTTGTGTCTAAATTATGCTATACTTGCGTCTAACTTATGCTTCGTTACTATGATTGCATCTTCTAATATTAATATTATTGAAAATTTTCTTTTAAGAAAGTGTCTTGCTTAATTATGTGACTTCATTGGAAACGTGTGCAAATCATTTTGCGCTCTCTGCTACAATTTGTACAAGTTCAAAAACTTATGCTATGTTGATTGGTTAGAAAGATTTGTTAATATAATACTTTATTGAATAAAAACTTTTGAAGCTATATAATGTTTGTGAATTGGTGATTGTATGTTAAAATATTCATTTTTTTTTCACTTCATTTAGTTGCATTGATAATAAAAAATAATGTACCATTACATGCCAAACATCATTCTTAAACATTCAATACAACTCTGGGTTGTCCCCTACATTTGTTGTTATTATGTTATAGTAATTATTGGTGGATGTGAGATTTTTAGGTGGGAGTGGCAGAGGACAAGAAAGGATACATTGAGGTTGCAAATTAGTTTGCAAATGGAATGAATATCTGCAAATTTATAGGAGTATGTTTTTATTCACAATGATGCAGATGAGTCATGAATATCACTAATGTTGTGATAGGATGATAGTAATATTCTTAAGAAGATAGTTGAGTATGACATGTTATAACATGGAAAGAAAAAAAAATGTGTACTTTATTACCCTTTGGAGTTCATCTTTGTAATTGTACGTGATTGCTTTCAATGGATTGAGTAAGTTGTTTATTGCATGTTTACTTGTCGACGGATAGAAACCAAAATTCTGAAATACGTTAACGTTATTGAAAACAATGTACCCGCGCATTGCGCAGGTTACATGCTAGTATTAATAAAGATCGAATTTTTCGTTCAATTTTTCATTAACAAAAGCATATGAAAGCCACAATTCTCACCAAAATTCCTGCACATCACCAAAAATTAACAAACCCATAAAAAAATCCAGACAATTTCCAACCAAAAAAGGAATATGGACAACGAAAATCATGATGTAAAAGACGTTGTAACAACCTGAATTTTCATTTAATTACTAAATGTGATTTTCATAATTTTAATTGGTATTACTTGCTTTATTTTATTAGAAATTCTTATTTGGAGTCAAACTATAATTTCCACAAATATAGAAAATTCTTTCTATAGATTTGAAATCTGTATCTATACTTTTTGTACAAATGGAAATTTAATTCATACGCTGTTATGATTTTCTGTATTTTATTTTTAAATCGTAAAATACCAGTTTTTATTTTAATCTGCGTTCATACTGCATCGTGGGTGTAGGAGCGCGTGAGCTCAACCACACCGAGCGAAACCCGTAGGTTGCTTGGAGCCCAATTTGGACTCACAATATATATGTGTGTATATCTCAACAGTTTCTCATTATCTCACAATCTCTCAATATTTCTTCCTCAATTCTTTAAACTCTCTTAATCTCTCAAGATAATCCCACACATATACAGATTATATATTATATACATACACATAGTCACATATAGTTATATATATATATCAAATCAAGAGAGAACGGAGGTGTAGAAAATTCAAGACAACGGATTATTCGGCGAAAATTCTCGGTCTCAAATTCTTTGTGCTAGCACCTTGGTGAGTATTTAGAACTCACTATGAATGCAATTCATGTCCATTTACTGCTTGTGTATGTGTGGTTGTGAATTCACCATAGTTAATTTGTCCATGGAAGTTCAAGCTAGAAAAGGGTGAATTTCAAACATTAACCAAAATGAGTTCTTAGAGATAATTTTGCAAGATTACACTTCATAGAGACTGTGTAAAATATTAGAGCCTGAATCATCAGTATCGTGACGTATATTAAAAACGAAGTTTCCGTCGTCTCTCGGACTTTCGTAAAATCCAAGAGCTACGTTTCAATTCATGTAAAATTGATTGTAGATTCTTAATCCTTGCGAAAAACTGAAGAGATTCATATATTACTTATCCTATTCACTTCAGAATTGCAAAATGGGCCAAAATGGGTTCCAAAACTGAAAACATGGGAAGTTCAAGAAGACGAAGACACTGCCTGAACTCGCGCGCGCGATTGAGCAAGCGACCCCTCGCGCACGAGCTGTGTGTTTTCTTGCAGATAAAAAATTTTATTAACAAAACTGAAAATGGGCAAATCGCTCGAGCGGCCCACGCAAGCGACCCGTGTGGATTTTGACAGATGGAAAAGTTTTAAAAAGAAAATATAAATTGGACAGATCGCACGAGCAAGTCGCGCGCGCGAACTGTAGTAGTTTCTGGTTTTTGTCTATTTTCTGTTAAGGGACTGTTTGGATTAACTTTTAAAGGCTGTTAAGGTTCTGTTTGGGAATTTTTATTAAATTAGAATCCTGTTTACTATGTTTGGATTGTAAAAGCGTGGAATTATGACTCAATTATCCTTGTACGCGTGATGTTCTTATTTCCAGTTGTTTACACATTTTTGTATAAAGTTCCATGACATACATGTGGGGTCAGTTGTACATGCATGGTGAGTGTTGGTCAGTGTGGAAAAGAGTATGTGGATGAGATGGAGTTGTGGACACTCCCTGGTAATTGTGTACCAAAGTGTGATGTTTTTGAGATTGCGGCTAAAGTGTCTTTGAAATACGACGGTGGCAAAATTGGACACTCCCTGGCGCCCATGGTAGCGCTAAAGTGTGTGACGCCGAACTTGGACATTCCCTGGCACCCATGGAAGTGCTAAAGTGTGGCCTCCGGATACTCCCTGGTACCCGAGTCTGGATACTATGTGAGGTTTCCTCCGGTATTTGTGAGGCGGATTAGGTACTAAAGTGAAAGGCATTGGACACTCTCTGGTACCCCGTACTATAGTGTGAGGCAAACTAGAAACTCCCTAATACCCATGTGCTAAAGTGTGGCTATCAGAGTATTTCAAAGATACTGGTGTGGAGTTGGGCATTGTGTTGTCGATAGAAAAGAGTCGGTAAGATAAGAATGGTTGTATTAGTCTCATGCACGGTCACATATTTTATGAACCAAAGTTTATAAAGTGATTCTTATTGTTTTATCAATTGAATTCATTTCGATGATTAACCCGTTGACTAATGAAAATGAAAAATAGTATAGGAGTATGCTTTACATTCGAGCATATGTTTTAATACTCACCAGTTTCTCGAAGCTGACGACGTTGATGCATCCTGGACATTCGTCTCTAGGCTTTTCAGGTTATAATCAGGAGGGACCTTATGACTATGCGAGCTGAGAACATCTACCAAAGAAGAAACTGTATATTTATTATCATATATTTTAAATTATGAACTGGTTTTGTAATAAGGATGACTGTAATAGATGATAGATATTATTTTGTTTCAAGGCGGTCTGTGCCTTTAGGTGATCCCGTGCTGTAATATTTATTAAGTTAGAAAAGTTTTGTAAGCCTTGATTGCTCTACTCTGATTTATATTATTATGTTGTTCGACGTTTGGGACGGAATCGATCCTTCAAACTGTCGCAACCTACGGGTCCATAACGAAAATTAAATGCTTTCCATATTTATGCTACGTCGGGGCGTGACAAACGCAAAGATGATAAATTATTCAGTGTGGTGTAAAGCTCCACTCCAGAGAAAATGGAATACCAGGTGTTGCTTTTTTTTTTTTCTTCTTTTGCTAAATGAATACCAAGTATTTATGGGTGCATGACTCTTCAACTTAATCACATGTGAAGAGAGAAACTTAATTGTACAGTTACAAAGAAGAAGAAGAAGTAGAGTCATTAGTTGCTTCATGAAAAAAAAATCACCAGTTGCACACAAAAAGCATCCAGTCGTTTGAAATAAGTGTCTGCCACTTGTCACCACAATATCACTTCTAGACCATAACCTCCGCTATTAGTTATAGTGATATAGTGATTGATAGATAGATTATATTAACCCATGTTTTTTAGTTGTATGTCATTCGTGAGGTTTGTGTTAGTTCTTTCCCTATTTTAATTTCAATTTTGATTTGTTTCCAAATCAAATATGGCCTACATTTTTACATATATAAAAAGGTAAATGAGTTTCTCAAAAATGAAATACAACATTTGTGGCATCATATTTTTGGTTTGTTTTGGAAAATAATGCTGCATAATTTTTTACATGTAGGGCTTATCTATTAGACAGGTTATATGAAACCCGTGTTTTTTTTTTAAAATTGCATGTCTTTCGTGAAGGTTGTGTTATTTTCTCTTTTAAATTTTTTTTTTAAATTTCAATTTTGATTTTTCTGCATATGAAATATGGCGTACATGCATTTTTACCTTATGTGAAAGGAAAATGAGCTTTTTCAAATATGAAGTACAACATTTGTGGCTCCATTTTTTGGTTTGTTTATGAAAATAATTTTGTATACTTTTTTGCAGGTGGAGCATTTGGTGCTAATAGAGGAGTGAGACCAGTCCTATTGAGGTCCTACCCAAGTTGAAAATCCTATTGAGGTCCTACCCAAGTTGGCCATGTTCCAACTCTATCCACGCCTTAGACGCATGTTCGATTCCCCCCTCCCCCATTGTAATCTCAAAAAAAGGAGCAAGACAAATACCACATATATTTATATGACCTGGTAATATCCAAAAATTGATTGTTATACTAAACAAACAACCAGTGCATAACACAGATTATCGACTAGTATATATATATATACAAGAGGGGGTGGGCTCATGCCCCCTCAAAGTTTATTTCGTTCAATTTTTCATGGACTTAATGTAATAACCTGCATTTTCATCTAATTATTTGTATTTGTATTTGCATTTGACATATTAAAATCCAATTTGAATTTTCATATTTAATCTGTATTGCTGATTTCATTTTAATTTACGATTCTCATATGTTAAACCTTATTATTGGCGCTACTTCACTATTTAAAATTATTGTTGGGGTCAAACTGCAATTCTTCAAAATTTAGCGATACCGGTGTTGGATTTTAAATATGTATTTTAAAACGGTGGAAATATTCTTCTTTTAACTCAAACTGTATTTTTATAAAACCGGGAAATCGATTCTTACACTAAAAGGAATTTTTTGTATTTTTGGGGTGACCACCCCGCCGCGAAAATACCAGTTTATGTTCAAAATTGGCCGCGCCAGATTAAACTTCCACAGATTTTGGAAGTGATGTAAAGCAAGATTTAACACTTGCTTTACTTTCCATTTATGGTAACTCATCATTGGATAAGGCCTTGTTTGGGAATGCTTTTAACTTGTATGTAAACTTAGTGCCATAAGTTGCTTTCCCAAATAACATAAGTGATTCCTAGGCAATTTGTTTGTGCCTTGTTTGGCTATCCTATTCATGTGTGTGTGTTATGTTGTGCATTAGAATTAGATTTGCCAAACACTTCTAGCTTTTGACCCCTATTAGCCTATGTTTACCTCTTCAAGATCTGTAGAATTCATATATCTGTGTAATTACATTTGAATTTGGAAGCTGTGTGTTAGTTTGGTTCTAACCAAGCTGAGATTGTAGAGTAAAGAAGGTTTTTCTTGGCCTCCAAGTTCATCTCAATTTACTCTCTATATACATACACTCTCACACACTCATAACTCTCACATTCAGCACACACATATCTCAGAGAGAAAAGAGTGAGTTTCAGAGCTTGGTTACAGAATTCTTAGATAGAGAAAGCTTCTCTTCTCCATAGCCAAGCTTCAAATTGATTTCTTGTTTTGCTATCTTTCTCAACAAATTCTCCAAACTCATAGCACAGTGAGTATTTATAACTCACTCAGAATGTAATTCTTGCTTTAATTCCTTTTGTGCTTATCTAATTTTGAAATCTCCATTGATGATCATGCGTTTGAAGTTTCATAGCTTGAAATCAAGTTTTGTCAAACTCAACCAAAATTTGTTTTCTTAGATAATTATAAAAGATTATGTATCATATATGCCATGTTTAAAGTTTTAGAGTCTAATTTGTTCATATGAAAAAGTATATTAGAAATTAAGTTTTGAGGTCTTTTGAGTTTTCTTAAAATTCAAAAGTTGTAGATTGATTCATGTAAAATTGATTATGGATTCGTAATCCTTGCAAAAAAACTAAAGAGAATCATATATAATAAGGCCTAGTAACTTCCGGAATTGAAAATGGGTCAAAAAGACCCTGAGAATCTGAAACAGGGCAGTCTCAGTGAAGAAGACGAAGCCTCTGCTGAAACTCGCGCGCGCGATCGTGCGAGCGGCCCGCGTGAGCGGGCCGTGTGGTTTTAGGCAGATAGAAAAGTTCTCAATAAGAAAAATGAAAATTAGGCAGATCGCGCAAGCGGACGGCGCGAGCGATCCACGAGCGCGATCTCCATGAACTCATGCAGACATAAAAGGTTTTAATAAGAAAACAAAAATTGGGCATGTCGCGCGAGCGGTCCGCGCGCGCGACCTTGGACAGTTTATGGTTTTTGCTGATTTTATGTTAAGGAACTGTTTGGGTGATGTTTTATGAACTTTTAAAGCTCTGTTTGGGAAATTTACTAAAACAGAATCCTATTTGGATATGTTTGGACGATTAAAAAGTTGTATTGTGACTTATCAATCCTCGTACGCACGCTGTTTCTATATTTCAGTGATTTACTTTATGTTTAAAGTTTCATTACATACATGTGGAGTCAGTTGTACATGTATGGTGAGTGTGAATGTTGGTCAGTACAGAAAAGAGTAATGATCAGTGTGGTACAAAGTGTGTGGTTGAGATCATGTCGTGGTTTGAGATTGTGTTGTGGTTTGAGATTGCGACTAGAGTATCTTGTAATGCGACGGTGGCAAAACTGGACACTCCTTGACGCCCATGGTAGCGTTAAAGTGTGTGACGCCGAACTTGGACATTCCCTGGCACCCATGGTAGTGCTAAAGTGTGGCCTACGGACACTCCCTGGTACCCGAGTCTGGATACTGCGTGAGATTACCTCCGGTATTTGCGAGGCAGATTAGGTACTAAAGTGTGAGGCATTGGACACTCCCTGGTACCCCGGACCAAAGTATGAGACAAACTGGACATTCCCTGACACCCCTGTGCTAAAGTGTGGCTATCGGAGTATTACAAGGATACAGGTGTGAGATAGTGGGTTATTGTGTTTGTCGAGAGAAAAGAGTCGGTAAGATGAGATGTTGCATTGTTTTCATACACACTCACATATATATATATTATATCTTTCAAATGATATTGTGGTTGTTTTCTAAAAATGAACTCCTAACCTTAATGTAAACTTATTGAATTAAATGAGAATTGGAAAATGGTAAATGAGTATGTGTTACATTCAAAGTAATGTTTTTAATACTCACCAGCTTCTTGAAGCTGACGACGTTGATGCGTCCTGGACATTCGTGTCTAGGCTTTTCAGGTTATGATATTGCTGGACCATACGACTACGCAAACTGAGAATCCCTGCTGGAAAGATAACTTACTCTTATATGTTTTAAGTTATAAACTGAATTCTATAATAAGGATGACTGTAATAGACAATAGATATTGTTTTGTTTTAAGGCGGCTTGTGCCTTAGCTGACCTAGAGATGTGATATGTAATAAGTTAGAAAAATATTTATAAGTCTCGATTGCTTTACTCTGATCATGGTTTTATGTTGTTCAACGTTTGGGACGGAATTGATCCTTCAAACTGTCGCGACCTACGGGTCCATAAAGGAAATTAAACGCTTTCCATATTTATGCTACGTCGGGGCGTGACACTTAATGAATCGTGTTTTCAAGGACAATTTGCATGAGTTTATTATCGTATATATAGATGACATTCTAATCTATTCCAAGAGTGTTGAAGATTACGAACATCATCTACGATTAGCTTTACATCGATTACGCGAGAAGAAATTATTTGGAAAATTGAAGAAGTGTGAGTTTTGGTTGATGGAGATGACTTTTCTTGGACATATAGTGTCGGCGAAAGGAATTTCTATACATCCTCAGAAGATAGAAGCAGTTACCAATTGGGTGAGACCTACAAATGTGACAGAGATCCGAAGTTTTCTAGGATTAGCTGGTTATTATCGGAGGTTTGTGAAGGACTTTTCACATTTTGCAATGCTGATGACACACTTGATGAGGAAAGATGTTGCTTTTATATGGAGTTCAGAATGTGAGGAAAGTTTCCAAGAGTTGAAGAGTCAACTAGTGAAGGCACCAATCTTAGCTATTCTGACGGAGACTGAAGGGTTTTTCATTTACAGTGATGCTTCATATAGAGGTTTGGGTTGCGTTCTTATGCAAGGTGACAAGGTCATTGCATATGCATCGAGACAACTTAGACCGCACAAGAAGAATTATCTAACACATGATCTAGAATTGGCCACTGTGATTTTTGCATTGAAGATTTGGCATCATTACCTATACGGGGAGAAATGTGAGATATATACAAATTATAAGAGTTTAAAGTACTTGTTCACACAACGAGATTTGAACATGAGACAAAAGAGATGGTTAGAGTTGATGAAAGACTATGATTTATTGATTCAGTATCATCCGGGCAAGGCGAATGTAGTCGCCGATACTCTTAGTCGTAAAGTACCAACCAATATGGCAGCAGATTTGACTTCTCAACGAGAGTTGATTCGAGATATGGAGAATTTGGAACTTGAAGTAATTCCAAGGATTGAAAGTGGGTTGATGTCAACGATTGTAGCACAACCACTCTTGATTCACAAGATTACAGCAAATTCAAGATGTGGCTTTGAAGAAGATTTCTAGGTTCGATCCCCAGTAGAGTTGCCAGATTGTGGATACCGTAATTTTTCCTACCCACGGCTTTTCGTTAAAAAAAATCTTTTTCAAATTTCAAAACATAAAACAATGAGTCACCACTTATTTTTAAAAGGAAAATTAAGAAATCATTTTAAAACTGATCTTTTAAGAAACCAGAGATTAAACTAGGTCTGGGGATTATGGAATGAAAAGGGAAGGTGCCCATCGGACTAAAACACCCCTTCTTATCCTATCTCGTGATAGGCATGTACTCAACATCCTTTTAATCGAATTAATTATCTAAGCATGCCCTCAACTAATACATATATATAGATGTACGTCACAAAAGCATGTCTAAAAGGGTGTAAGATTGCAAGTGATAAAATATCATTCAAAAACCACATAATTCAAGTAGCAAGCAATATGATATGCAAATAGGGAATTATAGAACTTACTAGGGATCCATGCCACGAATATTAAACGTGCAATGCATACGAATAGAAAGTAAAACCTAAGAAAAGGTCTCTATTTCAAATATACAAATAAAACAAGACTTATTTCTAAGGTATCGTTCACGGGGTCGAAAAAATCAATAAAGATCAAGAAATAAAAATAAACTAAAGAGGAATTTTGGACATACAAATTTTGGAATTTTGGACATAAGATCACCGACGACGTTTTTCGTCGTACCGTCGCCGCCGTTCCCCGGATTCACGATCCGAGACCACCTTTGGACTCGTGGAGGTAAGAGGATCACATGCACGTAAGTTGTTTTCATTTTCGGCAACGTTTTTCTGGAAACCGTTCTTGATAAATGATGCTTGTGTACCCAAACCCATGTAGGATTTACTTTGGGTAAGAATTGAGCAAGATTTGTGAAGGAATTCTTCATTTCTAGCTTGAATTTGGGTAGATCTTGCTAAGGTGAGTTTTCTAGCCTAAAGAATGGTTGTGTTTAACTATGTTCAAGGCATCAATGATGTAGAGATATATAGAATGATCTTATTGTGTTGATTATTCATGTTTAGAAAGCATGTAGTTGCTAAATTGTGAATTGCATGTTAGCTTTGTGAAGAATTTATGTGCCTACATGTTTATGTGCTTATATGTTTATGTGATATTCAATGAGCACTGGGAAAATGATTCATGGTTGGGAGTAATAAGGGTGGTGAAGCGGAAGAATCCGAGAAAGACGGAAGTCCAAGGAATAGAAGTGGCCACGGGACCAAGGGAGGTTCCGGGTCTGAATGAATCATTGAACCGGTGACTCGGCGATTACAAAGATATGATTTATGTGTTTATTGTTGCATTGCACATGTTTAAACATTCAGCCATGTTTAGAATTCTCACTAAGCGTAATGCTTAAGAAAACCGTTTTCTGTTTCTGTTGTGGTAAATAACAACCACCGCAGGTACAGAGCAATATCCGGAGAGGAAGTGGCGTGCTCGGGATTGGGGAAGAGATTTGGGTCTTGTAAATATGTTTATAATGTGTAATGTAGTGTAACTTGTGGGTTAGTATCCTTGACTTGTGAGTTGAAGACTTGACTCGTGGTTGTATCCATAGAGTTAGGTTTGGAATTCTACGACTCATGTGTTTAATGTAAATTGGGAAAACTTAGGTAATTTCTATGTGGAAGTTGTAGGTTGTATGTTTGGACCTTTCCGGCAAGTCCAGATATGCGACACAACTCTTTTGTGTAAGTTCATTTTGTAACTAAGTGGATTGAATGGTTTTGGAAATGCTATTTGGAAAGTTTCATGCTTATGGTTGTTTTGGAGTTAACTTGGCTTGATTGCTTACTTAACTTGTTTGAAGTTGTAAACATTTGGTTTTGAATGAAGAAGGAAACTTATAAAAGTATGTCATATGTTCTTTCAAAGTTTTGCAAAGTTTGGAGAATGATTGATTTGGTTTAAATCATTTCTTAACAAGTTCATGAAAAGGAATTTAGTTGGAGAGGAACTTGTTTGATTCAAGGAAGATCTTGATCATTATGTTTGGAAATGTTTTTATGTGATTGAAATTAGTTCTTTAAAGTTTCATGAGGTTTGAGAATGTTTTGGGTGAGTTTGGGTTGTTTAAAACAGGGGAAATCTACTAAAATTTGAGTTCTGCAGGAACCAGATCGATCCGGGCCTTGAGCGGATCGATCCAGAGCTTCTGGAGGAGCCAGAGATGACATTCTGTCAAAACCGGATCGATCCGGTTTTGGGCGGATCGATCCGCAGGTCCAGGTTCAGCACTGTCGCATTTTACGGAAACGGACATAACTCTCTCTAGAAAACTCGGATTTGCGCGCCGTTTTTTGCGTTGGAACCGGGACTCAAAGATCTATCTTTTGGTATAAAATTTGCTATACCTTATTAATTACCATTTACCCTTGGGGCCTATTTTGTAACAATAGAGTTGTTTTATGTGGTTAAATACGTGTGATTCTTAGTAATTCGCATGTTTCTTTGCAAATTAATGTAATTGGGGGCTTGTAGCATTGTTACACGTGTCCTAATCCGCACGAGGTGGGTTGGGGTGTGACAGTTTTTGGTATCAGAGCAATAGTTAGAGCCTTTGGGGACGAGAGACGTATACGACGCGTAGTGTGCACACAACAACATGTAGTTTCATAAACATACATACACGTTTACTTAGCATGCTTTTAAATATTGATTAGCATGTCGTGTATTTCTCAAAAGTAACGTGCATGTGTGTACTACATGTGGGTGCCAGGCATAATGTCTGGAGGTGACACCTCAAATCGTATGGAGCGTGTTGAAAGGGCAATCGAAGGATTGGTCCGAGTTGCTGAAACTCATGTGGTAGAGGAACGACCAGTACAACCAAATCCAAATCCGGGGGAAGAAGTTGTAACCATTTCGAAATTTCATAAACAAACGCCGACCATATTCCGTGGGGAAGCCGATCCGATGAAGGCGAATTTTTGGATCTCAGATATGGAGAAAATCTTCAGGGTTCTACCATGTACAGAGGATCAAAAGGTGTTGTTTGCAACCGATACCCTGAAGGACGAAGCGCAATATTGGTGGCATACTAAGTTGGGTCCGGGGCAACCGACAACGTGGGATCAATTCCTTGAAATATTTAATGAGCAATACTTCCCGGAATCGTATGGGGATCAGAAGGCTCAAGAATTCATGGAGTTAGTGCAAGGGGGAAAGTCTGTGCGTGAATATTCAACACAATTTACAAGTTTGGCAAGGTTTGCCGGGGATATCATAACAACCGAGAAAGTGAAGGCAAGAAAGTTTGTAGCGGGACTCCGGGGAGATATTCGAGGGCGAGTGACCGTATTCCGACCAGAGACTTATGCTAAGGCATTGGATATTGCTTCTATTGCTAAGAGAGACCTTAGGTATACCTCAAATATGCCACCACCACCAAATCAACAAGGTAAACGGTCGGGATCAAGTCAGTTCAGTGGTCAGGGGAGTGCAAAAAGGCAGAGTTCAGGAGGATCATCAGTTAGTATCAGCAGTGGTTCGAGTGGAAATAAGCCGAGGTGTCAGACATGTCAGAAATTTCATTGGGGCCGATGCAATCAACTTCCAAATCCAATCATTTGCAATGTTTGCCGACAACCGGGGCACATCGCCAGGAAATGTCCGAATCAGAATTTAGATATGAGGGGTCGATGCTTCACTTGTAAGGAATTGGGACATCAAGCTAAGGATTGTCCAACCAAGCGTCAGGGAGCTTCTGGTTCCGGTTCATACGCGGCTAGTGCTATTACACCGAGACCTACTCAACAACCTCCGAGGAGAGAGCAGCGGGAGGCAAGATCGTATCATCTCAGGCCGGGAGAGACCGCTTCTGCCGATACCGTTGTTTCAGGTATGGTTTCCATTTGCTCACACCTAGAAAATGTACTCATAGATTCGGGATCCACACACTCGTTCGTATCACATCACTTTGCTAAGTATCTAGATAAGCCCTTAGAGTTTCTGGATTATGATTTATCTGTTGCAATACCATTAGGGGTTCCGTTGATTAGTTCAGGAGTGTTTAGAAACTGTGAGATAAATATAGGTGATAAAAGTTTAACAGTCGATTTAGTACCGTTAATCGTTCAGCACTTTGATGTTATATTGGGTATGGATTGGTTAGCGGCAAACTATGCAAATATCGATTGTAATAACATAGGGGTCATATTTCGTATTCCGAATCAAGATACGTTCTATTTCCAAGGCAAGGGTGTTGTGTCACCGCCGTATATAGTGTCAGCTATTGAAGCATGTCATTTATTGAAGAAAGGTTGTCGGGGGTTTTTGTGTAGTATACTGGATACTAGGGGTAATGGTTTAAAACTTGAAGATATTCCGATAGTTAGAGAATTTTAGAATGTGTTTCTAGAAGAATTACCCAGTGTGTTAATTGATCGAGAAATTGAGTTTGGTATCGATGTTATGCCGGGAACTCAACCAATTTCACGAGCACCATATCGAATGGCACCAGTTGAGTTGAAAGAGTTAAAGATACAGTTGCAAGAGTTGCTAGACAAAGGTTTTATCCGGCCGAGTGTATCCCCGTGGGGTGCACCGGTATTATTTGTGAAAAAGAAGGACGGTACAATGCAAATGTGCATTGACTACCGGGAGATCAACAAGGTAACCATCAAGAACAAATACCCATTGCCACGCATCGACGACTTATTCGATCAACTTCAAGGGGCTCAGGTATTTTCAAAGGTAGACTTGAGATCGGGATACCACCAATTGAAAGTCAAAGCAGAGGATGTAGAGAAGACTGCCTTTAGGACTCGCTACGGGCACTATGAATTTCTAGTGATGCCGTTTGGGGTTACTAATGTGCCTGCCGCCTTCATGGATTTGATGAACCGTGTGTTCAAATCGTACTTGGATGAATTCGTGATAGTATTCATTGATGACATTCTCATTTACTCAAAGAATTCAGAGGAGCATGAACAACATTTGAGACTAGTCTTACAACGACTTCGAGAGAAATAATTGTTTGGGAAATTGAAGAAAAGCGAGTTTTGGTTAACAAGTGTCACTTTTCTAGGGCACGTGATTTCTAAAGAGGGTATTTCTGTTGACCCACAGAAGATTGAAGCCGTTATGAATTGGTCAAGACCGACAAATGTATCTGAGATTCAAAGTTTCTTGGGGTTAGCCGGATATTATAGAAGATTTGTTAAAGACTTCTCTAGAATTGCAACTCCAATGACGAAGCTGATGAGAAAAGATGTACCGTTTGAGTGGAACAAGGAATGTGAAGATTGTTTTGTAGCATTGAAGAAAAAGTTGACTACGGCACCAATACTTACAATTCCAACAGGTACTGGGAATTTCAGAATTTATAGCGATGCCTCGCACCAAGGCTTGGGATGTGTGTTAACTCAAGGTCACAAAGTGATAGCCTATGCTTCACGACAGTTGAGGTCTCATGAAAAGAACTATCCAACTCACGATTTGGAATTAGCAGCGGTAATCTTTGCCCTGAAAATTTGGAGACATTATCTATACGGGGAAACTTGTGAAATCTTCACCGATCACAAAAGTTTGAAATATCTGTTCACTCAGAGGGATCTTAACATGAGACAAAGAAGGTGGTTGGAACTTATGAAAGACTATGACTTGAAGATTCAATATCACCCGGGAAAAGCAAATGTAGTTGCCGATGCTTTGAGCCGGAAATCGTCAGAAAACTTAGCTTATGCCTTAATCGGACAGGAAAGGTTGGTGAAAGAATTTGAACAACTAAAACTTGAAGTGGTTCCCAGAATTGAAGGTGGGTTAATGGCTGCAATTATGGCATAGCCAAGTCTTGTTGGTGAGATAAAGTCTAATCAACTACTGGATCCAGATTTCAAGAAGATTGTGGATGAATTACCTGAAGGTAAAAGGCCAGAATTTAGTTTCCATGATGGTATCTTAAAGTATATAAATCGTTTATGTGTACCTGAAGTTGGGAATCTAAGAGATAAAGTTATGGAGGAAGCTCACAATACCAGGTATTCAGTACACCCGGGAAGCACCAAAATGTACCGAGATTTGCGAGAAATTTACTGGTGGAGTGGTATGAAGCGAGAAGTCGCAAAATTTGTGTCTAAATGCATGACTTGTCAAAAGGTGAAACTGGAACATCAACGACCCGGGGGAGAACTACACCCGTTAGAGATACCGGAGTGGAAATGGGAACATATTACAATGGATTTCGTATCGGGATTTCCAAAATCTACAAAATCGAATGATAGCATTTGGGTTATTGTTGACCGGTTGACTAAGTCAGCCCATTTCCTGCCTATCAAGACCAAAGATCCATCAAAACTTGCAGAGATTTATATCAGAGAGATTATACGGCTTCATGGAGCACCGGTTTCGATAGTGTCGGACCGTGATACTCGATTTGTATCAAGATTTTGGGAGAGTTTACAGAAAGCTATGGGAACATCTTTACATTTCAGTACCGCTTTTCATCCCTAGACTGATGGTCAATCCGAGAGGGTGATTCAGATTTTGGAGGATATGTTGAGGGTATGTGTTATGGATTTTAAAGCTGATTGGGAATCTCACTTGCCGTTGATTGAATTTTCTTATAATAACAGTTTTCAAACTAGTATTGGAATGGCACCTTATGAGGCACTGTATGGTAGAAAGTGTATATCGTCGGTTTGTTGGACAGAAGTTGGTGAAAAACAACTTTTGGGGCCAGAGATAGTTCAAATTACTACCGATAAGATTCAATTGATTAAACAGCGGTTACAAACGGCTCAAAGTCGTTATAAAAGTTACGCAGATACGGGTAGAAGACCGTTAGAGTTTGAGGTGGGTGACTATGTATTTTTGAAAGTATCGCCTTCGAAAGGCATAGCACGTTTTGGTAAGCGAGGTAAGCTCAGTCCGAGGTATGTTGGGCCATATTTGATTCTTAATCGGGTGGGACCGTTAGCTTATCGGTTGGAATTGCCACAAGAGTTAGCGAACGTTCATAATGTGTTCCACGTGTCAATGCTTCGACGATATGTGCCGGATTCGAAACATGTAATCGTTCCAGAACCGTTAGAGATTCGGGAAGATTTGACCTATGTAGAGCATCCAGTACAAATTCTTGATAAGAAGAATCAAGTCTTGAGAACCAAGGTGATTCCACTTGTTATGGTTCAATGGCGAAGCCATTCAGTCGAGGAGGCTACTTGGGAGCGAGAGGATGAGATTCGAGCAAAGTACCCGCACTTATTCGACACCTGAGGTAAGAGTAAGTTTGGGGACCAAACTCCCTTTTAGGGAGGGAGAAATGTAACACTCGTACCCGGAGAACGGGTTAATTACTATGTTAATATGCATTAATTAATATAATTAGTGTATAAAATGAATTAAGGGGAGGCTTGGACTCGCCCGTGGAAAAGGTGTTCAGAGAAAAGGACACCAATTGGAAAAGTCCCCAGTGAGGAGGGACAGGTTTGGAAGTGGGACCCAGTGAAGGGCCCGAATAAAAATATGTGAATTTTATGTGATTAAATGCATTTATATGATTACATGATTATTTGTTTAAATGCTTTCATATTATATGATGATATATGTTTAGCATTTGGTATTAGTTTGGACACCCAAATAAGGGTATAATTGAAAAAGATTTAAATTGGTAGGTACGATAGCAACTTCACAAAATATATGGGACCCACGTTGGGACCCATACGAAACTTAGACAAACACTCATTAGATAATTGGGTAGTTAATGGAATGTTTGGGGGATTTCATAATAAGAACTTAATAAATTCCGGGGGTGTAAGTGAAAAAGGGGAAAATTGTAATCAAAACACCACATGCTTATGCATGTATAGGTGTCTAAAGAGAGTTAGACTCTCATTTTGCTGGAACTAAAAGAAGAAGAGAAGAGGAGAGCTCAGAGAGAGAAACGGAGACGGACCGTCACCGACGACGTTTTTCGCCGTACCGTCGCCGCCGTTCGCCGGATTCACGATCCGAGACCACCTTTGGACTCGTGGAGGTAAGAGGATCACATGCACGTAAGTTTTTTTCATTTTCGGCAACGTTTTTCTGGAAACCGTTCTTGATAAATGATGCTTGTGTACCCAAACCCATGTAGGATTTACTTTGGGTAAGAATTGAGCAAGATTTGTGAAGGAATTCTTCATTTCTAGCTTGAATTTGGGTAGATCTTGCTAAGGTGAGTTTTCTAGCCTAAAGAATGGTTGTGTTTAACTATGTTCAAGGCATCAATGATGTAGAGATATATAGAATGATCTTATTGTGTTGATTATTCATGTTTAGAAAGCATGTAGTTGCTAAATTGTGAATTGCATGTTAGCTTTGTGAAGAATTTATGTGCCTACATGTTTATGTGCTTATATGTTTATGTGATATTCAATGAGCACTGGGAAAATGATTCATGGTTGGGAGTAATAAGGGTGGTGAAGAGGAAGAATCCGAGAAAGACGGAAGTCCAAGGAATAGAAGTGGCCACGGGACCAAGGGAGGTTCCGGGTCTGAATGAATCATTGAACCGGTGACTCGGCGATTACAAAGATATGATTTATGTGTTTATTGTTGCATTGCACATGTTTAAACATTCAGCCATGTTTAGAATTCTCACTAAGCGTAATGCTTAAGAAAACCGTTTTCTGTTTCTGTTGTGGTAAATAACAACCACCGCAGGTACAGAGCAATATCCGGAGAGGAAGTGATGTGCTCGGGATTGGGGAAGAGATTTGGGTCTTATAAATATGTTTATAATGTGTAATGTAGTGTAACTTGTGGGTTAGTATCCTTGACTTGTGAGTTGAAGACTTGACTCGTGGTTGTATCCATAGAGTTAGGTTTGGAATTCTACGACTCATGTGTTTAATGTAAATTGGGAAAACTTAGGTAATTTCTATGTGGAAGTTGTACGTTGTATGTTTGGACCTTTTCGGCAAGTCCAGATATGCGACACAACTCTTTTGTGTAAGTTCCTTTTGTAACTAAGTGGATTGAATGGTTTTGGAAATGCTATTTTGAAAGTTTCATGTTTATGGTTGTTTTGGAGTTAACTTGGCTTGATTGCTTACTTAACTTGTTTGAAGTTGTAAACATTTGGTTTTGAATGAAGAAGGAAACTTATAAAAGTATGTCATATGTTCTTTCAAAGTTTTGCAAAGTTTTGAGAATGATTGATTTGGTTTAAATCATTTCTTAACAAGTTCATGAAAAGGAATTAAGTTGGAGAGGAACTTGTTTGATTCAAGGAAGATCTTGATCATTATGTTTGGAAATGTTTTTATGTGATTGAAATTAGTTCTTTAAAGTTTCATGAGGTTTGAGGATGTTTTGGGTGAGTTTGGGTTGTTTAAAACAGGGGAAATCTGCTAAAATTTGAGTTTTGCAAGAACCGGATCGATCCGGGCCTTGAGCGGATCGATCCGGAGCTTCTGGAGGAGCCAGAGATGACATTCTGTCAAAACCGGATCGATCCGGTTTTGGGCGGATCGATCCGCAGGTCCAGGTTCAGCACTGTCGCATTTTACGGAAACGGACATAACTCTCTCTAGAAAACTCGGATTCGCACGCCGTTTTTTGCGTTGGAACCGGGACTCAAAGACCTATCTTTTGGTATAAAATTTGCTATACCTTATTAATTACCATTTACCCTTGGGACCTATTTTGTAACAATAGAGTTGTTTTATGTGGTTAAATACGTGTGATTCTTAGTAATTCGCATGTTTCTTTGCAAATTAATGTAATTGGGGGCTTGTAGCATTGTTACACGTGTCCTAATCCGCACGAGGTGGGTTGGGGTGTGACAAGTATCATCTCAGATATATATATATATATATATATATCTAGTTTTGAATTATCTAAATTGTAAGATATCACTAAATTGATATTTAAAATATCCTTTTAAGTATTGAGTGAAGTACTCTAACACATTAGTCTTTTATTTTTCTAATTTTTTCTTACCATTTTGACTATGTTGCTTTCTTTGATAACTATGTGGTCACATTCTTTGTACATTTTATTTTAAGTGGAAATTATAACTGTTATATATCCTGTTTTTTTTTTTCTATTTTTTCCCCTATAATGGACATGCAATAAGGAAATATATAGAAAGTAAGTATAGAGAGTTCTTTTTAAGAGTAGAAGGAGAGTATGAATGGTACAAAAAATCGCATAGCCAGTTTACTTTGGCAATAGCTACTATTAGTTTGGCAATAGTAGTAGCCATAATTAATTGATAAAGTAATTGTGTAATCAACAATTTCATGTCCTTACGTGATTATACTGAAGTAGGATTCCTAAAAACTAAAACATACAACATAAAATTCTAATCAATTGGAAATGTGCAATGAGGTATGTCGAAAGAAATGTACAACACTTATAAGGGAGTTGGTACATATATAATATAGATATTATTATTTCTATTATAGATCATTTGCGATCTGATTTTACATATTTTTTCAATAAAGTCTACATGGATACAGTTTTCTATTAAATTTTAAAAAAAATATGCATATTTCTATCCACTTTATTAGTGTAGTCATCGTGTAATACCCGTAAAAATTCTGCATTAAATAAAAATGAGTCCCCGTATTTTTACCATATTAATTTCCAGTGTAGTGATTTCGTAATCCCAGAGACCCGAACTTATATGTGTACGTATTTAATTATTATTACTTAGACTGTAAGTTTCAACCTCGGACTGACTCGACACGCAAATTCGTAAAATCTGTGTCGATATTGGACTGCATTGCACGTGGAACCTAGCGACGGCTAAGCTATACATAAATAGGAAGTAGGAATCTAACTTAAATGGTATTTGTACTAACCTAGCTTACATTTACCTAATGGATAGAAACATTACCCAAACACCCCCTTTTTGACCCTCCGGACACCCACACACCTCCCTGTCGGCGTACACATCCCACCCCCTCTCCAATCAGTCCATCACCCCCATCTCATCCAAACAGATACACAAAATCTGTGTATATACATGTAGGTGTGTATAGTGTAGTTATATATGAGAGTTGAGAGTGAGAAAGAGTTACTGAGAGAGTTAGATAGTGAGAGAACCACACACACACCCTCATATCCCTCTCTGTCTCACCATATACGCACACACACGCAGAAGCTAGGGAAAAGAAAGGCACGGAGAAGAGAGAGGAGCCTCGCCGGAGATTTGAGAGAGAGAAAACCCGAGGTTGAGGTATGCACTTCCCCTCCTCCCTATTTTATTTCTATACCATTTCGCACCCTCACACACATACCCTGACCTTCCTTTTCAAAACAAACGGAGCCTAAGGCTCTTAGTAGGCTCAGGTGACCACTAAAGCTCCTCACCGGAGCTCAAAAATGGAAACTCAACTATAGACTTTAAAAACCATACCAAACGAACCCACTAGGTCCCAGATAAACCCCCCATGAACGGCATGAAGCTTGGACCCCGTTTAGGCCACCATGCATTCGATTATTCTTTGTAAACCCGAAAAGAATAATGCGTTGGTAGGAACCCAAAACGAATGAAACCGGTCCTAAGCTCCTAGTATGTTGAAGAGGGTCCCAAACCGGTCATTTTGGCGTTGATTACACTCATTTACGTGGAGAGAGGAGAGAGAAATGAGCGTTTGAAGTTTTCCGGTGAAAACGAGCTCGCCAGCGGTGGCGATGGCTCGTCGGAGAAGAAGAGACCCGTTGGGTCTTCGGGTTATATCATTAACCCATTTGGGTCGGGTCGGGTTGCGTGTGGGTGGTTTAGTTTGAGTGTGTAAATGGTTAATGGTTCGGGTTTTATTAATGAAATGGTATTGGGTCGGATCTTTCAAGTTGGACCAGACTAAGTGTGTTAATGGGCGACCCATGGATCCGGGTCGGATCGTGTCTAACCCGCGGATTTTGGTTAGTTGTCAATTAGTTATATTATAATTGTTAATTAATATGTTAATGCTAATTAGGGTTTTATTAATCTGTTTTAATAGTTAAGTATTCTGTTAATCAAAATTAATGTTTTAATAAACTGTTTTAGTAATAATTAATATATATTAACCAAGATTAGTATATAAATATATTATTTATAATATATTTTGTATTAATAAATAAGTATAAATAATTATAAATGGTTTTAAATTGTTTTAAAAATCTAATAATGGTTCCAATAATACTATAAATTATATTTTAATAAATTGTAGTGTTATTTTTGGTAATAACCTTATATTATGAAAATAAGAATTATCATTATATGCTATACTTATTATTTATTGGTTTAAATAAATAATAAGTAAATGTTTTAAATTAAAATAATTAGGTGATAAATATCTAATGACCCCTTTTCAAGTATAGGAAAATTATATTAAATTTTTCTAAGGTCTAGTACCTCTATATTGTAAATTATTATTTACGAGACCCTAGCTTTAATATTTTAATAATTATTAATTACTTATAATGTATCCGTTTGGTGGTATGTAATTATTTAAAATACCAAACGAGCCCCGAAAATTATGAGATAAATACCCTTAGCCTATTTTAAGGCCTAGTATTTAATAAAAATATTTATAAGGGTCATATGTTTCTCTAAACTATATTTTATAATTATGCGACCCCGTAGTCTATTATTAGACGTTTTAAACTTCAGAAATTCGTAATAAATAAACCGTAGCTCAGAAAAATACGCGATCAGTTCCTAGAGTCTTAGAATAATGTCTAGAATATCCCCTTAAAGTTTGGTGACCTTTCGACACGTTCAAAAACACAGCTTGTCTTTAGGGCCCAAACTGGTATAGAAAACCCAGCCTTTTATGCGACGGACTCCGATTTGAGTCTAGTCAATGGCGTTGAACTCAGAATGATGTCTAGATCATCATGTTGAGATTTAGGAACCCACCCGGCACAATTATCACTATGCCCCTGATTTTAGTAAGCTTGTTAATCAATGTTCTATGTAATTTTATACTTTGTAGGAATCGCTACGCTTACTGCTACGTACCCGCATCAAGGTGAGTCGTCCTAACTCACTTGGTATATTATAGAATTATTCTTTGATCATATTTGTATGCCCAGTACATCCTGTGTGGACGATACTGATAAGTATTAGTATGTGAACGTGAGATTGTTTCTTATATAACGAATGTATGTTAGCTAACTATACTCCATGCTTAGTTAATATTCGCTGCTATTCTTGTTTATCATGATTTCTATTTCTATAGTCACATGAACATTCATATGAACATGGTCGAGTCTTGATGTCAATATTGGCGTCTGCATGGTTAGTCACGGGGACTAACCTACTCATATCCATATATACATTGAGCGGACCGCGGTGGTCCGAGTGGTACAGTCAAGTAAATGGGAACAACAATGAAACTGCTATAGGGCCCTGCTAGGCGACGATAGCCAGAGTTTCCATTGAAATCATTGAAGTTATGCATGAATTGATGATTGATACGCTATAGGGCTCTGCTAGGCGACGATAGCAATGCATCCATCAGAATACAATAGTTACCTTTTAAATGCTATAGGGCCCTGTTAGGCGACGATAGCGCTGTAACTATTCTATTCTCCCGGCAAGGTCATGAGGACCTAAGAGTCCAATGATTACACTCTTTTTAAAACCAAAATTTGCTATAGGGCCCTATTAGGCGACGATAGCAACATAATCATTCTACTATGAGCTAACGGCGTTACATTGGTAATGTAACAAGTCACATGAGTCAGTGATGGTGTCCATGGTCGAGTCAAAGTCGAATATATCGATAATGCATTGTGTCGCCATACTACCATGTCATATACTCATTCATATCGTTTCAAGATATTGTTGTACTTGTATATCCTTACCTGTATTAGGAGTGATCGGTTAAGACGTTCTCACTTAGCTTCAAAAGCTAACGGCTCCTTCCCTGCCCTGGACATTTTACGTCTAGGTTATAATGAGGAGAACTATCAAGGTAACAATGAAGATGCATATCACTATCCTCAGAATGGGAACTATCAGGAAGGTGATCCTGAGGCAGACTATCAGGAAGAGTTCGATAACGAAGGTTACGGGTTTGCTAGTTAGAAGGAGGACCCTGGCCTATTTCCGCATTAAGACTACTCTTATGTTTTAACTATTTTTTGGTTGATGTAATAATTTAAGTGGCGTATATCGCCCAAACTTATCTTTTGTGGTTTTCATTTGGAACTTCTGTAATAGTCTAAGTAGCAAAACACTTTGAGTTCCCCCATGAATATCATTAGACGCTTTTGCAAAATTCCTTACTCTGATATATATTTTGTTAGTATGTTGCACGGACAGGTCAGTTTTATGTAACTCGCATTCCCTACGGGTCCAGAAAGGAAATTTTAAATTTTTCCTATTTTTGGCTACTCCGGGGCGTGACACATTGCATGTAATTTTTAATGATCATCAAGCATAGAATAGGTAACACTTTGCATTTTATCTACCCATTTTATCGTAAACTCACCAATACAATAACAAATTAAGCTAAAATTTTACACTATCTTGCTTTGTTTACACATATAATTTTTAATTATCATCAAGCAGACAATTAACTTTGCATTTTATCTAGCATTTACTAAAAAAAAAAGTGCAAAATCTAAAATTTTAAACTATCATGCTTTTTAGGAAAATTATTAATCTATCTTCAATAAACAAATTACTACCCTCTTTGGAAGTACTCATGGGTATTAAAAAAGGAACAACTATCTTAGTCTTATTTTTTGTAGTTTATATTGATATTGCTATTTTTGATAAGCTTTTTTTTTTTTTTAGGCAAGTTAGTATATAATACCATAGATAATATTGCTCCAAATTAGTTACTTACTATAATACCAATCACGTATATTAATTTTTAGAAAATGTTAACTAAACCACTAATGACTATTTTTTTTATTTTTTTAATTAAAATACTAAAATCTACAAAGAAATGAAAATTAATCTACCCCCAATTTTGGATATGGTTTTTAGTTGAATTTGAGAAGATTTTTGGATTTAGAAACCTATTTGGATAAAATTAGCAGATTTAATAGCAATAGTAATATTTAATGTAGCATGTAAACAATCCTACATATTATATAATGTCTGGTAATTAGAGAATATAATCCGTGTAGGTTGAGGAAAAAAATAAATAGAAGGGAGTTGATAAAAGACATGACTTAGTAGAAGTAAAGGTCTTTTTCTAAATAAAAAATAAAAAAATAAATCTAAAAGTCTACTTTGAATTGTGTATTTTATTAACAATAGGAGTTCATAAATTTTATTAAGAAATAGGTTGTATCATCAATTGCCTCTACATATGGCTCTTTGAAAAGAATAAAATTGTGGTTAAATTTTAGATAACTCTTTTTTAATAACTGACTCTTTTCAAAAGTGTATTCAATTTTACTCTTGTAAAAGTTATCAAAGGGAGGACATCTTATGGACAGAAAAAAAAAAAAAGGCTTTAAAAAAAAAAAAAGAAGAATAAGAAAACAAATCGGGAGTCTTTAAAAAGAGTCATGTAATACCAAGAATTGATATCAGGATTATAGCGAAGAGTTCTATCATTTTTATAATAGATATTTACTACAACTATTAAGAGATATATGTTACTAATCCTCCATTGAAGTCCATCAAAAAGTTAGCAATGGTTTGCTACACGTATCTCAACTTTGTACAACACATAAATAGGAAATTAAAAAAAAAAAAAAAAAGAGAGAAGAAAAAATGAAGACTTTAATTAATGGATGAACTAAAAAAAAATGGCACACCATAAAATAAAATATAAAAGGTTATTAAAATTCTAAGAAAATCACTTAAGTAAGTGCACCGATTGATAAAAGTGTAAAACACTGAAGGGCTTCAGTGCAGTTATATATAAGATGGTACTAAGAATTGATAATAGGAGTATAGTTAAGAGTCCTAAAATTCTTCATAGACATTTATTATAGGCTAATGCTAATGCCAAAGCATGAAGTGCTAATGCCAAAACAATCCGTTTGAAATTTCTAACGCTTCAAGTCTAACCGTTAGAAATTTTTAACGCATTGCTTTGGCATTAGCATATGTAGCTTTGGCATTAGCATTAGCCTTATTATAACTCTTTAAGAGATATGTATTACTAATCCACCATTCTATCAAGCAACTTAAAAACGTAATCCACCATGGAGTCCCAAAAAAAGGGGTAATTACGCTAATACCCCTTCAACTATGAACTTTTTTCAACTACCCCCTCTACATTCTAACTTTTAACTAACACCCCTTCTGTTATGTTGTCGTAAAAAAAAAAAAAAAAACTTTTGTATCATGTTACCAACACATGATCTAAAAGTGTTAGCAATATAACATTTTTGTCTCTTTTATGAGTTGTTGAAAATTTTAGAGCGAAATTGCCTAAAGTTTGGTGTACAATCAAGGCTAATTATGTGTGTAACCAGAGCCAGCATAGCCCCGGGGGGGGGGGGGGGGGGATTTTGAGGGGGCCCCATGAAATTTTCATAATTACATTTTTACCTTGAGATTTTTTTAGTATTTTGCATTTATTAGGCTCCCCTCAATAATGTGTAGGCCCCCTCAACTTATGTTTAGGCCTCTCAAAGCGAAACAAACAAAAAAAACAACCATGAACTAAAGTGTGATTAATTTTTTTTTATGAGTTGTTTTGGAAGAAGTTGTAACACAATAGGAATGTGGTATATTATTATATAAATGAGTTGTTAAACAATAGGGATTGTATATAACATATATAACATGATATATCCAAAGAAGAAAAATCAAAAGTTAGGACTCTCATGGACGGACCAAAAAAAAAGGGGGGTATACTAATGTTGTTAAAACTCTAAAAAAAATTACTTAAGTAAAAGTGCACCGATTGATAAAAGTGTAAAACACTTATGCACATTGGTACATTTATATAGATTATAGATTATAGATAGGGATACATATCAAACGGCACACTAAACGACACATTAGTTTTAAATGCATGTATCATGTAGTGTATAAGTGATGCACGGAAAAGTATAAAAAAAAAAAACAAAAAAATTCAAACAACACAAGTTACATATATTTAAAGCATAGTGTGTTGTTTAGTGTGTATCCTTATTATTGTTGTATATATATTGATAGACAGGAATCTGTTATCCTATTAAGATTGTAGGATATTATTGTGTTCAAATTTTAAATAGACTAAAAGTTCATGTCACATCATTAAAAGGGGTATTAGAGTAATTTCACAATAAAGTTAATTTGTAAGATTAATAAAGTTAACTTGTAAGATTACTACCCCCAATCACACACACACATATGTGTATATATATATATGTATGTATGTATGAATGTATGCATATTATATATAATTCTTCATGCTAAAACAAGGTTTGCCACGGTGGGGATGGGGTGCCCATGGTTATGGTGGTAGCGACAGTGGGGTGGCGGTACGATCAAACAACAATGACGATGAAGGCGACCCACGGTGATGGTGGCCACTGTGTTTTAGAATTCGAAGTGGTCAATATTCGTGAAGTGCGAAGAAAATTGGACATTTGGATTGACACTGAATAATATTCAAAATGTCTCATCTTTTAAATGGCCCTAAGATGCATAATTACAATTGAGATGAAATCATGACCATTGTAAGAGAAAAGCATTCCACACTTAATTTGTGTGTGTATATTTTTAAATGCTAAAACCTAAGATATGGTTGTAAACTCAATACTACAAAACTTATAACAAAAATGATAGAGATACATACCAAACGACACACTAAACGACACACCAGCTTTAAATGCATGTACTCTGTACTGTGTAAGTGATGCACAAAAAAGTGTGAAAAATTCAAACAGCATAGGGTATATGTATTTAAAGTACAGTGTGTCGTTTGGTGTGTATCCCTATCATTGTTGAACTTATAAAGTTTAGTGTAAAATTCCCTCTTGTTTAGAATGAATTTTGGAAGGCTCAAGTCAAAGTTAAGAACTAATTAATTTGAGAGTATTTTAGCTCACCGTATTTTTGCTCATTCAGGCCTCTATTATTGGATGACATGTGTCTTATTCCAATAATTATGCTGATGATATAGGGGCAAAAATAATAATTGAATAAGACACATGTGTGGAGGCCTGGGTGAACAAAAATGTATTCAATTAATTTGGTGAAATGTAAAAATGGTTCCATACGTGTAGTGGAAGTCTGAAACAACTGCCTTGTGATTTGAGTATCATTATGTGTTTGGGTTGATATTCACAGATAATATAAACAAGGGTTAATTATATTTTAACCCCTTATGGTTAGACTCAATTTTACTGTGTCCCCCTATGTTTTGAAAGTGGACAATTAACCCCCTATGATTTCGAACTAAAGTGAGGCTGTTAAAATTGACCAAAAATATTACTACTTAACCCCCTTTTATGTTAATTTTGGTATTAACCCCCCCTCTGATGGGATAATGCTATCATTTAACCTACGGGGCAAATTTATAAAACTTAACCCCTTTATTGGACTAGTTTGGGGTTAACTGCCTATGTGGGGGTTAATTCTGACACTTAAACTCTCCTATTTGGGACTAATTTTAATACATAGTCCCCATGTGGGACTATTTTGAGAGACTTGTTAATAGTTTCACTTTAGTTCAAAAACACAGTAGAGTAAAATAAAAATGGACGTAACCAAAGGAGTAAAATGTATTTAACCCTATAAACAATGTTGGAGTTCATTAGAAAACAATGTCCTTAATTCTTTTCTCCAATAGATGCCGTGTTAACTCCTTCTTGTATATAAATTGGGCTATAGAAAGTTCAAAGTTCAAATTTTACCTAAAGTTGGAAATTTAGATTCAATGCATTCGACTAATTTTGTATTGTAGTGATGTGATCATTTCTACACCGTAATGGATTTGAGTTTGTTACCTTTCTGGGTTGATGGTGTCCTAACATTAATAACCAAGTCTTTTTATTTATTTATTTTTTTTGTTGCATAACAAAAAATCTCTCGATTAAAGCATAATGGCAATATCTGAGTTGATTTTGGCCGAAGTAGCTCCGATTCTCGCAGATCAGCTAGGGCCACTTTCCCTCTAAAACTCATCTCTCTCTTTTATCATTCCTCTAAGTGGGCTCCTGGCAATTTGGGAGTTATAGGCAACCATTTACAGACGGACTCAAAACGGAAGTCGGCTCTTTACCCCATGGGGATTTGGGAGCGGAGGCGAAAACTTGTACGTCTATTTATACATATTTGTAGGGGTAGGCAAGCAGTTCAGTTAACCGAAATATTGTCGAACCGAACCGAACTAATAAACCTATTTCAGTTCGGTTATTTCAGTTAAAAATTTTGGTTTGGTTATCGGTACTCTACTCTGTAAATAAATTGAACTAATATTAATTTATTATTAATATATATTATATATAATTATGTGTAGTAAAATTATAAGTATCTTTTCAATTGAAAACAAAATAAAAATATGTTTATTTTGCTATGTGAAAGAAAAAGAAAAAAAAAAGTTAAAAAAAACTTGTGAGATAAGGACAAAAATAGCCATTTTGAACTTTAAAAAAAAAAAAAAAAAAAAAAACAATTCAGTTAACCGAATTTCAAAATCGAGCCGAATTAAAATTTGATTAACAGAGCCGAATTAAATTTCAGTTAATCAAACCAAACCAAAAACCGAATCAAAATGTACAAAACTGAAATGGACGAACCAAACGCCCACCCCTACAAATTTGTGGGAAAGATTTTGTATATTTTGTGAATTTATGATCATGTTCTCCCCAAACCTAGTTGTGAATCTACACGCGATTGTTACCTTTCTAAAAAAAAAATTAAAAATAATATGGATTGATTGCTACCTATAAATTCTAAAACTTAATTGATGTAACACAATTTCAATTGGGCTAAACTGAAAGTAAGTAAGGAATAAAAGTGTTGGCCAGATTATAATACACAACACATATTTTTCTATAACTAGGTGGACTCGATTCAGGGGCGGATTTAGAAAAGTATTTTAGGGGGGGCTTGACACGGGAAATTTTTTTTTTGAACCTAATTGTATATATTTTAGACCTAATACGACAAATTTATAATGTTAGAGTGGGATTTTGGACCTCTTTATACATATTTTTGTGTATATTTTAGACCTAATATGACAAAATTTATAATGTCAGGGGGGGGCTTTTGAACCTATTTATACATATTTTGTGAATATTTTAGACCTAATATGACAAATTTATAATGTCAGGGGGGACTTTTATAATTTTCAGGGGGGCTTAACTGTAATTTTTTTTTTTTAGTATAAATGTGTAATTTTAAAAAAATTTGGGGTGGACTTGAGCCCCCTACCCTTGGCTGTGCATCCGCCCCTGACTCGATTGCTTCTCGTCAATATTTTTGGTAGGGCATGCACTCTGTAAAAGAAGAACAAAATAAACAAAATTTTGGGCCCTTACGTGGCGGCCTGCCTCACCTACCGGGGAAGCCGACGGCCCTGCTTGTAATGGTCCTGAGTCCTCAGGCGCCTACCTCGTTATGGGCTGTTTCGTTAGCACGTGTCACTTTTAGGTCAAAGACCTTATCATTAGCCAATTTATTATTTGCGAATGTGTAGCATGTGCTATATAGTGTGATACGTATATTTTACACACACACACACTATATATATATATATATAGCTCTATAGTTGCAATTTTTATGGGCTAAATGCCCAAGTGAGATGAGAGACTATCCAGGTCTTGGGTAGTTCATCAGCACGCCTCACCACCGTCAGAACCAGCAGTGAGTGCAAGTGCAAGAGGCAATATGTCGAAATTTTTTTATGGTCTATTTATACATATTTGATAATAAGATATAGTGTTAAATTAGATTTTTTTTAAAATTATATTATCTTTTGGATTAATATTTAACATTTTGGTGTCTATTTATCAATAAAATATGATGTCAAATTGAGTTCGGAACACTTAATTGGGGTGTGCTAGACTAAATTGGACTAAAATATCACATATGCTAAAAAAAATTCCCAAATTTTAGAATAAGCTAGACTACATTTAGATTAAAATATCACTTGTACTATTTGATCCTGCATCACTTCCTAACTGGGAGCTGGGTTCATTCTAGTCTTTCTAGCTTATACACGTGCCAGAGCCAGCTCCCCGGCCAGTCAGCTGTGCCAAATTTTTGAGAAGTCACATGAGTCATTGTGACTATATATATATATGAAAATTTTTCAGAGAGGACGTCCTCTGATCTTTATTAAACAGAGGACCTCTGTTTTAACCGTTAGATCATGTTAAAAACTAGATCTGACGGCTACAACAGAGGTTCTCTCTTTATTAAAGAGGGGGAGCCCTCTTTAGAGCTTGTCTGTATATATATATATATATATATATCTTACCTCTTTTTTGTTTGTTTTTTTTTGCTAACAATATATATATATATATATATATCTTACCTCATAGGATCATTGTGACGGTTATGAGCCCGCCTGGTAGGGCAGGGTTATTTATGCAGATGTTAGGTTGGGAGGGTCCGGAGGGATATATGGTGCAATATTTCACATTCCACATTGATGATTTTTAAAAGCAATTGATTAGTTTAGTAGTTAATTTTTCTTTCCCTATTTTTTTTTTTTTTTTTTTTTTTTGGCTAGGGGATGAGGTTTCTGAACCTATGTATTGGAGGAGACTTATATTTGTTAAGCTTTTTGTCACTCGAGCTGTTCCAACCTATGCATTTTTCTTTATCTTTTTAGTGCAGAGTAGTTTCTTTTTCTTTATCTTTATTTTGCTTTTAGTACTGGGTGGGAGGGGGGAGGGGGGGTAGATATATGGGGGTTCGAGGGCAGCGCCTCTGAACAAAAAAATTATACATATTTGATAATGAGATTTAGTGTCAAATTGGGTCTATTAAAGGACAAGATTATCTTTTGAGGTAATATTTATATATTTTGGGGCCTATTTACCAACATTGCATAGTGTCAAATTAAGTTTGGAACACTTAATTCGGGTGAGCTAAACTACATTTGGGCTAAAATATCACATGTACTTAAAAAATTCTCAAATTAAGTTTGGAACACTTAAGTGAAGGCCGAACATCAGAGACCCTCGGGATTGTTGCAACCCTTACCTGTTCCAGGATGGAAGTGGGAGCACATAACTATGGATTTCGTGGTTGGATTGCCCCGGTCACAACAGAATCATGACGCGATTTGGGTAATTGTGGATCGTTTGACGAAGTCTGCACACTTTATCGCGTACAATATGACTTACCCAGTAGAAAGGATGAGTCGAATGTACCTACAGCAAGTGGTGCGACTGCACGGTGCGCCTGTGTCGATTGTATCAGACCGCGATGCACGTTTTACCTCGGGATTTTGGGAAAGTTTGCAAAAGGCTATGGAAACTTCGCTCAAGATGAGTACTGCTTTCCATCCTCAGACCGATGGACAGACCGAGCGTGTTAATCAGATTATGGAAGATATGCTCAGAGCTTGTGCAATTGACTTTGAAGAGTCTTGGGAGACGCACTTACCGTTGGTCGAATTTGCTTATAACAACAGTTATCACTCGAGTATTGGGATGGCGCCGTTCGAAGCTTTGTACGGACGACCTTGTCGATCTCCGTTGTGTTGGGCTGAAGTAGGAGACACAGAACTTTTGGGACCAGATCTGGTGAGAGAGACCAATGAGAAGATTTCACTGGTCAAGGAAAGGATGAAAACTGCACAGAGCAGGCATAAGAGTTATGCGGATCGGCGACGAAAGGACTTGGAGTTCAGTATCGGTGATCACGTGCTCCTTAAGGTTTCACCTGTTCGTGGAATAGTACGTTTTGGTCAGAAGAGAGGGAAGCTGGCACCTCGTTTCATCGGACCGTTCGAGGTTTTGGAGCGTGTTGGGAAAGTGGCTTATCGACTCGCATTGCCACCAAAGATGTCTGGTGTTCATAATGTGTTCCATGTCTGTATGTTAAGGAAATACATACGGGATCCTTCACATGTGGTAAATTTTGATGATATTGAGATGAGTCAGAATGTTGTCTACAAGGATAGACCTGTGAGGATTCTTGACCAGAGTATCAAGAGGCTGAGAAGAAGAGACGTTCCTTTGGTTAAGGTTCAGTGGAGGCATCATGACGAAGGAGAGGCGTCGTGGGAGTTAGAGTCAGACATGAGGACTAGATACCCCGAGTTGTTTCAGGATTAGTTAGCTCTGATTTCGGGGCGAAATCTCTGTTAAGGTGGGTAGGGTGTAACGCCCTGTATTTTATTATCATTAATAAATAAATACGGCATTTCATTTCCATGAGGATCTGTTTTAATTTCTATTTATAAATATTTATCTGGGGTCAAACCGTAATTTCCAAAATATTTTCTGTGGTTTCAAAATCGATATCTATATTTTTGTATAACCGGGAATTAAATTCCTATGTTAATATAATTTTCTGCATTTTATTTTCAACCGTAAAAATACCAGTTTTATGTTTTAAAACTGCGACTACATCGCGTCTTGGGTGTGGGAGCACGTGAGCTCAACCACACCGTGTAAAATCCTTCCCTTGCTTGGAGCCCAATTTTGGGCACAGTTTATATATGTGTGTGTATCTCTAAATTTCTCACAGTATCTCTCATTCTCTCCATAACTCTCCATTGTTCTCTCTTCCTCTCAAAATCAAACACACACACACATACAGATTATATATATATATATATATATACACTGTCACATACATAGATATATAGCTATATATATCTCAAAATCAAGAACGGGAAGAATTTCGGAACGACGGAATTCTCGACGGATTATTACGGCGGAAGTTCTCGGCCTTTAATTTTCTGTATAATCGGCTCTGTGAGTAATTTAAACTCACTCTCAATGTCTATATATGTATTTTTCAGTGTATATAAGTGTGTATATATGTATATATATGAAAACACCATGAGAGCTTGAAAATTGAAGCTTTAGAAATCGTAACCAAAATCGATTCTGTAAATTGGGAATGGAAGATATTGATCCCGATAAGCTGTGGTTCGAATCCTACACAGTAATTTACCCGTATCGCGACGAACCGTTGATTTTAAGTTTTGTCACTCTAACTTTAATCGCGAATAACTAGTGATATAATCCGTATTAGTTAAAATTGATCGCGTATTCTTAATCTACGCGGAAAACCGAGGAGAACCATATATCACATGTCTTAGTACGAACAGATTCTGAAAATGGGTAAATTTCAGTTTTAAAACCAGAAACAGGGGAGAAGACGAAGAAGATGACATTCTGCAAGAACTCGCGCGCGCGACCCGCTCGCGCGAGGTTCGCTCGCGCGGCCCGCTCGCGCGGACCTTTCCCCCTCCTCGCGCGCGCGATCCGCTCGCGCGACCTGTCCAGCCCCTCCGCGCGCGCGATCCGCTCGCGCGATTTTCCCTCCCCCTCGCTCGCGCGACCCGCTCGCGCGAGGTGGCAGTTTTGGCAGTTTGTGTGATTTTTGTTAAGGGACTGTTTGGAAAATGTTTTGGGAAATTTTAAAGAACTGTTTGACAAAAACACTGTTTTAAAGGCTCACTGTTAGACTTTGGACTTGTAAGAATGATTAAGATCGAGATTTATGTTGAACGTATATTCAGCTTTGAGATTATTAACCGATACTGCAAAACTATGAACATTGACATACATATTTGGGTCAAGGTTGTGTCGACATGCATGTGTGTGAGAAAGCGTGAAAAGAATAAAGGGTGGCGTTTTGGTGTGCGACCTCAATATCGATCGGATAGTATTCCTGGTATTGGAGGCGACAGTGTTGTGTACGACTTAGATATCGATCGGATAGTATTCCTGGTATCTAAGGCGCGTGTTTCGGATATTGATCGGATAGTATTCCTGATATCCGAAGCGATGGTAATAGTGTTGTGAACGACTTAGATATCGATCGGATAGTATTCCTGGTATCTAAGGCGCGCGTTTCGGATATTGATCGGATAGTATTCCTGATATCCGGAGCGATGGTTGGTTGTGTTTGGTCTAGATATCGATCGGATAGTATTCCTGGTATCTGAGGCAGTAGTGTGGCGTGTGACTTCAATACCGATCGGATAGTATTCCTGGTATTGGAGGCGATAGTGTAGCGTATGAATTGGATGACTGAATGCTTATTACTCCTGGTAGCTGAAATGATGTGTTGATTGAATTGGATTGTTCTAAAGGAAAGAATTGGTAAAGTAAGATGTTTCACAATTCATGTACAATTTCGTATTTATTTATTACTATATTCCCCCGTGATTATGTTGGAATTGGAACCTTGAATATATTACTGTTGAAGTTAAATGGTACCGTTGTTTATTTACTTATATATACATTGCGAGCACTTGTTTATTTTACTCACCAGCTTTCATAAGCTGACGGCGTTGATGCGTCCTGGACTGTATGTCCAGATTTTCAGGGGCAGGAGCAGCCAGGGTACTTCGACTACGCTAGTTAGAGGCAGGGAACTTTCCAGGAGGCTGCTTATTATTTCCTATGTCTTTCATTTTCTGAAGTTGTAATAGACTGGAGAATAGCTTTTGAATAAGGGCGTTTTGTGCCTAAGACATTGACCTATGTAATAGTTTAGTAAGTTTTAAATTTCGGAGCTTATGTTTATTAGTATCCTTTCTTTTAGAAATGTTGTTAAGTTATTTGTTGCAGGGACAATTGGTCATACTCACTTGTCACGACCTACGAGTCCATAAAGGAAATTAAATGCTTTCCTGAATTATGCTACGTCGGGGCGTGACAGGCTTTTTGGTATCAGAGCCAGGTTATGGCTCGACCAATTGTCCAAAACACATAGGATCTCCCGTTAAGATAGCATTAAGATAAGATAGTTCGACTTTATTCCGTGTCTAGTCGCTTTCTATCGTTTAGAATTTTCTTTCTTTCCGAGAGTTTGACCGTATTCCGTTGATTGATGGATAGGTACCGTTCTCTCGATCAGATGGCTGGAAGAAATCTCAGGAATCGCCCCGCTATTGAAGATGCACCCCCGGTAATAGATCCAACCGGAATGTTCGAGGCTTTTGTAAGAAGATTGGAGAGGGTTAGTGATCAGAACGCAAGGAACAATAATCAGAATGGGAATTACAACGGGAATGGAAGGCAAGCCCACCAGACTGGAGACAAGCTTCTCAAGGAGTTTCGCGCTCTGCGACCTGAGTATTTTGCTGGGACTGATGAACCCTGGCAAGCAGAACAGTGGCTACGCCAGATGGAGCGTATCTTTGAGACCATAGAGTGCACTGATCTGGAGAAGAAGCGTCTAGCTATCTTTCAGCTGTCGTATGCAGCAGCCGATTGGTGGGATGCAGAAAAGGCGACCATAGGGGAAGAAGCTGCAAGGAGAATGCCATGGATTATGTTCAAGGAAAGGTTTCTCGAGAAATATTTTCCTGAAGAAGAGAAGGACAAGAGAGAGAAAGAGTTTATGGAGTTGACTCAAGGGAATCTGACTGTCCGAGAGTACACTACTCGATTTGAGCGTCTGTCCCGCTTTGCTCCACATATGGTGGACACACCCCAGAAGAAAATCAAGAAGTATCACCGGGGTCTCAACCTGTCTCTTCGACATCTGACTATGGGGCATTTGGGCCAGTCATTTGAAGCTCTGGTAAGATTGGCTACGGGGTTGGAAAATGATGGGTGTCAGAATTCGAAGCCGCTTGGAAATCGACCTCCGCAGAAGGGTTATTCAGGACAGAAACCTGGGTACCCTCAAGGACAGAAAAGGACCTGGGATGGAGGAAAGAAACCACAGCAGACACAAGCAGTTCAGCAGTATCAGCCTCTAGCAATAGAAGGGGCCAAAAACAATAACTGCTTCAATTGTGGAGTTCCCGGTCATCGAGCTAAAGATTGCAGAGCACCTAGGCGTGCGGATCGTCCAGGAGTTGTGTGCTATAATTGTGGCATGCCAGGTCACATAAGTCCAGAATGCAAGGCTCCTAGGAAAGGTAACTATGGTCAGCAAGGACAGGCCCGCCTGAATGCTGTTATTCCCGAGGCTGCTGGTTATGAAGAAACAGGGTATGAAGGAGGTGCTTATGAGGAGAGAGTGCCCGAGCAACAGACAGTGGAAGGTACTCTAACTTTGTTTAACTCTCATGTTAAAGTTTTATTCGACACGGGTGCTACACATTCTTTTATATCTGTTAAGATTGTTCAGAAGTTGGGTATCGTACCGCATCGTTTAGAGGAAGCTTTGAGTGCTGTCTCATCCTTAGGGACCACAGTCAAGTTATTACATGTATGTAAGGATTGTCCTCTACGGTTAGGAGACCGCGAACTTTTGGCGAGTTTGGTGGTTCTGTCGATGAAGGAGTTCGATATAATCCTGGGAATGGATTGGCTCGAGAAGAATGATGCGAAGTTGGATTGTGCAAGGAAGAGGATCACATTTGTGGACAAGGGGAATCGACTCTTCGATTTCCAATGTAACCCTTCGGGTGATATGTTCCTCACTAGATGCCTAGCAAACATTGAGGTTGTCAGTGCAGAGGTGACAATATCATCTATACCGGTAATCAAAGAGTTCGAGGAAGTATTCCGAGATATTTCAGGATTACCGCCGGAAAGGGACATAGAATTCTGTGTGGAATTGGTGCCAGGTACTCGACCTATAACCAAGGTTCCCTACAGGATGGCCCCTACAGAGTTGTTGGAGCTGAAGGAACAAGTTCAAGAACTTGAGAAGTTGGGTTTTGTTCGTCCAAGTACTTCACCCTGGGGAGCACCAGTGTTGTTCGTGAAGAAGAAGGATGGGACGATGCGGTTGTGTATTGACTACCGAGAACTGAATAAGGTTACTATCAAGAATAAGTATCCCTTACCTCGGATAGACGATCTGTTTGATCAGTTGCAAGGAGCCACGACCTTTTCTAAGATTGATCTACGGTCAGGGTATCACCAGTTGAGGGTGCGGAAGGAAGACATACCTAAGACTGCTTTCAGGACGAGATACGGACACTATGAGTTTTTAGTGATGCCGTTTGGGATGACGAATGCTCCGGCTGTGTTTATGGACTTGATGAACAGAGTATTCAAGCCCTATTTGGATCAATTCGTTATTGTCTTTATTGATGATATTTTGATCTATTCCAAGTCAGAGGAAGAGCATGAACAACACCTGAGGATCGCGTTGCAGACTCTCAAGGATCACCGCCTGTATGCTAAATTCAGCAAGTGTGAATTCTGGCTTCAGGAAGTTAAGTTTCTCGGGCATGTGATCTCTCAACAAGGAATCGCGGTTGACTCATCAAAGACCGATGCAGTGGCGAATTGGACTCGGCCGACCAATGCTACAGAAGTCAGAAGTTTTCTGGGACTAGCTGGTTACTATCGGAGATTTGTAGAAGGTTTCTCCAAGATAGCAGCCCCGTTAACTGGTTTGACTAAGAAAGATTTGAAGTTTGAATGGACTGATAAGCATGAACGCGTTTTTCTGGAATTGAAAGAGAGATTGACAACAGCGCCAGTGCTTGCGATACCAAGGGATGGTGAGAAGTTCACTATTTTTAGTGACGCCTCGTATCAAGGATTGGGATGTGTCCTTATGCAAGACGGAAAGGTTATCGCCTATGGTTCACGACAGTTGAAGCCGAATGAATTGAATTACCCAACTCATGATTTGGAGCTAGCAGCAGTAGTGTTCGCGCTCAAGATCTGGAGACACTACCTCTACGGGGAGAAGTTTGATTTGTTCTCGGACCACAAGAGCCTTAAGTATTTGTTTACTCAGAAGGAGTTGAACATGAGGCAACGTAGGTGGATGGAGCTGATTAAGGATTACGACTTCACATTAGAGTACCACCCCGGTAAGGCTAACGTAGTCGCTGACGCCCTAAGCCGGAAACCTCGAGGAATGATTGCTTCATTGATGTTGAGGGAATGGAAAGCTTTAGAGACAATCGCAGAATTTGATATGCAGATTTCAGAGGGAAGTGCCGGGCAGCACTTTGGATGCCTCGTAGTACAACCAACACTTGTGAGTCGAATCATCGAAGCCCAGAAGGGAGATGAGAAGTTTCAAGTATGGTTCGCCAAGATGTCAGAAAAGGACCCGACAGAATGGAAGGTTGGGGCCGATGGAGGGTACAGATGTCGAGACAGATTGTGTGTGCCAGATTCAGAAGGTTTGAGAAAAGATATTCTCGAAGAAGCACATAAATCGAGACTGACAGTACACCCAGGAGGAACAAAGATGTATAAGGATTTGAAGAGAAACTTCTGGTGGGAAGGGATGAAGCGAGAAGTAGCCGAGTTTGTGTCTAAATGTTTGACTTGTCAACAAGTGAAGGCCGAACATCAGAGACCCTCGGGATTGTTGCAACCCTTACCTGTTCCAGGATGGAAGTGGGAGCACATAACTATGGATTTCGTGGTTGGATTGCCCCGGTCACAACAGAATCATGACGCGATTTGGGTAATTGTGGATCGTTTGACGAAGTCTGCACACTTTATCGCGTACAATATGACTTACCCAGTAGAAAGGATGAGTCGAATGTACCTACAGCAAGTGGTGCGACTGCACGGTGCGCCTGTGTCGATTGTATCAGACCGCGATGCACGTTTTACCTCGGGATTTTGGGAAAGTTTGCAAAAGGCTATGGGAACTTCGCTCAAGATGAGTACTGCTTTCCATCCTCAGACCGATGGACAGACCGAGCGTGTTAATCAGATTATGGAAGATATGCTCAGAGCTTGTGCAATTGACTTTGAAGAGTCTTGGGAGACGCACTTACCGTTGGTCGAATTTGCTTATAACAACAGTTATCACTCGAGTATTGGGATGGCGCCGTTCGAAGCTTTGTACGGACGACCTTGTCGATCTCCGTTGTGTTGGGCTGAAGTAGGAGACACAGAACTTTTGGGACCAGATCTGGTGAGAGAGACCAATGAGAAGATTTCACTGGTCAAGGAAAGGATGAAAACTGCACAGAGCAGGCATAAGAGTTATGCGGATCGGCGACGAAAGGACTTGGAGTTCAGTATCGGTGATCACGTGCTCCTTAAGGTTTCACCTGTTCGTGGAATAGTACGTTTTGGTCAGAAGAGAGGGAAGCTGGCACCTCGTTTCATCGGACCGTTCGAGGTTTTGGAGCGTGTTGGGAAAGTGGCTTATCGACTCGCATTGCCACCAAAGATGTCTGGTGTTCATAATGTGTTCCATGTCTGTATGTTAAGGAAATACATACGGGATCCTTCACATGTGGTAAATTTTGATGATATTGAGATGAGTCAGAATGTTGTCTACAAGGATAGACCTGTGAGGATTCTTGACCAGAGTATCAAGAGGCTGAGAAGAAGAGACGTTCCTTTGGTTAAGGTTCAGTGGAGGCATCATGACGAAGGAGAGGCGTCGTGGGAGTTAGAGTCAGACATGAGGACTAGATACCCCGAGTTGTTTCAGGATTAGTTAGCTCTGATTTCGGGGCGAAATCTCTGTTAAGGTGGGTAGGGTGTAACGCCCTGTATTTTATTATCATTAATAAATAAATACGGCATTTCATTTCCATGAGGATCTGTTTTAATTTCTATTTATAAATATTTATCTGGGGTCAAACCGTAATTTCCAAAATATTTTCTGTGGTTTCAAAATCGATATCTATATTTTTGTATAACCGGGAATTAAATTCCTATGTTAATATAATTTTCTGCATTTTATTTTCAACCGTAAAAATACCAGTTTTATGTTTTAAAACTGCGACTACATCGCGTCTTGGGTGTGGGAGCACGTGAGCTCAACCACACCGTGTAAAATCCTTCCCTTGCTTGGAGCCCAATTTTGGGCACAGTTTATATATGTGTGTGTATCTCTAAATTTCTCACAGTATCTCTCATTCTCTCCATAACTCTCCATTGTTCTCTCTTCCTCTCAAAATCAAACACACACACACATACAGATTATATATATATATATATATATACACTGTCACATACATAGATATATAGCTATATATATCTCAAAATCAAGAACGGGAAGAATTTCGGAACGACGGAATTCTCGACGGATTATTACGGCGGAAGTTCTCGGCCTTTAATTTTCTGTATAATCGGCTCTGTGAGTAATTTAAACTCACTCTCAATGTCTATATATGTATTTTTCAGTGTATATAAGTGTGTATATATGTATATATATGAAAACACCATGAGAGCTTGAAAATTGAAGCTTTAGAAATCGTAACCAAAATCGATTCTGTAAATTGGGAATGGAAGATATTGATCCCGATAAGCTGTGGTTCGAATCCTACACAGTAATTTACCCGTATCGCGACGAACCGTTGATTTTAAGTTTTGTCACTCTAACTTTAATCGCGAATAACTAGTGATATAATCCGTATTAGTTAAAATTGATCGCGTATTCTTAATCTACGCGGAAAACCGAGGAGAACCATATATCACATGTCTTAGTACGAACAGATTCTGAAAATGGGTAAATTTCAGTTTTAAAACCAGAAACAGGGGAGAAGACGAAGAAGATGACATTCTGCAAGAACTCGCGCGCGCGACCCGCTCGCGCGACCTGTCCAGCCCCTCCGCGCGCGCGATCCGCTCGCGCGATTTTCCCTCCCCCTCGCTCGCGCGACCCGCTCGCGCGACCCGCTCGCGCGAGGTGGCAGTTTTGGCAGTTTGTGTGATTTTTGTTAAGGGACTGTTTGGAAAATGTTTTGGGAAATTTTAAAGAACTGTTTGACAAAAACACTGTTTTAAAGGCTCACTGTTAGACTTTGGACTTGTAAGAATGATTAAGATCGAGATTTATGTTGAACGTATATTCAGCTTTGAGATTATTAACCGATACTGCAAAACTATGAACATTGACATACATATTTGGGTCAAGGTTGTGTCGACATGCATGTGTGTGAGAAAGCGTGAAAAGAATAAAGGGTGGCATTTTGGTGTGCGACCTCAATATCGATCGGATAGTATTCCTGGTATTGGAGGCGACAGTGTTGTGTACGACTTAGATATCGATCGGATAGTATTCCTGGTATCTAAGGCGCGTGTTTCGGATATTGATCGGATAGTATTCCTGATATCCGAAGCGATGGTAATAGTGTTGTGAACGACTTAGATATCGATCGGATAGTATTCCTGGTATCTAAGGCGCGCGTTTCGGATATTGATCGGATAGTATTCCTGATATCCGGAGCGATGGTTGGTTGTGTTTGGTCTAGATATCGATCGGATAGTATTCCTGGTATCTGAGGCAGTAGTGTGGCGTGTGACTTCAATACCGATCGGATAGTATTCCTGGTATTGGAGGCGATAGTGTAGCGTATGAATTGGATGACTGAATGCTTATTACTCCTGGTAGCTGAAATGATGTGTTGATTGAATTGGATTGTTCTAAAGGAAAGAATTGGTAAAGTAAGATGTTTCACAATTCATGTACAATTTCGTATTTATTTATTACTATATTCCCCCGTGATTATGTTGGAATTGGAACCTTGAATATATTACTGTTGAAGTTAAATGGTACCGTTGTTTATTTACTTATATATACATTGCGAGCACTTGTTTATTTTACTCACCAGCTTTCATAAGCTGACGGCTTTGATGCGTCCTGGACTGTATGTCCAGATTTTCAGGGACAGGAGCAGCCAGGGTACTTCGACTACGCTAGTTAGAGGCAGGGAACTTTCCAGGAGGCTGCTTATTATTTCCTATGTCTTTCATTTTCTGAAGTTGTAATAGACTGGAGAATAGCTTTTGAATAAGGGCGTTTTGTGCCTAAGACATTGACCTATGTAATAGTTTAGTAAGTTTTAAATTTCGGAGCTTATGTTTATTAGTATCCTTTCTTTTAGAAATGTTGTTAAGTTATTTGTTGCAGGGACAATTGGTCATACTCACTTGTCACGACCTACGAGTCCATAAAGGAAATTAAATGCTTTCCTGAATTATGCTACGTCGGGGCGTGACAATAATATAGACCTCAAAATGTTTTGTTTTCATTTTAAAAGATTTTTCTACATTTCAGCCGACAATACGGACTCTGTTCTGAGCAACTTCTCTTGTTCTAGACACAATAAGAATGATCTGCATAAAAAATCATGAATTAAAAACATTTCTAACCTCACTTTTCTATTTTTACAAAATTAGTTCACTGTTCTGTCCACTATTCACAACAAACATGTTTCAACTTTTATTCTTTGATTAGATGTTTACATGCATTCCAAATTAGTTCATCTCTTAGAAAGTAGTTCATACTACATTTGTACATATCCTACAATGACAATCTTCATTCATTCATGCATATTTTAGACTTCTAAACTACTTTAGAAAATCCATGAACACAAACACACTACTTCCTTTGCACATTCTAGGATCATTCATTGTATCCATGCAAGATTTGGAGTTTTTGTGACTCCTAATCTATGAAGATTATAAGGAATGAACTTGAACACACCTTCATGCTCCCCCCAATCTAATCTTCCTTTCTCATTTGTCTCGAGGATTGAGAGGTCTTCTTTTATAAAAGATTAACATGCATCATACTAGCTTGCTAAGCATATTTTTTTATATCTTTGATTATTTGTTCTAAGAACAATCCATGTCCCCTCTTAGATTAGGAAAACTTGATTACTTGATATGTGATGAGACAGTTTTTCCTAGGTTTGTTTGTGTGATCTTTCATCTTTGTATTGTGTGATATTTGGCTTAGATCTTATGAATGATATCTTATCTTTCGATCTTCCATTTCAAGATTCTTATGAGATGTAATATACTATCATAGTGTTAACTGTCGAACCAAACATAGTATAAGATTATTATTTGCATGCTAATTGAGGTCCGTCGAGAGACGGGGCGAGTTGAGAGTGTTTTAGTCGTGAGAAAGGCTCCTTCCTCTCTCGTACCAAAACCCCAAACCAAGTTCTTTGGTTATGAAGGGTCGGTGCCCTTTATCCATTTGGGTGAGTCAAAATTGGGTTTCTTGGTTCCCTAAAGACCAAATGGCGACTCTGTATCTGTTTTCAATAGAACTTTCTTTATTTTCTTCTAAACAATTTCAAAACAAAGAAAATCAATTCCGAAACCCCTGGAAAAGAACGCGAGGGTGGGCACTCAGAGGACGCGCGTCCATAATATGTTTGGTTAGTAATTATAGGCAACAATGACATAGGCAATGATCCCATGTGGGTGAAACGCGGGAGGTAGGTTGCAACTTGTTCAATCAGAACTGTCGATCTTTTCCGAACTTTGATAGTTGATATTTTTCAAATCGGACGTCCGATTATTCAAAAAGATCTGGGCTTGGTTTAATGTCCCCTTTAGCTTTGTATGATCGGATCAGAGATCGTTTGAAACTCGAAAATGACCCTGTTTCCCCAGACGTCCGATTTGCGTGATTCAAGAAGATCTAAACTCATAATGATGTGCTCTTTGAATGGGTACGGCTGGATTGCCGATTTTTGATTTCGAGGAAAATGACCCTTTTGCCCCTGGTCCTTCTGGTTGAGCTTCGAAACTTCGGTTGACTAGCGTTTCTTCTCTGATTATCGGATTAGGGTCATTTAACTTGTGAAAATTTTCTCTGTATTTTCATATTATCATGCCCAAACAGACTTTTGGTGATCCCAGATTTGCAATCGTGCCTTTATCCCTTGATTTAGAGTACTGATATATCAATCGGAGTCCCTTTTTTCCACCGATTATCCAAAATCGATGGTTTCAGAGTGTGATGGACCTATGACAATGATGATTCTTGCCCTGATATGCAAAAATTCGATTATCAATTGTCCCGAGCTTGATTCCGGGCTCGATTATGGTATTCTGTGAGCCAAATTTTTTATCTTTACTGAGAATGCCGCAGATTATCGGAATAGGACGTCCTAGATCTTGAGAATCTCGGTTGGACTTGATTCGAGTTCTGATTGCCTTGAACTAGATCCTGGATTTGAATATATCCCTCTAAACCCCGATATCTTGACTTCCCCCAGGAATCAGCTTTGACAGCTGATTTTCGGGAGGTTAAGTGTCTACTTTCGAAGTACAGAGGAAATAAAGTGAAAATGAGACGAACAATAAGGGGTAAAATAAAATTAACCCAAACTAATATGATTATTGTGGAGAAATTATTTAGTGAGCCCGTCACACCGCATCATCATGTTGATATGGTGTGACACATCAATAATATGAGTAAATACTGGTTGCAACAGGTACGCCATGTCATCATCTATAACATGACTAATACAATAACAGTTTTAAGTAATGCTACACACACTCTGAAAAGCACACCAAAATGCACAATTTTGCTTAAAAAGATTGGATCTTGTGCTGAAAAGTTTTCACACACAAAAGTATGTGTTTTTGAATGTGCAGACTTTTCAGCACTAGGTCCAACATTTTAAGCAAAGTTGTGCATTTTTGTGTGCTTTTCAGAGTATGTGTAGCACTGTTGAACAGTTTTTGCTAATGTGGATGGGGAATTCTTGGGACACAACTTTCACACAAACCTCCTTAAAGACGTGTCTATCTCTCTCATATGTCACTGTGGCGTTCAGTAACATCACAAAAGAGAGAGATAGACATATCTTTTAAAAAAGTTGTGTGAAAGTTATATCCCAAAAATTACTCAACGTGAATTGTGGAATGAGATTTTCCAAGAAATAGGAGGAGACATGATAAATGTATTTGATTGGCTTGGAATACCACGTTATCTCAACAACCTTTGTATGAAATATTTTTTCCAATAATACGGAGAGGTTACGACAACAGTGAAAATAAACAAGCGTGGCAGTGGGAACATATAACAAAAATGATAGGGATACACACCAAATGACACACTAAACAACCCACTCGTTTTAAATGCATGTACCTTGTGTTGTGTAAGTGATGCACAGAAAAATGTGAAAAATTTAAACAGCACAAGGTACATGTATTTAAAACAGTGTGTCATTTAGTGTGTCATTTGGTGTGTATCCTATTGTTGAACATATAAAACTCCAACCACTGCTCTCAGCCTGTTGCTTGGCCCTTCTGTTACCGCTCTCGCCGTCTCGGAATTGGAGATGAGCTGGGCGGCAGCGGCTTCGGTGGTCCCTTTCTTTTTTAGTATCTCGCTCTTTTTTTTCGCCGGAAAGTCCACCAACTACTCCGCCGGAAGTTCAAATGTCCACCGCCTATCACCGGTCAACGGCTTATGCGCTCATCTCATTGAACCATACGGCTATCCCTGTACCGAACACACCGTAATCCCCCTTCTCTCCATTTTATTTTATATGTAAATGTATGTGCTACTTTGCTTTATATTACTCTGTTATTGAATCGGATTTTTGTAACGAAAACTAAAGAATTTCGAAATTGCTTTTTCCGAAATCCCAGTTAGAATTGTAGAGTGGCTAGAAGATCATTATATATATACTTTCTATAGAAGCTTTCGATGTTCGTTTGGTCGCTAATTGAAGCGAGGTTTGTGTTTTGTTGTTTTCAGATTCAGACAAAAGATGGTTACTTATTAGGTCTTCAACGCGTGTCATCTCGCACTGGAAATTTAAGAGGACAAAGGGGTCCTGCCGTACTGCTCCAACATGGTCTTTTTATGGTAATCTTTCTCACCATTTTGTGTAGGATATCATAATATATATATATATATATATGTATATGCACGCATACATAAATAAGATATCTATCAGTGTTTATGAATATATTTTGTGAGTTGTTAATCTTTATTGATGGTATATCAATGTTTGATAGATCTTGATAGGAGTTTGATGTTGCTCTATAAGGTATCTCTACTTTGTTCTATTATCACATTATTTCTAAATTGTTTAAAAGTTTTTTGAAATATTGTCATGCTTATGTTTCTAGATAAATGAGAGCTTTTTTCTTCAGATTATTAAGTTTTCGATGTGAAATAGGCATGGAAGATAGGTGATTGGCTTAAAAGTCAGCCTTCATTGACATACACGATAATACTTTTAAGTGGAAATTTTGATGAACTTTGAAATAATGGATTAGCTAGCGAGTGTATAGAAACAAAGTGGGATGTGTGTCTCATATTCACATTAGATATTGTGGCCAAAGGAGGTAAAGGACCTTGCGAGGTAAATCACGTAGGTCCAGATTTCAAGCCCCGCCATCACCACCACCACCACTACCACAACACTCGTGCGCACACACACACCCACACACACACCACCTGGTGTGTGAGAGGTCTGTAAGGAGGGCCCACTACATAGGTTTTACCCTACCATGCTGGGTCATTTGGCGCTGCCTTGGAGGGGTTTCTTATCACGAAAAAATAAAAATTAAATGTCTTCTTCAATTAAACCTCAGCTTTCAATGGATTATGTGTGTGTGTGTGTGTGTGTGTGTGTGTGAGAGAGAGAGAGAGAGAGAGAGAGAGAGCGCTTTGTGACAGGTGGAAAAAAAGAGCAAAGTTTTGTTGTTATTGTAGTAAAAATATATAATATAAGACTTTGAACTATACAAACTTTAGTTGTACTAGGCAAATCATGAAGTTATACACTATGTTACTAGGATTCAGGTAGGTATGCCCATTGGGTAGACAAGTTCACTACAGGTGTCTTTCCAAGTGTCGGATCTTTCAAATCCAAAAATCTTTAGGCATGGCTAAACTCGCTTTATCATTAGCTTGGATTAATAAAGTCCTACTAAAATGTGGTTTATTCGACATGGGTACTGACACTAATGCAATTGTTGAGATTGTCCCACATCGGGGACTTATAATCTAGCTGCTCAATAAATAAGTTCAAGGGGTTACTCCACCCATAGTCAATTGGTTTTGGGTTGAATGCTCCAATTTAACAGCAGTAAATTTAGATACGCTTGAGTTCTACTATTGCTTCGTTCGGCAATTTTTGTTTGACACTCTCCCATAGATGTGTCTTTACTGGTCGTGTCTTAGACACTAGACCACCTCTTATAAAGTGTCCCAGTGTCGTCAATTATAAGTTATGAGCAAAGAAACAAAGTGAAAGGAGGAAACTGGTTGCGGATGACGAAGAAATAAATGTGGAAGGTGTAGTTATGTCAAACCACGAAGCTTTTGTTGTTTAGAATAGCAGTTTTGCTGGAGAGTACCAAAGAAGGGTTGACTGAGAATACATAGGTTCCGTGTTCTTAGAGACACAAGCATGTTGGTTATCGACGAAGTGTATTAACAGTTACTTATAGCATGTTGGTTATTGAGGAAGTGTATTAACCGTTACACATTGCCGCAAAACTTTCTTTATTTTGTAGAAGCAAGCAAAATATCTACGTCTAGACTTTTTGATTTTACAATGGACCATACAGTATGATCCCCAATGCTGCCATTGTCCGCTTGAATGCATAGCATATCCTTTTTGAGGAGATAGTGAATTGTGATCATAGCTTTTGGAATGAAGAGGCGTCATGCATTTTGAAGAGTAATAATAGTAATGAGTGAATGTCCCTTGTTGACAGTAGGAAATTCCTGCTTCATCTTCTGCGAGTGCATTTATGTCAGTATGAAATTTTACTTCCTTTTTCTATATGAATGTCTTCTCTATCTCTCTCCCCACTTCTCCACTTGTATATGGACATGTTCGAGGTCGTAAGTGTTTTTCTTTTTCGAACATAATTTTTTGATAAAAAAGTTTGATGGTCATGGGTTCCCTTGCTTGAAGTTTATCTGCTGTCTCATTATGGTATTCAATTTAAAATTTGTTGGATATGGCATTAATCTTGGGGCTGTGTGCGCATTGCACAAGTGAAATGTTCTTACTGAAATCACTCTATTTCATTGTTTGCCCACTTTTAATGTTGAAACAGTCGGGTGATGCGTGGTTTTTGGACTCAATTGACCAATCATTGGGATTTATCCTTGCTGATAGTGGTTTTGATGTTTGGGTGGGAAATGTGCGCGGGACACGTTGGAGTCACGGGCATGTATCATTATCAGAGAAAGTCAAGGTATTTAAGCTTGTACATCTCTCTCTCTCTCTCTAAGTTAAACAAACCCCTTCAAGTATTTATTGTTAGCTGTAGTCATAGTTCAATGCCCATTGTAATGCATGCAAAGGGCCTGGGTTGGCCCCTTTTCGCATTTATTGTGTTTGCTTTCATGTAATTCATGCAAATCAAAACGTATATACATGTGTGAATATATCTTTTTTGTTTCATTAATGAAGACTTAGATGTGTAATGTGTATGTCTGTACTTCATTGTATTCTTCCGATTTTTCCATCTATTATTTCCTTTTACTCTTTTACTTACTCTTAATATAAGAATTTCTAATTGGCAAATGGCAATAAAGTAGACAAAGGGAAAAAGTTAACAAAAACATATCAAAGAAACCAATATAGCTCCTCGCTTAAGTAGTACATATGTCGCACATCTGCTTTAATACTTTTCTGTCTTATCATGTCAAAGATCAAACCGTGACAACCCACTGCAGTGCTAAGCTCTTAATATTTAGACAGTCACATATCACTTCTTCTTCTTCTCTCTCTCTCTCTCTCTCTCTCTCTCTCTCTCTCTCTCTCTCTCTCTCTCTCTTTCAAGTATTATTATTATTATTTTTTTATAGGTGACATACTAATGTGTCATGCAATTTCTCACATAAATAGAGTTGAGAGAGAAGTTTGACAGGTGCACCACTCTCCCTCTTTTCACTTTCCTGTATAAAATAATCTGCTATTGATAGCTAAAAAATATAGTCTTTCCATGAAAAATTTACGTATGCACGTAATTTTATATCATGTTGTCTGAAAATGCTATTAGACTTCTATGCTTACACGTGAAGTGTTTTTTTTTGGGTTTTGACTGATATCACAAACTGCTGTGTATGCAGCTGAATGTTAGTCTTAACCACAAACTATTGTATTTTGATTATTTGTGTGCTTGTTCTGCTTTCTTGTGATATGATGATAACCAGTCTTTACTTTTGTTTTAGGAGTTCTGGGATTGGAGCTGGGAGGAATTGGCTCTGTTTGATCTTGCAGAAATGATCCATCATGTAAATTTGATTACAAACTCCAAAATATTTGTTGTTGGACATTCGCAGGTATTCAGTCTCTTTCCAAGCCATGTTTTGTTTCCAGTAATATGCCTGTTTATTCTGCTCCTAGTGTTACTTCCAATATGTTCACTTTGCAGGGGACAATCATGTCATTGGCTGCATTCACTCAGCCAGATATTGTAAAAATGGTAGAAGCTGCTGCCCTTCTCTGCCCCATATCATACTTAGACCATACAAGGGCTCCACTTGTTCTTGATATAGTAAACTTGCATCTTGACCAGGTACATATCAGTTTTGACGTGCTAAAATTACTGTGTTGAAATGATATCCAGTAATACTGTTAATTCTACTGGGCAGGTGATTCTGGCAATGGGCATTCATAAACTTAACTTTAGAAGGTCAAGTCTTTTTATTTTCTCATTTCTGCCTTATTTTCTTGTTGGAATTTTTCAAAGCCACCATGATAACCTCTCCTCTTGAAATATACCTAGATTATTATCCTAATTAATTAAAAAAAATTCCCAAATAGACTATTCGATAGATTATGATACCCTTTATAATGTACTCAGTGATATGGGTGCACAAATCTTGGATTCTCTCTGTGATGGGCGTGTAGACTGCAATGACTTGCTCACTTCCATAACAGGTTTCACTTTGACTCCTTTTTCATCATCTTCTTCTTCTGTAGCCGTGTGCATGTAGGTGGGATGTTCAGACATGCCACCAGTGTTTGTTAGGGGTCATACGTTCTCTACATATAGTCGGTTTTTTTATTCCTGGAAAAAATGTCTATGCTCTTGTCTCTGTCATGTAATTCATGTTAGAGGCATTATTTTTTTTTTGCTGTCTTTGATATGACTTTGCATTAATTGCACATATTATAAAGCTTGATGTTAAATGTTTTCTTTTGGAATTGCTATCCAAACTCATTTGAAGGCCTCCTTTCGTTTTTTTGTCATTGGGATTCATAGGACTATGTAGATTCAAATTTAACAAGTATGGGAATTGCAGTTTACTGGTCAAGCGGTTCAATCTCTGGCTAAAGCATATAGTCTCCAGAAAAGGTGAAAAATGTCATAAATGGTCTATCAGAGAAAACTTAGATTCCATCGTGGAGTTCTGGTACAAGTTTTCTTGATGGAATCTTAAGTGGGTGATATGAAGGTAATATTTATATATATATATATATATAATCCATCCCCATGATTCATCTAGTGTCATGGTATCGTGTACCACATTGTATGGTTGACTGGATGATGTGTCAATGGTGGTATTGTTGTCCAAAATTGTACTTCATGACTGATGCTGTGCCCTTTTTAGCATATGATTCAGCTGTGCCCTTTTTAGAAGGTAATATATATATATATACATACAGTCAGGCTCCAGAGAGGGCGCCCTCTCTTTATTAAAGAGAGGGCCTCTATTTTGGCCGTCGGATCGTATTTCATTAAGGGCAATTGTGTCATTTTTCATAGTTTTTAAACACGATCCAACGGCCAAAACAGGGGCCATCTCTTTAATAAAGAAAGGGCGCCCTCTTTGGAGATTTTTCGTATATATATATATAATCCATCCACATGATTCATCTAGTGTCATGGTATCATGTACCACATTGTATGGTTGACTGGATGATGTGTCAATGGTGGTATTGTTGTCCAAAATTTTACTTAATGAGTGCTGTTGTGCCCTTTTTAGCATATGAAGTGTGGTGTGGCATGAATTAGGTCAGATTTGGAAACATCAAGGAGCTCCATCTAGCTTTAAATCAAGTTCCATATTCCCCTCCGATTAATGTGATTTTCATATATCGTAGTTTCCAAAGATTTTGGTGATCATAGTGTTGAATCCCTAGAAGATTTCAACGAATGAATTTAATCAAAATAAGCAAAAGAGGAAAGAAAAATTCTATTTGAGAGTGCCGTTAGGATGCCATATAATTGATCTGCTTACGTACTTTTTTTTTGTAAGTTAGACGTGTAGCCACCCTACTTTCTCAAAGAAGGCTTCTGAAAGAAAGGGCAAAATACTTTTTTTGCGGGGAATGATGTTTTTACTTGTGTTCTTTGCCATAGTAGACGTATAAGGTTTTAGATAAGTTTCCTGAATCAATATATTCATGTTTACTGGAGATGGTAATTGGGTTCCATCTTCCATTTTCATGTAGAATTAACATTGAACTTAACCTACGCTACCGTAGCATCAAGACATGAATGAACGCAAAATAGGGAGAAAAATGGTGGGGTTTAATCATGTGTTACATGATGATTTGTACCATTGAGTCTCAGAATAATTTAATGATGACCTTTAGATGAGTTGAATATTCTTTGTCCTGGACTATAGTCCAATTCCGATGAAAAGATTATGTATTTGAACTAAATCAGTAGTTTTTCTTCTGCCTAAATCCTTTTAGAATGTTTGTTTGTTAAGGTATCGCAGCCTGGTTTTAAGGTATTTCACAAGCGGAAGGTGCTTAATTTTCATTTGCTGGTGTTGTTTTATGCTAAATTACATTTGCTTTATTTTTTATTTAAAAAAAAAAACAAAGAACAATTTATTCACTTTGCAGGGGAAAACTGTTGCTTCAACAACTCGCGTGTGGATTTCTATCTTGAATATGAACCTCATCCATCATCCTCGAAGAATTTGAATCATCTCTGTCAGAGTATGCTATTTATACTTTCTGTCACATCATATCATTTCTGGTTTGTTAGCTCCATTATACACATTATATGTTATAATGAAATTGGGTTTTATAGTTGGAAGTTGTTTCTTGGTAGCTATCATGTGCTAATGTTCATTTTGATGCTTAGAGGCCATAACTGTTCCCATCATAGATGCATACATTCCAACCATAGGGTTTGCATACAATAACCTACCTTTCTTCTAGATATTTGGCCCTGGCGGATTTTGATACTGGGCACCCTCCTGCTCTGACCCATTCCTCTGCTCATAGAGGGTTGACCCCATCCAAATTTTCTCCTCATTAGGCTCTGTTTGGTTCATGGCTTTAGTGAGGGAAAAAAAGAAAGAAGAAAACATAGAGGAAAATATTTTTCTTTGTTTGGTTAATGAGGAAAACAGTGAGAAAAGAACAAAGGAACATAAAATATGGTGAAACTAAATTAAGTTTTTTAGATTTTGCTAGGCACGCACTTACTTATTTTCTAGATTTCTATTTTATTTTGGAATTTTTTAAGATTCAATGTTATTTAAGCATGGAGGAAAACACGGGAAAATGCTAGGGAAACTGTTTTTCTTATTATTTTCATTTTCCTTCTCTAAGTCCGCAAACCAAACAGAGCGTTAGAGAGTGTGGAATCATTGCTCAACACTGTGAATCATCTTTCTATATAATCTTTTTGTCATGTGGCTCTAGTTGATTCCTCGCGGAGGCAGATTCACGAGCCATATGGATGGATATCAGTTGTGACTTCTAGCCCAACAAATAATATTTTAAATATCTTGACACTGACCTTTCACTTAAGTATTTTAAATATTTTCACAAAAAATTTGTAATCACCAGAACGTCAATTCCAAAGAAGTATCCTTGAATTTTCGAAAAGCCTTTGAACAACTCATTTTTAATCTGAGGTATTCTTTGTTGCTTTTGTTCTGGATGGCCCTGGGCTCTTGAAATTAAATGATTCTTTGTAGGACAATCAGGATGATAATTACGTTTTTGTAGTATTTCTCTTGTATAATTGGATAATGGAGATGCATTACTTGCAAAATCCGTCATGTTAAGGGTGATGATATATTTTCACAACTCGCATGGATTTCTATTTTGAGTAGGAATATGAACCTAACCCATCATCCCTGAAGAATTTGAACCGTCTAATCCAGAGTATGCTCTTTATACCTAAGTTGCACGAAGCGGGAGACGGGGCGGGGGCGGGAAAGCGCCAAACTTTACGAGGTTTCAAAGGTTTCTTCTTAAGCGGGGCAGGAGCGGAAGCGGGAGCGGGGGCGGGGAGCATGATCACTTTTAAAGATTCTTGCTTCTAAGTTTTATACTATCTTCTCGCATCATATCATTCTGGTTTGTTAGCTCCACTATGCGCCCTGCTTTTATCATGGAATGGGGTTTTACTATCAGATTTGTTTCTTGGTAGCTATCTGAGTGCTAATGTTCATTCTGATTGCTAGTGTATGCGTAAATGTAATCCCAATCATACAGTTACTTTGTGTGTGTCCGTGTATATATTTCATACTGCAGAAGTTATTGTGTTTTACTTGTACCAGAAAGAATGTGCTTGGTGGGTGGGACCACCTTGACTAGCCCCCAAAATCTATCCCTTGATTCAACATCTCCATAACTTCCCGGTGATCAAGCTGTGATTTCTACAATTTTCTTCTCCATAACTTTCTCTGACACCTACCTCTGCTCGTGGAGGGTTGATCCCACCATAATGTTCTCCTATTAGAGGGAGCGTGGAGTCGTTGCTCAACCCTGATTCCTCTTTCTGTACAATCTTTTTGCATTTTGGATCTCTAAGTTGATTAGATGTGGTGGTGATTTCTTGAGCCACATATCTGGATCTCAGTGGTTGACTTCTAGCCCAGAATTTAGAGCTAATATTTCAGCGTAGGCTTTTTCCTGGAAACCACAAACACACTCTGCATTAACAATGCTATATAAAAGCATATTAAGCAAGTTGTTTTTTAAAGCTAATCTTTCAGGGTAGGCTTTTAAAGTTTTCATCACACTTTGATAATCACCAGTGTTAACTCCATGTAATGTACTAGAATTATTTAAAAGCCTTTTGTTTGGATAGGTTTGGGTCATGAAATTAACTGGAATTGTCAGAAATCCTTGTGCTAGTTCTTTGTTTTATGTGTGAGAATCGAAGGAAATTAGAGCAACAATCTGGATGGTTAGAAATCTATATTTTTATTAGTATTTCTCACATGTAGAAGAGTTATTATTATTCCTAAACCTCTTTTACAAAATCTACAATGTTCAAAAGCTATTATGTGATCTTCTAAATTTCTGCAATATAGTTCTGGTTGAAGAGGGTTATTCGTGTCTCTTACCCTACTGGATGGCTATGTCTGACCCTCTCTCTCTGCTTGGCAGTGATTCGTAAGGGCACTTTTGCAAAGTACGATTATGGAATATGGAAAAACCTGAAGAAATATGGCCAGACGAGACCCCCCAAATTTGATCTTAGCCACGTACCCAAGTCATTGCCATTATGGATGGGTTATGGGGGAAATGATGCCTTGGCAGACTTGACGGACGTGAAGCACACTGTTGAGGAATTGCAATCCGACCCAGAGTTGCTTTATCTCGATAACTATGGTCACATAGACTTCCTCTTGAGTGTAAATGCAAAGCAAGATGTTTTCGACAGCATGATTGGATTTTTTAGGTCACGGGGACCATCTAGTAGTTATTGACCGCTTCATGCAGTATTGGATGGATACAGTCCAGAAACTATTATTAATCGTATATGTGTATATAAATGGTGTAAAAGTAAAGTTCACATTTTACAGTTACGTTCACGGGGACAGTTGCAATATGGGAGATTACAATCCAGAAGCTATTACTAATCAAATGTATATAGAAATGGCGTAACTATAAAATTCACATTTTCCTGTCATGGTTATGTTTCTGATGGAACGTACGAGGCAGAATATTAAGGGTGATATTAGATTTTTATATATTACCTTTGATCCTGTTTGGTTGCAAGCAATACCAAGGAAAGAAATGCAGATGTGGGAAGTACATGGACATGAAAGTTAGGGATGTTCAGACTTCAAAAATAACAAATCCATCTGCTTCTGATTTGTGTCTGATGTTGGTGGACAGCCTGTAAAAGAGTACATGACAGTTAAAGCTCAGACTCAGAGTTAGTTACATTAGCACAACCTTCTGGCTTGTTATAGGTAGAAATTACTCCTATTCAACTCTTCTCCTAGGCTGTACACATATAGATAAATTGATTGAATGCTATTTTGTTGACAAGATGAAGATAATATAAAAACCCAAAAATCTTGGAATTAAGGGTTGGGAAGGTTAGTTTATGTAGCACGGACACTTCCGGTTAGGCTGTCGTATGCATGTTGGATACCGATATGCCTTGGACACATTTGGATACATGTTCGATGATGCATATTAAGCATTTACTTTAACACTAGTGGAAAATTGTCATGTGGCACAGTTGTCTGCCAAACAGGGGATACAAATGTATAAAACTCTCATATGATAGTCTTGTACTGATGTTAGCATAATTTGTTTGTGGAGTGTTTGTGCCTAAATTGTTACTCTTCCACACCACATAAGCCACGCAGCACATATCACACTCCAAAACGATACCATTATGTCTAAGAGTAATATTTGGGGCACTAACAAATTCCACTAACACTTACACCCACACTCTATCTCTCTCTTAGTGGCACTATGGGGTCCGCAGTGGACTCAAAGTGCCACTAGGAGAGAGATAGAGTGTGGGTGTGAATGTTAGTGGAATTTGTTAGTGCCCCTAGTATTGTTGTATGTCTAAAGTATTGCCAAGGACAAAATTAAAGAAGAAATGAAAGTATCTACTATTGCCAATCGGTGGGTTGTAAAGATATTGATACACCCTATTTCGTATAGAGGTATCATCATTACATAATGGACAATGCTAGGGGCACTAACAAATTCCACTAACACTTATTAACACATTATATCTCTCTCCTAATTGTACTACGGGGTCTACTGTGGACCCCACAATGCCACTAAGAGAGAGATAGAGTGTGTTAGTAAGTGTTAGTGGAATTTGTTAGTGCCCCAAATATTACTCTTACATAATATGGGAATTTGGTCCAAGAATTGTCCACTGGCCCACCTTGATCATATCAAAACGTGTACATTTCTCAAGAAAAGAAACTGGGCCCACTAATACGAAAAGTGAGCGCATGGAAACACCAATAGAGAGCGAAGCCTGAGACACGTGCTAGAAGGAGAGCCGTTGGGCTGTCACTGAGAGAGTGGAGAGAAATCGTGGAGGAGAAGACCGGATAATGGACGAGAGGGAGATCGTGGGTAAGAGTATGCATAGGAGAATGGAATAAAAGAAAGAAAGGAGAAAGAGGAGGTAGGTGAACATTGAAAACTTCTGGTACTAGAAAGATTGTGTTAGTTTTGAACTCTTGATTCTAACAAAAAGATTGAACTAATTTGACCGTCGGAGGAGACTTCGGGTACCCAACCCCCGTGAGTCTTTCTTGTCCATGATTGTTTCAGGTGTTGTTCGGAGCATCGTGATTCATTTATCCAGAGACGATCTTTGGAAAAACCAAGTAACATCAGTTGGCGCCGTCTGTGGGAATTACGCGGTTAAGTTATCATATTTGAAGGAATTCGGTATGAGTTTAGTATCACTCATGGAAGAAACCAGTTCACGCCATGTTATGGAAGAACGGAGAGAATCCAGGAACTCGGAGGATCAAGACGTCCAGGTAACTGATCATACCAGTGAAAGCCTGGCAGTGCCTGATCAGATAGAAGCAATGATGCGGCAAATTAAGTCTCTTACAGAGACAGTGGCGGTGTTGGTTAAACAACAAGTTAACTATACACCGATTCGTGTGGATCTAGAGATGAAGGACCAAGACCAGAAGGATCACCACTTGCAGCAGAGTACCGATCTGCCGATTCAGAGAGATGGAAGGTTGAAAGAAGACGAGGCAGAATCGAAGAAACCCTGATAAGACAGACCTGAGGATTGAAGCCATCCAAGAGGTAGACCAGGAATGGAAAATGGTCTTAGGACTAACAGAGTCCCCATTCGCTGACCACATCATGATGGAGACGTTGCCAAAAAAGATTATCCTGCCTAAAGTAGAGTCGTACTATGGGAAGGCGGACCCTACTGAGCATTTGTGTCATTATCAGCATGCTATGGCTCTGTATGATTACAGTGAGGCCTTGCTGTGCAGAGTGTTTTCCAACACCCTTACAGAAGCAGCTCTATCATGGTTCATGAGACTACCCCCAAAGTCAGTTTCCTCGTTTGGTATGTTGGCAACAAAGTTTGTTAATCGCGCTTTATCATGAGCCAAAAGCTCAAGAAAGGGCCAGACCATCTACTCACCATAAAGCAACATAAGGGAGAATCGTTAAGAGATTACATAACCCGGTTTAATGCTGAACTCGTTAACGTTGATGGGTGTGAAGGAGGATTTTCTATTGCAACGTTGAGGGCAGGTCTCCAGCCCAGTTTTGGAAATCTATCACCAAAAAACCACCCCTGGACGATTCAGATCTCCTGGTACGAGCTCAGAAGTACATAACCCTCGAGGACATGGACATAGCTCGAAAAGATAGCAAACTACTGTGGATATCGCATTTTATCCTACCCACGACTTTTTAGATTGCATTTAAAATCTTTTCCAATTAAAAAAATACAAAACACGATTCGCCACTTAATTTTTTAAAAAGAGAATTAAGAAACCATTTTAAAACAAACTGATCATTTTGGAAACCAGAGATTTCTAGGTCCGGGAATCATGGAATGAGAGGGGAAGGAGCCCGGTGGACTAAAACACCCTCTCTCATCCTATCTCTCGATAACATCCTTCTAATCAATTTATTAATCTATATGTGCCCTCAACAAATACATAGATATAAATACATTACACAAGCATGTTGAAATGGTGTAAAATTGCAACTGACAAAATATCATTCAAAATCAAGTAGTACAGTTAGCAATCGATATGATATGCAAATAGAGAACTAGAGAACTTACTTGGGGTTCGGCCGCAAATATTAAACGTGTAATGCATACAAAAGTCGAAAATCAATAAAAGATCAAAGAATAATATGAAACTAGAGGGGGGTCGAGGAATTGTACCTTAATAGCGCTAAAAAACAACGGGTTAGTCCACATGTTTTAAATAAAGAATAATATCGAATCCTAAATGACATTATTAAATTTCTCCTAACGTAGAAAAATGAATGCTAGTTGTAAGTATCAAATATGCATGGATGGATATATACACGAACAAGAGTAAATTATGAAATATTCGTTGGTTTGGATCACTTAACTTTTGAATTCAAGTTTAACCAATCATTACCAAAGCATGGTATAAGCCCTAGGTCATGAAAAGATCACTTGAACCATTATTTACAAAGTTTATTAAATCTGTGACAGGATTCCAGAAATTTCAGAGAGCAGACCTGGAATTTAAAATTTTGAAAAGCATACTTCCATCAGTTTGATCTTGATTATTTTTGGACACAAGATGCCTTTATGAGTCTAGTTTCTAACCCAAAAAGAAAAATCAAAGATCAACGGTTCAATCTCCGGGAATTAGCCAAACACTAGACATCACTCAGGAACTTCCAACTCTCTGTCCAGAAATTTTGTATGATTTTATAAAAATAGTAAGCGAATCAGAAAGACTCTAATCTTTTTAGGAGATCTTATTAACACATTGAACTTTATATAAAAAATTATTTGAAGCCAAGAATACTTGATTAAGGCTCTGATTTATTTATTTCAAATAGGTGTTACTGTTCTGAAATTCTGAACAGATTGTTGTTGTTTCACAAAACTCATGACCAAACCACTTTAAACATGAAATCTCAATAAAACAAAAATCACAGCGGTAGAACTTTGTGTTATTGACATTTTTTAGTTGGTTTCATTCAATTCCAACGGTCCATTATTTAACTAAAAATATCACTACACCATATGACTAGATTTCTAACGGACAGCTTTTATGTTTTCTAACGGATTTATCCGTTAGAAAATGTATATTTCCGTTAGTAATGACTCTCCATATTGGAATATATTATTTCTAACGGATTTTAAAAGTGTACTAACGGATATGACTGTTACTAATGTTTACTGAAATTAAAAGTAATACAAAAAAAAAAAAAGAAATAGAAAAGATAGAGATCAGCGCCCTAAATAGAAAAAAAAGGTAAAAAATAAATAGAAGTGATGCCCTAAAAAACAGAACGACTCTAGGGAGAGAGAGAGAGAGAGAGAGAGAGGGAGAGAGATAAGAGAATCAACAGATCGGCGCCCCCTCGCCGCCTCCGGATTGACCTCGCCGCCCCCTCGCCGCCTCCGGACTAACCTCGCCGCCCCCTTGCCGAATCCGCCGGAAAAGGTACCCCTTAAAACCCTAGATTTCCTTCTTCTTCTTCTTCTTGTTCTTCTTCTTCTTCTTCTCTTATTATTATTATCATTATTATTATTATTATTATTATTATTATTATCATTATTATTATGATCTAGATTTTTTAGTTTCTATGGATCTGGTTCGCCTTTGATGTGATCTGTGAAATTCGTTTTCATATTTGGATTTGTAATGCTCTTTGAGCTTGAATTGGTTTACTATATGTATATAATCGATATATATATGCACACGGCGATTTAGAGCAGATACTCTTCTGGGATTGGAGAATGAAGAAACAGGTTGCGTGCTTGGAGGAATCTCATATGGATGATGTTACTCAGGTGTTATGTTGTCTGCTATTCTATTTTGTCCCGATACACTCTGTTACTCAAGTGTTATGTTGTCTGCCATTCTATTTTGTCCCGATACACAGTGAGGAGCTGTTAGCTATATAATTTTTTTTAAAAAAAGAAAAGAATCTCTGTTGATTGTCACGCATCCATACTTGCAGTGGGGTAGAAAATACAAGCAGGCTTATTTTGCTAAATCAGATGTTTGCAATGTTGTACAGAACAAAAACATTTTAACGCGGGTGAATGAATAAGGACCTAGCAAATATAAGTGCAACCAAATATTAACTGTTTTCCATGCTCCCTTTATGGGTACATTGTTATGAGTCTCTTGTGGGATGTATGTTTCTAGACAAACACTTGAATTGTTACTATGGAGATGCATTTAGTGTTTCAGTTCTGACCAGAAAAGGGATTAGTTCTTGTGTTGAAACGTTTGACTATTTGCCCAAAGTAATAGGTTCTTATCTGATAAATTAATGATTTAAAGAATTTCGTGCTCCCAAACGGGGGGTTCTGAAATCCTGAAACCTGGAGGGATTAGAAGTTCCAGTGGTGTGACTCTCCAATCTCCATGTGGTTCAGCATTGTGGCTAGGTTTTTATTTTATTTTTCCATGTCGTTGATTGCAAGCTGTAGGTTAGGTCTGTCATGGGTACATCGTTATGAGCCCCTTATAGGGTATTTTTTTTTTCTAGACACAAGTTTGATTTGTTACTTGCTGAATGAATTTAGTGTTTCAAGCTTCATACAGAAAAGGGATTAGCTCTTGTGCAGAAACGTTTGACACTTTGACTCTCTGCCCAAAGCAATGGGTTCTTATCTGGAAACGATACTTTAAAGAACTTTGTGCCTCCCAAAGAGGGGGTTCTGAAACCCTGAATTCTGGAGGGGTAGAAGTTCCAGTGGTTTAGCATTGTCGCTAGGTTGTTTAAGTGTTTCTTTACCGATTAGGCATCGTTTGTTAGACATACCTTGCCTCTCTTTGTTTTTTTTCCCCTTTTCTTCTCCTTTTTTTTACAAGCTGTAGGATAGGTTTCGTGATGGTATTTCCCTGAAACACTTGTTCTCTGCCGCTTTTTTATTAGTCCAAGTCTAGAAGATTCTAGTTCTGAACTCTTTGGATTAATGATTGTCTATAGGTTCAGTTTGTTCCTCAGCATCAAAACAAGCTTGTTTCTGCTTCTATGGATGGTTTGATGTGCATCTTCGATACTGCTGGGGATATCAATGACGATGATCATCTAGAGTCAGTAAGTAAACTCACTTCCTTTCAAATTTATATTCTTATTCTAATGTTGATTCTTGTTGAGATTGAATAGGGGAGTTAGTAAATTATTATTTTTCAGTACTCCTGTAACAAAGGGGAAAATAGTGTGATGAGACATTTTTGCCAGTATCATTGCTGGACCATTGAACTCCACATTTGGCCCCTTATTACATATGGGCAGTAAATATTTAGTATTTTTGAGCAGTTTTTATCATCACTCTCTATGTACTATTATGATCTTTCTATTACACAACCGTCTAATTTGGAAGCTTGATAATCAAATAATCATCTGGGAAGCAAGTTAATCCTCAACATTATAAGCTAGATAGGCTATCCCTAACATACCAGAACCACAGAGATTAAAATTTTAAATTTACCCACCAATGGAAGAACCATTTTTAGAGCGTTGGATATCAAGTTCAACAACTAATGGAAATAAATTACTAACAAGAAACAATTATATGAAACTGTTAGAGCCTCAAACACTAGTTCTTATCGTCTCAATAACCAAATACATGTACGTTTGGTCTATATTCGAAGAGAATATGAAAATGAGAAACAAATTGGAAAATAATGGAGACCCAGAGGAACTTTCTCTTCTCTCTCTTGATGTTATATATCTTACATATTTTGTCGAGTAAGAATATCTACAGTGTAAAAAAAAAGTAGGAATATCTACAGTATAAAAAAAAGTAGGAATGTATACATCTACTATCTTGTCATTGACCATATGGTCTAGCTATATGGTCATAGAGTAACTTTAGATTACACCATTTACTGTGTGAAAATCCATCCGTCCAATGATATGCTTTAATTGATGTCATTATCACATTTCTTATAGTATGTATATGGGATATACAATGATATGCTTTAATTGATGTTATTATCACATTTCTTATAGTATGTATTTTATATATATATATATATATATGAGTTAGTGACCACATAAACTACTTTGGCCGTGGATCATGATTTAAATGATTAGATCATACTCTCTGCAAAACATGGAATTTATGCATTGTAGAAATCCTGACTTAAAATTCAAAGTGAATTGAAGGTATTCATTTTACGTTTACGCATTTTCTCCCTTCAATTATTTGGACAGACATACATTCAACGGGATTGTGTATTAAGGTGCAACTTTGTTCCTTATGTTCCTTTTGGAGTTTCTCACTGTACTTTTTCAGTCCAAACTAATTTTTTTATACTTACTGAGATCTAAAAGTGAAATACTTGTGAAGTAGATGGATCACATTCTAAATATGGAAGTATAGGGACATAATTGAAATTAACATTTAAGGTGATTGATTGTTTGAGCCCGCCCTTATCTTTATAATGAAACCTTTTGGCAGGGGGCAACTTATTCAGCGGTCTCTCCATTGAATTCCAATGATCATTTTCTCCGTCGAGTCTCAAGCACAAGTAAGATTTCAAGACACCCACTTAGATTTTTTTCTTCTCCTTTTGATATATTCACACACATGTATAAAAGTTTGTAGTTTGCAATATTCTTAAATACAATTGCCATGTATTTGCTTGTTCAATCTATGATTATGCTTTGAATGCCTATCATTGGAATACAATGTGTCAGTTTGCCCATGCAATATTAGATCAATAATTACAATATTATTTCACATAGCAACGACCAAGTATTTCACATAGCAACAACCAAGTATTTCACATAGCAACAACTAGATATTAGATTAAGAAATAGAGGCTATTAAAAATGCACAAAAAGTAATAGAACAAAAAGTATTTCAATCCAATATACATGTCATTTATTTCCAAAAAAAAAAAAAACTCACTATGGAAGTCGTACCTAATTTCTTACCTTTGTGAATTAATTGTCAATTATGATGGTGGTAATCATTAATTTCCTACTTTCATTATGCATAGGCAGTGAATGTTCCCATGATGAGGTTTAGGATTGTTTATAGTTAATTAGTTGGTAACTTGCTCAAAGATTATAACATTCGTTGTCAACGTTGTGTTGAGGTGAAAAGGGGAAATACTAATATGTTGGCATCTCTTTTACCCAGTGGTGGCTGACTAATAGAAGCTTATAATTTAATCTATTCCAATAGTATACTTCTTTGCAATATGACTCTGACTTTGCAGCAAGGAGCAAGAATTGCATCTTCGAGAGGCAAGTAAGATTATTTCAACCTTACCCCGCAATTTCCTTTTATTTGCTCACTGTTTTCTTTTATATTTGCTTTAATGGTTATCTTGCTAGAGTTCTGATACTTGTTCGTTATGGTAAACAAATATATCTAGAGATTAGGTTTATCAAACAAGTAATTAGTTGGATTTCTATGTATGCTTTTGGTGTTTTGCTTATGATTTCCGCATTGTTAACATTTTTTTTTCTTGTATTGTCCATTTTTTCAGCCCCCAATAGAGAAGCTACACCAGATAATTGCTAGGACTGCTGTATTTGTCAGCAAACATGGTGGGCAGTCAGAAATTGTTCTGAGGGTGAAGCAAGGAGACAATCCAACTTTTGGGTTCTTGATGCCTGCTCATTCATGCATACTTTAGGTTTCTCGTTGATCACCAAGAACTATTGCCATTGAGTAATTTTAGTATCACTATCATAATTTTAGGCCTGTGTAATTTTATTATCAGTAATGCCATTGAGTATCTCATGCATAGTGTTGATGTTGCCTTATTGCTAAGAAATAACATTTTTTTTTCTTTCTTATTTTCCAATGAGAAGTTTGGTAACAGATTTTCTGATGATGAGTTCAATCAAAGGTGACAAAGAAGGAAATACCGATCGAGGTCTATGAGAGAGGAAGAAGAAGAAGATGGGCATGAAAAGGACCACAAACACTCTACTAAGAAGCGCAAGTCTCATCGTTCTTCACATGAACCACATGGTAAAGAAGATGAAGATAAAGATGAGGATGAAGATGAGGAGGAAAGGAATCACAGGCACTCAAAGTAGCAGCACCGGTTCCATCGCTCTTCACAAGACAAGGAAGAAAGAGAAGATGAAGAGGAACGGGATCACAGGCATTCTAGAAAGAAGCATCGTTCTTCTCATTCTTCGAGTGAAGATGAAGATGACAATGACGAAGAAAGGGACCACGAGGACTCTATGAAAAAACATCGGTCTTACCGTTCTTCACACAAAGAGGAGCGCGAAGAAGAAGAAGAAGAAGAAGAAGAAGAGGAGTTCTTCTAAGGAGTTCTTCACATCAGAGTAAAGACGTTCTTCCAAGGAGAGAGAATCATCTCGACATAGACAGAAGCATGACAAATCTTCTGACGATGATCATGATCACTGTAGAAGATCTGATAAGAGTAGAAAGAGAGATCACTTGGAGAGAGAGATGAACTCTTTACTTTTGATTATTATGTATTAGTTTTGTTGTATTCGGTATAAAGATGTTGGTTAGGCATGGATATAGATTAATCTTGTTATTTTTTTGTGTTTGGTACAGATTAATATGCTTGTTAATTAGGTGCAAAAAAAAATTTGGGAAGCATATAAATAAATAAATTTTTTTTTTAGATTTACGCATTTTACTAACGGATATATCCGTTAGTAAATCCGTTAGTATTTTTTTTTTTAATTTTTTGGACAATTACTAACGGATATATCCGTTAGTAATAGTTGACAACCCGTTAGTATTCAATATAAATATTTTAAAATTGGCTGAAAAATACCCGTTAGTAAGTAGCTTTCTAACGGATATATCCGTTACAAATCCCTTCATTTACTAACGGATTTACTAACGGATATATCCGTTAGTAAATCCGTTAGTAATATTACTAACGCTAAAATACTAACGGATATATCCGTTAGTAATGTTTTTTCCAATGGAAATATCCGTTAGTAATGAGGCCATATGGTGTCAAAAATAGTTTGTGAACCCACTACTTCATTATCAAGTATATCTTTTATTTGACGACTTTAACTATCAAGCCGTTAAGTTTGGCCTAGCTTAAGATACTTTTCCTCCTACTTGGTGGTCCTTGGAAACTAATGACACATGTATTTATAGACCTCAATGAAGTATGAAAAGAACTCCATGAAGTCTCTAAGTAACGAACCTAAACCATGGTGGTGGGTTTGGATTCATTAACCAAATGTGCTATCATCAACCTTAATCTTCTTGTAAATCATAAGTCTACAAGGGGATTTAAGGGATTCATAGACTAAGGGGGCTCAAATAAGACATAGAAAGTCTTATGAGTTCCAAAAGATGATTATGACCAAAAGAAAATAAAAAAAATCAAGGTTAAAATAATATCTAAATCAACTTTATGATTTATTCAACTTTAAACCTTAGGTTAGTCTAGATCCAAACCAATAAAATGCAAGTTCAATCACAACATTAGTGGTGTGTGATGAAATGGGGTGGGAAGAGAGTTTGTGAAAATGTGTAAAGATCTTAAGAGACTCTCTAAATATTGTGATTGAACTCAACTAAGAATTAATTAGTTTAGAGTTTTACCTCCAATTATCCTCAACTTCTTGGTTGATTTAGGATTTTTCCAAGATTAATCAAGCTCTTCCTTCTTCAAACTCTTCAAAACTTACTCCTAATGGTGTTTAGAAAATTAAAGAGATTTAAGAGAAGTAGGATAAGATTCTAAGATTCAAAATTCTTCCAAAAATTAGAACCCCCATGTCATGGGATATTCATCCCTATATATAGGCAAAATCTAGAGGGTTATTCAGTAATTTTACAGCAAAAACCCTAATTTGGACGTCCATTTGAAGGTACAAATGTACTATTTTAAAGCTGGCAGTCACAAAAATGCGGCACTCAATGAAGATGGAAGCGGCACTCAACGATTTCTGCAACGGCACTCACTGAATACCGGAACGGCATTAAGTGAATGCCGGTGCGGCATTCAGGGAATGCCGCGGACAACTCCACGGACTACCGTTTTCTTCTGGAATTCCAATTTTCGCCGCATTTGATGCATTTTTGCGGCTTTTACTAAATGCCATTGCAGCACTTTGGATACCGCGTGAGGGTTCTTCCGGTATTTGCATGGCGGATTAGGTATTCAAAGTGTGAGGCATTGGACACTCCCTGGTACCCCGGACCAAAGTGTGAGGCAAACTGGACATTCTCTGGCACCCCTGTGCTAAAGTGTGGCTATCAGAGTATTTCAAAGATACTGGTGTGAGATAGTGGGTTGTTGTGTTTGTCGAGAGAAAAGAGTCGGTAAGATGAGTGTGGTGCATTGTCTCATACACGGTCCTATGTTTTTATGAATGAATGACTTTTAATATATTCCTCGTTGTTTTATAAATTGAATTCTTTCCATGATTAAACCATTGATTCTACAAAACTCAAAAAGAGAAAATTTGTAAATGGGTAGGTGTTACATTTAAAGTTATATTTTTAATACTCACCAACTTCTTGAAGCTGACGACGTTGATGCGTCCTGGACATTCGTGTTCATGCTTTTCAGGTTACGACTATGCTGAGCCTTATAACTATGCTAATTGAGAATGGCAGCTTTGAAGAGAAACTGTTATGAATATTATATACTTTAAGTTATGACCCGTTTTGTAATATGGATGACTGTAATAGACATTAAGTTATTGTTTTGTTTCGAGACGGCTTGTGCCTTAGTAAACCCCGTGCTGTAATATGTAATAAGTTAGAAAAATATTTGTAAGCCTTGATTGCTCTGCTCTGATTATTATTGTTTATTGTTGTTCGACGTTTGGGACGGAATCGATCCTTCAAACTGTCACGACATACGGGTCCATAAAGGAAATTAAACGCTTTCCATATTTATGCTACGTCGGGGCGTGACAATTAGTTCAGTTCTTGAGGAATCATCAGCATATTTTTGCTTGGTCTACAGAGGACTTGGTGGGAATAGACCCAAATGTGATTTCACACCGTCTTATGGTTGACCAAGGCATCCACCAGTCCGCCAGAAAGGAGGAATTTTGCAGTAGAAAGGCACGAGGTCATAAATACAGAGGTGGAGCGATTACTGGAAGCTGGGCACATTAGAGAGGTACATTACCCAGAATGGTTAGCTAACACTGTGGTGGTACCAAAGAAAGGGGACAAGTAGAGGATTTGTGTTGACTACACGGATCTCAATAAAGCCTGCCCCAAAGACAGTTTCCCTATCCCAAGGATAGATCAATTGGTTGATGTGATAGCTGGGAATGAATTGCTCACCTTTATGGATGCACATTCTGTAGTAACCCGTATTTTCATGTTTAAATTGGCGATTTAGACTTCGTGTGCGATTTTAGCGTAAATAAGTCACAGGGGTATTTTGGTCATTTTTTTAATATTATAAGTCATAAACTGAAAAATGTAATTTTTTGGGAAAAGTTACTTGAGATTAAATGATTTGGTATTCGTGTTGGAAGTTAAGATTTTTCGATCTCCGTTTAGAAGATATATCGGTTTCATACTTTTCACATTTAGTTGAATCCTAACTAACTTGGTTCAAATCCAACCGACTTGGGGACCAAGCAAAATATTTAGTTGCTACCTAAACTAAATAATCTTGACCATCAAATAGACTACCTAACCTAAATGATCTTGACCATCAAATAGACTACCTAACCTAAATGATCTTGACCACCAAATAGACTACCTAACCTAAGCTAACCAATCCTGGCCATCCAATTCATTTTGGCCACCAAGAAGCTTAGCCTATAAATATATGGATGCTATGCTTCATTTCTTTTACACTAAATTTCATAGAGGTCAAAGAGAATTTCTAAGAGCAAGTTAGAGGAAGAAGAAGAAAAGAATTGTTTGGGAGTTGCTCAACATCATTTATAGGTACCGGGTTGTGTAAAATATGCTTTCTAAATTCTCTAGAAGATTTCATTGTTATCTCTACTTGTACTCTTTTTGCAGTTATGTTGTCTTTTTATTTGGAATCAATGAGTGTGTTTATTGCTAAGTGCTATGGGACTAAAGGGTCATGAGCAAGGAGCACCTACCAACATTCCAACAGGCCTTAGGGACCGACATACTGCAGACAGGTGAGGTGAGGTAAGGTGACTCTTTGCTATGTGACCAAGAAGAACCTGGTATGATGCTATTGGTATGAGCATTTGGGTAGTGTGAGCAGTTGGGTTGTAAGACTGGTCAATTGATTTAATGTCGTTCTATGTATTTGATTGTCATTATCCTTTTGAGCCTTTATTATTCATGTCATATTGTATACTTTTCGGTGTGGTTTTTAGATGCAGGTAGTGCCGGTAACTGAAGCCTGAACGGGAGATAAGGCTAAGGATGATATAGGAGATTCGTGGAGAATATGGACCTGTTGGGAGTTTTAAGAAAATAATGTACTTTTATTTTAAAGAATCAAGTATAATCCATTCTATTTTTTAATGGAAATACGCTTATTTTTGCGGGGCGTCACATATTCTGGGTACAATCAGATTCGGATGCACCGTGGTGATGAAGAGAAGACCTATTTTGTTACAGAAAGGGGACTTTATTGTTATCAAGTAATGACATTCGGGTTGAAAAACGCTAGTGCCACGTATCAGAGGTTAGTCAATGGAATGTTCTATCATCAGATTGGGAGAACGATGGAAATCTATATTGACGACATACTGGTTAAAAGTAAGGTTAAGACATACCACATATAGCATTTAAGGGAGACCTTTAGTGTACTCTAAAGGTATGACCTAAAGCTAAATCCAGCTAAGTGTATATTTGGAGTTTCAGCGGACAAATTCTTGGGTTTCCTGGTATCTGAGAGAGGAATAGAAGCCGATCCAGATCAGATTAAAGCACTTTAGGAGATGACTTCGCCCCGGAATAGGAAAGAGGTGCAGACCCTTAATGAAAGATTGGCAGCCCTTAACAGATTCATCTCTAAGGCTTTTGACAAGTGTTTGCCTTTCTTTAAAGCACTTAATGGCAGCAAGGACTTTGAGTGGACGGAAGATTGTGAAGAAGCTTTCCAAAGTTTGAAGAATTATCTTAGAAGTCCTATGATGATGAGCACTCTAGTTCGAGGAGAAGAGCTTTACCTGTACTTAGGCCCTTCAGATCACGCCGTTAGCTCAGCTCTTGTGAGACTGGATGCTGGAGTTCAGAAGCCGATCTACTACACTAGCAAAACTCTCTTAGAAAACGAACAAAGGTACCCCAAACTTGAAAAACTTGCATTTGCTTTATTAACTTCTGCTCACAAATTGCGACCATACTTTCAAGCACACACCATAGTAGTACCCACAGCACACCCACTCAGGTCTGTGTTGCATAAGCCCGATACTTCTAGACGGCTCATGAAATGGGCAATAAAGTTGGGTGAGTTCGATGTTAAGTTCGTCCCAAGGGTAGCAATCAAAGCGCAGGTCTTAGCGGATTTCATCGCAGAATTCCAAGAAAGGCCAAAGGCTGAAGTACAATCCAAGATTTCACGAAGCATGAAGAATTGTTTATTGTATACCGATGGTTCCTCGGGTCGGAAGGGAAGTGGAGTTAGAGTCGTTTTAATTACTCCTGAACAAGTCCAAATGGAAAGAGCCGTGGCCTTTTGCTTCAAGGCTTCGAACAATGAAGCTGAATATGAAGCTTCGATCATAGGACTGCAAATGGCTAAATTATGAGGGGTTGAAAATTTACAGGTCCATTATGATTCCCAATTGGTTGTGGAACAGATGAAGGGTAGTTTTGATGTAAAGGACGAACGAATATAGTCATATAATCAAGTAGCTCGGAGGTTGGCCGGTCAGTTCAACGATTTTGTAATAGTCAAGATAGCTGGAGGGGATAACTGCTGAGCTGATGCTTTATCAAAGTTAGCAGCGGCATTAGAAGTTAAATCAGAAAGCGAAGTGAAAATTGGCATTCAAGAGCTGCCTAGCATTTGCCACATGCCTAGGGTTTGTGTGGTTAACTCAGAAGAATACAGAAACACCTGGGTTATGCCAATTTTCCTCTACCTTACAGAAGGGACACTTCCAGAAGATAAAATGTTAGCCCGGAAGTTTAGGCTAAAATCAGCTAGTTACAATGTTTATGAAGGGGTCCTGTACAGGAGGTCTTTCACACAACCTCTCATTCGATGTTTAACACCGTATCAAAGTTAGTATGTATTAAGATAGATCTATGAAGGGATATGTGGAAATCATTTGGGACCAAGGTCAGTAGCCCATCGAGCACTTACATTGGGTTATTTTTGGCCCCATATGAAGGAGGATGCTCAGCAGCTGATACGAAAATGTGAGAAGTGCCAAAAGTTTGCTAATTATTCGCACAGTCCAGGTCAATCTATGACTCCAATTACCAGTCCGTGGCCGTCTATGTAATGGGGAATTGATTTGGTGGGACCATTTCCCAAAGCAGAAGGGGGAAAAAAGTTTGTTGTAATTGCAGTTGATTATTTCACCAAGTGGGCTGAAGTTGAGGCTTTGGTTAAAATTGGCGAAAGAGAGATGAAAAATTTCATGTGGAAAAACATTGTGTGCAGATTTTGAATCCCACAAGTGATAATCACAGATAACAGCACGCAATTTGAGGGGAGAATATTTCAGGATTTCTGCAAAGGCCTGCATATTAACCACCATTTTTCATCTCCTGGACACCCCCAAGCAACTGGACAAGCCGAGGTATCTAATCGAACGATTATAAACACGATGAAGAAAAGGCTAGATCAAGCCAAGGGAAATTGGTTACATGAGCTCCCCAGGATACTGTGGGCATATAGAACTACCCAGAAAACTTCAACGGGAGAATCACCATTTATCTTGGCATATGGCACAAAGGCTGTACTCCCAGTTGAAATTGGCATGCCTTTGTCACGAATGACATTTTGGAAACTAGAGCACAATAGTCAAGCTATCCGAGGAAATTTGAATTTGTTGGAAGAGGAAAGAGAACAAGCACTGATGAAGATTACAACATATTAGCAAAAGATTGCTAAGTATTATGATCAAGGGGTTAGGCCAAAACACTTTCAGCTAGGAGATCTGGTGCTTAGGAGAGTCTTCCCGAACACAAAGGAGCCCGGTTCAGGGAAACTGAATCCCAATTGGGAAGGACCTTTTAAGGTCGTCAAAATTAACAGACCAAGTACGTATTGGTTGAAGGATATGCAGGCCAAGTGAATTCCAAGAACATGGAATGCAGAGCATCTCAGAAAGTATTTTCATTAGGAGAGTAAATTAGGTTTCCATTTGTTGTAAATATGCAAATTTCCTATTCCTGTAAATACGCAAATTTCCAAATTCGTGTATATGCGCAGTTTTCCACTTATATATGAATATGCAAGTTTCCATTCCAATCGTTTGGGTAAAACTGGCTCCTAGACGCATGACGTTCGAAGTGACCTTGAGATCTCAACCTGCGTCTTGGTTGAGTGTATATGGTCCAATAAATAAGAGACGCATGACGTCCAAAGTGACCTCGAGATCTCAACCCGCGTCTTGGTTGAGTGTATACGGTCCAATAAATAAGAGACGCATGACGTCCGAAGTGACCTCGGGATCTCAACCCACATCTTGGGTGAGTGTATATGATCCAATGAACAAGAGATACATGGCGTCCGAAGTGACCTAAAAATCTTAACTTAGATCTGGGTTGCAGCCTTACAGTCAAACAAATAAGCTCAAATAAGCACAAACTAACTACAAAATCCCAATCAACACAGGGATGGAACACATATAGTTAAGTAAGTTCAAATAACAATAAAGTATGTCGAATAAAGACACTAGATTAAGTAAGGATAGAATACGGCCTTCAATAATGTAGTTTTACAAAAAGAAGAGAAGGAACTACCCTGCAGAACAGCATTCTTATCCTAACTAGACATCATCAGATCCATAAAAATACATGAGTGAGTATGCAGATGGAAATGGAATGGAGAAAAGTAAATGCCAAATGACTGGGTCATAAACTTTTGGAGTCGCGGACGTATTGGCTTCAACCGACCCAGGGCAGACCTAAGGAATACCAGATTCTGGCACAAATTCAGTAATGTTGGGACATAGTTCCCCACCAGAGCAAGAGGCAGGATCTGAACCAACTTCAACATCGGGATCAAGTAAACTTGGATCGAGATCGGGAAACTGAGACCTCAAGCAACTTAGACGGTCCAAAATTTTCCTCTTACACTCGTCCCAACCTCTGTCAAACCCATCCTGGGCAAATTTGGTACCTTGGGCAACTAATTCCTCCAGTTTTCCTTTGAAGTAGAGCTCAACAGCTTTCTTCTTCTCCACTTCGAGTTTCGCCAAAAAACGCAGCACTGTCTTTCTGTCTGCCCTCCCGCTTCGCCAAAAGATCGGATTCCATCTTCTGGGCTCGAGTATGTGCATCATTTAGAAGAGAGTCTGAGGTAGCCTTCCCCGTTTGGGCTTCCTCCAAATTCTTTTGAAGCTGCTTGATTTGAGACATCAGTTCAGAATTCTTGACTACCTGCTCCTCCAGTTGATGCTCCAAGTTAGTGCCCTCACAATTTAGCCTTCCCAGTGCTTCTTGAAGACACAACGCCTATAAAATATATATATATAAACAATTAAACAAGGAGTAAAGTGAAGGGGCATGAAAGAGTAATTGGCGAATGAAGAGAAGAAGAACACCTTGGTCAGAAATTCGGTGATCTTGAGAGTTATTTCGAGGGCTTTACTGGATTCAATTTGAGCAGGAAATTTCCCAGCAGCTTGCTTAAGATACTTCTGTATATAACGATCTAAACTCCCACGACCCCATGGAAGCACAGAAGCGTCAGCAGACTTCTCGATGCGCATCACATGACCAACATCCATATCTGTTGCTTCATCGTGGGCTGAGAGCCTGGGTGATTGGTGAACGGAAAGGGGTGTAGGCATTGTATGATGAGGGAGGTCAGTGGAATCAGAGTGTACAGGAGGAGGCGGAGGTTGAAGGATCTGTATGTCGCCCTCCTCAGGTTCATCGACTAACCTTAATCGACGAGCGGCATGGACTTGGGAATGAGCCACGGAGCCAGGAGGGTTGATTGGTTTTCTCTTCCTCTGGATGAGTTGAGCTTCAGCTACTCGAGCGTTAACCTCATCCATGCTGATCAATCCAGAAGATAGTAGAGAATCTTATGTAATAACCTCCTCCACCAGTCTGACCTCGAGAGTAAGCCAAGCTCTGATCTTGTTGCATCGGCCGTCCGTACTAAGTGCCCGAGCTCTAGTCTCCAGAGCTATATATAAAAAAGAAAAAAGAAAAAAAATGTGTGTGTATGTCAGAACCCACATTGGAAAGAAAGTCAATTATATAAAAGAGAATGGTAAGTGCTTACGGGGATTGCCAACCCTCCTCCTAGGGACATTCCCGATGTTACCCCGGATAAAAAAGAAGGTGTTTTTCCAACCCTTGTGGGAGGTGGGAAGATTTTGGATAGCCTGGTAGTATTTTTCGCTTGTAATAAAGTAACCACTACCTTTCTTTGATTTTATTTGCATTACGGCCCTAAGGGTCATAAGTCTAAATCTACTTTGTTCCGATTAGCTAGAATCAAGGAACCAATTAGCATTAACCACCCATTAGGAGATAATTGGGAAGGACATAAGTGGTGAGACCTCAGAAACTCGCAGAAGAAAGGGAGGAGTGGAATTCTGACGCCCAAATGAAAAAAGTAAGAGTAAAAGGCGATTTCTCCTTCTTGTGGCCTAAACACGGTTTTTTCAGGACCTGGAATCCTACACTGAGTTCTAGAGGAACTAAGTACTTAGCCCTGATTCGCTCTAAAGATTAGGAGGTCAAGGTTGAAGATTCGTTAGGACCCGAAGGTTCAATCGGACGTCTTTGAGAGGATTGGACCTCCATTTCCACACCTTCCACTGTAATGGTTTCCAACAGACCGTGGGTTTCTATACTGTCTGTACGAGACGAAGACATAGAAATAAAAGGAAAGCAGATTAAAACAGAGTGTGGAAAATCACTGACCTAAAGGACGAAGGGAGCAAAGAACCCTCTTAAGCACTGCGTGACCCAAGCAGCAAGTAAAGGAAGTGAAGATGTTAAATCCCAAATTTCTGATTTTGAACCAGCGAGAGAGAATATAGCGTCACCAAGATGACGATACCAATATATGCGCCCAAATATCGATGAAGGCGACGGAAAGGGAAGCGTCGGATCAAAAAGGTTTTGAAATTGCGTCCCATCAGTTGCCCAAAATCCAACGGCTAGGATTTTGGATTAAGGGGGGAATAGATGATACACCTTATTTCGTATAGAGGTATCATCATTACATAATATGGAAATTTGGTCCAAGAATTGTCCACTGGCCCACCTTGATCATATCAAAACGTGTGCATTTTTCAAGATAAGAAACTGGGCCCACTAATACGAAAAGTGAGCCCATGGAAACACCAATAGATAGCGAAGCCTGAGACACGTGCTATAAGGAGAGCTGTTGGGCTATCACTGAGAGAGTGGAGAGAGATCGTGGAGGAGAAGACCGGATAATGGACGAGAGGGAGATAGTGGGTAAGAGTATGCATAGGAGAATGGGATAAAAGAAAGAAAGGAGAAAGAGAAGGAGGTAGGTGAACATTGAAAACTTCTGGTACTAGAAAGATTGTGTTAGTTTTACCCTTGATTCTAACAAAAAGATTGAACTAATTTGACCGTCGGAGGAGGCTTTCGGTACCCAACCCCCGTGAGTCTTTCTTGTCTGTGATTGTTTCAGGTGTTGTTCGGAGCATCGTGATTCATTTATCCAGAGACAATCTTTGGAAAAACCAGGTAACATCAGTTATCAAAAGGTCATATCACACCAAAAGGGTCCTAACTCCATTTGTACTAACTCTTCCACACCACATAAGCCACGCAGCACATATCACACACTCCAAAAACAATATCATTATGTCTAAAATATGAGTAATACCTGGGGCACAACCAAAGTCACAATATTTTGCTTACAACCTCCATTTTGTGTCTATCTCTCTCCTAGTGGGCACTGTGGAGTCACTGACATTGTGGGACCCATCAAGAGAGAGATAGATACAAAATGAAGATTGTGAACAAAAGATTGTGACTTTGATTATGCCCAAATATTACCAAGAAAGAAGAAATGAAAGTATCTACTATTGCAAATCGGTGGGTTGTAAAGTTATCAAAAGGTCAAATCACACCAAAAAGTCGAACTCCATTTGTACTAAATGAAGTGATATTTTTTGAAATTTTAACTATTTTAAAAAAGTTTATTTTAGGGTTAATTTCAAAAACACCCCCTCAACTATGACCCGTTTTCAACTCGCTCCCCTGAACTTTTTTTTCCGACAAATTGACCCCCTCCGTTTGTTTTATTCGACAAGTTGACCCCCTCCGTTTGTTTGCAAATGAAAATGGGCATGTGCCCATCACGTGAGAGCAAAAATGGACACTTTTACCCTTTGTGTCCAAAATGAGTTTGATCTCTCTTTACAGTCTACCCTGATTTCTCACTCTCCCCTCTCCCTCTCTCTCTCATTCCCTTGCCCCACACCACCACGACTAGTGGCGGATGTAGGGGGGGGGGGGGGGACCCTTGGCTTTTGAAAAATTACACTTTTACATGTGTATTTTAGGAAATTTTTAAATTTTATTAAGCTTTGCCCCCCCAAAGTAAGTAAACTTGTTATATAGCCCTCCAAAAAATATCAATTAGGCTAAAAGAAAATGATTTTATATGTAAGATGTTGGTCCAATTATACTTCATTCTCCCAAAATTTGAAAAAAAAAAAAAACTTATTATATGTAATATATTGGCTTAATTACAAATAGACCCAAAAAAACCTTATTATATGTAATACATTGGCTTAATTACAAGGAAAGAGTAATGCTATGCTTCCCAAATTTTGTATCTCAAATGGTTTCCAAATATATATGAAGGCAAGACCAACTTCAATAATGGTGGAACGACTTCAGCATCCTCCAATCAAAATCAGGTGGGCCTACTACCACGTGTTTGAGAACCACCTAGGATACAAAATTTGATAAGCACAGCATTACTCATATTTTAAATATTATTAGTTTTCGATATTATTAATCATGGATGAAATAGAAGGGAAAATACCAGAGAACTAATTTTCTTTTTCGATTTCATTTCTTCTTTTCTCTCCCTCACTAAATCCATGAACCAAATTAAGCCTAACAGTAATAAGGGTTGATAGTTGATTGAAATTTGTAAAGTTTGGCATGATGGTAAAACAATTTGTGTAGACTAAACTAAGAGATGAGATGTAAATGAGTTGGGACAAATGTTTAGGGTGTGTTGGATTACAGTTGGACCAATGTTTTATATGTAGTTATTTTTTTCTAAATTGTGGGGTTGATTTTTTGGACCAACATATTACACATAGTTTTTTTTTTTTAATTGGGACCTTATAATTTAGAGAGAGAAGTTGCACAGAGAGAGAGAGAGAGAGAGAGAGAGAGAGAGAGGGGAATGAGGTGAAGTTATTCACTTTTTTTAGATCAGGGGGTGTACTCGAAAATGGGTCATAGTTGATGGGGGTGTTTTTGCAATTCAGACCAAGAGTATATGCGTCATTTCATTACTTCCGTTAACGGCGTTTGAGACTAAAAAAAAATTGATAGTTGAGGAGGTGAAGTTGTTCACTTTTTTAAATCAGGAGATGTACTAAAAAACGGGTCATAGTTGAGGGGGTGTTTTTGCAATTAACCCTTTATTTTATTATGGTAAAAATTTGCAACTTTTTGTTGCTGCCTTGTATAGCACTTCAGTATTGTGCCTAGCTTGTGTCCTACAAATGTTGCTTTAGAAAATAATTGATCCAAACAATATCCACATAGACAATACTTTCTTAAATGAACCAATAAAATTCTAAAATAACACCTATAAGATACAAGGCACAACACCCAAGTGTTGTCTTTATGTCATATATTAAGTTTAAAATTAACATTTTAGCATCCCACCAAATAAGAAATGAGGAAACTTTGTATAATAAGACCATTTCCAACCAAAGTAGAAAATGTGACCTAATAAAAATGTACGTTGATATTTCAAACTTGAAGGGACAATGGTAATCTTGTGTGATATAGCTAAATGGTGATCTTGTGTTTTTTTTTTTTTCTTTTTTAAAAGAAGTTCTTTCTGATTGATAGCACAAAGAATTAAACTTTTGACCTTACTTCATATGAAGACACCATTACTACAATTTTTAAGCACAATTTAGACATTCATTATTAAATTTTGGTTGCTCAACCGTGTTGAGCTTACAAAAAAAGAAAAGAAGAAGAAGAAGAGGAAGATATAAATCTCTTCTTTAATTAAAAAACAAGAAACAAAAAATCCTCGGCATACCAATATGTAAACAGTTTAGATACCAAGCACTGTTATATATATATATATATATAATTCCTATTTTTTATGTTGTTGATAATCAAGATAAACCTATATGTTTATAGAAAACTAAAAGTCCCAATTATATGAAATTACATCAAATCAAGAGGAATATATTCTACACTATATTATAAAAGAGCCTAACAATGATTTCAATTTCAATTTTGTCCTAATTTGGAATTCTTTAAATTGTTTACTCCTTATATGTAATTTTGCCTTTACTCATACATTGAGATGCTATGCCTTGTTTGGAAAACCGAATTTTGCCTTTATTTGTGTTTGTGTTTTTTTTTTAAACACAAACTAGGCACTCAAAAACTAATAGGGTTTGTTTGGCAAATCAGTTGTGGCTTTGTTTGTCTTGTTTATTTTCATTTTTTCCCAAACAAGGCACTAAACCCATGGATCAAAAGTCAACAATTTCAGCTACCTTGTTTGGCAAACCGATTTTGTGCTTTATTTTTATGTTTTTTTGTTTTCGTTTTTCCCAAACAATGTTTTACACACATATATTGGATTAAAAGTCAACAATTTTGGTGCCTTGTTTGACAAATCGATTTTGTGCTTTGGTTTTTGTTTTTTTGTTTTGGTTATTCCCAAATAAGGCTTTACACATATATAATTTACACTTAATAAATTTAATTCATTTGTTTTATAAAATTATTATTTCATATAATTTCATATCTTTTCATGCTAAAAAATGATAGAGATACACACCAAATGACATACCAACTTTAAATGCATGTACCATGTGCTGTGTAAGTGATGCACAGAAAAGTGTGAAAAATTCAAACAGTACATGGTACATGCATTTAAAGCACAGTGTGTCGTTTGCTGTGTATCACTATCATTGTTGTTTCATACGCATATTAAATATATAATAATAATCATAATACATATATAAGAAAAACTTGGCAAAGTTAAAAGACAAATTGTAATTTACTATTACTAATACATCTAAAATCATATTTTATTACACACACATACCTATAAATTTAATTCACACACACATACATTCGTTTGCTTTTTAAATTTAATTTCATATCATTTCATACTCCTCATAAATATATTATAATAATAGATATAATAAATTTAATTCATCATCATAAATACATAATAATAATAATAATAATAATAACACATATATAAGAAATACTTTGCAAAGTGAAAAGACAAATTATACATCTACGCATATTTTATTACGTACGCATTCCTTATATGTAATTTTGCATTTACTCATACATTGAGATGTTATGCCTTGTTTGGCAAACCGAATTTTGCCTTTATTTGTGTTTGTGTTTTTTTTTAAAACCCAAACAAGGCACTCAAAAACTAATAGGGTTTGTTTGGCAAATCAGTTGTGGCTTTGTTTGTCTTGTTTATTTCCACTTTTTCCCAAACAATGCACTAAACCCATGGATCAAAAGTCAACAATTTCAGCTACCTTGTTTGGCAAACCGATTTTGTGCTTTATTTATTTATTTTTTTTTGTTTTCGTTTTTCCGAAACAATGTTTTACACACATATATTGGATCAAAAGTCAACAATTTTGGTGCCTTGTTTGGCAAATCGATTTTGTGCTTTGGTTTTTGTTTTTTTGTTTTGGTTATTCCCAAATAAGGCTTTATACATATATAATTTACACTTAATAAATTTAATTCATTTGTTTTATAAAATTATTATTTCATATAATTTCATATCTTTTCATACTAAAAAATGATAGGGATAGACACCAAATGACACACCAACTTTAAATGCATGTACCATGTGCTGTGTAAGTGATGCACAGAAAAGTGTGAAAAATTCAAACAGTACATGGTACATGCATTTAAAGCACAGTGTGTCATTTGCTGTGTATCCCTATAATTGTTGTTTTATACGCATAATAAATATATAATAATAATCATAATACATATATAAGAAATACTTGGCAAAGTTAAAAGACAAATTGTAATTTACTATTACTAATACATCTAAAATCATATTTTATTACACACACATACCTATAAATTTAATTCACTCACACACACATACATTCGTTTGCTTTTTAAATTTAATTTCATATCATTTCATACTCCTCATAAATATATTATAATAATAGATATAATAAATTTAATTCATCATAATAATAATAATAATAATAATAATAATAATAATAATAATAATAATAACACATATATAAGAAATACTTTGCAAAGTGAAAAGACAAATTATAATTTACAATTACTAATACATCTACAATCATATTTTATTACGTACGCATTCCTATAATTCTAATTCACACACACACATACACTTCTATCATACGCATAATAAATATATCAAATACTTTGCAAACTTAAAAGACAAATTGTAATTTACAATTACTTACATACTCATAATAAATCTATAATAATAATAGTTTTAATAAATTTAATTAATTTGTTTTTAAAATTTATAATTTCATGCAATTTCATATGATTCCCATAAAAAGGGGGGGGGGGGGGGGGGGTTGCTGAAGAAAACAAATATGATTAGTTTTTTCAAAATATCATGTGATATAATGTTAAAACTAAGTTATTACTTTTAAATAACACTTTCAATTTTATTGTATGAAGTTTGTATGTAATTAAACAAAAAAGACAAAAAACAAAAGACAAAAAGATGATAAGGTTTTTCAAAATATCACGTGTTATGATATTAAAAATAGGTTATTACTTTTAAACAACATTACTCTCAACTTTATTGTATAAAGTTTATAAGTAGTTGTATTATTTTGTACATAGTTCATACAATAAATTGTGGTTAAAAAAATAAATTAATTAAAGGAGAGAAATGCTAAAACAAACAAAAGTGAAAACACTAAAGAAAGATTTGGAAATGAAAAAAAAATAATAATAAAGAAAAGAAAATATATTTACATCCATCTAGGATTATTGAAGCTTTTACGTTTATAACTTTATTTTGTTAGTAGTACATATTTAATACATTTAGGATTTAATGTTATTTGATTTTTTTTTTTTGTAGGATTTAGTATTGTTTGATTTAATTTTTTTCAAGTGACAAAATTATAAATGCATCAACAATAAATACATCTAATTTATTTTCCAATTTTAACGAACCCGTGCATTGCACGGGCCTCTATCCTAGTTGATATAAGAAATGTGCATTTATTATCATGCAGGTTCAGGCAATATGGCACTTCAGCTGACAGTAAAAAATAAATTTAAGGTATCACACACATTGACACACACATATTGAATATAAAGGTGCACCCATTATTACCGTTTAGCAACAGAATAAAGTTTTGGGCATAAAAATTTATAAATAAATTTCACTAATAAAGTGAAATGTTTAGTTGATAAGGTGAGACTCAATAGCTTTTAATTCCTAGTTTGTGAGTTAAAGCTACTGGGTCTCACCCTGCCAACTAAAAAAAAAACTAAACATTCTACCTTGTTAGTGAAATTTATTTGTAAACTTTGGTGCCCAAAGCTTTATTGTTAGCAACAACATTCTTCAACTCATAAATAAAAATGAAGGAAAAAATAGGTTGTAATTGAAATTTATTAACAACTTAGAATGAAACAGGGGTGGACAAAGTTGTTTTCTTATTCAACTTGACATGAATTCCTATTTTTTACATATTCACGTGCAATTGTACGAGTTGCCGACTAATTGATTCCGTAGCTAATGGTTCTGATACTTTTGTTTTCTTTTCTTCTGTGTATAATTAGCTAATGTAGAAATGTGATAAATTAGTAACATTGTTAAACTCAAATCATGAATTGGTTTTACGGGTCTTAAGCTCAACTATAAAACGCAACTTCCATTATTATTATTATTATTATTATTATTATTATTATTATTATTATTTATTATTGTTTTTTTTTTACTTAATTGCAATAAAACTGTTTTTGACGAAAAGTTGTCCCAAATAGTTTTTAGTCAGTCACAAATTTTTACATTGATTTGTCAAATAGTTTCGTTTTTAACTTTTGATATTCCATAATCACTTACAAACTCTACAAGGGGTTGCCAAACACTCTCTTAATTAATGCAATGTCAGTTTTAATGGGAATATATAACTAGTACTGTATTTGGTCTTTTCTCCAATTACAGCATTCTAAGATGTTCTACACTCTTCAAACACAAGCCTACTCAAACTGTTTATGAACAAAAAGTGGATAACCCAAAATCTTCTCCATCATGTGCTGAAAGATTTGAATCTTACGTGCTTTATTTATAATTAACGCTCGATTAACAGGACATTTCACAAATTATTATTAATTTTTTATTTCAAAAAATCAAACCACCGTCCCTCAGCACTTTCTATCTTGAAACCTTTCACGCCCGTTTGTTTTTGTTTGCGCTATTTTTATTGTGATTAGTAAAATTATTTGTTATAATTTGAAGTGTAATTTTGACCAAAATATTGAGGAGACAAACGGGTACGATTATTATTATTATTATTTTGAATCATTAACGTCAGTCGTGGGCGGGGACCGTAGAACAATAATCCCAACCGAGTAATACTTGGGGCACAATCAAAGCCACAACCTTTTGCTCACAACTTCTATTTTGTGTCTATCTCTCTCCTAGTAGGCACTGTGGGGTCACTGACACTGTGGGACCCATCAAGAGAGAGATAGACACAAAATGAAGGTTGTACAAAAAAATGTTGTGGCTTTGGTTGTGCTCCAAGTATTACCCATCCCAACCCATACCATGTGCATCATGTTCCCACCTTCAACAATTTCACTCAACCATCGGTTATAATCTGGAAAATAGTGTGCCCCAAAATGGCCAATCCTTACTTTGTACAACTTTGGGGTCCCAAATATGACGTTAGATATGTAATTTGTGCCCATTGTTGAGGTATTTTAGGGCATGAAAAATGAACATAGGTATGTGATGGTGGGCTCTGTTTGGAGTGCAATTGTTGCTTATCCCCAAGAAGTCCCACATGTCCTTTACCCATGTGATTTTGGACATAGGGTCCCAAGTACTTCAAATCACCATAAAAAGGTTGGTTTTAAAGTGAACCCAAAGTGGAAAAGTTACCTTTGATAACATGATTTTACCTCTTAAAGGGCAGGAAAAAGTAGATCAATCTGCCTCAACCTTTGGTTATAGGGTTTCAGATTAGGACCCCCACTATAATAATTAAGTACACTGCACATTATTTATTATTTTCTCTCCTGCAGATTTGCACTTTAATTTACACACCTTCTTTTTTCATTTCTCTTTTTTTTTTTTCCCCTTTGCTTTTTAGGTGGAATACACAATGTATAATAAATTTGGGAGATGGGGTCCAAGTAAAATGACTCTAACTTGAGTTCTTTCCGGTTGTTGAACTTAGAAATAGTTTTCTGATAATCTTATCTGAGTTTAAATGATATAGATGGATCATCCGTAAAAGTTGTGGTTAACCGATACCAAATAATAGGTGAGGTGACACCTAGAATAAAAATACTCAAGTGATCTAGATTTCTCCTTTCTCACGTAGTTGTCTATGTATTTGGAGAAATTATTTAGTGAGCTTGTCACATTGCTTTATCCCGCTAGCGTGATGTGACTGCTTTATTTTAACCACATATATGCCCCTATTTTCAAGGTCATCATACGACATCATCACGCTATGTGGTGTGACCGCTCGATCGAACCCGAGCTATTTCGGTTGTTGAACTTTGAAATAGCTTTCTAATAATCTTATCTGAGTTCAAATCACATACACGGATCATCCATAAAAGTTGTGGTTAACCGACCCCAAATAACAGGTGAGGTGACACCTAGAATAAAAATACTCAAGTGATCTAGACTTCTCCTTTCTCACGCACTTGTCTATCTGTTTGGAGAAATTATTCAGTGAGCTTGTCATACTGCTTCATCACGCAAATATGGTGTGACCGCTCAATCATAACCACACATATGCTCCTATTTTCAGAGTCGTCATACCACATCATCACGCTGATATGACGTAACCACTCAATTAAACTCAAGATCTTTCCGGTTGTTGACCTCAAAAATAGTTTTGTAATAATCTTATCTGAGTTTAAATCCTAGATGAATCATTCGTAAAGGTTGTAGTTTACTGAGCCCAAACAACAGGTGACGTCTAGAATAAAAATACTCAAGTGGTCTAGACTTCTCCTTTCTCACGCAACTGTCTATCTGTTTGGAAAAATTATTCAGTGAGCCAGTCACACTACTTCATCACGCTAACGTGGTATGACCTCTCAATCTTAACCACACATATCCCCCTATTTTCAGGACAGTCACACCACATCATCATGCTGGTATGGTATTACCGCTCAATCGAACTCAAGCTTTTTCCAGTTGTTAAACTTAGAAATAGTTTTATGATAATCTTATCTAAGTTTAAATCCTAGATGGATCATTCGTAAAAGTTATGGTTTACCGAGCCCATACTGTTAGGAAACTGCGTTCCAAGAATCCGTTGACATCGCGTATAAGTTGGTACTGTAAAAATTATGTGAAAACTACAATAACCCTATAAGGGTGGAACTAGGGTTACCTTAAACTGCTAAAACGGATTGATGTAGTAGACGAATCGAGAACACGGGCTCGATAACAACTCACGATCTTCTACCGTATTCCTTTGCTGCCAGAATATCGAACTGAGTGTGGGCTCCTTCGAAATCCTTTATGTTTCTGCTCGCTCTTTTTACGCTCTCTTTTCTATTCCGAGTTATAATACTCTTGATGGAAAAACGCAAACTGAGGAGAGAGCCAAAGCAGCATATATATAGGCTACGATAGGGACCATAAGATGTCAATAAGGAATAGGCTTCTTTATGGAATTAGGAAACTCTAATTCGAACTGAATCAGATTCCTATTTTCATAAATTATAATTCATACCACTAAAGAATTATAATTGCACTCCTACCCTTATCTCAAAAATATATTTCGAGCTCCATGTTATTAAATGTTGATTATCTCCCCATGTTAAGATTACAGATATCCATTAATTAAATATAATTACTGACAATCATATTTAATTAACCTCTTAAAATTTCTTGAGATCCTCTGTTTAACTTATCTGATATGTCGGATATAAAATCCACCTGCAGGGTTTGACATAATCAAAGCTTATAAGCTTTCTCAAGGGGATATCATCAATCCCAAAATTGAGACATGGACCATCATTAATTAATATCCACCACACAATTAATATTGTCACCCAATCCAATGAGATATTGACCCATTTAAGGATCTCACCCTTTTAGGGATCAAAGTGTAAATATCAAATGTACGTGCCTATAAATTAACTTATGATTTAGAGTATAAGCACTCATAATAGTCATGAAGTATTAATTATCTTATAAGTCAATATAAAGATAATTACCCCAAGTCAGTCCCATTTAATACACAAAGTGTACCAGCATGGTGAGTTGAAACTATATCATTTTCTGTAGTCAAGACAAACCTACTACAACACCATGCTGCAGTCCTACCGATGGTGTGTCCAATCCATCTAAGAATGTAAACCAAAATCTTACATTCTACAAGATCCGATGGTCTGATCTTCAGTGTGTAAGCCGAACTCTACACACCAAACTACCTACTATGTAGAATGAAAGACACACATGGATAATATTAAAATAAACAATATAATACAAATATTGCCCACACAGATTCTCATAAAAATAGATTAACTGATTTTATTAAATGAATAATAAATCAACTACATAAAACATGACTTTTAGTATATATCCCTAACACATACAACAGGTAACACCTAAAATAAAAATACTCAAGTGATCTAGACTTCTAATTTCTCACGCAGTTGTCGATTTGTTTGGAGAAATTATTCAGTGAGCTTGTCACACTGCTTCATCACGCTAACGTGGCGTGGTCGCACAATCTTAACTACACATATGTAGGTGTGGCAATTCGGGTTCTCGTGTCACAATTGTGTCAATAATCGGGTTGTGTGCTTTGAGTTTGATTTTTAGTTTTGAGTGCGATTTATCTAAAATACAAATTATTTTACATTAATCGTGTGTGTTTGGGTTGTCTCAGTAAAACAGGTTGTCGTGTCAAAAATTGCCCCTCCTACACATATGCGTCTATTTTCAGGGCCGTCATACCACATCATCACGTTGATATGGTGTGGCCGCTCAATTTTGACCATACATATGCCCCCTATTTTCAAGTGTCGTCACTCCATGTCATCACATTGATATGGTGTGACTACTCAATCTTAACCATACACATGTCCCATGTTTTCATAAAATCATAGTGGTTTATTAGTTTGAAATATTGCTAGTCACTCGTCATGGTCTCCCTAGAAATAGGGGTTATGTGCATGATTAAAATTGAGTGGTCACACCACGTCAACGTGATGAGTGGTATGATGGACTCACTAAATAATTTCTTTTCGGTTCCCAATTTTTTTGGGGTAAATTATATTTTGTACCCTTATAGTTATTTCACTTTGGTCCTTGTAGTTTCAATTTTGTCACTTTGGTCCTTACAGTTTCAGTTTTGGTTCAATGTAGTCCATTGATTAAAATTTCCTACAATTTTTTTTTATAAAAATAGGTCATATGAGACACACGTGATGTATTATTAGGGTCATAATCATAAATTTACGTAGAGAAATTGCACTTTACACGCCTAGATTGAACCTGGATCTGCAAAAAATTGTAAGAAAAATTGATGAATGAACTACATTGAACCTAAACTGAAACTGTAAGGATTAAAGTGACAAAATTAAAACTATAGGAACTAAAGTGACAATACACCCAAACAGTAGAGGTGTAAAGTGTAATTCATCCTTCTTCTTTTTTTTATCTAATCTTTTCTTGGTACCTCTCGTGGTAAGTTGGTAACTTTTTCGTTTCCACAAAACAATGATGGGGCAGTTTCTCATTGGATTCCGTAAAAGACATATTTAACAGAGGATTTACAATCATCTCTATTTTATCCTCTCAAGTTGATTTTCATTTACTAATTCTTAAATGTCTCTCATTCAAACTTCACTAATAGATAGGACATTTGACTCGTGACTAGGAATGTACATGAGCTGAGCTGCTCAACAAGAGTTCGCGGCTCGACTAGACAGAGCTCATGAACACGTTTTATTAAGGATCGTGAGTAGAGACTCGTGAAAAAACTCGTTAATATGTTTGATAAAGAGCTTATATATTGACTTATATATAAGAGCATATTTTTTATTATAAAACTATATAATTTTAAAGGGTGCATGACAAAACTCATTAAAAAAGCTTGCTGTCACTTGAAAGCTCGGCTCGTTCTAAACTCATGAGAAAGTATACTAACACATGAACTCGGCTTGACTCGTATACACTCCCAACTCGTGACCCAATCTCCAACTTGGGCTACAAACAATCTGTGACCCAAACCTTTTAGTGGGCTGAAATTCAAATTTGTGATATTTGGACACTCTCTAGTATAAGAAAAAAGAACCGTAATAAATCAGAAATTTTATAGGGTCCTAGGTGTATTAGATATGACTGGCACCCACTCCGTCTAACTTTAATCATACTTTCAAACTACATTCTCTTTATTATAAGCACTAAGTAGAAAAAAATTTCACAGTAAATCCAAAGAAAATGATACTAAGTTGATCTATCATAACTCACATAGGACAACAATCTTAAATACAAGATCAAAGACTCAAGAAGAAAGAGAACCAAAAACATAAACAGAATGTCAAGAATGCCCCTGGCCTTAAGAGGATATTCCACTTATTCCCGTACTAATCCTCAACTACTTCGATACCAACACTTCCACCAGTTATATTCAATACCCAATAATACTAGGCACACACTTTAAATCACACCCCAAATTATACCATTGTTTTAAATGCATGTACCCTACTATGTAAATGGTGCACAGAAAAGTGTGAAAATTCAAAAAACACAGAGTATATACATTTAAAGCATAGAGTATAATTTGAAGTATGGTTTAGGATGTGTGCCTAACACTTCTCATTCTACACCACCCCAGCCGATTGGACAGAGTCAACGATATTGGTAGTTGTAGAGGCCGTTGACTTTATATCCACACCCAAACTTCTCCTCCTAACCTCATCAACAAAGGCTTGCATATTCCGGTCAGAGGAGCCATCCTCAGCCACTGCCTCCTCTGCCGCGTTCTTCCACCTCAGCGCGTTCTCTCTCATCTCGGCTGCCTTAGGGCCGTCGATCGCCTCCCGAAGACAATTCTCGATCTCGTCCCTCGGAATTACTTTGTCCTTGGCCTCTCCTCTGCACAATTTAATCCCAACCTTAAACACATCGACCAAATAAAACGCGTTGGTCGCCTGATCACCCCATTGTGGGAATGCCACCACGGGCACGCCACTCGAGAGTGCCTCAATCGACGAGTTCCAACCGCAGTGGGTCATGAAACAGGCGACCGATTGGTGGGCCAACACTTGCTCTTGTGGGCTCCACTGCACGACCTTGCCTCGATCCCCGACCGATTCTAAAAACCCAATGGGCAGAACCAGCGGTTCAACGGCCAACTGGATCAAGTCCTTGATTGGCGGCCTTAGAACCCACAAAAATGAGACTTTGGATTTCAAAAGCCCAAAAGCAATTTCGTCGATCTGTTCTTGTTTCAAGAACACGACACTACCAAACGAGATGTATACAACCGATTTGGGCAGTTTTGAGTCAAGCCACTTGATGCAATTATCGGCCTTCATGAAATCGCCTTTGACGGCCGAGTCAAGTGCTTTTGGGTTTTTAAGTAACGGCCCAATGGGCTTGATCGGGCAAATATCGGACATGTATTCAATGATTTCGGGCTCGAGTTCTTGAAAAGTCTCCATTAATATGCAAAATGGCTTTGATAAATTTTTGTATTGACCCAAAATTGCCCTTCTCAAAAATGGGTACGGAGTGGTAGGGTGCAAGAAGCTAGGGATTTCGTCGTATTTCAATAGGGGCATGCACGGTAATTTAACATCAATTTCGGGCTCCGTTTCGCTAGGAAATGGTACTGTGCCATGGTAATAATGGTAATAGGCCGAAAAGCAAGCGCAAGATTGGATCCAAAGCATCGCACTTGGGAGTCCGAGGCTATCGGCCACATCGGAGACCCAAGGAATGAATGGGTTGTTGATTAAACATGAAACGGGCCGACCATGGGCTGCGTGGTCTTGGAGCATCCGGGGGAGTAAGTCTTTACCAACGAGCTCGAGTTGGGTCATGTACTTATCCAGGTCATAGCGATTGGGCTCGTCCTCGCCCCAACCATCTTCGAAGAACTCAAACCTAATCCAACCGTCGCCCACCGGAGTGGGCTCGGCGGTGATATTACTCACCTTTCGCATTTGATTTCCGATAATCTCCGGCACCGCGAAGGTCAGGAGAAGGCCTTTTGAGGCTAGGCGCTTGCCTAGCCTAAGTAGAGGGTTGACATGGCCTTGGCCCGGAAAGGAGACAAGAAAGACGTGAATAATGGATTCAGAGGCCATTGTTAATTTGTTTGCTTTGTGGAGAGAGAAGTTGGATTTTTTAAGTGAGAGAGAGTGTGTAATAAGGTTCCTTTTTCGACTATTATAAGAGAGTGGGTGTGTCGACGTACTAGATGCAAGAAATTGGCAAGGGACTTGGATGTATTTTATTTATATTATTTGGAAAAGTGTTTGTATTCAATTTCTTTTTTTTTTTGTTGGTTAAGTTGGCCTAATGTTCACATTGTCTGTATGTTGCAGACAGATTAATTAGACGTAGGTGTTTGATGGATTATACAAACTTGAATTCGGTATCCATTATTGTGAGTCGTCCGTGTTTATTATATGAGTAGTGCTACATACACATACTTTTTGACACACCTTTTGACACACAATTTTAAATGCTTGTACCTTGTGTTGTGTAAGTGGTTCATATAAAAGTGTGTAAAATTCAAACAGCACAAGCTACATGTGTTTAAAACATAGTGTGTCAAAAAGTGTGTCAAAAAGTGTGTGTACCAAACATTTCCCTTATTATATTAATTTGTCGCAATTACGATCAGAAGTTGAACAGCAAAATCACAATATTAAGGTTTAGTTTGGCTCTCTCTTGCCTTTTTAAAAGGAGCTTATGAAATTTATTACTAAGTTGTTTGATAATTTTATACAGATGACACACTACTCTTCAAAAAGACAATATGAAACCAAAAAGCAACCTTGAGCTTTTAAAAGCTCTCCCAAAAAATCCCGAAGTTTAATTTTTACAAAACTCATAAACTAGTTACAAAATGAATTAACATTAAATTGTGCTTTAAAAAAGGAGAAGCACCAAAATGGGGGCCAAACTAAGCCTAAATAGGGCAAGTCTATAGTGAGCAGCTTCTCATATGAGAAAGCGGGTTTTAATCGTTGGATAAGTATCTAGCCATAAGATTTCCAAGAATCTGGAAATGCATTTATTACTAGATGCTCATCCAACGGTTAAAACCCGCTTTCTCATATGAGAAGTTTCTCACAATTGACTTACCCTATTAAATATGTGCATGTTTGATGGTCTTTTTTCTTTTCTTTTTTTTTTATTAAGAGAAAGATAAAAACAGACTTTCAAAGTACCAATAATCTATATATATAATGAACATAAAATATGAGAGGTGTTTTCCATCTTCAATTCATATAAGCCCTCGGAAATGCAAAATATTACTCCAGTTATCAGTTATGCTATGGTTTCAAGTTATGGAACCATAGTTTTATTTATTAGGGTGGCCAAATCCTGAACCGTAAATTTAATGAGTAATGCTATGCTTCTCAAATGCTCTTCAAATACATGTAGTAGTGGGCCCACTGAATTTTGATGGGAGGATATCGAAGTGGTTCCATCATTTTGGAAGGTTGCCCCTCTGCCACAAGTATCTGGTATGCAAAATTTGGGAAGCATATCAATTTTGGTAATTTCTATGGATACATTTTCAGATTCCTAGTAAAACAACTACATGGTATAATAATTATTTAGTATGTGCTATATAATGTAGTTGTTCTTTGGAAGACAATTAGGAATTTCTATGGATACATTTTTCAGATTAGTAAAACAACTACATGGTATAATAATTTTTGATAATCATAATCTAGCTACAATAATTGGTGAACCCAAACAAACCCTAAATATTTCTTAGAAGGGTCAAAAACAAAACCCAACGACATGGGACAAACTCCTTTTATTTTGTTTGTTAGATCATTTTTCTAAAAAGAAAAAAAGGACACCCACAAGTTGAAACTATATATTGCTATTGGACAAATTGGAGCATTTTATAGCAATATTTGATCAGATTTCACTATGAATATCCTTACGTCCATTTAGATGAAACAAAAAATTTGTTAACAGGTTTTGATTGACTAGATGGATTTTTTTGATGTGAAAAACTTGAGGTCTGTTTGGGACTCACAAAATATGATCACATTCAATCTCATTCAATTCTTATGAAACCAACATGTTGGTTTTGGTTTAATAAATCCACCTATTTTAGGAGTATTACAGGTTGAACATGGATGTCCATGTAATCAAAAGTATCTCTGGGAAATACTTAAGTTTATAAAACTAGTTCACTTGTGAACCACATTAGCATTTCTGCACTACCTTCCAAAACTATCCATTGGTTATGCAAAATTATTAGAAACATGATGATCATTACAACCTCCTGGTACGTAATCCAAAGTATTCTATAAATGGTATTTGATATTTTCGAGAATCTCAACCCATTAGTTCGAGATTTTATCACACGGACAGAACTACCCTGAAAGTTTGGGAAAACTAGTAAGAAATTTATCAAACTAAATATAAACATGATTGTGGATTGCGTCTAATATAAGAATATTATACTTGTACTCTTGGACAAATTTAGCAAATTTTATTTCATAACCTTAATTAAGAAAAGAAGCTAAGGCACTTATTGAAAGACCATTTTGTCCTTTCTCTACACCTCTTGTGCTAGTGGCTAGGTGTTAGGTTCATTGTGTAATTTTACACTAGTCTATATCAATGCATTTTCGTCTTTCACTGGATCTGTAGATTTGTCCTGCACTTTCTTTTTTGTTGGACAAACAAGTATATCAATAGTGTAAACTGATTAAAAGTGCTGGTTTTTTTTTTTTTTTTTAACTGTACGTCCTTGCAGGATTGGAGGGTGAAGAAGTTTAACCTCAAATAAATTTAAGAGTGACAATTATGACAAGACCAATTCAAGGCCAGCTTCTTGTAAAATATGTACGTACGTTGTGGGAAACTTTGTTAGCACATGGGCATGAAATTAATGAAAATGCAGACGCTCGATCGATGCAGTTGGTGAGTACATGGACATGAAAGTTAGGGATGGATTCAATTAAGGTTCAGACTTCAAAAATAGCAAATCCATGTGCCTCTGATTTGTGTCTGATGTTGGTGGACAGCCTGTAAAAGAGTACATGACAGTTACTTAAAAGCTCAGACTCAGAGTTAGTTACAATAGCACAACCTTAATTCTGGCTTGTTACAAGTAGAAATTACTCCTATTCAACTCTTCTCCTAGGCTGTACGCATATAGATAAATTGATTGAATGTTATTTTGTTGACAAGATGAAGATAATATAAAAAAAAAAACCCCAAAAATCTTGGAATCAAGGGTTGGGATCGAAGGTTAGTTTATGTAGTACGGACACTACCGTTTAGTTTAGGCTGTCGTATTCATGTTGGATACCGATATGCCTCGAACACGCGGATACGTACGTGTCCCACATGTCCATAATATATGTTTGGTATTTCTTGCAATTATTTTAAAATTGGACACGCCTCTGGAATGTCCGAACATGTTTGAGACATGACGCATGCTAGTTGCATGACCAAGTTTCGAAGTAATAAATTTGCATGGTCCGTGACCAAATTTCCTAGCATATCAGTCACTTAAGTACTTGAGAATGTTCAATTTTTGGTGCTTTTGGAGAGCCCTATTGGTCGATGATGAACCTTTTATTCACACTGACTAATGCTATACTTTCCAAAATTTGTATCTCAAATATTTTATACATTGCCAAACAGGCCCAAACTTATCCAATGTAGGGTCTTGCTTGGAATCATAACTACTCAAGTGCAAATTCTTGTTGAAGATGCTATAAATAGGAGAAAGTATAACCAAAATCGCATTTTTTGTTGTTATAAAAAAAAAAAAGCATTTGATGTTGTGCTCATCACGAGTTTCACGACCATTATTTTTTGACAGAAAGATTTCATAGTACAACTGTGCAACCGTATCTCCTCGAAAAATTGACTCTTGAAGCAATACATTTCTCACTTGTCTGCATCAACGTCCTCAAGCTGTTGATAATATGTGTTTAGTGAATAATAACATATATAGCTAGGCACCACAGATTTGTTCTTGTTCATGCTCATCTTTTTTGGTCTAATATCCCATTCAATGTTCATATCATGATGTCTTCATATTCTCTCCTAAACGATAGGGCTTGTTTGGAAATTCTAAAACATGAGGAAGTTCAGTCTATATATTAATTTCTTACTTTAATTAGTCTAATTCTTGTAAGAACTAATTAAGGTTGTGTTACTTTAACAGATATGTGAATAACCAGTTTAAGAGACTTCGTTAGACTAGACACGAAATGCTTGACCAAAAAAAAAAAAAATGACACTCACCAAAAACTTATATTTATAGAACCCTTTTCACTTATGAACCACATAACCAATTATTTATTTTATCTGACAACCTCCAAGGGCAAATCTAGAAAATCAAGAGAAATGAGACTTAGTATGACAATTTTAAAATGTCAGGGGGCTAATTGTAAATTTTTTTTTGTAGTGCAAATAAAGAATTTTGAAAACCTAAGGGGGTTTGAGTCTCCCTTGTCCTTCTTTAGGACCGCCCCTCAATACATAATCACAATATACACGATTTGCATGAGTTGATTTCAGACCTTTAGTACAACAAATATCAATTAAATTAGCTGACACATTTGTTAAAATTTTTACTAGTGTAATATTGCACCAATATTTCTAGAGAAATCTCTTTTTTTTTTCCCCTCCCTTTTATGAGGAAAATGGGTGGAGTCGAAAACTCAACTTACCAGTGAAATGGCCTAAGACCTAGCTCAATGCTAAATGAGCTATACTCACCTTTGCCATAATTTGAGAGAAACCATGAATTAATGAAAAAGAATGTGTTTCTTAATTCATTCTGAAAAACTTGAAATAATAGTGGGCGTGCCACTATACTCACGAACACGCATTTATGTGCACATCCATACACATCATAATCTCACTTTAAAGTCAAAATGAATCCCAACTAGAGAGCTTCTCTCTCTAGAAAACTAGAGAGAGAGAAGTGATATTGCCCTAGTAAGCCTCTGCCCTACTTCAGCAGTACTTCCTCTTCCTCACGCCCCTTCTTCACCAACCTCTCCCCCCATCCTTACTCCTGTGCTTCTTCTCCTTCCTTTGTGAAGATTTTCACTTCCTTTGTGAAGTTTTCTGTCACACCCCAACCCGCCTCGTGCGGATTAGGATACGTGTAACAATGCTACAAGAGTCCACATACATTAATTAGCAAAGAACCATTCGAATTACTAAGAATCACATGTATTTAACCACATTAAACAAATCTATTGTTACAAAATAGGCCCTAAGGGTAAAATGGTAATTAATAAGGTATAGCAAATTTTATACTAAAAGATAGGTCTTTGAGTCTCGGTTCCAACGCAAAAAACGGCGCGCGAATCCGAGTTTTCTAGAGAGAGTTATGCCCATTTTCGTAAAAGGCGACGGTGCTGAATCTGGACCTGCGGATCGATCCGCCCAAAACCGGATCGATCCGGATCTAGCAGATTGCCATCTCTGGCTCCTCCAGAAGCTCCGGATCGATCCGCTCGAGGCCCGGATCGATCCGGTTCCTGCAGAACCCATTTTTAACAGCAAAACATCTGCTAAATCAGCCCAAACTCACCCAAATCATCATCAAACCTCATGAAACTTTAAAGAACCAATTTCAATCACATAAAACATTTCCAACATAAATTTAAGCTTCTCCAACATTTTAAAAGAACATATGACATACTTTTATAAGTTTCCTTCTTCATTCAAAACCAAATGTTTACAACTTCAAACAAGTTAAGTAAACAATCAAGCCAAGTTAACTCCAAAACAACCATAAGCATGAAACTTTTCAAATAGCATTTCCAAAACCATTCAATCCACTTAGTTACAAAAGGAACTTACACAAAAAAAAAGTTGCCACGCATATCCGGACTTGCAGGAAAGGTCCAAACATACAACCTACAACTTCCACATAGAAATTACATAAGTTTCTTCAAATCTACATTAACACATGAGTCGTAGGATTCCAAAACTAACTCTATGGATACAACCACGAGTCAAGTCTTCAATTCACAAGTCAAGGATACTAACCCACAAGTTACACTACATTACACATTATAAACATATTTACAAGACCCAAATCTCTTCCCCAATCCCGAGCACGTCACTTCCTCTCCGAATATCGCTCTGTACCTGCGGTGGTTGTTATTTACCACAACAGAAATAGAAAACGGTTTTCTTAAGCATTACGCTTAGTGAGCATTCTAAACATGGCTGAATGTTTAAACATGTGAAATGCAACAATAAACACATAAATCATATTTTTGTAATCGCCGAGTCACCGGTTCAATGATTCATTCAGACCCGGGACCTCCCTTGGTCCCGTGGCCACTTCTATTCCTTGGACTTCCGTATTTCTCGGATTCTTCCTCTTCACCACCCTTATTACTCCCAACTAATGAATCATTTTTCCGGGCTCATTGAATACCACATAACCACATAAGCACATACACATGTAGGCACATATAACTTTCATAAAATTAGCATGAAATTCACAATTTAGTAACTACACGATTTCTAAACATGAGTAATCAACACAATATGATCATTCTCTTGGTTCCTAAGCATCAATTATCATCTCTACACCATTGATGTATTGAACATAGTCAAACACAACCATTCTTTAGGCTAGAAAACTCACCTTAGCAAGATCTACCCAAATTCAAGCTAGAAATGAAGAATTCCTTCACAAATCTTCCTCAATTCTTACCCAAAGTAAATCCTACATGGTTTTGATTCAACAACTATCATGTATCAAGAACGGTTACCGAAAAAACATTGCCGAAAATGAAAACAAATTACGTGCATGTGATCCTCTTACCTCCACGAGTCCAAAGGTGGTCTCGGATCGTGAATCCGGCGAACGGCGGCGACGGTACGGCGAAAAACGTCGTCGGTGACGGTCCGTCTCCGTTTCTCTCTCCGAGCTCTCTTCTCTTTTCTTCTTTTAGTTTAATTCCCAGCAAAACATGAGAGACTTACTCTCTCTTTTGACACATACACTCATGCACAAACATGAGGTGTCTTGATCTCAAGTTTAGCCATTTTCTGTTTACACCCCCGGAACTTTCTAAGTTCTTATTATGAAATCCTCCAAACATTCCATTAACTACCCAATTATCTAATGAGTGTTTGTCTAAGTTTCGTATGGGCCCCAACGTGGGTCCCATATATTTTATGAAGTTGCTATCGTACCTACCAATTATAAATCTTTTTCAATTATACCCTTATTTGGGTGTCCAAACTAATACCAAAGGCTAAACATATATCATCATATAACATGAAAGCATTTAAACAAATAATCATGTAATCATATAAATGCATTTAATCACAAAACATGCACATATTTTTATTCGGGCCCTTCACTGGGTCCCACTTCCAAACCTGTCCCTCCTCACTGGGGACTTTTCCAACTAGTGTCCCTCTTCTGAACACTTTTTCCACGGGCGAGTCCAAGCCTCCCCTTAATCCATTTTATACACTACTTATATTAATTAATGCATATTAACATAGTAATTAACCCGTTCTCCGGGTACGGGTATTACATTTCTCCCTCCCTAAAAGGGAGTTTGGTCCCCAAACTTACTCTTACCTCAAGAATCGAATAAGTGCGGGTACTTTGCTCGAATCTCATCCTCTCGCTCCCAAGTAGCCTCCTCAACTGAATGGCTTCGCCATTGAACCATAACAAGTGGAATCACCTTGGTTCTCAACACTTAATCTTTTCTATCAAGAATTTACACTGGATGCTCCACATAAGTCAAATCTTCCCGAATCTCTAATGGTTCCGGAATGATAACATGTTTCGAATCCGGCACATATCGTCGAAGCATTGACACGTGGAACACTTTATGAACGTTCGCTAACTCTTGTGGCAATTCCAACCGATAAGCTAACGATCCCACCCGATTAAGAATCAAATATGGCCCAACATACCTTGGACTGAGCTTACCTCGCTTACCAAAACGTGCTATGCCTTTCGAAGGTGATACTTTCAAAAACACATAGTCACCCACCTCAAACTCTAACGGTCTTCTACCCGTATCCGCATAAGTTCCAACCACCTTCTTTGTCTCATGTTAAGATCTCTTTGAGTGAACAGATATTTCAAACTTTTGTGATCGGTGAAGATTTCACAAGTTTCCCCGTATAGATAATGTCTCCAAATTTTTATGGCGAAGATTACCGCTGCTAATTCCAAATCGTGAGTTGGATAGTTCTTTTCATGAGACCTCAACTGTCGTGAAGCATAGGCTATTACCTTGTCATCTTGTGTTAGCACACATCCTAAGCTTTGGTGCGAAGCATCGCTATAAATTTTGAAATTCCCAGTACCTGTTGGAATTGTAAGTACTGGTGCCGTAGTCAACTTTTTCTTCAATGCTACAAAACAATCTTCACATTCCTTGTTCCACTCAAACGGTACATCTTTTCTCATCAGCTTCGTCATGGGAGTTGCGATTCTAAAGAAGTCTTTAACAAATCTTCTATAATATCCGGCTAACCCCAAGAAACTTCGAATCTCGGATACATTTGTCGGTCTTGACCAATTCATAACGGCTTCAATCTTATGAGGGTCAACAGAGATACCCTCTTTAGAAATCACGTGCCCTAGAAAAATGACACTTGTCAACCAAAATTCGCTCTTCTTCAATTTCCCAAATAATTGCTTCTCTCGAAGTCGTTGTAGATCCGGACTCTTCGAGTAAATGAGAATGTCATCAATGAATACTATCACGAATTCGTCTAAGTAAGATTTGAACACACGGTTCATCAAATCCATGAAGGCGGCAGGCGCATTAGTAACCCCAAACGGCATCACTAGAAATTCATAGTGCCCGTAGCGAGTCCTAAAGGCAGTCTTCTCCACATCTTCTGCTTTAACTTTCAGTTGGTGATATCCCGATCTCAAATCTATCTTCGAAAATACTTGAGCCCCTTGAAGTTGATCGAATAGGTCGTCAATACGTGGCAACGGGTACTTGTTCTTGATGGTTACCTTGTTGATCTCCCGATAGTCAATGCACATCCGCATTGTACCATCCTTCTTTTTCACAAATAATACCGGTGCACTCCACGGGGATACACTTGGTCGGATAAAACCCTTGTCTAGCAACTCTTTCAACTCAACCGGTGCCATTCGATATGGTGCTCGTGAAATTGGTTGAGTTCCCGGCATAACAGTGACACCAAACTCAATTTCTCGATCAATTAACACACTGGATAATTCTTCTGGAAACACATCCGAAAATTCTCTAACTATCGGAATATCCTCAAGTTTTAAACCATTACCCCTAGTATCCAGAATACTACACAAGAACCCTCGACAACCTTTCTTCAACAAACGACATGCTTCAATAGCCGACACTATATACGGCGGTGACACAACACCCTTGCCTTGGAAATAGAACATATCTTGGTTTGGAATACGAAATACAACCCCTTTGTTATTACAATCGATATTTGCATAGTTTGCCGCTAACCAACCCATGCCCAATATAACATCAAAGTGTTGAACGATTAACGGTACTAAATCGACTGTTAAACTTTTACCACCTATATTTATCTCACAGTTTCTAAACACCCCTGAACTAATCAACGGAACCCCCAATGGTATTGTAACAGATAAATCATAATCCAAAAACTCTAATGGTTTATCTAGATACTTAGCAAAGTGATGTGATACGAACGAGTGTGTGGATCCTGAATCTATGAGTACATTTGCTAGGTGTGAGCAAATGGGAACCATACCTGAAACAACGGTATCGGCAGAAGCGGTCTCTCCCGGCCTGAGCTGATATGATCTTGCCTCCCGCTGCTCTCTCCTCGGAGGTTGTTGAGTAGGTCGCGGTGTAATAGCACTAGCCGCGTATGAACCGGAACCGAAAGTTCCCTGTCGCTTGGTTGGACAATCCTTAGCTTGATGTCCCAATTCCTTACAAGTGAAGCATCGACCCCTCATATCTAAATTCTGATTCGGACAGTTCCTGGCAATGTGTCCCGGTTGTCGGCAAATATTACAAATGATTGGATTTGGAAGTTGATTGCATCGGCCCCAATGAAATTTCTGACAAGTCTGACACCTCGGCTTATTTCCACTAGAACCACTGCCGATACTAAGTGATGATCCTCCTGAACTCTGCCTTTTTGCACTCCCCTGACCACTGAACTGACTTGATCCCGGCCGTTTACCTTGTTGATTTGGTGGTGGTGGCATATTTGAGGCATACCCAAGGTCTCTCTCAGCAATAGAAGCAATATCCAATGCCTTAGCATATGTCTCTGGACGGAATACAGTCACTCGCCCTCGAATGTCACCTCGGAGTCCTGTTACAAACTTCCTTGCTTTTACTTTTTCTGTCGTTACAATGTCCCCGGCAAACGTGGCCAAACTCGTAAATTGTGTTGAATATTCCCGAACTGTCTTTCCCCCTTGTATTAACTCCATGAATTCTTGAGCCTTCTGATCCCCAAACGATTCCGGAAAGTATTGTTCATTGAATATTTCAAGGAATTGATCCCACGTTGTCGGTTGCCCCGGACCCAACTTAGTACGCCACCAATATTGCGCTTCGTCCTTCAATGTATCGGCTGCAAACAACACCTTTTGATCCTCTGTACATGGTAGAACCCTGAAGATTTTCTCCATATCTGAGATCCAAAAATTCGCCTTCATCGGATCGGCTTCCCCGCGGAATATGGTCGGCTTTTGTTTATGAAATTTCGAAATGGTTACAACTTCTTCTCCCGGATTTGGATTTGGTTGTACTGGTCGTTCCTCTACCACATGAGTTTCAGCGACTCGGACCAATCCTTCGATTGCCCTTTCAACACGCTCCATACGATTTGAGGTGTCACCTCCAGACATTATGCCTGGCACCCACATGTAGTACACACATGCACGTTACTTTTAAGAAACACATGTCATGCTAATCAACAATAAAAGTATGCTAAGTAAACGTGTATGCATGTTCATGTCGCTACGTGTTGTTGTGTGCACACTACGCGTCGTATACGTCTCTCGTCCCCAAAGGCTCTAGCCTAATGCTCTGATACCAAAAACTGTCACACCCCAACCCGCCTCGTGCGGATTAGGATACGTGTAACAATGCTACAAGAGTCCACATACATTAATTAGCAAAGAACCATTCGAATTACTAAGAATCACATGTATTTAACCACATTAAACAAATCTATTGTTACAAAATAGGCCCTAAGGGTAAAATTGTAATTAATAAGGTATAGCAAATTTTATACTAAAAGATAGGTCTTTGAGTCTCGGTTCCAACGCAAAAAACGGCGCACGAATCCGAGTTTTCTAGAGAGAGTTATGCCCATTTTCGTAAAAGGCGACGGTGCTGAATCTGGACCTGCGGATCGATCCGCCCAAAACCGGATCGATCCGGATCTAGCAGATTGCCATCTCTGGCTCCTCCAGAAGCTCCGGATCGATCCGCTCGAGGCCCGGATCGATCCGGTTCCTGCAGAACCCATTTTTAACAGCAAAATCTCTGCTAAATCAGCCCAAACTCACCCAAATCATCATCAAACCTCATGAAACTTTAAAGAACCAATTTCAATCACATAAAACATTTCCAACATAAATTTAAGCTTCTCCAACATTTTAAAAGAACATATGACATACATTTATAAGTTTTCTTCTTCATTCAAAACCAAATGTTTACAACTTCAAACAAGTTAAGTAAACAATCAAGCCAAGTTAACTCCAAAACAACCATAAGCATGAAACTTTTCAAATAGCATTTCCAAAACCATTCAATCCACTTAGTTACAAAAGGAACTTACACAAAAAAAAAGTTGCCACGCATATCCGGACTTGCAGGAAAGGTCCAAACATACAACCTACAACTTCCACATAGAAATTACATAAGTTTCTTCAAATCTACATTAACACATGAGTCGTAGGATTCCAAAACTAACTCTATGGATACAACCACGAGTCAAGTCTTCAATTCACAAGTCAAGGATACTAACCCACAAGTTACACTACATTACACATTATAAACATATTTACAAGACCCAAATCTCTTCCCCAATCCCGAGCACGTCACTTCCTCTCCGAATATCGCTCTGTACCTGCGGTGGTTGTTATTTACCACAACAGAAATAGAAAACGGTTTTCTTAAGCATTACGCTTAGTGAGAATTCTAAACATGGCTGAATGTTTAAACATGTGCAATGCAACAATAAACACATAAATCATATTTTTGTAATCGCCGAGTCACCGGTTCAATGATTCATTCAGACCCGGGACCTCCCTTGGTCCCGTGGCCACTTCTATTCCTTGGACTTCCGTATTTCTCGGATTCTTCCTCTTCACCACCCTTATTACTCCCAACTAATGAATCATTTTTCCGGGCTCATTGAATACCACATAACCACATAAGCACATACACATGTAGGCACATATAACTTTCATAAAATTAGCATGAAATTCACAATTTAGTAACTACACGATTTCTAAACATGAGTAATCAACACAATATGATCATTCTCTTGGTTCCTAAGCATCAATTATCATCTCTACACCATTGATGTATTGAACATAGTCAAACACAACCATTCTTTAGGCTAGAAAACTCACCTTAGCAAGATCTACCCAAATTCAAGCTAGAAATGAAGAATTCCTTCACAAATCTTCCTCAATTCTTACCCAAAGTAAATCCTACATGGTTTTGATTCAACAACTATCATGTATCAAGAACGGTTACCGAAAAAACGTTGCCGATAATGAAAACAAATTACGTGCATGTGATCCTCTTACCTCCACGAGTCCAAAGGTGGTCTCGGATCGTGAATCCGGCGAATGGCGGCGACGGTACGGCGAAAAACGTCGTCGGTGACGGTCCGTCTCCGTTTCTCTCTCCGAGCTCTCTTCTCTTTTCTTCTTTTAGTTTAATTCCCAGCAAAACATGAGAGACTTACTCTCTCTTTTGACACATACACTCACGCACAAACATGAGGTGTCTTGATCTCAAGTTTAGCCATTTTCTGTTTACACCCCCGGAACTTTCTAAGTTCTTATTATGAAATCCTCCAAACATTCCATTAACTACCCAATTATCTAATGAGTGTTTGTCTAAGTTTTGTATGGGTCCCAACGTGGGTCCCATATATTTTATGAAGTTGCTATCTACCTACCAATTATAAATCTTTTTCAATTATACCCTTATTTGGGTGTCCAAACTAATACCAAAGGCTAAACATATATCATCATATAACATGAAAGCATTTAAACAAATAATCATGTAATCATATAAATGCATTTAATCACAAAACATGCACATATTTTTATTCGGGCCCTTCACTGGGTCCCACTTCCAAACCTGTCCCTCCTCACTGGGGACTTTTCCAACTAGTGTCCCTCTTCTGAACACTTTTTCCACGGGCGAGTCCAAGCCTCCCCTTAATCCATTTTATACACTACTTATATTAATTAATGCATATTAACATAGTAATTAACCCGTTCTCCGGGTACGGGTATTACATTTTCCTTTTCCTTTTTGGAAGTTTTTTTTTTTTTTTTTTTTGGGCATTTTTAGCCCATTTTTCTGTTTTTTGCTGGTTTTTTTGTTCCCCTCTTTGTGCAATCCTTTGGGTTCAAGATGTTAAATGTTTGACTAGACCAGTCTTGAACAGTAACTTTTTGGTCATCATTAGGTATGATTGGTGGCTTTGGTACTCTCTCCTTCTGCATTGTTTCTTTTCATGTTGTAGTTTCTGCTACTATAGAAGATGAAAAAGCAACTTTGGTTGCTCCTTTTGGTGAAGCCTCTTTATCTTTTTGGGCTTGACTTTCTGCCATCTTCTTTCTTTGGGTCGTCTCTACCATCTACAAGATTGAAGTTGCCCTGGGTTTCAGATCTAGTTTCGCAGTCATCTCTGTGGCGCGGTGCTGGATTTCTAGTGCAGCTTTCGGAGTGATCTCTTTGGCCACTTATGCTTCATTTACTATTGTACCTTTTGTTTTTGCACTTGTTTATTTTGTTGTTGTTTTTGTTGTTGCTTTAGTTGTTGTTTGTGGTTTCTTTGTAATGTTTGACCTTAGTTCATTTGGTGACCTTCATCTTCCTGTATTTGAGGGTGGTCATGATTAGGTTTTTTTTTGTACTGTTGTTCTTAGTTTAATGCTTTTCGAAAGGAAAAAAAAATACACATCATACACAAGTTCTTTTTTTTTCTAAGTTCCTTTTTTTTTTCCATACTTTGTACACAAGTACTTTATGGATAGGAAAAAAGCACTTTAATATTACCTACCTTTTGTGGTGTTCAAAAATGCTATTATATTTGCTATCTCTGAATTACTTTAAAGAGGTTTTGAAAAAATAAAAAAGAAAACTTCTCATTTTTAACAATTCTAGGGTTTTGTCATGTGCAATTTCTCACTCTTATTTGCACATCTCTAAAAACTACAATGGCAACATTATTGGAGCTTCCATATTTATTAGGAAAATTCTATGATATATCTTAAGAGTGGTTTTTGAAGTTACTGCATATTGGACCTACTTGTAATATTTTAGGACCAAATAACTACACTGTAATACTAAATTATGATGTATGGTACAATCAAAATTACTATTATGTATCACGGAAGATCACATGTTATTATTGGGCTGCAATTAAGTATAGTTACTTATGTCTAATCTATATAATAACCCACAAAGAACTTTATGGACAAACAAATTGATCCAAGGGTCTTAATTAAATTCATCTCCATCTGACAAATTGCATCATAGCCGTCCATTAATTTGGGACACTTTAGACCGTTGGATCAAATCCTACGGTTTACACTCATTCTCCCTCTGCTCTCTACCAGTTTCACTCTGACACACACACAATACCCAATATGTCTCTCTCTCAAACTGATCTGCTTTTGAATTTCAAACTGATCCTACTCACACAAACTCTCTCTACACTCTCACATGCCCATGCACAGCCCTCTCTTTCTAACCCAACTCTTTCTTCTTCTTTTTCTTCTCTCTCCCACCACTGTTGGCGACTCGGCGTGATCTCATTGTCTCCGTGTCGCCTCACCGATAATCTCTATATATATATATATATCTTAACTTCTCTACAGCAAAGAGAAATTGATCATCTCTCTGCTCGGTTTGGTCGGGTTTTTTTGGGTGTTTCGGTCAGTCAGTTCAGTTTCGTTCGTTGACTATACTTTTGAAAACTGACCAAATAGCCTCAGATTGGTCGGTTCAGTCCGCGGTTTTTTGTGAACAGCCCTAGCTTCAATACTGTTTGAGGACTTCTAATTAGGGTTCATCCCTATTTACTTAACACAATCGTATGATCACTATTTTCGTACACCGTACTTATAGGGATAAGTTTGGTATACATGCTTGGTCTTCGTACAAAGCCCCTGACATACTTGATCAATAGTACCACAATGATGATGCTATCAATATTTTCTGCCAAACAGTATTGTGCCTAGCTTATGTCCTACAAATGCTACTTTAGAGCAACTGTACTGGAAATGTTAAAGGATGGGTTTATGTCATAAATAACTCCAATAATGGTCCACCACGTGTATATGTTAAGCATAGTCTGACACAAACATATAAAACACACAAACTGTTTATACATTGGATGTGTTAAAGTTGTTAACAACTCAAATGCAACGGTAAAAAATTCAAATGGTTCAAAAAAAAAAAAAAGCACCAACGGTCACTTTGACATTTTTAATTAATATTTTTAATTATAAATAGGCATATACCTCCACTTACAACAAAAACAAATTATTTATTTCTTTTTCATATCACCAATTGCATTTATTTTTCAACTGACCTTCATCTTAAATTTGAGATACTTCATGGCTTCATCATCGTAGCTAATTGCCATGAATGAGTCCCATTCTACTACATCTTCGAGTTCATTAAACAACACGAGTTCATCTGATGAAGAGAATGAGACAGTTTCTCAGCGTTCTAATAAATGGTTGCAAAAGATGATGTGTTTGCTGCCGCTGCAAATTCTAGCAATGCAATCTCAACCAGCTGTGAGACGATATATCAAGCGTGATCGAGAGGGAAGCCATCAACAGATATGGAGGGATTATTTTGCTGAGAGTTGTACTTATCCTGATGATTACTTTCGTAGACGATTTCGAATGCGGCGAGAGTTATTTCTTCGCATTTTGAAGGATGTAGAACTGCACGACACATACTTCGTTCAAAAGAAAAACTGTCGTGGTCGCTTTGGGTGCTCCGCCATACAAAAGATGACCGCTACGATACGTATACTTGCATATGGATTATCAGCAGATCTCTGTGATGAATACATTAAGATTGGTGAGACTACTGCCATCAAGAGCTTGAAGCATTTTTGTAATGCTGTTATTGAATTGTATGAAGCACAATACTTGTGTGCACCAAATGAGGAGGACATTGTTCGTCTTCTTTTGGAAGGAAATGATAGAGGGTTTCCAGGTATGCTCGGCTCTTTAGATTGCATGCATTGGGAATGGAAGAATTTTCCCACAGCATGGCATGGTACTCATAGGGGTCGTAGCCATAAACCTACTCTCATTCTGGAGGCAATTGCATCAAAAGATCTGTGGATTTGGCATGCTTTTTTTGGTATGGCAGGTTCACATAATGATGTAAATGTCCTCGACCACTCCCCATTATTTGACAATCTCATTTATGGTAGAATGCCTCCAGTTAACTACGAGGTAAATGAGAGTCAATACACAATGGGGTATTACTTAACCGACAATATATACCCTCACTGGGCAACTCTGATGCAAACCATCTCGCACCCAACAACGCCAAAAGAGAGTTTGTTTGCTAAAAACAAGAGGCTGCTACGAAGGATGTAGAACGAGCATTTGGTGTGTTACAGATAAAGTGGGGTATAACGCAAGGACCTGTCCGTTATTGGAAAAAAGAGAACCTTTGCAAGATAATGAAAACTTGTATCATCCTACATAATATGACCATTAAAGACGAGCGTGACACCGGCCTTGCAGTATGGAGACCATTGCCTGAGGAGACTATCTCCCATCCTGATTATGTTAGAAACCTATCAACTTTAGCAGCTTTTATCTCTGCTCGCCTAGATAGGATTCGTAACCGTGAAATAAATACAATGTTAAGGTCTGATCTTATCAATCATTTGTAGAACCAGTTCGGGGATGAAGTTATTTAAAATGCTTTTGAATTGTTGAGCTTTTAATCTTTTGTATTAAAGCATTACCTATTAAAGCATGTAATACCCTGTATTTTCTGTAATGTGTTATTATCAATCTTTTGAATTGTTGAGTTTTTAATCTCATGCTTTGCTTCAAATCAATAAAAAAAAAAATTAAACTGTTACATTACCTATTAAAGCATTACATATTACATATAAATAAATGAAAAAACTAAACCCCACTATCACTTGAACCATCTCCGAAGCACCCTTGCCTTCCACGGGCCAAAATTGACCTTTGTTGTTGGATGATCCAAGCCTTCCCTTCTTCAGTAGGAACCAAATTTGGATCAGTCATCATAATCTCCTTCTCCCACCTCATTCGTTCTTGCTCTTGCTTTGCTACAATCTTCATTTTCTCGGTCTCAAGTTTAGCTGCAATCCTCATTCGTTCTTGCTCTTGCTTTGCTACAATCTTCAGTTGTTCTCTTTCACGTGCCGTGATGAAGTCTTTTTCAGCAATTTCCTTTTGTTCATTTCTCAAATTGCCAAATTATGCAACTATTAAATTCATAGCATCATCATTCTTTTTTCGACTAGCGTTTTTCATTGTTTTTCTTCCCGGGGGTCGTAGTAGATCATGCGCACCTTGGTTGAATGGTGAATCATCATCATTATGGTTACTCAAACCAGGTGTCGTTCCCGGAGTAGATGGATTAGTGGCCGGAGTAGACGGATTGGACGAATGTTCAACTTCATCATCTTCCAAATTTATCTCAGTCCTCTTCCTTTGAGCAATTTTTTGCTTTTTATGTTCTTGATCTTTGGTATAGTTATACCATTTTGTGTTGTCTTTCAAAAGTAGCCAGCAACCGTCCCACTTAAAGTGGTGCTTTTCTTTCTTATAATATAGTTGTTTTGTTGCACCAATCTAAAGAATTTTTTTTAATAATAATAAAATAAAATATTAAAAGAAGAAGAAAAGAAAAATAAAGAAAATAACTAAATGAGGACTTTATAAAAAGAAAAAAAAATGTCAATTAAATAACTTACTACATCTTCAGCATTAGCGCCACTGGCCTAGGAGAACTCTCAATCATGCGCACATATCCAGAATATTTGTTCAAGTGAGATTGAATAAGTGACAAACGGTTCATTAAAGCAGTGCTAACTCTATTATTTTCGCACCCCAATATGATGTTAAACTCATCACTGATTCGATCTCATAACCTTGTTCTTTGTTGATCTGCACCCGTGACTGCATCTTTTGAGACACGTATCCATGCTTTACGCAATGCTTCATCTTCTTCTTTAGTCCAATTGGGATTTCGTTCCTTTTGTTGTGCTTGCATATTCTTCTTTTTTGTGTGTTGTGGGAGGTTGTGGATCATTAGTTTGGGAAGGTTGATTGGACAGTGTAACAACCCATATTTTCTACGTGCTTTTAGTAATTTTTATTTTATTATTTTCAAGTATTAGACATTAACTATGTGTATGTATCTTAATGACACCTAAAAAAATGTTGGAGTAGCGTGTACGGGTCGTTAGTATGTTAAGTAGTGTGCTAAACATAGAAATTTAGTGCCCGGGCTCATGGGTATCCATTGGGCTAATCATTTGTCACTTTAGAATGCATTTTCGGGCCCATATAAAGCCTTTTTGTGAGACCCTTTGACAAAAAACGGGATTTGTATATTTGTGTGTGTTTTATTGACATGTGTTGTGTGTGTAGTGTACATATATACTTATATTAAAAATCCTAGCCCCCATATTAAAACAAAAATGGAAGAGAAGAAAAGAGAGAACAGACGTTTTTGTGTGTGTGTGTGTGTGTGTGTGTGAGAGAGAGAGAGAGAGAGAGAGAGAGAGAGAGAGAGAGAGAGAAGAAAAAGAAGAAGAAGAAAAGGGAGAAGAAATGAGAAGGGTCTCGGGTTCGTGGTCACGTGTGGAATCGCGGGGTGTTCGTGGTTGTCGATTTTTTATCAACTAGGTGAGTTAAAATTTATATTTGGGTATATATATATACACGTATGTATATATATGTGCAAGAGAATCCAATTATTTCTTGTTAATGTTGTGGTTGGTGTTAAATTGTGTGTTGATCCCCATTCGTTATTATTGAATGATATAAATATTTATTTTTCTTCATGTGATTTTATGAATGTAATCTCGGTGTACTTGGATAGATCATGTGGATAGTTAATTTGATGAATACACAAAGGGGAATTATTTTGATAATGAATAAATAATAGAAAATTCGTTTTATTTTTATTTTAACAGTGGCAGAAGCTTTGGAAAAATATTATAAAACCATGGCTTAGATTTATGGAATTCTGTTTCCGCGGGCCTGTAGGAAACGCGATTCTGCACACTTTTCGTCTAATGGTATTTTTCATGATTCTGCACCGTTTGGGCAGAAATTGAATATTTCAGTAGCAGTTTTTAGTATATTAAAATGTACGAAATTAGAGAAATATGATTCGTTGTGTTTTTTTTTTTATTCGTTCGTATGACTTAACGAAAATTACTTAGAGATGCATGAATTCTCATATAATGTTGAGCTATAAAAAAAATGGGTGATAGTCATTAACGTTGAGTCCGATGAAAATATTGTGGAACGATTGTTATAATACTTTACGATATGAGAATTTGAATTTTATTATGGGTTTCATGTAGGCTAATTTTGAATGTTGGGTTGAGGTTATTGTACCTGAAATAATTGACCTTATTTTATGGTCATTTTGATAAAAAGGAGTAAATTATATACATTGAATAGTATATTGGGGATCTTGTAATTGATTTGAAATTTTTTAGGGAGGATTGTTATGGGTTAATTGATAAAATCCTTTTATTGTAAGAAATTGGAATGCATCTAAAAGTTAGAGATGTGATTAGACTATGATGAGACGAAATTATGTGATAAACGTGAAATTCACAATTTTTGGGATAATACAAATGATAAGTGATAATCGCAACATAATTCGTTAGTGTTCACTACTCCCCGTTGTTGCGTAATTGTTTTTGGTAGCTCGCACTCTTTTGCCAGTGGCTTCGTGATCAAGTTGGCTTAAGACTTGTTGCGTGTACTTTTGCCAGTGGCTTCGTGATCAAGCTGGCCTAAGCCTTATGCTCGACTTATATTGTATAGACGTCTAGGCATATTGGCCGGCCTTCCGTTGTGTATACCGGGTTTGGTTGATTACCAACCAAACTAGCACCGGAGTGGATGTTGGTAGTATGTCCGGGCACACATGGGATATATGTGTGGGATGTACCATGGAGGGTGGCCAAGTGGTGAAGCTAGGGAATGCAAAGATAAATTTAAGGCTAATAAGTAATGAATATGGATTATTTCATAAAACTGATAAGCGTGAAATAATGAATGCGACGTTTGAGTTAGAATGTGGACGGTTTGTATACGGAATTGTTTGCTTGGTTTGTGATCATTCAATTTGCAGGATGGTGGGCCCACTAATATTTTACAGGTTTGGCTCACCATAAGTAGATGGGTAAGTATGAAATCGTAGTAGCTTTGGGTTTTGGGCAAGAAACTACTTGCCACCACATAAATGGAACTACCCTTTTGTCCAAATATGTGTGTGGAACTACCTGTCTTGGCCCAATTGTGTTGTAATGTGGTTTGTAGTCTACGGGTTCAGGTTGGAGCCCTCAGATTTTGTTATTTTTGTTTAACTCATACAAGTCGTGTGACTGACCCTGTCACGCCCCGATGTAGCATAAATATGGAAAGCGTTTAATTTCCTTTATGGACCCGTAGGTCGCGACAGTTTGAAGGATCGATTCCGTCCCAAACGTCGAACAACAAGAATCAGAGTAGAGCAATCAAAGCTTACAAATATTTTTCTAACTTAATAAGTATTACAGCACGGGTCATCTAAAGGCACAGACCGCCTTGAAACAAAACAATAACTTAATGTCTATTACAGTCATCCTTATTACAAACCAGTTCATAACTTAAAACATATAACTCAAAGTGTGCAATGACATTAACAGTTTCTCTTCCAAAAGCAGCCGCTCTCAATTAGCATAGTCATAAGGCTCAGCATAGTCGTAACCTGAAAAGCCTGAACACGAATGTCCAGGACGCATCAACGCCGTCAGCTTCGAGAAGTTGGTGAGTATTAAAAACATAACTTTGAATGTAAAACATACCCATTTACCTTTTTCCATTTTCAATTTCGTAAAATCAATAGCTTGACCATAGAGAAAATTCGATTTATAAACCAACGAGGATTATATATTCAAAGTTGTTAATTTATAAAGCATATGATTGTGCATGAGACAATGCAACAAACTCATCTTACCGACTCTTTTCTCTCGACAGACACAACAACCCACTATCTCACTCCAGTATCTTTGAAACACTAAGGTAGCCACACTTTAGCAATGGGGTGCCAGGGAATGTCCAGTTTGCCTCACACTTTGGTCCGGGGTACCAGGGAGTGTCCAATGCCTCACACTTTGAATACCTAAACCGCCATGCAAATACCGGAGGAACCCTCACGCAGTATCCAGACTCGGGTATCAGGGAGTGTCCGTAGGCCACACTTTAGCACTACCATGGGTGCCAGGGAATGTCCAAGTTCGGCGTCACACACTTTAACCCTACCATGGGCGTCAGGGAGTGTCCAATTTTGCCACCATCGCATTTCAAAGACACTCTCACCGCAATCTCAACCACAACACACTTTGGTACACAATTACCAGGGAGTGTCCACAACACAATCTCAACCGCAATCTCACTCTCAATCTCATACTCTTTTCCACACTGACTACCACACCCCATGCATGTACAACTGACTCCACATGTATGTCATGAAACCTTAATAAATATAAAGTACTGGGAATGATAACCATGGATATACGAGAAAAAATCAAATCTTATGTGAAACAACCAGTGAATTCATCAAAGAATACTTTAATCTACTTTTATCGCTACTAGAACACAAGTGTATCTACTTTGAAGCAATGCCCTAAAAATGAGTTATAATTTTTGTACATGAATTATATACCAAAAGAAAGGTCTTTGAGTCTAGTTTCCAACGCTTCAAACCGTGCGCATTTTCGAGTTTTCTAGAGGAAGTTATGGCCGTTTTAGTAAAAGTCGTCAGTGCTGAAAAAGTGCCAATCGATTGGAAAAAGTGCCAATCGATTGGTAATCATGCCAATCGATTGGTAATCATACGAATCGATTGGTAAACATGCCAATCGATTGGTAACAGCAGTTTCTCCCCTGTTACGAATTTAGAGCCTGTTTTTGACCCATTTCTGAATTCTGCTTCAACCAAGACATGTAATACATGGATTTCTTCGTTTTTCCGCAAGGATTAAGGATACGCGATCGGTTTTAACTAATTTCAATCGTAGCTCTCGGATTTCATGTAAAACCGAGAGGTAATAAAACTTTAAATCAATGATACGTCACGATACGGATGAATTAAGCCGTAGTATTCGAACCACAGCTTAATGGGACTAAGATCTTTCATTCCCAATTCACAGAATTGATTTTGGTTAAGTTTGAAAAATTACCATTTTTGAGCTTCAAGCTTTCATACGAAAATTAACAATGGTGTTCTTCAAATTAGACTAAACTAACAGTAAATAAATATGAGATTACATTCCAAGTGAGTTTAGAATACTCACTGTGATTAAGAGAGCAAAGATTGTTGAGAAAGAAATAGCAATAATAAGAATCAAACCAAAGCTTGGCTATGGAAGTCTTCAAGTTCTCTCTCTACAATATTTTGTATAGTTCTCTGTTTTTCTCTCTAAAACTCTCTGTATTTCTTGTATGAATGAGCAGGAAGTGAGTTATGTGTGTGTCTATATAGAAAAACAAACTTGGAAATCTTGGAGGCCAAGTACATTCTCAATCACTCTACAAATTAATTTGTTTTTCAAATTTTCTAATTCATAATAAACTCAGCATATATATATATATACGTATACACAGAATATATGATCTCTTCAGTTAAGCTAAGGGTCATGTATAGATTCCTAGGGGCCAAATTTGTGTTGTTTGGGTAAATCAACTTAAGGCACTAAATTAACACACACCAAATAAGCAACACCAAACAAAGCCCTATCAAATGATTAGTTACCATAAATGGAAATAAAGCATGTGTCACTTCCAGCTTTACGTCACTTCCAAAATCTGTGGAATCCCCACACGGCGCGGACAGTTTTGAACATAAACTGGTATTTTCGTGGTGCGGTGATCACCACAAAAATACAGAAAATTCATTTTAACGTAAGAATTGATTTTCTGGTTTTATAAAAATACTGCTTGAGTTAAAAGAAAATATTTCCACCGTTTTGAAATACAGTTTTAAAATCCAACACAGGTATTGCTAAATTTTACAAAATTACAGTTTGACCCCAAAAGAATTTCTATATGAGTTTAGACAAGAAATTTAGATTCCAAACATGAGAACTATATTTAAACTAAAAGCAGACAACACTAAATGAATTTAATTATGTTAATGGAAATACAAATTAAATATGGACATACTGAAATTAATAATTAAGTGAAATGCAGGTTGTTACAGACCCGAGTGTGTTATGCATTCGGGTGCGTTTCTGTTTGAAACGTAGTTGGATGACATGTGCAGGATATTGCTTTTGATGATGTGACCGTTGTGCTTGGCTGTGGAGTCTTTGGGCATTGGAACGTTGTAGTTGCTCTGACCATCGGATGTATAGACTTTATTTTTTTTTTCTGAACTTTGTAAGAAATTTTATTTAACGAACTTTGTATTCCTTTTGTAATATAAAATTGTATTATATTTGTAATGGAATATTATTTCTTTTATAATGAAATGGAGGATTGGGAATATAAGTTTAATAATACAGAATTTTTATATTAACACAGGATTATATGTCCTTATTTAATGAGTATGAAATTTTATTTTCAAATAAATTATCTATTAGTCTGTGTGAGGGTGTCACTCTCGGGGTTTTGGAAATTGAATATTAGTCTAGATACATGCGCGCTCTGGATTAAATATTTGGTTGTCCAAAAATCGGGATGTGACAGACAGGAATTGAGATTGGTCAAAACAAAATTGAGGATTGAATACAGCAAGTGGGTATTGTAGATTGAATGGATATTGCTGTGAAAATGTCTGAGAATCATATTGCGATGGTTGGGAATGTGATTGAGAGTCAAATTGAGGTGATGTTTGGTAGTTAAAATGTGGATTGAATTGAATTGAATGTTAAAAAATGGAGGGCGATGATCCATGGTACGAGTTGAGCTGAATAATGTGGAAAACTACTAAAAATAAACTTGAGAGTAAAAAAAAATGAGAATGAAATTGAGAATTTATAGGAAATTTTTAGTGATTATACAAAATATAATAAAGTGTAACGGTTAAAAATATAACCGTTGTGTTCAAAATGGTGCATCTCACATTTTTTAGCTAGCCGTTGATAATCCTTGCATTATTTAAATAGTATTTTGGCCATGTCACCTATTAAGTTGGTGGCTAAATTTAACACTGAGTAAAATTCTGACATGTGGGATCCATCATTAACATTAGTGATAACATAGCCACTGCAATCCCCACTTTTACTCCTTAACTAACTTATGACACAAGCTGGGCTTTTAACATTTCCAGTACAGTTGCTCTAACATAAGTGATAGAGTAGTGCTACATACACACACTTTTTGACACACAGTTTTAAATGCATGTACCTTGTGCTATATAAGTGGTGCACAGAAAAGTGTGAAAAATTCAAACAGCACAAAGTACATGTGTTTAAAGCATAGTGTGTCAAAAAGTGTGTGTACAAAACATTTCCCTTAGTGATAACACATCCACTGCAATCCCCACTTTTACTCCTTAACTAACTTATGACACAAACTGGGCTTTTAACATTTCCAGGACAGTTGCTCTTAGAAAATAATAGATCCAAACAATATTCACGTAGACAATACTTTCTTAAATGGACCAATAAAATTCTAAAACAACCAAATGTTGTCTTCTTGTCATATGTTAAGTTTAAAATTAACATTTTATCATCACATCAAATAAGAAGTGAGAAAACTTTGTATAATAAGACCATTTCCAACCAAAGTAGGAAAACAAAGTAGGAAATGTGAGCTAGTAAAAATGTATGTTGATACTTCAAACTTGAAGGGACAATCGTGATCTTGTGTGATATAGCTATAGAGTAATTAATGCTATGCTTTTCAATTTTTTTTCCCCCAAAAAGTGTTTCTCAACACATATGGCAGTGTATGGGTCCCTCTTCATTAATGGTAAGACCACTTCAACATCAACCAATCAAAATTAACTAGACCACTGTCATATATGTTAGAAAATACTTTTGGAAAAAAAAAATTTTGAAAAGCAAAGCATTATTACTCATAGCTATATGGCCGTAAAATTACATTTTATTTTGCAAATTTAGTGGAGGCCAATGTATTTCACACAATTTTCTCTTTGAGGGAAGTTGTTATCCTTATGACCATAAAACTTTGTAATTGGTTTCATTACAACCATCTCACTAAGAAAGTTGTTATTGATCTTATTGACCATAAAACTTTGTAATTGGTTTAATTTCAACCATCTCACTAAGAAATTTAGGTAATTAAGTTAACGAAACGTTCTTTTCTTCTTCTTTTTTTAAAAGAATTTCTTTCTGATTGATAGCACAAAGAATTAAAGTTTTGACCTTAATTTATATGAAGACACCATTACTACAATTTTTAAGCACAATTTCGACATTCATTATTAAATTTTGGTTGCTCAACCGTGTCAAGAGATGAGTTTACACGTAATAAACAAGTTACAAACAAAAAAAAAGGAAAGAAAAGAAAAGAAGAAGATACAAATCTCTTCTTTAATTAAAAAAAACAAGAAACAAAAAATCCTCGCATGCCTAATGAGTAAACAGTTTAGGTACCTAAAACTATTTTATTTATTTATTATATTTCTATTTTTTATGTTGTTGATAATCAAGATAAACCTATATGTTTATAGAAAGCTAAAAGGCCCAATTATATGAAATTAACATCAAATCAAGAGAAAAATATATAAGAGGAAAAATCGCTATAAATCAAACCAAATTAAGGTACTATTCGAAGTGATCGACTGACACTCACTCCCTCTAACTTTAAGCACACTAATTTCAAACCACATTCTCTCTATAATTAGAAAGGAAAAAAAAAATTCATAATAGATCCAAAGAACATGATACATAGAAGATCAATCATAACTTACATAGGACAACAAACATAAATACAAGATCATAGACTAAAGAAGAAAGAAGACATAACAAATTAATCAGAATGTCAAGAATTCCTCTGGCCCTAAAGAGGATATTCCACTTATTCCCATACTAATCCTCAATTACTTCCATACCAACACGGTCAAGTGTCATATCTACAACACCCCAGCCAATGGGGCAGAGTCAACGATACTGGTAGTGGTCGTGCGCGTTGACTTTATATTCACGCCCAAACTTTTCCTCCTAACCTCATCAACAAAGGCTTCCATATTCTGGTCGGAGGAGCCACCATTCGCCACCGCCTCCTCTGCCGCGTTCTTCCACCTCAATGCGTTCTCTCTTATCTCGGTCGCCTTCGGGCCGCCGGTCGCCTCCCGAAGGCAATTCTCAACCTCGTCCCTCGGAATTACTCTATTATCGGCCTCTCCTCTGCACATTCTAATCCCAACCTTAAACACATCGACCAAATAAAAGGCGTCGGTCACCTGATCGCCCCATTGTGGGAATGCCAGGATCGGCACGCCACTTGAGAGAGCCTCCATCGACGAGTTCCAACCGCAGTGGGTCAGGAAGCAAGCGACAGATTGGTGGGCCAACACTTGTTCTTGTGGGCTCCACTGCACGACCTTGCCTCGATCCCCGGCCGATTCTAAAAACCCATTGGGCAGAACCTGTGGTTCAATGCCCAGCTGGGCCACGTCCTTGATCGGCGGCCTCATAACCCACAAAAATGAGACATCGGATTTCAAAAGCCCGAAAGCAATTTCGTCGATCTGTTCTTGTTTCAACATCACGACGCTGCCAAATGAGATGTACACGACCGATTTGGGCGGTTTCGAGTCGAGCCACTCGATGCAATTATCGGCCTTCATGAAATCGCCTTTGACTGCCGAGTTAAGTGCTTTTGGGTTTTTAAATAATGGCCCAATGGGCTTGATCGGGCAAATAACGGACATGTATTCAATGATTTCGGGCTCGAGTTCTTGAAAAGTCTCCATTAATATGCAAAATGGCTTTGATAAATTTTTGTATTGACCCAAAATTGCCCTTCTCAAAAATGGGTACGGAGTGGTAGGGTGCAAGAAGCTAGGGACTTCGTCGTATTTTAATAGGGGCATGCACGGTAATTTAACATCAATCTTGGGCTCCGTTTCGCTAGGAAATGGTATTATGCCATGGTAATAATGGTAATAGGCCGAAAAACAAGCGCATGATTGGACCCAAAGCATCGCACTTGGGAGTCCGAGGCTTTTGGCCACATCAGAGACCCAAGGAATGAATGGGTTGTTGATTAGACATGAAACGGGCCGACCATGGGCAGCGTGGTCTTGGAGCATCCGTGGGAGTAAGTCTTTGCCAACGAGCTCAAGTTGGATCATGTACTTGTCTATGTCGTTGCGATTGGGCTCATCCTCGGCCCAACCGTCTTCGAAGAACTCGAACCTGATCCAACCGTCGCCCACCGGAGTGGACTCGTTGGAGATATTACTCGCCTTTCGCATTTGTTTTCCGATAATCTCTGGCGCCGCGAACGTCACAAGAAGGCCTTTTGAGGCTAGGCGCTTGCCTAGCCTAAGTAGAGGGTTGACATGGCCTTGGCCCGGAAAGGAGACAAGAAAGACATGAATAACGGATTCGGAGCCCATTGTTAATTTGTTTGCTTTGTGGAGAGAGAAGTTGGATTTTTTAAGTGAGAGAGAGAGAGAGTACTCTGTAATAAGGTTCCTTTTTCGACTATTACAAGTGAGAGTGGATGTGATGTATTAGATGCAAGAAATTGGCAAGGGACTTGGATATATTTATATTATTTGGAAAAAGTGTTTGTATTCAATTTTTATTATTATTTTGTTGGTTAAATGGGCCTAATGATTACTTGACAGTTTAATTGGTTAATTAACCATGCAAAAGCAAAGTTGATAAGTATATGAAACAGCAGACAGAGAGAGAGACGCCAGCGTAGATTGGGGGAAAGTTCTACTTGGACCACCATGTACGTCATTACCAAAACAAATGATTAGAGAATTATAGTAGTAACCCAAATATTCAATGACGCACATGTAATTTATTTGTTTTTAGTATCCAACTTTGTAACATAAAATTGGATCATGAGGACGGCTATCGATACTCTTCCTGATGTGCGTCGTGTCTTACTTGTATACCAAATGTTAATAACCCTAAAAGGTCATGGCCATGGAGCAGAGGGGTGGTCAGAAGAGGACCCAGGATTTTTTGTCAGGGGGCCTAAATTATACGGGGGTTCAGGGGCAGCGTTCCGGAGGCGAATTTTTTTAGATCTACTTATACACAATTATGTATAAAATTGGTTTAACACCCCTAGTTTGGGGGTAAATCATGTAATTTTAGGGGGTCTATTTCTAAAACTTGTAATATATTACATGTAAATCTAGAATTTTCAAAAGTTCAGAGGGGCTTGTGTCTAAAACCTATAAAATATTGCATGTAAATTTAAAATTTTTAAAAATTCAAGAGGGGCCTGTGTGAATTTTAGAAGGGCCTATTTGTAAAATTTGTAAAATATTATATGTAATTCTATAATTTCTGAAAGTTCAGGGGAGGCCTGTGCCACCCCTCACTTGTATGTAGGGGTGGCAATCGGGTCGTGTCGGGTCATAATCGTGTCGGGTCATTATCGTGTCGGGTCATTGTCGTGTCGGGTTATAATCGTGTCATTCTTAACGTGTCATAATCGTGTCGGGTTATAATCGTGCCGGGTCATATACGGGTCACCCGTTTAACCCGTCTAACCCGTGTAGGGTGTCATCGGTTCGGTTCAGTTCGATTCGGATCGGATCGATTTTTTATTTTCGATTTTTTTTTTTTCATGTTTTGAAAACCAACCGAAGTGGTCGGTTCGATCTATTTTGCCAATTTTGGCGATCAGATCAATTTTTTAGTTGTAAGTAATTTAAGAAACCCAATCGGTTAGCTCGGTTCGGCTATTCGAAATAAGCTTACAGCCCTACTAAGAACACAAACAAGTCTTCCATCAAATGTATCAATTATTAACACGTACATCTTAAATACCAAAATACTACAAATATAGCAATATCTAACTATTATAAATTTAACACCCAAGCACATCCACACAAACTGAATAAGAAGAAATATTGTTTTTACTAACAGTATAAAAAAATTTCTTCACTTGCCATCCATCAAAAATCAAGATTAACAGTTGTATTTATCTAATTGACTAATTTGTCTCCCTCCCAATCCAGCAATCCTAGCGGGCTTCCTCCCTTTTTTTTCTTTCTTTTTTTATTTTTTATTATTATTTTTTATGCAATGCTTGATGCATGAATGCTTTCAGGCTCCAACTTCCTTCGTCCCTTATTAGTTATTAATTATAATTTTTTTATTACATTAGTTATTAATTACTATTATATATAAATTTACTTGTTTGGTAAGTTTGTAACTACTCACTTTTGTCTAACAAAAAAAAAAACAATTTTAGTTTATGTATATTTATATATTTTTAAAAAAAAAATTTCTCTTATAAATAAATAATAATAATTTTAAAAAAATATTTTTATATTACTTTATTTTAGACTGCTAGATTATTAAAAAATATTTTTAAAACAAAAAAAAATGCCCCAACTGCACTTAAATACTTAATCGGGTCAAACGGGTTAGACGGGTTGACCCGCTTCAACCCGTTTATTAATCGTGTCAAACGGGTCGACTCGTTTATGACCCGTGCCCTTATACGGGTCACCCAAACCCGTTTATTTTCGTGTCGGGTCGTGTCGGGTTGCCGTGTCGTGTCGAAAATTGCCACCCCTACTTGTATGTAGGTCCGCCAGTGGGGGTGGTTCCATGTCATATAAATAAATAAATAAAAACAAATATATATATATATATATTGTTCATGATGCGTGAAAATGGTTTTCCGCGACAGTGGCGATGGTCAGTGCGGTGGTTGCGACGGGGATGGGGTGCCCATGGTGATGGTGTTAGCAACAGTGGGACGACGGTCAAGGCGGTCTATGGTGGTGGAAGAAATCTTGGATGCAACAGTTCTAAGGAAGGGTGATGTGGTAATATCTCAAACAATCATAACCCTTTATCTATTAATTTGTCCCTCCTATTTTTAGGAGAATCTCAGTCCACATAAATAAAAATAGTTTTTAGCTAGTGACTTGATAGATAGTGACGTGATATACCCATTATAACCAATATTTACTCGTGGTGGTGGTAGTGGCCCCCTCTTTGTTTTAAAATTCAAAGTGGTCAAAATCTGAGAAGTGAGAACAAATTTGGGCTTTGAATTGACACCGAATAATAGTTCAAAATGAAATGTTAAACCTTGTATCATTTCGTATAAATTTTCCTCTTATTTAGAATGAATTTTGGAAGTCTTTAAGTCTAAGTTAAATACTCATTAAAACCTAATCTAGGAAAAATGGTCCCAGAGTAATACTTGGAGTTGGGACACAACCATTCACACAACTTTTTCTATACAATCCAATAAATGTGTCTATCTCTCTCATGTGATGTCAGTGGACCCCGCAGTGACACTGGAGTGACATTTATTGGGTTGTATAGAAAAAATTGTGTGAATAATTATGTCTTAAGTATTACTCATGCTCCCATATGTGTAGTGGTAGTATGAAACAAATGCCTGGTAATATGAGTATCATAATGTCAAGGGTGGAGTTAAGAAAATTTTTTTGGGGCTGAGGAAGTTTTATAGAGGTTCGGGGACAATGTCTCCAAAAAAAAATAAATAACAACAACAACAATAATAATAATAATAATAATAAATAATTAAATAAATAAAATTAGGGTCTATTTATACATATTTGAAAATGAGATATGGCGTCAAATTAAGTCTATTTAAGAATAATATTATCTTTTTGGGGTAATATTTAATATTTATATATTTGGAGGTCTATTTATCAACAAGATATGGTGTCAAGTTGGGGTTGAAACACTTAATTGGGATGAATTAGACTACATTTGGGCAATAATATCACATCTACTAAAAAAATCTCAAATTTTTTAATATACTAGACTACATTTGGGCTAAAATATTACATGTAATAAACGATTTTATTTTCCAAATTTAGAAAGATCTAGACTACATTTGAATTAAAATAACACGTAGTAAAAAAAAAATTTCCACATTTTGGGCAGCCATCCCCAGCCCTGCCTAACTTTCTGCCCTTGCATTATGGGTTTGGTTTGCTATTCACATATAATATAAACAACGTACGTTGGAGTTCATTTGAAAACAATGTTGTCCTTACTTAATTCTTTTCTCTAATAGATGCCGTGTGAAATCACACCACACCACATCACAATATTCACATTCTAATTAACTTCTTTTGTACTCCAAGTCTCCATGAATTGGAGCTATAGAAAGTTCAGAGTTCAAGTTTTACCAAAGAGTTCAATCCATTAGACTAATTTTCTATTGTAGTGATGTGAGTATTCCAACAATCAGATACACATATACATATATGTATATGTTTAGATACAAATACACAAATATTTAACAACCAGATCTAGTCAATCACGCATCGCTTGATCCAAGTATAATGGCAAGATCTTAGTCCATTTTGGCCAAAGTAATAAGTTAGGGTCACTTTCCGTCTAAACTTATATCTCTCTCTATTATTTTTTTTTTATTGTTCTCCTAAGCAAGGCCTTTTTTAGGCGACCATTTAAAGACGGGCTTAAGACCAAGGTCGGCTTATTACTTCAAGAGAATTCAGGGGCGAAGACATAATAATAATAATAATAATAATAAATAAATAAAAATTTACATCGATTTATACATATTTGCAGGTAGGAGTTTGTATATATTGTGAATTTGTGATCGTCTTCTCCCTAAATCCCTTTGTGATTTCGCATGCATTTATATTTGTTATTTAAATTTTTATTTTTATTTTTATAATAATAATAAGGATGGGATTCGTCATGGGCCATGGGCCGGGCTCACACCATATATTAAGGATACTTACCTTTGTCCAAACCCGTCCCGACCCATGGCGGGTCTGAAGCAGATTGCCCAAGCCCGGTCCTAAACAACAACTCAAAGCCTGAGCCCAGGCCGGGCCAAGCCCATGACTACCTTATTTATTTATTTAATAGGTGATGCTAATGCCAAAGCACAATGTGCACTAATGCCAAAGCACAAAGTGACACTTTGTGCTTTGGCATTAGTGCACATTGTGCTTTGGCATTAGCACTAGCCTATTTAATTACTTCTTTTTTTTTTAGTAAGTATGGCTCCGCCTAATGAGGAGTTCATTGCTAGCAAGTGCATATGATTTGAAAGAGATCAAACTAGCACACTATTGGAGTTTCTATTAATTTTTTCTTAGCAAAGTTTCTATTACGCAGTAGAATTTAAGAAATCGAACTTGCCACAACTTCTCACGAATAATGTTGAGAAAGATTGTTAAAGACATAATATTCCCAAAAATGCAAAAACATCTTTTGTGAGAATAGATATATTTTGAATATCTTAATCTATATATTACATAATATAAAATATAAAAAAAAAAAAAAAAAATTATATAGGTCACTAATACTCACTCCGGGCCAAGTCGGGGCTCATTTGTTTTGTTCAAGTTCGGCCCGAAAACTAACCAGGCCTTAAAAATAATAGCCAAGCTCACTTGTTCGGGCCAATCTCTTTGCCTGAGCCCCAAAAAACTAGGGTCGGGCCTAGCGGACTAGGCAGGCCCATGGCCACCCCTTCAATTGCTTGCTATATAAATTCTAAAACCTGGAGTGATGCAACACAATTTTAGTTGGGATAATTGCAAAACATAACACATATTTTTCAATAATCGGATGACTCGATTACAATTGCTCCAACAAATTAAACACATCATTTTTAGTTTTAACCATCCTCAATAAAATGAACAAAATTTGGAGCTTTAGTTGGCCGCTACCCTGGGGCGGCCCTGCTTGTAAGTCGTTGGCTAGTGGTCCTGAAGCTAGCCCGTTATGGGCCGATTTCGTTAGCATGTGTCCGACGCTTATAGGTCGAGAAGAACTTATCATTATCCAAATATTATTTGCGAATGTTTCTAGCATTGCTTGAGACTTTAATGTGATATTTTACCCACACACTATATCTCTCTGCAATTTTCATACCAATTAGAATCAATACTCATACTATGTACGGAATTTTTTTAAAAATATTTTATGTATGTATTTTTTTGCTAAACAAATTTTATGTACGAAAAATTATTAGTGGTGTTGTTATTTTATATATACATAATATGATTATATTATTTTAGTTAATTAGTTTAGTTTGTATCATGTATGTGTCTATATTTAGAGATATAAGTATATAGGGTCAGACTTTTAAGTAAACTGGGTAGACTGAACTTATCCAGTGAACTAACTTTTTAGACTAAAAGAATCGCGGGTTGCCCCGCTGACCTGCGGGTTCTTTTAGGATAAAAAGTCAGTTCACTGGGTAAATTCACTCTACCCGGTTCACTTAAGAGCTGTAATACTCGTACTCGAAAAAATGTAGTAATATTTATTTTGACATGCATTAATTAATATAAATAATTGCATGTGATGATTTGGGTAAGTGTCAGTTACCCCAATGTGATAAGTGCTGGATAGAGGGCACAATTGGACAAATGTGGAATGGGACCCACGAGAGGTCCAGATTGGATAAACTGTATAAAGATGCATTTATGTGATTAAATGGTAGACATGTAAATGTAAATGTGTACATTATAATACATGTTGATGCCATGTGATTATTTGATTGATCAAATGTTAAGTGCTTTAATATTTTATTATTGTTCATGTTTATTTATGGGACCAGTTTGAATACTCTTGTGAGGACGTAATTGAACACGTGGCATAATTAGTAGGCTAATTAGTACCTTCATATGATATTTGGGACGACGTTTGGGACTCATACACGACTTAGACATAGAATCATTTAGATATTGGTTAGTTAATATAAAGTTATTTAGGTTTTTATAATAGAACTTTAGAAGTTTTGAGGGTGCAAATGTAATTATGACTAACAGTCATAACATTGAAAGTTGGACAAGCCCACGTGGGGTCTTCATCACCATTTTTTTATATATATATTAAAAAAAAAAAAAAAACAACAACAACAACAAACGTGCTCAGTGTGTGAGTTGTGTTAGGCGGCGTGGTATGTGATATGTGTATGATATACATATGTTTATTAGTATGTAAATCCAAAAAAAAAAAAGAGAGAAATGAGAACATCAGAGAAAGAAATACAGAGAGAGACGCGAGAAAAGAAGAGAGAAAGTGAGGTTTCACTTTTTGGTTGGTATAGTTCCGTCGTATGTTGTACAAACCGTGATATAAGGTCATATTTGGATTCGTGGAGGTAAGCATTAGCCTTGTGGTATATTTTAATTTGAGTTTAATTGATAGATTTTTCGTGACCCAAATAGATAGGTAATATTTAGTTTACCAAAATTGTGTAGAATTAACTACAAGTTCATATTTGGGCTGGATCTAGGATAAATTTGGGATTTCTAAGCTTATTTGATTATTCGTAGAGGTAAGTGTCATAATCCCAAAATTGGATATTTAATGTTATTTATTTGCTGTTAAATGCTTTAAAATGTTTAATTGTGATTAAGTAGAAAAGCATGTGAATATTTATTGTTTAGCATGTCCAAAATGTTGAAATTTCCATGTTGACATGTTGAGTTGCTTATGTGCTTATTTGGGTCAAAGGGTCTCAAGTGATAATCACCATTATTTAGCCCGTATATAAGGGACGTCCATTTCTCAGAGAAAAGGGGATAATGATGAAGTTCTCAGAAAAAAGGGGACATGGTGACGACCACACAGTGAATTGACTACGGTCACGAGAGAATGAGTATGATTTCGCGATATGCAACGGAAAAAGTGAGAATGACCCGGAATCAGGGGTCCAGAACGATGGTGGTTGATTACTTGACATGCCTGCGACCATTTATTGTTGTGAATGTTTAATTGGTGTATGAATTATTAAATACTCCAATTGCATGATTAGTATCACGTACTCACTGAGCGAAAGCTTATTCGATTTTTGTGGCTAATGACCACGCAGGTTCAGATGAATACTACAGTGAGAAATGATCGAGACTACGGGGCTGGGTCTAGCTTGCTTATATGTTTATATGTGAGGATTTAAATAAGGTTGTAATAAACTTAAAGTTTATATTTTTAAATATGTTTAGAAATAAATGTTAGAATGAATTTGTAATATCTACATATTTTAGTTAGGTTTTTGATGTGTTTTAGAATATTTAAATTAATGAGTGCAGCCGGGGTTAAAAATGTTTTAGTTTATGAACACAGGGTGAATGGTGCTGTAATGGGGGAAACTTTGCCCAAGTACCATTTGACTGTTTTAAAACTTTATTTTATTCCTTTTATTAATTTATTTGATAAAATGATATTTTTTTTCCTTGGTATTTCAGTCAAAATGTAATTTTTGGAACGTTAAAAATGATTGTTTGGTCTTTGGCTGTGTTACACGGGTCCTAGTCTGCGGAAGCGGGTTGGGGTGTGATAAGAGCCTCTCCCTAAATATATATATTAAAACAGACTAGATATATTAGATATTGATAAGATTAAATATGGTTTAAAATGTATATTATAGCTAATCTCGCAGTGCTACAAATTTGTTATGTGTGTGTGTGAGAGAGAAAGAGGGAGAGAAAGATTGTGTGTGTGTGTGTGTGTGTGTGTGTGTGTGTGTGTGTGTGTAGGGGTGGGCATTCGGTCAATTTGATTTGGGAACTAACGAGCTGGAAATCAACCAAAATATAATTCGGTTATTTTGTTTCGGTTAACCAAAATTTTAGTTCAGTTCAGTTTGGTAATTCGGTTAATTGAATTGTAAAAAAATCTATATTTTTTTTTTCATTTTTCTAAACTTTTTTTTTTCATGTTTTCTTTTTCTTTTTCTTTCATATTACAAAGAAAACATACTTTTCTTTGTTTTCAATTGTAATAATATATTTTTTTATTATATATAGGTATATATAAAGTATATTAATAATATAGAAAATAAAATAAATAAAATAAAGAAATTTGGTTTTTCGGTTCGGTTCGGTTTGCCTATAGGCTACCGAAAACTGAACTGATATTTTTAATTTGGTTTTTAACCGAACTGGAATTTTTAACTGAAATAACCGAACTAAAATTTGAAATTCGGTTTTGTTTGGTTCGGTTTTCGATTTTCAGTTAATCGAGTGAGAGATAAGGATAGAGTGACTGAAGGAAAAAAGAGAGATTATACATATATATACCAGACCAGATCTTAAGCTGACCTAGCGACAAAAATTTTCGTCGCTAAAAGTGGTCCGTCTCTTAGGGACCTCACAAGAAAGAGATATGCACATTTTTTGGGTTGTGAACAAAAATTATGTATGAAGTATTTGTTTGTGATGAAAATATTCAGCCAATACAGGTTTGACACACAGGATATGATGTGGCAAGTTAATTGGTGGAAATTGATGGACATGGGAACCGTTATAGGCAGTTGAGGCTGATTCATTTTGTTTAAATATTTATCTGATGGAAGACACGTGTTGAACATCATGGAGTAATTGAAGGACAGTTGTCAATATGAGAAAATGCCACGGATAAAAGCAGTTATCAGTTTGAAAATAGGAGGGAACATTCGAATTAAGTTGTTGAGGCCTCGATGTCTATAAATAGAAGGATGGTGTATTCGAAAGGGATCCTTCGATCAAACATCAACATATATCTCTCAATACATCTATTGTATTGTTATCTAGATACTTAGAATTAGGAGTAGAACACCTTCGAAGTCATCTTCAAGGTTAGATTGTAGTTTCTTTAATTTAATAAAAGTAGTTCAATTACTTTTAGTCATTTTACTGTTTTATTTAGGAGTAGATATTAATTTAATCAGTTCGAAATTCTTCAGTTAGTTACATCTTTACACAATTAAAGTCCTATTCAAGGCATCGAACGTCACCACAATTTCCTGGTGAGGCACAGTTTGGATAATCACATTTACACATTGGCAATTTGCTTGCCTGGCACGCTCGCACACACTTATAAATTTTCCAACCAAACATTTTTGGCACGCCCGGTGGGACCCTAGTGTCAAAGGATGGCAAACAGAAACCTTCGAAGTAATAGGTCTGTTGATAATGCCAATGTTGGTGTTAATATTGCTGAAATTGGTGCTTCTTCACACCAAGATCCTCAGAATAGCAATACTGGAAATCATACAACCAATGAAAACCCAGAAGTGGGAGTTGAAAATTTAAATTCGACTCAAAATAATGGGAATGTTGATTCAGAAAATCAACATGATTTGGTGAGTCAATTGACACCAATATTTGATCACTTGGGAAATATGCTTCAGAATGTTAATGTTCTGATTACTTCCCTTAACAATAGTTTACCACAATTTGCACCAACAATGGTGTCAAGTGGAAATCCTTCTATGATTCGACAGAATGAAAGAGGTCATAGACATGGCTTATTTCAGCCAAATTCTATTAATCATATAAATGGGCCTCCTTTTAGGCCTAATTCCCAAGAAAGTTTCTATATGTCTGTCCCTAATAATACATTCCCAGTATTCGAAGGGACCCAAGGAAAACATGTGAATGGCCAAGATCATGGTCATAGAACAATAAATATCGAAGAACCAAGGCCTAGAGAAAACATGATAGGTCAAAATAGGAGAATAAATAATAATCCTATGTTCGAACCAGACCTTACTGGGATAGGAATGGGTCGAAGGAATGAAAATCCTAGAAGGATAGATAATAATCCTCAACCACCACCAGTACCACCAATAAACTATCTTTTTGGCCAACCAGGTCATCAACAACCATTTAATATGGTTGATAGGAATGATATGATTAATTTAATCCATGAGATTTGTGGACCTATGGCTCGGGGGGTACAAACTCCAGTTTATAGGAAGCCTTATCCTGATTGGGTTGATAGGATTGAATTCCCTAGGGGATTTAAATTCCCTACTTTTGCTATGTTTGCAGGGGATGGGAGTCAATCCACAGTCGAACATATAGCAAAATTCATCAGTCAGTGTGCTGATGCAGGAAATAATGAATATCTTAGACTTCGTTTGTTTCCTAGTTCATTAACAGATACTGCATTTGCTTGGTTTACTAATCTAGCCCCTAATTCGATTTATAGTTGGGCTTAGATGGAAGAATCTTTTCATACTCAGTTTTTTCAGACAGAACCAGAAGTATCAATGGCTGATTTAGCCAGATTATGTCAAAAGTCTGATGAAAAGGCAACTCAATTCATAAATAGGTTTAAAAGGGCTAGAACAAAATGTAAAATCATGTTACTTGAATCTGAATTTGTTAAATTGGCTCAAAATGGCCTCAAATTTAGACTCAGAAAGAAATTCGATGCTTTGAAATTTAGAGATCTTGTTGAATTGACTGCTCGAGTCTCTAGATACGAAGCTTTATTGGAAGAAGAAAATGAAAGAAATGCTTCTTCAATAAAAACATATTATAAGGATCCTAATTATGAGATAGATGCTGCAGAAATAATAGGCAAAGAGCCTTTTACATGTAAGAGTCTTGTAAAGAAAAATGTTTCTGCTGAAGTATATAAATCAAAAGGATCTTTTAAGAAATATTCATTCGATGTTTATAGATTGGATGAAATATTTGATCACCTATTAGAAGGAAAAATTATTAAATTGTCTGATGGGACAAAATTACCTTCGAATGATGAATTAAAGGATAGGAAATATTGCAAATGGCATAGTTCTGGGACCCATTCGACTAATAATTGTACTGTTTTTCGAGACAGGATTCAAGATCTGATCAAGAAAGGGAAATTGAAATTCCCTGAAAAACAAATGGGGGTTGATGAAGATCCATTCCCAGCAGTACAGGAGGTGTCAATCAATGTTCATGACATTTCCTTCGAAGATCTGGTCAAAGAAAGAGAAAGTGCAAAGTCAGAAGACCATATGAAAAGACTCGAAGAAATAACAAGGAAAAAACCTGATGTATCGGTTTTCAACCATGAATATGCAAAGAATCTATGCATTGGTTGTGGAAAAAGATATGTTGAAATCTATGATGAAAGGGTTGGAATCAAAGCAGGCAGGAAAAACAAGCAGCCTTTGTTCGAACAAAGGAAACCAAACACTTCTGGTGGACCTCCTTTCCAACCAATCATGAATGTTGAGAGAGGACAGTTTAGAGGACCAATTTATCAAGCTTCGACATATACTGGACCTATGACAGCAAGGTATGCCTCAAAACCAGTGGCTCCTTTTAAAGCTAATTTTTCAAAAAACTTTCATTTTGGTAGTCATGTTCGACCATCAAGGAATATGCAATATGTGAGACCAGGGTTCTTTCATACACCAAAGAAACATTATGGGGAGCAGAGAGAAAGGCAGATTCAGTTCATATCATCGAAAGTGGTACCAGCACATGTGGTGCAGGCTGAGAAAAATATGAAAATATTGGAGGAATCACCAAAAGTTGGTGAAACATCACAATCAGGTGAGTCTATATTGGTACCAGGAGTGCCAAATTGGTTTGTTTTGCAAGATGATAGGGTAAAAAATATGATCGAACAGCAAGGCCTTCAAAACAAAAATAGGATGATTAAACCTCCTCATGTTGAAAAGAATACATGGCATGTACTTCAACATCCCAAGGGAAAAAACCAGAACATGGTCCCTATGATAAATAGGACTCAACAGAGAAGATTGCAGAGGAAGTTTACCATGTGGAAGGAATTTTCTAATATGCAAAATAGAAACCAGGAATTAGGAAGTGAAATGAAGAAAGATTTCAGTGATGATTCGAAGCCTAATCCTAGGTTCGATCGAAATCCAAAGGGTGATACTGACACTATGTCTGAGGAAAGTATCATTAAAGCCAAAGTATTGGAATTAGAAAAGGCAATGAGTATTGAAGATGAAAGTGAAGCAATGACAATGGTGAAATCTCAAGATTTGGGAAATGCTGAAATGAAACTAGAAAATGAGATGGTAAATAATGAGAATATGCTCATTCAATTTGGTACATTTCCTGAACAAATGGAAGTTAACACTGCTACATTTATGTTGCCAAAAATTTTCGAGGCAGCAGAAGATCAACAGTTAGTTGAAGAAATGGAAGTGGAAGCATTTACTGAGGATGTTTCTGAGGCAGATCTTCCTGAGTTTATTTTTAATGATTGTAATTTTGTTTATTCGTTCGAAGAACCATCCGCAGAAATGACTAGACACCTTAAACCATTATACATAAAGGCTTGTTTAAATGGTGTTCTTTTAAACAAGATATTGGTTGATAATGGTGCTGCTGTCAACATTATTCCCCAGAATACTTTGAAAAAGATCAATAAACAAAATGCAAAATTGATAAAAACCCATATTATGATTTCAGGATTTACTGGTGATAAGAAAAACACCAAAGGGGTAATACCTATTGAAACCATAGTGGGTTCGAATAAATCTAAAACTGCTTTCTTTGTGGTAGATGCAAATCCTAGTTATCATGCTTTATTAGGAAGAGACTGGATTCATGCTAATAAATGTGTTCCTTCTTCAATGCATCAGAAATTGTTGCTAGTGAAGGAAAACTGTGAAATTGAAACAGTGAAGGCTGATGTCCAGCCTTTTCATGCAAGTTCTAATTGTGTCGAAGCTCAATTGTATCAAGAGGATGTCAAACCAATTGACTTAAAAGAGTCAGAAGACGAATCCCCGGAAGAAAATTGGGACATTTTGGCTGAAATGCCATTTGGTTCTTTGGAACCATTGGGTGATGACAAGATAATTTGATGACTCATACATCCATGGCAATGAAAGATGTGGAAGAGACCATTCGACTGGTCTTGCAAAAGCTAATGATAACAGAATTAGAGTCAAAAATTGAAAAAGATTCGACCATAAATTGGTCAGATTATGTTTTTGAAGAAGATTCACAAGAATTAAAAAATGGTGGCAAAGAAGAATTGTCTGTATTGCCAGAAAATTCAATACAAGAAGTATCACAGGATCCTCTTTTAGAAGTTAATTTAGGATCAGATCAACAAAAGAAAGTTACTTACTTAAGTTCCAAACTTGGAAAGTATGACCAATATAAATTGGTCGAATTGTTAAAAGAATTTCAAGATTGTTTCGCTTGGGATTATGATGAATTTCCAGGACTCGAAAGAAGTTTAGTAGAGCATAAATTGCCTATCAAAGCTGGCTACAAACCAGTGAAACAACAACCTCGAAGGATGACTCCAGAAGTCACTCTGAAGATTAAAGAAGAGATTGAAAGATTGCTTAAGGCAGGATTCATTAGAACTGCCAGGTATGTTGAATGGTTATCGAATGTTGTTCCAGTAATGAAGAAAAATGGTAAATTAAGAGTTTGTATTGATTATAGAAACCTTAATTTAGCCACACCTAAGGATGAATATCCTATGCCAATAGTTGATTTATTAATTGATAGATCTGCTGGAAATACTATAATGTCCATGATGGATGGTCATTCAGGATATAATCAAATATCTATTGCTGAAGAAGACATTCATAAAACTGCATTTAGATGTCCGGGTAGTATAGGTACCTTCGAGTGGGTACAAATGCATTTTGGTTTAAAAAATGCAGGGGCTACTTATCAAAGAGCCATGAATGCTATTTTCCATGACATGATTGGAACATTTTTAGAATGTTATATTGATGATATAATTGTTAAATCAAAAACATTCGATGATCATCTTATTCACATGAAATCAACATTTGAGAGAATGAGATTTTTTAAACTTAAGTTAAATCCATTAAAATGTGCCTTTGGAGTCAGTACTGGAAATTTTCTGGGATATTTGGTACATGAAAAGGGAATTCAAGTGGATAAGAATAAGGCACAAGCAATCATTCGAAGTAAACCTCCTTCAACCAAAAAAGAATTGCAAAGATTCTTAGGACAAGTCAATTTTATTCGAAGATTTATTTCCAATACTGCTGGAAAAACTTTGATTTTTTCTCCCTTTTTGAAATTGAAGGATCATGAAGAATTGAAGTGGGAAGATAAACATCAGATTGCCTTTCAAACCTTGAAGGATTATTTGGTGAAGCCACCAGTGTTAATGCCTCCAAGAAAAGATAGGCCTATGAAGTTATATATCTCAGCATCAGAAGCATCGATTGGGGTTTTGTTAGCCCAGGATAATGATGATAAGAAAGAACAAGCTGTGTATTACCTTAGTAGGTTTTTAAATTCTGTTGAATGCAAATATTCCTTTATAGAAAAGTTATGTTTGTCTTTGTACTTTGCAGTTATGAAATTAAGATATTATCTTCTTCCCACTGAAGTGTATGTGATTGCTAAGTTTGATTTGATTAAGTATATGTTGACTCGACCTATTCTGAGAAATCGAATTGGTAAATGGATTCTGGCCTTGTCAGAATTTTGTTTATTTTATGTGCCACAAAAAGCAGTAAAAGGTCAGGCTTTGGCAGATTTTTTGGCTGATCATCCAAATTGCCTTGAAATAGAAGGGAATTATGAAATTGGACAAATAAATATCAGTCCATGGAAATTATGGTTCGATGGTTCAAAAACTGAATTTGCTGCGGGTATTGGTTTTGTCATTGAATCACCTGAGAAAATTAAGACTAAATATGGTTTCAAACTAGATTCAAATCGATGTACCAACAATCAAGTCGAATATGAAGCTCTTATCATGGGTCTTGAAACTTTGATAGATCTTAAAGCTACATTTGTAGATGTGTTTGGAGATTCCCAGTTGGTCATAAATCATATGAATGGGACCTATAAATGTATGAGTAGTACATTGAAAATATATTATGACACTACAATGGATTTATTATCCAAATTTGATAATGTGAACTTGTTGCATGTTCCTAGAAGTTTTAATGAAGAAGCTAATGATGTAGCTCAAAGGGCATCTGGATTTAAAACAAATAATGAGGATGTTGAAATGGAGCAGGTGACTTATAGGAAATTATTACCAATATTGGTAAATAGATTATCTTTTGTTGGTATCATAAATATAGAGGTTCATGATGATTGGAGAAAACCAATCATAGAGTATCTCTCAGGATATAATGAAAAGCCTGATCGAGGTATAAGGCTTAAATCTGTCAATTACATCTTGTATAGTGAGAAATTATTCAAAAGAGGAAGTGATGGATTATTACTGGAATGTTTAAGTAACCTCGAAGGATTAGAAGCTATAGCTCAAATTCATGAGGGATTATGTGGAGCTCATCAATCTGGAATTAAAATGAGATGGTTACTTCGAAGACACAACATTTATTGGCCAACTATTTTGAAAGATTGTATGGAATTTGCCAAAAGATGCCAAGAGTGTCAGAAACATGGTCCTTTAAAGCATTTACCAACTGTTGATCTTCAGTGTGTGGTAAAACATTGGTCTTTTAGAGGATGGGCTATAGATGTAATAGGAAAGATCAGTCCTCCTTCTTCGAAGGGTCATGGATTCATTATTTTGGCTACAGATTATTTTACTAAATGGGTGGAAGCAGAACCTATGCAAACTGTAACTCAATCAATGGTTGCAAAGTTTTTAGAAAACATAGTATATAGATTTGGTATTCCTCAAACTTTTGTATCTGATAATGCCTCTATATTCGAAGGGGATGTGGTTGTATTTGCAAATAAGTTAGGAATTATAATGTCAAAATCAACCCCATATTATGCTCAATCAAATGGACAGGCTGAAGCCACCAACAAAGTCATAAAAGAAAATATGGCTAAAATCATAAAAAATAATCCAAGAATATGGCATGAAGTTTTGCCAGAAGTTTTATGGGCATATAGGACTTCAAAACGAACAAGTACATGTGTATCTCCTTATGCCTTGACTTTTGGACATGAGGCAGTTTTACCTATTGAAATAAAGATTAATTCTCTTCGAGTGATGAAGCAGAATCAGTTATCTTTGGATGATTATCAAACATCCATGGCTATTGAGTTAGAAAATATTGATGAAGAGAGAATCAAAGCTCTCAATAATATTTTGATACAAAAGAGAATAGAATCGAAGGCATATAATAAAAAAGTACAACCAAGAACCTTTGATGAAGGGGATTTGGTTTGGAAGACAATATTACCTATTGGATCTAAGGACCCAAAGTTTGGGAAATGGTCACCTAAATGGGAAGGCCCTTTCCAAGTTAATAAGGTTTTTAAAGGTGGATTTTATCATTTGAAAAATCTGAATGGATATGTTCATTTAAGGAAAATCAATGGTAAATTTCTCAAGCAATATTATCCCACTATTTGGGAGACAAGAAATCTAGAATAAAGCATTCGAAGCAAGAACATGTATTTCATAGAAAGGTAAATACAAAAACCAGCTATTGGTAAATTACAAAATCTACATTGGTATAGATTATTTATACCAACTTTGTTATGAATTGGGCTTTTAACCTAAAGTTATCCCAAGATCTGTTTACAGTTTTGATTGACTAAGGATGAACTTCTGCCTTGAGATAGATTCTTGAGTCTTTAAAGGCTTCGATTCAAACTCTGTCTTCAAAACTAGAAGTTTTGCCTCAACACCTTGTTGTTTGATCTTCAGATTTGCCAATTCAGTTTCTGCAAGCACAAGATCCTTTTTCAGTTGATTCACTTTGGCAGATGCTTTTTCAATGGATATGTTGGTTCCTTCAAATTCTGTCAAAGTTCGATCCATCTCAAGAGTTTTCTCTGCTGTATACTCCATGTCAATTTCTAATTTTTCTCTTTCTTCGATAACTTTTTCCAACAAAAAGCAATTGAAATCAAAAATTGACATGATTGCAGAAATTGTTTCTTTGTCTGGAACAGAAATATTAGAACTTTCTAACAGAAATTGGCATAAGACTTTCATAGCTCTTTGTACTTTCTTGTCTTCAAAAACCTCGAAAGAAATTTGACTAAAAAGCCTCAAGGTAGCAAGAGCAGCCACTGGATCTATTGAAGGTGATTTTGGTTTGCTTCGACCTGTCATTCTTTGAAAGAATTCTTGAACATTGGTCGAAGTGACATCTTCCATCTTCAGTACAAATTTCAAACTCTTTTTAAAATCTTTGACTTCTTCAGGAGTCAAGTTAGGAGGAAGAGGTAAGTGAAATTCTTCAGAACTTGAGACACCTGAGGTAGCTTGAGATCTAAATGAAGTGGAAGTAGGAGCAGCTTTAGGATCAGAACTGGCACTTGGCTTCGAAGAGCTGACCCCGGTCTCAGGAACAGATTCAACCTGTTCAGCAAAAAGTTAGGAATTTAGTTCAGAATTTATTTATGAAAGGAAATCAGGAGTCAAAGGATTTTGGAAAAGATTTTGAATATCTTACCATTGGTTGATACTCAAGTGATGGAGTATAAGTGTCCAAAGAAGGAGATTTTGGAATTTCTGGGAACTTTGGACTCCGAGTTTTTGTTTCTGGAATTGTTGGTGTTGTTTTATGCTCAGGATGGGGGGCTACCTTCGAAATAGGAATTGCTTAAATAGGTACTGTTTTTATGATCTCTGTGCCAGCAGGAGGATCATTGGCTTTTTTGGCTTTCTTTTTCTTGTAAACAAGTGAAGAGATTGGACTGGTATCTTTTTCTTCTTCAGAATCAGCATGTCCAGAGGCTACAGGAGAGCTCTCTGGTGATAGGATTAGTTTCCTCTTTGGTTTAGGAGATGATGGATCAGGAGCTTTTGAAGCTTTTGAGGAGGCTTGAGTGCTTGGTTTAGCTTTTGAAGCTCTGGTTATTGGTGAAGAGCTTTCTCCAGCTGTTATCCCTGTGTTTTGAAATCCAAACAATCATCAGTCAAAGTTCCTTCCATCATTTTGGGGAAAGGATTCGATAAGAATTATGATTACCTGTTTGATTCATCGAATCAATGTATCTCAAAAGATGGCATTTGTCCATCTCCACTGACATTAAATTTTCCCACCAGCTCGAGAAGGCAGGGGTGCAAGTGGTATACACTGGTAAAGAAGTAAACTCCAAGTTGCTGACTTTATTCTGATAAACTGCTAATGCAGCAGTTATCACGGATTCTGGCACCTTCGAATGAGTTTTATAGGCCATGAGTATATTGGCCTGACTTCTGATTGGGAAAGGAATTGACTGAGTAAGTCCAAATTGCCTCGAAAATTGATTAGGAAGGTAAAGTTCACCCTGAGATTTGAAACTAAGGATGTTCCCAAAGAATAAGTCCCTACTAATTAGAAAACTTCCCCATGCAGCTTTTAATTCGAGAGCATTTGCTGCTCTATCCAAAATTTGACAGAGCCAATGGGGAGAAAGAGAAGTTTTGTCTTCAGAATTGTAAAGGATTTCGAATGGTTGGAATAGTTTGTTTGATCTTATTTCAGGAAGATTGAAAAAGAGAGAGAGAGGCATTCTTTGAAAGTTTTATCAGTACTTGGCAATAAAGCAAAAAAGATCCCATGGGCCACAGTATTAGATAGGGGTCCTAGGTTATGAATTTCTGGGAAGTAAGCATACAACCATAATTGTAAAATCCAAAAAGGACCACCTTGGGTGAGAATGAAAGGATCGAAGCATAAATCAGAAAAAGATCTATAGAGAGATCCTAGAACAAAAGGTGCTAAGGCTAACCTTCGACCGGCAGCCAGAGCTTTGGCAATGTTAGAATATTCGAGGACAACCCTCTGATAAGAAGTACAAAATAGATGCTTCGAAAGCCAATACAGAAGGAAGCAGTAATATTCTTTATCAGTCACTGCTCCTGATGTTTTTCTGTGAGCAATAAGAAGTTGGTGTATCCTAATGATTTTGAGTCAGTGTTAATTGAAGGACTATCAGACTCAGCCATATAGGGATGAACATCTTCCCCATGAGATAAAAACCCTAATAAATGACAAATATCTAGAACAGTTGGACCTATTGGACCAAATCGAAGTTGGAAGTGATTGAAAATAGGGTTCCAGAAACAGAGAGCTGCGGCTATTAAGTTAGGACTGGATTCGATGGGAAATTTCGAAAGATTGATAGCATGATAAACCCCTGTAGTGATCAAAATTTCTCTCCTATTCTCTAAAATTCTATCTACCCATTCAGGCCAATCCTTTGCAGGTTTAGGCCAGTGCCTGAATTTCCAGTCATATTTGGAATTTGGGAGTTCTCGTTGGTAAGTCAAGCGTTGTTCCCCTAATCTAGGGTAATAGACATGGAGTCTCAAATTTGGAATGCTTAGGCAGGGACCTACAGCAATTGAAGATTCTTGGTTAGGAAGAGTAATGGGAACAAGAATTTCGTGAACCAGAGAAGTCTCTTGCCCACTCGAATAGCGATCTTGCTCATCTTTTATGATCTTTTTGAAATCATCGCAAATCTTTTGAAGTTGGGTATTGTCATCAGATTTTGTCATTTTTTGGATTGCGAAGAGATAAACAGGAAAGAAAAGCAAAGTGCAAAATGAATAGGTTAGGGCAAAACAAATTGGTGAAGTCAGAAGGTTTATTTCTCTTTGTGTTTATATATTTATAACCTTTGATGAACCCTTGGTGACGATTGGAAAGAGTTACATTTATTGAAAAATAGCCGTTAGATTCGGTTAGCCTTTTTTGGACCGTTATTTCAAAGATAAAAGACATATTGGTTCAGAATGAACTAATCTATTTGAAGGAATGTGAATGTTTCATTGTTCATTACATTAAGAAGAAAGTGTAGTTACAATTCAAAGACATAATTGATAAAAGTGGGGAAACCCATAAGTAACTAAGTTATGAAACATAGCCCAATAATAGGCAAAATACTCTGCCTCTAGTTCTATCTCGAAACATAAGTTTCTGGTTTCTAATGCCAGTTTGTCCTCACTTCGAAGGGTGATGTAAGCTTCCTTAAGTTGTTCTTCATATTGGTTTAACTGAAAGTTGATCTTGAATAGAGCTTTGCGGAGACTTCGAAGTTCTTTGGCCAATGGAGTCTTGCCTCGAAGAGAAACACCAACAGCTTTGGCTTCATCTTTGAGATATGCAATTCGACTTTCGAGATCGGGCTTCGAATAATGAGAAATGATGCTTTCCTCATCAGAGCTACCACAACCATAAATGTACTTCTCTTTGAATTATAGGACTTCATCAAGGAGTGCTTTGGGAGTTTCTTTGAGTCTTTCATAAACATCTAAAAGATAGTTTAGATGATGGATACTTTCTTGATGATGAGAATATCATCTCATGTGGGAAGCCAAAGTTCGAAGGGTAAAATCCATTTGAGTTCGAACAAGCGTTGATATATTCCATTCATGACATAAGATATGACAGCTCCATTCGAAATTGATTCGAGCCCTCGAATTTTGCAGAATAGAAAATGGGAGATGAGAAAAAGCAACTAATAGCCTTTGAGCTTGAATGATCAAGCATGGGGAAGGTGATGTAATAGATGGAGTATGCTCGAATGTAGGACCATATCTACACAATTGGTCTAGCTTTAAAAAAGGATCACTAATGTCTTCAGTAGGATCTATTACCTGAACTTTGGTATCAGGAAAGCCTAATACAGAATGATCAAAGAGAAGTACCTTCTCTTCATAATCTTTTTCAAAAAGTTTACATTTTGAAAGGAAAGCTGAGGAGTAATGTTCATTGGAAAAATTTTCATGAGATGTCCTTACATATGTATGGATAGGAGGTCTGCCTTGAGGAACTAAGACATTACCTCTTTGGAATCTCTCACCAGGAGGACTGGTTGAAGAGATCAGCCAGGCATTCAATAGATTTTGCTCTCGAGAAAGACGATTCGAAAATGGATAGTATGGTTTTATTGTCCTACTTCGAATAACACCTTCAGTTTCAGGATACTCGAAACTTGGATGAACAACTGAAGGTACTGTGATTGGGGTTTCGAGCTTCATTCCCTTGTAATATCCTACACCTTCACCATGGGAAATATGTTGTTCCCAAGCAGGAGGAAACGTTTGATTATTATAAATTGATTTAGAAGAGCTCGAAGATGAATGCTGCCTTGATGAAGAAACACTTGGTTTGTTTAACATTTCATGCCATTTTCCCCATTTCGAGTAAGTAAAAGGTTCAGGAGGAATCTCAAGAGGATCCCAATTTGTTCGAAGAGGAATGTCAGGGCGTTTGGTTAACAGCATCACTTCTTCGGGAGATCAATAGGAAAGTTATCGCTAACATTGAATGAAGATTGAGAAGAAGACATGATCAAGAGAGTGAATTCAAAGTAACAGGGGTTCAAGGATCAAGCAAATGCGATGGTTTGGAATGAATTGAGGAGATGGTCATGCAATTTAAAGAACTGCATAAGATAATAACTGCCCAGTATGGTTTGGCCACGATCACCATTTTCTTTTTAAAACAAAAGAAAAATGGCGCGGGGGGTAATGTTTGTGATGAAAATATTCAGCCAATACAGGTTTGACACACAGGATATGATGTGGCAAGTTAATTGGTGGAAATTGATGGACATGGGAACCGTTATAGGCAGTTGAGGCTGATTCATTTTGTTTAAATATTTATCTGATGGAAGACACGTGTTGAACATCATGGAGTAATTGAAGGACAGTTGTCAATATGAGAAAATGCCACGGATAAAAGCAGTTATCAGTTTGAAAATAGGAGGGAACATTCGAATTAAGTTGTTGAGGCCTCGATGTCTATAAATAGAAGGATGGTGTATTCGAAATGGATCCTTCGATCAAACATCAACATATATCTCTCAATACATCTATTGTATTGTTATCTAGATACTTAGAATTAGGAGTAGAACACCTTCGAAGTCATCTTCAAGGTTAGATTGTAGTTTCTTTAATTTAATAAAAGTAGTTCAATTACTTTTAGTCATTTTACTGTTTTATTTAGGAGTAGATATTAATTTAATCAGTTCGAAGTTCTTCAGTTAGTTACATCTTTACACAATTAAAGTCCTATTCAAGGCATCGAACGTCACCACAATTTCCTGGTGAGGCGCAGTTTGGATAATCACATTTACACATTGGCAATTTGCTTGCCTGGCACGCTCGCACACACTTATAAATTTTCCAACCAAACAGTATTATTCATATATATATATATATATAGGTTAAATGCCATTGCATTCAATTGTCTAACACAGGCAAGCAAAAGTTGAGAAGAGAGACTATAGGCAACAATATATTTGATTAACCAAAAATGTTTGCTTTCCTAAAAATACCACAATATTAGAAGTCAAAATTTTAATTAAGCATGTATTGTAAAAAATGTCAATTACCCCTTTTAGTAACCGGGTTATAGCCTGGTTTAAATCTTTTGACTTTTTTTAAAAAGATATTTTAGTCCAATCCTTTAAAAAAAAAAAAACTCACACAAATTACGTTAGCACACTCCTTTACTAGTCATTAATCTTTGTCCAACATTAAAAATTTCTGGTCCACTAACGTATTTAGTGGTATTTACCAACACGACATGTGACAATAATAGAAGTAATCAAACTTTAAATCCTCATTCAAATTAGTTTAAGGCTAAATTGCAAATTATAGACCTACTAGTAATTACCCGTGCCCGTGAGCACGACCAAAACGAAAAGGCTAGGATTTCGAGTGCGGCATTGGTCCAATGGTGATTTCGGCTTGATTTTTTTTATCAATCACTAAACCAACTATAGAAAATTGTGATTGGCCAAAAACTATCAGAGGCAACATTTGTCCAAAAGCAGGTTTGTGCAAATGAATTGCAAGATTAGAAATTGTTGCCAAATAGGTCCTACTTACGTTACATCATTTTTTGTCATGACAACAAGGGAGAAGAAAATTGCAATAAGAATTAAAGTTGCTGGAAAAAAGGACAGAAAAGAAAATTGCAGGAAGAATTAAAGTTCCAACTGAATATGGAATACAAATGTAGGTAGTTTAGTGCAACCATAATGTGAATTATAATGACAGGCAGTAATATGTGAAGTCAGAAGTAAACACACATGATATAAGGAGAGAGAAGCTGAGATAGAGAGTAAATATCTCTACAACTTCAAACTGGAAAGTGCCAATCCAAAGATCATGCTCCCAACCATCTTCAGCATTGTCCACATCTTCTCTACTCCACTCTGGAGTGTGAGTGTTGCAATCTGAGAGAGAGATGTAATAATAAAAGAGAGATTAATAATTAACTCCATCAAAAACATAATGGATAGTGTCATTATTTGACATTACAAAAGTGAAGACCATGCAATATGACATTTGTGGTTGTGCTTAAAAGCATGAACAGACATTAGTATAACTGCATCTTTCAAACCTCTCTAGTGTGTTTTAACATAGTCCCCCACATAGGAAGTCACCTATATCAAGGGTAACTTCTGGTCAATTCAAAACTCATTTGCAACACAACTAATCAAAGCAACTCAAAACTGCAAGACTTCAAATAGGTCTGATATTCTTGTGAAACAAATTCAAAATAAAGATCTCACCAAGGGGAAAAAAAAAATTAAATTTACCAGAAGCAAATTAAGGCCAATCTGTTCATTCGTAAATCCAATTCGAATCAAAGCATCCGTCAAATCTTAGGGACCAAATCACCATTTCTTTGAATTCTTCTTCTTTCTTGGCAGTGAACAAAAAAAAATAGGTGGAAAAAACTAATAACAAAAACATGATATCAAATTAAAGTTAAGCATAGATGACTATAAGTCAACTTATTGCTGATTTAATGGCCTCCTGCAAAATTTAAGTTACTATGATATAAAACTAAAAATTCCAAAACTAAGTTACCATGCCATACTTGCTCTCTCAAGTTATTCATTTATTTTCCATAGTAAATCAACAATTATATTCAATAGTCAATTTATGATATTTTCTTCTAACCCCCAAATCAATTTATTAACAAAAATCAAGCAATTTGATATCAAAAACAATTTGAACTTCCCAGGATTGCCTCAGCAATCAAACTATTTCCTGATAGTTAAATCATTTAAAACAACTCCAGCTCTCTCTCTCTCTCTCTCTCTCTCTCTCTCTCTCTCTCTCTCTCTCTCTTACGCAAGTCTCTCTTTAATCCTTTGGGCTATAATTGTGAGTTGGTTCCAGAGAATTAAGGGGGGTTGGCGTAGAGCCTCTTTCGGTTTTTTTTCCTTTATTTGAATTTGATCATTTTGGAAATGAAGCTCCCCGGCATTGGTTTTATGGTAATCCAAAAACCCGACCCAATTATTTATTATTATTTTATTATTATTATTTTTTTTGTTTTGTAGAAATATTATAATTCTATGTGTGTGTGTGTGTGTGTGTGTGTGTGTGTTTGTGTTTTTTGTACATACTAGTCTATCCCATAATTCTTTCACAAAAAAATTGTATTATAAGCTTAATTAGTTATTGATATTTACCAATTTTACTTTGATATTTGTGTGGCAGTGCGTGTCCAGCTTGAAATGTATCAGATTATTTAAAAGATTATAAGATATTATCATGTGGTTTAAAAGACTTTCAGATATTATCAAATTATAAGCCTTAAGTGTATCAAATTGTTTAAAGGATTATAAGTTATTTATGGGATAGATTAGTTTGTACAAAAAATCACATAGAATTATACTATTTCTACCCATTAAAAAAATAATCAAAATAAATAAATCGGGTTGGTTCGGGTCGGGTCGAGTCAGGGCACTGCCCCAAAATCCCTGTATAAGCTTCTGCTCCCACTGAATTATACTCTTGGGTTCGTTCCTACACATGGGATTATTTTGGGCTGGAAAGAATGTGATATTCCCATTGTGCCCTTGCTTATTCTGTAATTGGATGTATTTTGCACAATTTTCAAACTGTAGGATGTAAATTGCCAAAATTGAAATTGTAGGGACCGAACTGTCACAACACTCAAACTAGTGTAATTTGTGAACTTAAAATGGTGGGCTTAGACCAGGCCCATTCTGGACCAAAGTTTACTCAATGTTCCGAAGCCTGTTGAGGGAGTTTCTGATATCATGGGCCCTTCCATGTTGATTCTAACCTGGACCAAGTGTAGTTGGACTGGGTACCGATGTCTAACCCAACATGTAGAGCCTTTAAAGAACAAATGTGACGGAATGTTTCTCCAAAGTTCAAAATGTTCAATAAGATAAATTGGAAAAGATTTCTAATACAACACGGAGGTTTTGGTGTATATACACCAAAATAGTTTTGGATAGGAAATATTCATTCCGTGATAGAAAATATTTATCCTTGAATAGAAAATATTTGTTCCGTGATCGAAAACATTTATTCAATACTTCAATCAATACTACTCACGCTACTTTGGAACAATTGTTCTCTATCACAGAACAAATGTTATCTACCCAGGAACAATGATGTAGGTACACTAAAACCACTTTAGTGTACCGAAGTGGGACTCAACTAAATTAGGTTTACATTGGCCTTTCCCTTAAAATTTTTTAAAAAAATTCAAAATACACTGACATCTCTTAAGGTAGATAAAAACAAAACTTATCTTATATTTTGTAAAGTTACTCTAACCTCTCTTGAGATTTGCAGTTAAATTTCACATATTCCTTGTTTTTTTTGGTTACCAGAGAAATCAAAAAGAACATATTCCTTGTGCTAATCAAATGTTGGCCAACTTTTTATTTAATTTTTTTCTAAAGTAATACTCAAAAAATTGTAAATAAGTCCCTTAAATAATTTTTTCTTACTTTTGTTTTAAGGGTTAACTAGTATTAAATCCTATTTAGTGTATCTTTGTTATAATAGACCCAACACAAAAAACTATTTGAAGATAGGTTCACAAAACTATTTCAGACCATTCTACCCCTAGCTTAATCTAGGATTTTTAAAATTCAAATGCACATTTATTTGATTCTTGGTATATATACATCTATATATGTATATGTAATTAAAAAGCCTATATATATACAAGATCTCTTCTCAAAACCTTACTCTCTCTCTCTCTCTCTCTCTTACATTCGGCCAGTTGCTGTTTCAAGGACTGTTTTCGGCGATCAAGCACCGACGATCGTGAGTGCTTCGTTGGTGTAGAAAGAAGCTTCGTGGCGTACATGAGCAATGGATGACAGATATATTGGACTAGTTATCGCCGTCGCCATCTTCGTCGTTGAGTCCGAGATTCAGAGCGATGAATCCCGATCTGCTAATGGCGTGTTAGGCTCTAATAGAGGCGTCGCCGATCTGTTCTGCAAATTCTCTATTTTCTGTTGGTACTCTAATTTTCGGCAAATGCAGTGTAAAATTATACACTAATGCTAGTTCTTGTACTCTTATATTAGTCTCTTTTTTTTTAATATTGGATTTATCTGATTTTTAGTGTAAAAATATGTTGATTTTACATTTGTTCGCTGATTTTCAGTGTAAAAATTATAGCTATCAAGATTTGACTCTTGTGTTATTTTTCAGTGTAAAAATTATAGCTAGTAAGATTTGACTCTTATATTATTTTTCACTGATTTGTTTTTTTTTTTTTTATAGCAATGCATTGGAAAAATATACTTTAGTGTAAAATTCTCCTCTTGTAGTCATTCATAATGCAGTGTTAAAATTATAATGGCAATCATTAAGTACTCTTTTATATACTATATATATCTGTATAAATTATGAAATGCAGTGAAAATTTTACACTGATAATGTAGTGTAAAATTGTACACTGATTTCCAAAATTACATTGAACGAAAAAATTAGTAATGGATAATCTAACAAATATTTGACGTGGCACTAAATATATGGAAATCATTAAAGATGTGGATGACAGTTTATCAAAACAAACAGAATCCACTACAAATTAAATCTCCATTCAAATGTGTATACCTACAATCATGGTAATCATTAGTTTGTTCCAAAAATAACTCCACAATTAATGGGATAAGAATAATTGAAAATCAAATTAAATCTTTATTTATATTTCCATATATAACCAGCTATATCCATATATATATATATGTAACTATTAATTGTGGATTGTGAATCCCTTAATTATAGGGATAACTTTGACTGTATGATGTATTATATAAATATATATATATATCATCCTATATATATATATATATATATATGTAAAGGTTAAAAATGTCATAAAAATAACCAAATTTGGGGGAATTTAAAAGGAATTGGGGATTTTGCATTGATTTGGACCTATTAATAACATGATAATAAGAGTGGACCTAATCAATAAAAGTTTAGTAGATAGGGATTTTCGAAAAAATTTCTATTGTTTTAAATGACTTTTTTTTTTCTCCGTAATATGAGGATTTCTGTATTAAAAAAAGAAAAAGAAAAAGAAAAAGAATTCCATTTTAAGGGGATATCAACGCTTCCTCATGCACCGTTAACAGTGTAAGGGTTTCATCTCTATATAGAAAGTGAGTGTAATTTTTGAAGATGCAAGAGTTCTATGTATCTGTCAGATACTTTAGAGAACGTCAGTGTAGTTTAACAAACAAAAATTATTTGTTAAAAAAAAAAAAATAGCTTGCCAATTGGAATAAAAAAATAAATAATTAAAAGATGAGTAGGTAATACATAGCCACACAAATTGGGAGAGGGATCCTTGGCTGCACCTTGCAGCAGTCAGGCAGCACTCAATGTTGCATAAGTAGGATCACAAATTTTTTTTTTTAAATTTTTCAAAAAAATGATAAAAATAAAATAAAAATCATTATCCTACATATACCACATAGTAGTTGCCCATTTGACTACCCCAAGGCCTCGTTTGTTTTGCAGGACTAAAGGGTGAGATAGAGGGGGATTGGATTAATAGTCCATTTTAATTGAATAGTCCGGCGTTTGGGGAGACCATTCTGCCCGGGACTAATTGTTCATTTTAAAAGAATAGCCCCACATTTGGGGAACTAAGTTATACCATGGCAGATGTGGTATTATTAATCTCGAGACTATTAATTAAAAAGGACTAATTGTCAAATCCCTCCCTGTCATCCAAACGTGGTCCAAAGGCCTACCGACACAATCCTCAGGTCATAAATTGTGAAAACAACTAATTGAGTGTATCTACTGTAACATGCAGACTTTTTGAAAGTCACAGTGGCAACTTTTAGATGAGTTTGGGTTTTGCAGATGGGCAAATGTGACCCATAAACTCAAATCTTTCATTTTCTAACTCAAACTTTTCTCCCGTAATTCCCTCTCATCCATGCAAGTCGTTTTCCAACTAACCAAACAAGTCACTAACCTTTCCCAATTTAAAATTTTCCATCTTCGTTAGGAATGTACCACTATGATTTGGGTTCCTTGCACGAGAAATTCTCTATTATATTGAAGTTATCCATTGACACTGTGTTACATCACATCATCATACTGATCGATAAAATAGGGTCATGTGTTATCTAAAATTAGGAGGTATATAACATTGCTTAAAGTCAGCAATTACTTGTCATGTTCACTTAAAATAGGGGTCACAGAGACTCATATTATTGAGATGTCATACCATGTCAGCATGATGATGTAACGTGACGATCTCAGATGAATAATTTCTCTTGTCACTGCCCCACTTATGTCCATATGATGCATCCACTACGGTTATTTCATATCCCTCGTTTTCTTTTCGTATGACTTTGCTTACTATACCAGCTGCTATCGCATTATAAATCGTATTGTTACTCTTGCTCCAGTCGGGATAAATCTGACCCCTTCCCCTGTTTCTGCCTATGTATATGGAATATTTTAAAAAGTGAATATTTTTTAGTAGTGGGGTCTAGAAAAAGAATAGGAAATGTGATTTCGCTAATTTTCAACCAGGAACAGACTTCCACAGTGGTTTGAGTAATCTACGAGTCTCACAAAAGAGTAATGCTAGGCACACATCACAAATCACAATAATAACCACACAAGTACCACATTTAAAGTACAAGGTCCTACATTTAAAGCATACGATACCTAGCATTATTAAGGTGCCTTGTCCTTGAATATTAGGCGTCTTATGCTTTAAATGTGGGGACTTCTACTTTGAATATAACACTTATATAGTTAATGCTGTGATTGGTATTGTGTGCCTAACATTATCGCTCACAAAAATAGAGAGATCACAATACCTGGAGGAGTCACCAAGAGGTGGCGGCACATCAATAACCCAATCCTCACACTCTGGCCTATTTGAACACTTTACTTAGTCAAAATAACTTCTTCCCCACCACCTTACCTCCAACACTATATATACAGATGTTTCTATATACAAACCACAACATATTACTATTGAAATCAAACTATTTATATATACATACATACAGGCATATACATTAGATGGGTAAAGGGGGACTCCAATGTGTAACCATATTTCTTCTTCTCTCTCTAACATTATTGAGCTTTTCTCATTATGCCACGGAAGCAAGACCATTGAATGAAGTTGTTGAAGGGTTGGCTATCAAGGAGGTGAAGATTTCAGGGCCAAGCCCAGGTGTTGGACATGGATTTAAAAGCCATCAAAATCTTGAAGGGGTTAAGGAGTCTGGTCCTAGTCCTGGTGAAGGACATAAATATAATACAGGCGACCACAATTAGTACCAATGTTTAATTTAATTTATTTTTTTTTAAAAAAAATCTTATTTCATTCTTTTCGAATATTGTCATATGTATCATAATGTTACTAACATTGTTGTTAATTTGCTGTGTCTAGAGTAGTGGTAGCAATTGAAGATCCAAGTGATGTAGATCATTTGAGAAAGAGTAATGCTATACTTCTTAAATCTCCATCCCAAATTTCTATCTCAAATGATATGGCAGTGGGACCACTGCGACTCACTTCAAAATTCAGTAGTTACATTGGCACATAATTTGAGATAGAGATTTTGAATGAAGATTTGGAAAGCATTGCAACACTCTTTGAGAAATATGTTGTGTATTTTTACTATGTAACTTCACCCAATTTGTTTGTTATTCATCAAAGGTTTTACATGTTATTGAATCATATAAATGGAAATCAATTAAGCACTACATTGTTGTGATCCTTTGGATATTTAGAATGGATATGTTCTCATAATTTTAGTTCTCTTGAGCCCGTTTGGTAACATTTTCAGCTTTTAATTTTCTAAATTCTAAAAATGGATGCTTATAATTGGACCATCTAAAACTTCATTAATTAATAGTTATTTTAGGTTGTTCTACTTCACACTAATTGGAATAAAAAATCAAATAAAAGTTTGGGAAGTACAACATGAGTCTAAAATTTTAAGTTTGTAGACATAAGCTGAGAAGCATGGTGTTTTTTGTTGTGCTTTCAGCTTTATTGAGTGTATTTCAAAGCCATAGAGTCTCTCTTTACCTTGGGTGGTGCCTCAAATTAAAGTTTAAAAGCGACTATTGTCCCACATTGATTGTGGAGAGAGTTGAAAGTGTTCTTTTAATCCCCAACTCTCAGCCCAATGAAAAATTGGATTTTAAAAAAATCGGGACCCAAGGTGTGTCATGCGCGCGGGTGCAAATCCCGGCCTCCAAGCTTGCTCACTCTTTTAGGCCTTACTTTTTACAATTTTTTTTTCCACTCCTTCCTTTTATCTTCCTTTGATTTTCCAGGCTCCCTTGCAAATTAATTGCGATTTTCCAATCAACTCAATTAATTAGCTATTACAATATTTTTGTCATTAATCAAATCCCACGTTTTGACTGTATCATGGGATTGCGTCTGATTTCTATCAGTTATCATAGAGCCTGTCCTCATTGATCTACGCAGTGGTGTTAAGTGAGTAAGGTCCCCGTTTGGTATAACTAAAAATTACGTATTGAATTTTTAGCACTAAAAAAATTTTAATTATTGAATTTGTTGTTGTAAAAATAAATATTGCAATTATGAAAATAGATTGCATTTAGTAAAAAAATAAAAATAAATAAATAAACTATAGAACTCTTTTACTTTAAAGTTTTTAGTAGATTTTTTTGCTTCTTTTTCAATGAAGTGTGGTGTGGCATTATCAAACACAATGGAAAAAAAAAATAAGTACTGAAACGCAATGACATTTTCTTTTACTTAAAGTTTTCAATATACTTTTTCAGTAAAATAGATAATGACAAAAGTAAGTACTGAAAATTTTCATTTTCAGGCATTCAGAATATAATTAAGTTATCAAACACACCTTAAAAAAGCTGACTATTCACAGCTGAAAAAGAAATTTGCCAAACAATGATGAATCTTTGGAGTACATGGAGGTGGACCTTTTTCTTTTCGAAAAAAGCCAGTTTTGAAGACCCTACAATTACCTATAGGCTATCGACTTTTCCTACGTTCATTCCTCTTGGGATTAGCTTTTTTTTTTAATTCTTTTCTTTTAACAGTCAAGCAAGAAATCCTAACCTCCTTAAAGTGCCACGCATATTCAGATAATGACAGGATGGTAGTTTTCTCTTTCCCTATGCAATGGAGCTAAAAAATTGGACCTTTTTTCAGTCAAAAATAAAATTAAAAAAATTGGATCTTTTGGATTCAAAACCACCAAACAAAGTTTTAAAGTTGCACTCTATGTAAGTCAATGATACTTGCACTCATGCGATTTCTTGTAATGGCTCAAGTATTGTCAAGTTAGAAGCAAACATGGCTTCTTGTAATAGTTCAAATATTGTTAATTTAAAAGCAAACATGGCCCGTCCTGGGATATTAGATGACGTAGGCGGTAGCCTAGGACTGTCGAACTCCCGTGTAGGAAAAAAAAAAAAAAAAAGGATAGATCCAATCACTAAGAGGCAAGAGCTAATCCTCATAATCCACAAGTGGATCTCTACAATTCCCAAGAAGAAAGAGAAATAGTGAGAGAAACTCATAACTAGAGTTGTAAGTAGGCTGATCGGTTCAGTCGGTTTTTAGAAATTTCTTCCAATATATTAACCTAATTGAACTGAATCGTGAAAATACACATGTATTTGAGAACCATTTCAAATATAAAATTTGAGAAGTATAGCATTACCTTATTGATATTGGAAAAGACAATATTTAAGGAACAAATTCAGGGTACGAATCTGGGATAGTTAAATGTACACAGTCTTAATCTAGATGTGTGGAACATTCATTGCCATTTTAGAATCCTTGAAGAGTGTTTGCATTCATGAATATAGGTTCCATCAAAGCCTAACCTGGAAAACTCAGTGGAACAATATCTAATTAAGACTATTTATTTCTATAAGTAGAAATCAAACTAGAAAAGTACTAATGCAACTGTTGATCAAACACATATGATATCAAATTCAAGTGAAATTCTAGAGTGGGCGAGTGGTTTTGTCCCATATGGTGTGAAAATTTCTTGGCTTTTGGATGAGTTTGAACTCTCATTTTTGTGCAACGTACACTTGGCGAATATGATTTTGAATGTTGTTTTGAACATTGATTTGTACATTTTTTACAAATCTTTGCACTTTATTATGTAACGTTTGGACTTTATCAACCAACCTTTAGACTTAATTTATTAACTATTTATACCTTGATAACAAAACTTGGCATTTGTTTGCAACTAAAATAGATACAAACTAAGCTAAACATTATCCAAAGTAAGCAAATCAAGGTACAAACTAAACTAAGAAATGTCCAACTGACAGAGTATTAATTGCGCAAAAGCTTTTCCTCATTTTGCTCAACATTTACCAAGGTACAAACGTTGTTAAGAAAAGTTCAAACTAAGCTAAAAAAAAGTCCAACCAACCGACTTGTGCTAGGTTTTACTTTTTTTCTCAAATCCAACTATGACATGTGGATTGTGGCTTCGCCCAGCGAGCCACCTTGCCCCACTATAGAATTTCTATACTATTGTCCTACTAATCATAGTATAAGTCTGTAAGAGGACTGTGAAACATTGAAAAGCTATGTGTCCAAGAACTTAAAATAAAACTTTGGTTAAGAAGTCCATTAATTGAACACAATGTACTAATCTGGAAATTAAACAAGAAACACAAAAATCTGGAGAATTTTAGGAAAGCTACAAGGGGTAGGAATTTAAATGGAGAATCCAAATGGTTAAGGAAATCAAATCACCTTTCTGTGATATGTCACTTCTATACCTTCCAACTTGGACCTTTTTTCTTCTCTTTTTCGTTTTCTCTTTTTGTTGGCAGCTGGTGTTCCAACTTAGCAATACATTTCATTGCGTTCCCCCCTACTAAACCATGATCCTCTTGGCTTCCACATATGACATCACTAGGCAAAATCTTTGCAAACCCTTTACCGCTTGGCATCACTTTGGAGTACATACTATGATATTCTATTTGGTTCATGAATTTTGTGGGTAATTTTTCTTTCCTTAATTTCTTGAGTTTTTATTATATTTTAAATTTCAATATTATTTAACGTACCAAAAGCAAAAACACTAAGAAAATATTTTTTTTTCTTATTTTATAAAGAAAAAATCTATTGGCTACAAAGGGCTATCCTCCTTGTGACCGAACCATTGGAGAGAAATAATTGTTTCAGAATTTATTTTATTCAAAAAAAATTTTAATGAAAATAGAACTATATAATAAAGATAAAGAAAAAAATAATTTCACTTAAAATCTAGCAAACTCATAATGCAGTGGATAGCATTGTATTTGAACCGAACTGCTCAACAAAAAATTCTCACGAACATGTTTTAAAGGCTCAACTCATTCAAGTCAAACTCAAGCCAAGATTTCTGGCTCGTTTTATAAATGAGCTAAACTCAAACACACATGAACTCAGTTCGCTAGTGCTGGTAAAAACATTTGAATAAGGCTCATTAGTATTTAGTAGGCTCGTGAATGGGCTTGATAAAGAACTTGAATACTGGTTTTGTATACATGACATCTATTATAAAATTGTGAAGTTTTAAAGGATACATAAGCTCGACTCGTTTATACGAGCCAAGGTCAAGCATGGATAAAAGGTTAGTGAACTGACGACTATAGAGCCCGTTTGTATATGCTTATGCTTATACAAATTAGTTCGTGATTGATAGAACTTCTTAGAATCTTGAAAAGCATCCCCTCACCTACTTAGCAAGAATTCATGTTTCCCTCCTCCAATATGCATTTTGTCCATTGCGATTTCAGCAACCAAACACCTGTGTACTACATTTGATGCCCAAATTTGTGATTTTGCCTTCAAAATCGCAAAGGCAAACGGGCTTTGTGGTTTGTACGAATCAAGATCAAACTTGTTTCAAGCTAGTTTAATCAATAAGTCAAACTCAAACATGAATTTCAAGCTCATTTAACAAATAAGACAAACTCAAACATATATGACTTGAGCTCGCATACACTCGTAGCGGAGTACAATGCTCTTAACCTTGTTTTACTTATAGACCCTGTTTGGCAATCAATCAAATGTTTGTTTTTATGTTGTTGTTTCGTTTTTGTTTTGTTTTGTTTTATTTTCGGGTAAATTATGTTAACAACCTCTCAACTATTGCCTTTTTCTAAATAGGGGGGCTTCAGCCATAGGCAGTGATAAAACTATTCCAAGCTAAAACTCATGCTAAACATATCAACAGTAATTAACAAGCTCATCAAATAAAAGACAGATTTCTATGAGCTTCGGCAAAACTATGTCTACATCCACACCCAAGAGACAATTCTTTATCATTGAGAATAAAATCCAGTACAAGAAAACACTTGAGTTAAATCCCATAACACAACCCCAAACACTTTGTATACCCATTCTCAATAAACAAAGAACCCTCACTCTTTTACCCTAGACCATGCACTCCCATGAGGGGAGACTCCCAACTTAGTATACCAAGGGCTTCCTAAATTCCTATCCAACATCCCCTTATCTAAAGTTTACAACACATTACTTATTGGACAAGTAATACAACTCTATCACAAAGGAAACCAAATCACAATAGGAATCTAGCCAAATCACTATCCCAAATTAATGGGATTATCCCACATGTGATATAATCCCAACACTCTTCTTTCACTCATTTGGTCTTTTTTATGCCTAAACAATTTCAAATTGCTATAACTATTGTTTTAAAAGTCCGTTTTTTCTATAAAATTTGATGTTTTAGAATCAGCAAAATGAGATCTATCAACCGTGATTAACATTAATCATGAAATACTGGACACTAAGAAAATATGAAAGAACAAAAAAAACTGTGATTTTTTTTTGGGCATAAATATAACAAAACATAGTCCTTTCATAAATTTGACACCATAGGTGCATAGATCTCGAAAAAAAAAAAATAGGAAATAAAAAAAAAATCACCCAAAATCCCAAGAATTGATAAAGTTATCACTGTTAATATAAATAGAAAATATTATCTGTCTATAGACAGATAATATTAACTGTTAGACAAATAAAATCTCAAAATTAGGCTGTAACGTACCTTTTTTTTTTTTTTTTTTGTAAAATTTCTACGCCCATTGTGTAGATCTCGAAGAGATGCATGAAATACAAAAACAAAATCATCCCAAAAGGCCAAAAAAAAATTATGATTGTTTAACTTAATATTATCTGCTAAAAAAGAAAATATCATATGTTTTGACAGATTAAAAAAAAAGATTCCAAATTACTTTCTTTTGTGCAATTTTCAACCCCGTTGCGTAGATCTCGAAAAAAAAAAGGATAAAAAAACTACTAGTGATGTCGCTAGTTGAACTAGATGCTGCACTATTTAGTTCGGACAGAATATTATGTCCAAAAGGATTAACATTTATGTTACCGACACTCCCAAATCCGGCGGAAGGAGTCTGCATTTTGACTAATCTGAAATGCTCCAATCGTCGGTCAACCTGGAGGTAACCTTCAAAAACAACACATACACCTTCAAGGATAATAAAATAAAATAAAATAAAACAAGTGCGTATACTAAGAAGCAAAACAACTGAATGTTGTTTAAACTTAATCCCCGGCAATGGCGCCAAAAACTTGGTCGGATTAGGAAATTGTAGTTCAAGAGCAAACTAATCGCGACAAGTAGTACCCGAAAGTACGGGATCGATTTCCACAGGGACTAAAATGTAAAACAACATATTCAGAGGTTTTAAGATCTTAGAATCTACAAGAAATAAAAGGGGAAAAGAAAAGAGGAAAGAAGAAATATAGACCTAAGTCTTTTTGCTTGTGGAGTTTCAAACAAACTATTACTACAACGACATAAAAATAGAGAACTAGAATCTAGAAACTAAGAAATTACAAACTAGTGTTAACAATTTTTAAAACTTTGAAGATTAGGAGGTGAAATTAGGATTCGGAATAGCTTAAAGAGATTTAAAAGATGAGATTGGGAAGCTATCTCTACCTTGAACTTTTACCAAACCAAACAAAATATATTCTGGTTATTCTTTGAATAACAATCTCATTGAGGCAAAAGATCAAACATATAGTAGTCAACTAACATGCAAGATCCTAGTATCATTGAGATTCAGGAAATTAGATGTTATTCTTTGAGAATCCTTTCATTCCTAATGCTTGATATCAACACTGAAGTTTTTCCTAGAATCCAATCTAAGTTCAAGAATTCTAAGCATAATTTCAAACACAAAACTTTTCTTGAAGAACAAAAGTTCAAGGATTGAGATATGGCTTCCCAACCTTGGAGATTTAGCTATACATAGTTATAGTTAAGATAACAAACTTAAAGCAGGATAGAAATGATAATTCTAACATAAAACTCCAACTAATTTATACTAATGGAATGATAAGATTCTTACAAAGAGTTTTCAAATTAACACACTAAGAGAACAAGAGAGAAGAAGATGGAAACTAAAAAAACAATCAAGAAGAAGCGCGCCCCCCCCCCCCGCTCCCTTTTTTTTCTTTTCATAACCTCCTTCTTATATTAGATCCTTAACACCTCCAAGAGCCCTAATTCAAGTTCCCATGACTGCTGAAGTGAAGGGGGCTTGTCAAATCACTGTAAATTACAAGTATTGAGGTCCTCTCTTTTAGAATGGCAAACTTGTAATAAGCTGGGAGTCTGAATTCGCCGGATCGGATCGATCTGGTTTTGACAGTTAGCACATTAACTTTCTCAAGCAAGAGCGGATCGATCCGCTTTAGGTCCAGATTGATCCGGTTTTGACAGTTATCATTTCTTCTGTCTTTTCTTCATAATAAAACTTCTCAGAAAACCTACAAGAAAAACAAAAGAAAGAAGAAGAAAACAAAGACGAAAGAAAAGGCAACATGCAATAATGCCATGCTTAAGAGTTCTAAATTGGGGAAATAAACAAACTAAAGAGTGCCTTATTAGTAGATGATAATGCAAAACTTGTGATGAATCATTCATCCACTACTATTGATAGATGAACTCTTCGGGAATTGCGTTTACTTCCCCGCGAGTTTCTCAAACACCTAATTAACTCCTGAAACTTCGCACATGTCCATTTTATAACTTTACGAGTGAAAATCACCAATTACAAGAGTTTTCGATTAAGTCTTGTTTGGATCCAAAATTTCGTCTAAAAACTAAATTCTGTGAAATCTCTACACAACCTACCTTTTATACAACGTGACACTCATGTTCTCACCACAGTTCTCCAAACGATATATAACAATATCGAAATTACCAGAAAATTATACTACACATGTATAATTCACTATTCATAAAAATATCAGATAAGTCAAATAATATTTAAATCACATAAATGTCATTTACTCATGCCAATAAAATCTCGATTACCAATTGCCCGTGTCCCGTGTCCCGTGTCCTTACTGACACCTTACCGTTGACTCACAGTCAACCTCAAACCAATTATCAAATAACATTGATAAACTCACAAATTCAATTATGCATGATAGAACTTATGAAATTTTGGTACGGGTGTGACAATTTTACCTTGAGATCACCTAGCCACTTCAAGTTTAAACATTTCCAAACATTTCAAAACATCAAGTTTACTTTCAAAACATGTAAAAACATTAATATATCAATCTCTTGGGCTCTAAGAGTTCTTATCTATCATTAAAACAAATTTAAGAAAAATTAAACTACAATTCAATTCTCTTCAACTCATTGAGTATAACTCCGGAGTTCGTCGCACCAAACCAAACCAAACAAGAATGTATGAGTCGCACCGTGCAATTTTCACAAATTATACATGAGCTATAACAATTACTCTAAACATGTGAATTTAAGTGAAATAGACATACTTAACATTACAAAAATTACAAGTTATGAGTTAAACCCCCGAATTGGGTCACGAAAAAATTGTCTCAAAAATCAATAAAATTAGTACTAACGTATTAGACTCACCTCCAGGAGTCCGAATATGTAACATGTTTCGAGATTGAACGTCAAATGGCACGTCGTTTGTCGTCGCGAACGTGGACGCAAGTTCTTCGAATTTCTCTGTATCTATTCCCCTGTAAATTCTTTGTTGCCTAGGAGGGAGATGATGCCTTTTTGGCCTGTCAATGGACCAGATCGATCTTGGCCCGGATCCGATCCGGATCCGACACTTTTTGATAGATCTAAGCTTTTTTTAGATTCAGATCCATATCCATATCCGGATCCGTTTAGAATGTTAGGTTGACGGATCGAATATGGTTTTGTGGTATCTGATCCGTCTAAGATTCGGATCCGAATAAGAAGAAACTATGCAGAAAAAATATAAATATAATACACTAGATAATATTACTATTACATATAAAATTGAACAACGTCTATATTATACACTAAATTATACATATTTACTTTCAGTGGTATATAATTTTGATTTAAAACTATGATTTTTCTTCATAATCAAGTGTATTGATAGGTTAAACGTTGATTGGTTTTTGTGTATGCATAGAGAAAAATAAAAAAAAAAAATAGTTTTTAGGGTACTACTAGAATATATATATATATATAAGCAACTAAGTTGCCGTTTTAGATCCGACAAATGGATCCGAATATCCAGATCCGATCAAATCTGGATATGGATTAAATATGGCAGATCCGACAGATTGACCGGATCTAGATAATAGAATTATTAACGGATCTAGATCTGATTTGTGTGGATCCGGTCCAGATCCGATCCGTTTACAGGCCTAATGGCTATTTGGTGAGTCACCTTACATGTGTCATTCAACATGTAAATCCAAGGTTTGGGTTTTTATAGTTGCCTCCCCAAAGTTTTATAAGTTTTGCATATATACCCCTACTAATTAATGAAACTTATTAAAATTATCCTAAACTTAAATGAGTGTTTGTCTATATCACGTATCAACAATGATAGGGATACACACCAAATGACACACCAAACGACATGCTGTGCTTTAAATGCATGTACCCTGTGCTGTTTGAATTTTTCACACTTTTCTGTGTATCACTTACAGAGCACAGGGTACATGCATTTAAAGCTGGTATGTCGTTTAGTGTGTCGTTTGGTGTATATCCCTATCATTTTTTATCACGTATGGATCCCATAAGTAGTCTCACATAATATTACGAAGTTGCTAATAAACTTACTAATTATGCAACGTGTCCAATTCACCCTCACAAAGGTATACCTAATGGATCATAGAAGTGATCTCTAACCATTAATATGTTATTAATACAACATATTATAATATCCACATATGCCTTAATAAACATTTAAGCACATAAGAATTACCTCACGTATCTTTCCCATCACATGGGGACCTCTCATAACTGTCTCAAATTGAGACTACCACTTGGCCTATCTCTGGGTCCCCAACTGGACACTCCTAATCAACTTAGTGAGTTAATAGCCACTTAACACATATAATCACATTATTATAATGTTAATGATGCATACTAAATTGCAATTAAATACTGCCCGCGGGAGCGGTGTTATAATTTTTGGCTATAACACTTAATTTTAAGGAGTTTATGACCAAATGTCCCATTTAACTACCCCTTTCAACTATAAAACTCGACCAACTGACCTACTCATCTATTACAATTTTTCACTAACACCTTTTCGTTTAGGTTATCGTCCCAAAAATGAATACGTTTGTATCATGTTACCAACATAGTGATATAAAAGGGGTTGCAACATGATATTTGTGTCTTTTTTTGACTTGTTGAAAAGTTTAGAACAAAATTGCCTGAAATTTAGTCTGCAAGGGCAATTATGTGTGCAACAAATGATAGTTTTGCCCTAAAATTTCCCAACGGTTAAAAAGAGAGGCAAAAATATTATGTCGCTACTGTTTTTGTATCATATGTTATTCACATGATACAAAAATAGTATTAGTTTTTGGGACGGAAGGAGTGTTAGTGAAAAAATTCAATAGTTGAGGGGGTTAATTTATCGAGTTTTATAATTTAGAGAGATATTTAAAAGGAGTCATAGTTGAGAGGGTGTTACTATAATTTACCCTTTATTTTTTTGTGTTTGTGTGCTGTTAGACCCTTCTTCTCCCTCTGGCACTGATGAGGTTGAACTCGAAACCCTAAAAATGGCGGTCCCCTCCCTCCTCCGTCGAATCTACCTCCGATCACCGCCCATCGCCGTCGCATCTGACTGCGCGAGAACCTTTACTTCATCCTTTCATGAAAGCCGATCTCATTACACCTCGTGCGCCACCGACACCAAGACTGAAGAGAAGAGCGAGAAGAAGAAAGGAAAATGGTTGAACTTGCCTCCGTTCACTTCCACGATTGATGGTGCTGCATTGGGGAAGGAGATATGGGGCCGACGAGCTGAAATTAACGGTGACACCGCTACCACCATGACGGCCCTCAAGTGGGTACTACGATGCTGCCCGCAACTGCCCAGATCTTTGGTACAGAAGCTTTTTCGCTTGAGGCAGGTCTGATTTTCGATCTTAGTTAAAGCATTACAATGTATTACTCGTGTGTGTAGAAATTCTGAATTGAATGGGTGTGTCTAGTTGAATGTTAATGTCAGGTTACTAGCTACTCTATAAAGCTTTAAGCTATTAGAGAATAACAAATGTATATTAAGCTTCTAACACCCACTGGAGAGGCAGCAAATTAAACTCCATGTAGTTGAGCCAGATAACAAAGTGCACGAATGAACACCAGAACAGGGCAGAAAGTTGAACCTATGACCTCCCACAAAGAAAGTTACCAGAACTCCAAAAAGCTTAATCTATTAGAAAATAGGTCCAACAATGTATATCAAGATAGATACATAAAAAAAAATAACAATAATAAAAATAAGGGCTATGAAGGGGTAATCCTACCACTTGTCCCTAAACACAAATACTCAGATTGCCAAGAACAAATTATTAATTCCATAAGATATTTAGGACATGCTGCTGGCTGTTCCATGAATTTGAGTGGATTCGCTGTGTTCCATATATTGCCTGTAAAAAAACAGCTTATTTGTAGTGGGAATTTTGGAGAATCTCTAATATGGTAGCAGGCTTAGAATCTCTAAAAGTGAGACCTGGACTGAAGTCACTGAACCTGGTCCAATTTTAGAGTTTTTGAAACAAACCCTGAATTTCATTGCTAAATCATTGTTAGTTAGTATAGTTGTTATAGAGTTGATTATGATGCGACCACAGAAGTAAATAAATGTTGAAGCAATGCCAATACGTCATGAATTTATCGTGACACCTTTTTCTTTAGTAAGTTTGCTGGGTAGGTATTTTTTCCCAAGTACTTTGTAGGTTGCGTTTTTTCTATTTCTTCTCTATTACTTTGTTGGTGTTTTACCTTTCACAAATCTCAGTTTTTCCATGGGTTGCATCATCTATGGAATAGTAGGTCAATAGCGCGAGTTTTGACAACAGGAGTCTAAGCTGCTAGTTCTCTCTAAAACAAGAGGTATCAATGCTTATGGCACCTAGGCAGCTGGTAGCAAAACTGCATGGTTTATGTTTGGGTGATTGGCTTGTCTTTTCTTCCCACGTGTTATCGAGATGGAGAAATTAATTATTGAGACATTTGATCTCCTCCTGTAAATTGCAAACTCTCCCGAAAATACTCTTTGTAATTGTTTCATTCTTATGTATTTGCTTGACCTTAGAAGCAATCCAATTACCGCTGCTTCTTAATCTTTTTCCCATAGCAACTTGTAGTCTGATCTACTAGTGATGACAAACCTTATATCGGGTACTTGTTTATGTGAAAGTCACAGGTGGTATAACTTGATGAACTTTCTCATTTTTAACGGATGCAGCTTGAAATTTGCTATTCTCCTTGCTTACGTTTCCCTTTCCACTTGATATGGCGAAACTGAGACAGAGATTTTGACGCTGATCTCAGTCTTTGTCAAAAGTAAATCAGCTGCAGAGTAGTTTTGTGCGTGACAAAATTCAAAAGTAGCTGGAATGTCAAAACATCTGATGTCGTAAACTTGAAAAAAGAAGAAGATAAAATTCACTAATATCCTTCTGCTTTGAATAAAATGGTGATAAGTGGTGGTTTTACATCTTCTTCCCTAGTTTCAAGCCAATTTATTGCCATATACTTTGCCACAGGTTCGAAGAGAATCCTATGACGTTACAAGTTTTGCTCTTGGGGGAGAAGCACAAGAATATCGACTCAGAAGGGTAACACATGCATAGCATCATTTGACTAAGATCACTATCTTTCTGTGTGAAGTTTGTTCAATTGATATATTGCATATAAAAGAGGCCTAACCCTATTGTTTATTTACAGTTCTCATGCTAGCAATTATTCTTTCATCTGATTTATAAAATTATTGGAAGGTCGCAGCTAAGGATTCAATGAACTTCGGAGACCGCATATTTCTTCCTATAACTGTTCAAGAAATGCCCCCTGAAAAAGTGGAGTGCATTTGCAATGAAGAAGAAGTGAAATTTCTCCATAGTCTCGAGTTATATAAGGTCCTAAACACTTGGCAGTTTTAGAAGCTAGATAGTATCGGATTCTTTTATATTCAAGTTCGACCACTTATCAAAAAAAAAAGAGAGAGAACAAAAAAAGATCTAACTCATTTTTCCCTTCTCTTTTTTAAGGATCCTGCCATTATCGTTGTCAATAAACCTCCTGGAATGCCTGTTCAGGTATGCGATTGACTATCTTCATACTTGAAGTTCTATCATTTCTAGCTATTAAGTTCCCTACAATGATTTATAACTAATGGACCTTTGTGCAGGGTGGCATTGGCATTAAAAGAAGTTTAGATGAACTGGCTTCAACGTATTTGAGATATGACTGCTCACAACCCCCTCGGCTGGTGAGTAATATTTTATATTCAGTAGAGGAATTTATGTTAGTTATACTGGTACTAAAGTAGCAAGGTTTGTAAGGAAAAAATCTAATTATTCCTCTCTCTCTCTCTCTCTCTCTCTCTCTCTCTCTCGCTCTCTCTCTCTCTCGTCTGGTGATCCGCATCTACATTTTTGAAGCAGAATTCGGCCAGCGCGGATTGACGGAGCTCTTGGCATTGCTTTGTTTTCCAATCATAAGTTACTGTATCTTTCACACGACCATCTTATAAGAGATTTCTCTGTCTGTCTCTCTCTCTCTCTCTCTCGCGCGCGCGCGCCCGCTCGCTCGCTCACTCGCTCTCTTTGTGTACCTCGTGCGAATGGTTACTAATATTCATCATCCATGTTAAATCTTGCTATGGTGGAAAGTCATGAAAGGAATGGCCTAGAAAGGTTACCCTTATTTTTTTGTTACATTGTATAACTTTGGATCCGCCAAAAACAGAAAGGATCATGCCACGAGATTTATCACTTTGTTGTTTGAATTTAAATGTGGTACCTTATTATTGTAATTTGTGCATAAAACATGCACGGTCTGTTGGTGTCTTATAACACCACCCAACTTTACTCCTCCCAAATTCATGTGATTGTGAAGGTATGAGTAATGTTGTAGTATGACCCCCTACTTTTTTAGTGATTGAATTGAACAAGCGTGGCATTTCTTAGGTGCACAGACTTGATAGAGACAGTAGCGGCATCTTGGTGATGGGGAGGACTCAATTAAGTGCTACTGTTCTTCATTCCATCTTCCGGGAGAAAACTTCTGGAGCATCAAAAGATGTGCGTAAATGATACTCTTCTCTATATATGTATATACTTTTGTCTAAAACCAATCAGTTTTTAGTAGTGCACTGTTTCTGTCTTAATTTTCTTTGTTTCTTTCTTTCTTCTACTAATTAAGGTTTAACTTGCTAAACTATATTCTCTTTTAAGGATCTGAACAATAAAAGAAGAATTTTGCAAAGGAGATATTGGGCCCTTGTTATTGGAGCTCCCAGACGTCAAGAAGGATTAATCTCAGGGCCACTGGGAAAGGTCAGATACTTTCTGTTCTAATTTCTAATCCGTGGATTAAGACCTTCCTCTTGCTTTCATCTCTAAAACTTCTAGTTCCAGGTGGAAAAACTTATCTGATTCACTAGTCAACTTCGCCTTGCCCAGTTTATGCATCTTCTCCCAGACACTAAAAACTAAAAGAAGAAATGAAGGCAAAAGATAATTGCCATCTCAGCTTGCTGGTTTACAGTAGATACATCATTTTAGATTATGAGCCACCTTTATTGCCATGTAGGCGATGCCTAGCCTGTCACCCATTAAATAACTTTTTGCATATTTTTCTAACAGTTGTGTTTTAACAGTGTGGCTGATCCTCTGGCAACCTCAGTGGGGCCTATTTTTATGCTTAAATAAGAAAAATACTAATACTGTTGTTAATATTTCAAGGTGGTGGTAGACAATGGGAAATCCGAGCGGATCACAGTCGTCGACAATGTTTCAACAATGTCATCTCAGCATGCCATAACAGAGTATCGGACAATTAGATCTTCTTGTAATGGTGAGCTCGGAACTTTGCTATGATTTACTTTCTAGAAAGCCATGTATTAGGAGGCTTAAGACCAGGAATAATGAATGTAGTATATGTGACTCTTGATGCATTTTGTACTGGATATAAACCATTAGCATAGTTGGGACTGGCATTTTGGCGATTGGAAACGTCTGCTGTTACAAAACTCAGCCCTTGTCAGCACACAACTGACAACACTAATTAGTTTGGGTAGAATGGTGGGTTATTTACGAGCGATCAACTGTTAGTAAAAGATTAGCAGCATTATGCACTGATTTAGCTATTTGATTTCTCGGACAATAAAGTAGCTTGAAAGGATGTTTTAGAAAAATGTTAGAAGTTGCCAATTGTTTCTGGCTAAACTTGTGCAAGCAGGAACATAGATGCAAGATCACTTCCAAGTCTAAGCAATGGGTTTTTTGGTGCAGCTAATCCCACAGTGGAATCCATCATTTAGTATATTCAAAAGTCAAAGCCATAATTACCCCAAAACAAAAGAAGAAGAAATGATCAAGTGGCTACCAAGTAACATGTGGCTCAATACAGCCATGTGCTTCCGAACTCCAGAAAAGCTGTTTCCTTGATATGTAGTTATTTACCTTTATGATCTGTAATATTCTTGAAATTGCACCCTGATGCCTCATTGATTCCGACGAGAGAGATGAAGCGACTATGAAGCACAGACACAGACACATCGAAACAACAAAACCCTGAAAAATTGTACGTCGACACCCCAAAAAAAGTGTCCTTGAAGGGTCGTGTCCGTATGTCAGACACGATACGACACGCGATACGTAACCTTTTTAGAAGTGTTGGTGCTTCCTAGCGGAGCGAACAGAAAATAAAGCTTGGATTTTTGCTATTAGTAGTTTAACGTTTTGTAGAATCTAATTTGTTTTATTTCTTTTGTGGCTACAACTGCCGAACCGAATTTGACTACTATAATTGCACAGTTCCTGAGGAATTTTTAATTCTTTGTTTGTACAGATAGTAACCATATATTGCAATTAGTTCCTGAGTTAAAGACTTAAAAGTATTTGTACGGCTTGAAGTTTCACCTTTAAAATTTATGTTGCTTGTATATGCTTCTTATGCTTATGGTAAAACCGCAGGGTACACATGGTTAGAACTGTCTCCTCTCACCGGTAGAAAGCACCAGGTATATGGATACAATGTTGTACTCTCATGACAGTTTTTATAACATTGGCTTCTTATTTTTTACTCTGCACTAATTCTTTCTTCTGAATGTGGTTATTTAAAAGCTACGTGTACACTGTGCTGAGGTATTGGGGACACCAATAGTTGGAGACTACAAGTACGGGTGGCAAGCTCATAAGAATTTGAAACACGTGCCTTACTCTGATCTTGAGAAAAACCCAACTCAGAATCTTTCCAAGGGAAACACACTTCCCTTTGGCCTTGATTTGGAGAATGGAAGCGTTTCTGATACGCAGCATAGTTTACACCTTCATTGCAAGGAGATGGTTCTTCCTGATATATCCAAGGCTTTGGAGCGTACACAATTGTCTTCAGATTTCGATCTTAGAGAACTGAAAAGCATCAAGCTGGTCGCTCCTTTGCCTTTGCACATGCAAAAAAGTTGGGACATTTTGAATTCTTGAACTACAATTAAGTCATCCAATTTCTCTCTCTGGAGGTAATCTTGCATTTTTCATGCAGACTATTAGCTTTATTATGGTGGGCTAATACCATATTCTCTTGGCTTATCCCGCCTAAGTGAAGCCACGTACGTGATTGAAATTTTGATTAATTACAGGTCATAATGCTTCAAGCATGTGGTGATTTTTTAGTAAATCAGTAGCCCTCTTCACTTGCATGTTTGGGTTTTTCACCTGTTTCAAAAAGTGGCCTCGAAAACAGGTGGAAGTGGAACTAAAGTTTAAGTACTTAAGTCGCTACTCTAAACATCATTTTGTCTTAGGTTTCTGGTACCTTTTTAATCATTTTCTTGTTTACCTCAACAGAATTCTTTCCTTCTAAATTGGAATTATTCACCTGTGGCCGCGTAGTCGGGGTTCTCCAAACAAGGTCAGTACCTCTATCCCAAAAAGTGTCTTTGTAATAAAACACTATGATTTTTAATAGTAGTGACCAAATTTAGTGTTTGTATTTTGTTCTATAAACAATGTAATTTATTTATTTATTTTTTTTTATTTACTCTCCTAATGGAGTAAGAGCAAGTTTTGGTTCTTTAGCAACATGATGTCTCTTTGTCTTATAAATCAGCATCCTGCATTTGTCATTTTGTTTATGATTTGCAGTAAGAAAATGATACTTAACGTTGTCACAAATCTTGACCAAAGTAAAGCATAAATTGTTCATTCTACAAATGTCATTTGGTATTTGATTGTGTCTAACAAGAGACCATCCAAATAAAACAAGAGCAAGTACTCTGCTTCTTTTTTCAACTTCATATCTTTGCTTTTAACTTTCAACTCTCCATGTGGTTGGTGCTTATGGGTCAACTCTTTTAAGTGATTAGTAGTTAGAAAACGATGAAATGCCCTTACCTGTATGATCAAAAAAGAAAGTCAAAGTTGTTTATTGTACAAACAACCTCATTTTATAATGATTGTAACGGACAATAAGCTCTGTCACTATGATAAGATCCCATTTCATATACACAACGTGTACATACGTGTATATATTTATTTGGAAACATGCTTATCAATTTTCATGACCATAAATAAAAGGGTAATATTTGGAGCACTAAACAAATCTCACAAACACTTACACCCACAGTCTATCTCTCTCTTGAGGGGCACTGTGGGGTCTAGGCCTGTCAATGGACCGGGTCTAGACCCGGATCCGGTCTAGATCCGGCTCTGTTAGACGGATCTGAGCATTTTTTAAGATCCATATCCATATCCGGATCCGAATCCGTATTTTATGCTTAAAAATGGACCGGATATGGTTTTGTAATATCCGGTTCGCCTAAGACTCAAATCCGAATAATACTTATATATATAAATATTTTTATATATATCTACATATTTTATATATATAATATAATTATGTGTATATATAATATAATTATGTATATATATAATGCATATACATATTGTATTATATTTAATATATTAGTTATGTATATACAAATATATTTATATATATACATATTATATATATATATATACAAAAATAGTATAGATATACACATTATATATTATTTCGGATCGAATCCGGATCCGGATTCGGTATATTTTGGCGGATTCAGATATGGACTGACTTATAACAGATCCGTCATATCCGAATCCATATATAGTTTAGCGGATCTGGATTTGGATGCACTAGATCCGGTTCGGATCTGAAACCGGATCTGATCCGTTTACAGGCCTAGTGGGGTTTGGATAATTTCAGTGGACCCCACAGTGCTACCCAGGAGAGAGATAGACTGTGGGTGTAAGTGTTTGTGAGATTTGTTTGTGACCCTAGCATTGTTGTAATATAAAATATTATTTATTTGTGTTTCTGGAAAGGAATAAATAAATAAATAAATAAAATAAAAAGGAAAAATAAAATAACGTTCTTTCCCTGTATCAAGATAACCTTGATAAGGAATTGAAAGCAAAAGTTGTGTTGGGTTGTGTTTGTGTTTGTGTATTGTATATGATAAGCAGAGTAGTGCATGTTGATCATATTCAAAATTATTTAAAATGACATATTTCACAATAATTTGTTCTGACTTGCTGTAGATGAACATATCATATATGACATAACCCAGAAATGTGGGTCTTATGAGTTGTAACACCTAACATTCCCTTTTCCTTTCAATTTTTTTTTTTGGTTTGGTGTGTCGTTTGGTGTGTATTAACTCTATCATTATTGTATTCAATAAATACTCTACACTATGTGGTTGTGACTTGTGATGTTCATGTTATTATATTTCCTGCAAAAAGACTTTTACATGTCCACCGAATTTCAATTTTTTGATTCCGTTGCTAGTAAAATAGAGGATAAACTGTACTTTGCACCCGAAACATACGCCTATTTGCACTTAGATCCCTGAACTTACAACATATGCAATTTTGCTCCTAATGTTTCAAGCATTTTTCAAATTAGGACTTATGTTAAAATTTCGTTTGGTTTTGTGCAGAATCTCCTCATGTGAGCAGCACAAAACTAAAGTTTCAATGGCAATTTGGTCGTTATAGCACATCCTTATTTCTCTCACATCTGCACCCTTAAATCCTTCTTTTTCTCCTCTGGTGTGTTTTCACGTAATTAAAATCGGAGTTGAGGAGGCCCTGAAATAGTTTGGGATCAAATCATCCAAGTATACCCCTAAACAGAGAAATTTAAATAAAACTTTATATAGCATAGCTATAAATAAAAAATTTATGCCAAGACAAGAGTGGTACAAATGCAATTGCAATTCACATATCTGGAGATAGAAATTCGAAGTGAATGTATTTTGACTTAGTTGATGAATTGATGGAGAGAGGAATTTAACTTAAAAGTGTATTTTTTTTTGTTTGGAATACGAGCACAAATTCTTTCAGTCTGTCCTTCACGACTTCGGGATCTCCGTCGTCAGTATTTCAGACGGTCTTTATGGAGTAGGATAGAGCGCCTAACTCCGGGCACATGCACCGATACTACAACACATAGACCAAGTAAATCATGGAGGTGAATGGGCAGTACGATTCGAACCAAAGCTAAACTCTGGTTATAGTTCGTCCAGCTATTTGAAATTCGTCATTTCAATCCACTTACACAATCCCTGGGGAGTTTCGTACTCTTGACTTTCCTTTGAAAGGCCAAGGCGGAGAGTGTTAGTTTGTCAATATGTTAATGTGTCTGTTTGCAGACGAGTGTTTTGCTGTTGATTCGCTGTTAACTATGGTCAACTATATATTAGTGTTTGGTCGGTAGCATAAACTGCATTCGATACGGTTGTGCCGTGGTTCAACTTCTAGGCTTTGGAGGTTGTTACATATGCCTCTTTCATTCACTATTTCCATAAATTATATGAAGACATAAAACTCTTTTCTTCATCTATATCAAAATAGAGTTGTCATGACATTATGAGCCAAAATAAAAGGAGTCAATCACATAATGCGAAGCACGCAAAATATAAAAATGAGGGTAAAGTTAGGTTTTCTGGAATGTGTGTGTATATATATATATATATATCTACAACATGATACCCAACAAATGAAGGGACAGATTAGTGTAAATTTTCGAAACACGACCCACGTTGTTGTGATGTTCATATCATGTACCTACAACTACTTTGGACCTGAGATTTAACGAGGACAAGTGGACAACAAATCAACAAATATTCTTTTTTATGATGTTTGTATATGTGGTTGTATCTTAAACATATCGTACAAGCAAAGCCACGTGTGGAGCGTCAATTGGTTTGCTACCAAGTTAACCAACATGTAAAAAAGACTGTCCGTGATGTAAAAGGGAAATGTTTGGTACACACACGTTTTGACACACTATGCTTTAAACATATGTACTTTGTGCTGTTTGAATTTTGCACACTTTTCTGTACACCACTTATATAGCACAAGGTACATGCATTTAAAGCTGTGTGTCAAAAAGTGTGTCAAAAAGTGTGTGTATATAGCACTACTCGATGTAAAATGCTCTATAGCCTGTGTATATGTATATATATATATATATAGAGAGAGAGAGAGAGAGAGAGAGAGAGAGGGAGATTGTCACTTGTACTCTTTTAAGCAAACATTATCATGCTTTTCAATCGGACTAACAGATAGTGCTTTTCATTCAGTATTTTTTGTTGTGTTCCCTCTCACAGAAGTGGGATTCAAGATAGTTTTAAAAATACTGTTTTAAAGTACTGGGTCCCACTTCTATGAGAGGAAACTTTAAAACAGTTTTTTTTTAAGGGTAATTTAATATATAGTCCTAATATATGCATCTAACTAGAAATATGTCCTTTTTTAAAACGAATCTAGAAATTAGTCCCTTGCCTAATTTGAAGACTAAAATACCCCTATATCATTTTTATAGAAATGTATATATATGTATAACTATATATGGTAACTGATTTATCATCATTTACTCCACAATTCATACATGTACATATATAAACCAATTTATATATGATAAATTAATTACCATATATAGCTAAAAACTGAGAAAATATCTCCATATAAAGTCCACCATCACCAAGAAATTTCTCACAAATTCTTGATAAATTCGCACTACGTATTCAGAACTTCATACTTAAGAACTGAGAAAATTATCAATGAGAGTGCACTAAAATAATGTGAAATTGCTCACTATATTAACTAAATATTGAAAATAGTGAGAATTTCATATTTTAATGTGCATAATAATGAAAAATTTCTCACTCATACTAAAAGGGTAGAACAACCCACTTTTTAAAACAAAATAAGCATACACATAGAGAGGGTTTGATGAGAAATTTATCAACAATTAATAATTTTTGAGAAGAATTCCAAAAAAATAAAAAATAAATTCACACCTTTTAAATTGATATGACAAGTAATTTCTCACAAAATAAAAATAAATTTCTCACATTTTAATACAAATTTCTCACTTTTAGGTGAGAAATTCTCACTTTTCGAAGAGAAATTCTCACTTGTCTCTCTATACCAGAACTCCAGACTGGGCTTCTCTCGAATTTCTGATATGTGATTCTCTTTCTTGCATCAATCTGTGTCGAGAACTCTGGCCCTTAATTTTCTTGTTCTCATTCACAACTCAAATTGTTACCAATCCTGTAGAGCCTCCAAAGATGGCATGTAACTCTCTAAATCATCAACTCCAATGACGGCATCGGCATCAATCAAAAGGTAAGGATGATTGGTAGTGGGCACCGGAAAGTGATTGTGGAGCTTCTTTAATGGTTTGTAACAGAGAAATTTATCCCTCTAATTGGGTATGCCTGCTTCAATATGCATCGGAAATCCAAAACTTCATCTCAATCTCAACGATGATGATGATGATGAGTATAATCCTTTTGTGTGATTTTATTTTAGAGAGATAGAGAGAGAGAGAGAGAGAGAGAATTGGAAAGAGAGAGATATATAAAATCTGTGGGGTTCCTATCTCTCTCTATATATATATTTATATATAGATAGTTGTTTGGAGTTTAAATTTAAAATCCCTAAATTTAAGTCTTTATTACTACATATATCTTTATTACTATATATATAGTAATAAACGGACTGTGTAAAAAGTGAGAATTTCTCACAAAAAAGTGAGAAGCGTGTAAAAAGTGAGAAATTTATTTTCTCACATATATATATATATATATATATATGTATGTATGTATGTAACGAAGGGCATATTGGTCCATAAAATCTCTATCAAATTGGAAAAAAGTACTAAATATTGATTACCTTCCAAAATCAGGGACTAATTACTATACATGCAATATGGCTATGATCAATTCCTATTAATGGTCCAAAATAGGGACCAAACCTTATATTTCTATTTTTTTAAATTGTCCTGAGTCCCACTTCTGTGAAAGGGAACAGCACGAAAAGTACTGAGTGAAAAACAAAGTGCTTTTTTGGCTAAAGATCAAAGTGCAACTCGTTATGGAATTCGTTGCTGGTATAATATTACTTTTATTATTATTATTTTTTTTTTTTTTTGTAATTGAGGGTGTCCGGACTAGTTTGCGTACACCTCGACTAATCTCCCGAGGCCCTGGAGTCGCCGGGTGAATTCCCTAGTGGCCGCGCTCCTCATGACTCGAACACTAAACCTCTTGGGTAGTACACACCTAAAAAGCTTACCACTCACCACAAGAGATGTGGTTTTTTTTTTTTTTTTTTTCCAAAAAAGGGTAAATAAATCCAAAATAAATGTACAAAGTACAAGGGGCATTCTCCAGAATAATATAGTAAGCTCAAAAAACATGCTCAAAAGGAGCAACAAAGTCAAGGCTAAGCATGAGATGTGAATTTATCTGTAACCAAGAGAGACACTCATCCCAACCAATAGAAGGGACAAGACAAAATAAAGATGAAAACAAAAGAGAACACAAAAGATCCAATCAAGATTTGTAGCGGCCCTTAGGGCAACTACCGTTAAATTGCATCTTCGCTTCCTTCTTCTTTTGTTTGGGATGACATGGATTGCTCGGGAATAGGGAAAGAATCAACAAAAACATCTTCAAAGTCTTCATCAGTCTTCATCAATCTCATCATCATTCATATCCAAATTATCATTGGAATACTTTGTATCTTGGGATTGAAACCTTCCATCTTCTGCACCAGAGCCTGACCCATAAGCTTCCTCGGAATGTCCATCAATCTCATAAACATAAGGCATCAACTCGTTAAAAGAGTTACTTATCTTAATTTGTTGATCATTAAAAGCTCGGGAGCAGAAGATTCAGCAGTACATCTTTGAGCGTAAACCGATCAAAAAAAAAAAAAAAGGGAAAAAGAAAACGAAAACAGCGAGTGTAAAAACGAGTCTTTCACTGCACTAACCGGAGAGAAGGTAACTAAAATTTATATCTTTGAGCAAAAACATTTTTACTAGAAAAAGATTATGTCCGAGTTGAGGTGTACATATGCAAAAGAGAAATATATTAAAGATTACTTGAATTAACAGCAAATTCTTTTGGTACCTGGCTAGTTACTAGTAATGATTAAATAAAAGATAATACAAGGCTTTTTGATTAATTAATTAATTTATTTTTTTGAACGAGGCCTTTTAATTTATCAGAAGTGGAGATAAATCAGAGTAAATGTGAGCTTACTCCATTCTTTTTTTTTTTTTAAATAAATAATAATAATTGAGTGCACCCTGTGAAAATTTTTCAATTAAATAGCAGTTGGGTAGTGACATAGGCATAACGTAGACGACCTACTAACTGCAAATGAGATCATCTATTTTTGCTTTCTATCCATTTCTTTGGAGCATCTCTAATAAAATATGTCATTTTGTTCTACTAAATCAATATTTTGGCATTGTTACATGTCTTAAATACTATATTTTGACATTTCTGTTCTATTGTTACATTCTAAAATAAATGTTATTTTATAACACATTGGCTATTTTATTGCTGTACTTTGAGTTGTATGTTTTATACACCTTTTTTTTATTAGAATGGTTGCAAAAGTTAAATTATAGCATTAATCTAAAAAAAAAAACCTCTCCAATGCACCTTTATCACTCTTATCAAATTATAGCAATATTATTCTTGCTCTCAAATTTGAGAGAAAAAATAGCATTATTATTTTTTTAGAGGATGAATAAAAGTACATTGAAGAGGTATTTTTGAACATCCATGCTATAATTCAACTATAACATAAGAAATTAAAGGTGCATTAGATATGCTCTTACATGTTCTATATTGAGTACTTCGTGCATAAAGATAACTAAAAAAAAATTACTCCGTACTAAGATAAGAGTAATACTTGGGGCTCAACTAAACACACAATTTTTGGGACACAACCCAATTAATGTGTCTATCTCTCTCTTGTGATGTCACTGAACCCCATAATGACACAGGAGAGAAATAGATACATTAATTAAATTGTATCCCAAAAATTACGTGTTTGGTTGTGCCCCAAGTATAACTAGTAAGATAAAGAAAGAAAGGGCACTTGGATATAAGGAAGTTGAGTATGGCTTTGCATTGAACGCCATTTTCGAGTCTTTACTCATCATGTGGAAATTCTGCTTTTGCCCTTTACCTTTTTAACAAATGACGTATGTGTCCTTCACTAGTGGACAAAATTCCACTGCTTCATTAGTCGAAATTACAACTTTGACTATCTTTTTGCTTCTGAAATGCTATGTTCGCACTGTAAAATTCTGCAAAAGCTAAGATTATTTGAAACTGAATTTAACTTTTTAATATCTATATAGCAGCCAATATTTTGTTAAAAATATGTAATATAACGAACGAAATGCCAAGTCTTTATAGTATAAAAGAGTAATGTTATGCTTTCAAAATTTTATTGCAAATTTAATTTTCAACACATGTTTGAGACATATCATTTACCTTGTAAATAGCAATATTTGATGCCAAATTTTCTAACTTGGTGACAAATAATTATAATTTAATAAATGATTTACTTTTATAAATATCCTATGGTTTTAAAAAAAACCACTATGTTTGAAATGGTACAATCCTCGACCATAAATTTGATAGAAATTTGGTATTAAATCTCCAATTAGGAGAATTATTTGGTTTAAAGACACAAAGCACACCTTTTTGGTAATAAGGACATTATCCAATAAGTTAATTAGAATAGGTTATTTGACAAGTTGACCACAAATTTTTGGGACATATTTACCCTTATTTGTGTGTCATTTTCATTTCTCTCTCTCTCTCTCTCTCTCTCTCTCTCTCTCTCTCTCTCTTCGATCTGTCTGTCTGTCTGTCTCTCAGCAACAACACCGACCACCACCAACTAAGAGCACCGCTGTCGCCGAGGACAATCGCCGTCGCCGTCGCCGCCACCACCACTATCGTCGGCGTCTCATCTACATCGTCGATCAACAGCGATGATGTTACCAACGGTGCCATCGCTCACCATTGTCGTGGCCCATCGCACACCACTGCCATCGTGAGCCAAACACCGCCATCACCGAGCTATCGCGAGCCAACCACCACCATCTTCAAGCCATCGCGAGATCTAGTTCCAAATACATGATAAACCAAAACCACCATTATACGGACACAGTCAGTCTCTGAACATTCACAACCAATTCACTAGTGTGGACGAAGACGACGCTACCGCTGTGGTGGTCTGATCCACCACAAATCTGGTTTTTTTTTTAAACATATTTTTTTGTGAAAAAAAAAAGGTCAATGAACTTTCTCAATATTTTTTTCCAGAGTTTGATATCAACAATGATACGTGTTTGATAGATCTCGTTGAGTAGGTTGTAAAAATATAGATTTTATGCAAAAATAAATAAATAAATAAATAAGTTGCAGATCAAATAAATAAATAAATAAGTTGGAGATTTGAAAAAAGAGTTTTTGTAAAAACCAATTTGGATTGCTTGTTAGAACACTTTTTTTGTGAAATTTCATGACCTTTTTTTTAAAAAAAAATTCACACAACTTTTTCGGTACTGCTATGAGAATTAAATTTCATAAACTTGTTTTGTGATCATTTCATGTTGATGTGGAGGTTTGGTTGTGAAGAGATCGATCAGGTGAGGTCGTGGTGGTGATCAGCAGAGGTTTGGTGTGGCAGTTGTGATTTCGAAAAATTTCACGAACTCTGTGAAATTTCACAACTTTTTGTTGATAAATTTCACAACTTAAAAAAAAAAAAAAAAAAAAAATCACAAGTTTTTTCGGTGGTATAAGAAATTACCTTTCCAGAAACTTGTTTTTCTGATCATTGTATGTTGATATGGTGGTTTGGTTGTGAAGGAGGTTGATGATGTGAAGCCATGGTGGTCGTCGGAAGTAAGGTGATCATGTTGTGGTGGTGACGCTGCTGCTGCTGGTGATTGGTAGAGGCAAGGAAGGTCATTATGGTGGTCGTCGGAGCTCAGGCGAGGTTGTTGGAGGTCAGGTAAGGTCGCCGGAGGTCAGGCAAGGTCGCCAGAGGAGCAGGGGGTGAAACTCTCTTGATATAGACCAATATTATGGTAGATTTGTCAAAACACCAAGGAAATGACCTATTCCCAAATATTTTTACTAATTATACCTAAACCACTATACTTTCCTTAATTTGGATTAATTCCTAATTGCCCCTAAATTTTAATGTCACAACAATCACTATTTCTTTAATTTATTACTTAAATACTTTTTATTCCTAATTAATAATGTGTACTAACAAAATAAACTAGTTAAGTATTCAATATTACTAACAAGGGCATAGTTGTCTTTTAGACATTCAAAATCACTTTACATTTATGTAACCAAATACTTGCATAAATATATTGTGCCTTCATAACCACTTTTACAATAAATTACCCAAACATCACAATGGGCCATTGCCAAATATAGAATATGGTTGGAGGCGCGGTTGTGGAATTAGTGAATCAAATAAAAATTCATGGTGAAGAAATTGAAGACAAAAGAATTGTAGAGAAGATCCTAATTAGTTTGCTTGAAAAATATGATTCTATTGTAAATGTTGTTGAACAAACTAAAGATTTTGCTACTTTAAGTGTTGAAGAATTATTGGGTGCAATTAAAGCATTTGAGGAAAGAATGAGTACGTGTTCCAAAAAATCAATTGTTATTGCCTTTCGATCTAAACTCAATGCTCAAGAAGCACCAAAATTTGATCAAACCTAAGGAGAGTCTTCTAGAGAGGATGACAAGCAAGAGGAAGAGATAGATATGCAAGAAGATGGGAAAGAACTAATTTCGAAAGAAGAGGGAATGCATATTTCACTCAACCAAGGTGTGGAATTTGCAAATGACATAGTCATATTGCTATAAATGGATTAGAAGATGGGTAAAATCCACTAAAACTAAAACAACTCTCTACTCTCGAGGATAGATTTTTACTGACCATTTTTTTTTTCAACAAAGCTTGGGGCACTAACAATCTCACTAACATTCATACTCTATTTCTCTCCTAGTGACACTGTGGGGTGCACTGCTGGCCACATAGTACCACTAAACGAGAGATAAAGTGTGGGTGTGAGTTTTAGAACTCCAGATATTACTCTCTTTTTTTCGACCCATCGGGAGGTCACAAACCCAAACCCACAAATTAAAGTAGCGCGTGAGACTGCATATGTCTAATCTTTTTAGAAAAAGTCTCGTGCATTATGTTTTTTTCTTATTTTTTTTTCTCATAATGATAAATGTGATAAGAAAGTACACTTCTTGACCGAAAATGAAATAAAATTAGTAAAAAGGTACACTCGCAATTGTATGATTTCCATAATCCTTTATAATTTTTTATGAGTGAAAAATGTCAAAACTTAAGAACTGTTTGAGAATTATGAAAATATGATTAAATTGAGACTAAGTCCCACTTTTATTTGATTTTTATCAAAACTACAGTTACATTGTTTTAACTATTTAAATTAACAGTTGGTTTTTATGCAAACCAGGGTTAGTTCTTGGAATATTTGAAGGCAGACACGAACTCGTGTGTTTTTAAAAAGCAGTTACACATATACATAATTATTTAACAAAAATGATAGGGATACACACCAGCTTTAAATGCATGTACTATATGCTGTATAAGTGATGCACAAAAAAGTGTGAAAAATTCAAACAACACAGGGTACATGCGTTTAAAGCACAGTGTGTCATTTGGTGTGTATCCCTATCATTGTTAATTATTTAAAACTTGTTCTAATCTAAATTTGTGCTACCCAAATTTGCTTAAGTGGGTCATAATCAGTGTTACTTACTATTGATTGCTACAATAAATTCCAAGTCAAAAAAGGAAAAGAAAAAACTCTATGTATATTTCTAATTTCTCATGTTTTTCTTTATTGTTCTCCATTGTAATCAGAATTATCAGAGAAACAAAAATCATTTTAATATAATAATAAGGGATAATTAACTTTCCATTTATTTTTTGTATGGAAAATTAATTAGCAGTTCTTGAAATAGGCAGTATTATGCAGTTAGGCCAGGCCATTTTTTTTTTAATGCAAGAAAGACAATTTTTTATTTTTCAAACTTTAAAATGCTATAACTTTCAAACCATAACTTCAATAAGACTAAAATTTATATATATGCAATCTAGAAGAGAAAATATATCAAACTAAAAAATTGAGGAAAAAAAAAAATCCATGTCACTGTATGACGTCACCGTCACAATGACTGTAACATGATACTATCTTCAAATTTTTTTTTTGGAATTTGATGATATGTTACTGTCTTTACTTGGACAGTATTGTAAAAACAGTAACATATCAAAATTGGACATAATTTTGCCTTTTTTTGTTGATTTGAACAAATGTCACTGTCATTACTTGGTAGCATTATAATGACAGTAACATTAGACAGTGACATTTGCTAAAATGACCATAACTTTGCGATCCCAGGGTTGTTTTGGATTATTTTTTTTTTGTTTGAGCTATTTTTTCGAGATCTACGCAATGGAAGTGTTGATTTGACAAATATATATATTTATATATTCAGTATCCGTGTTGGAGTTGCAAAATAACATTTTTTTTTTTGTAAAACAAGTTTTTTTTTAAAGCCAATATAGATATGGTTGTGTAGATTTTATTTTGTAGATCACGGATATATAAAATTTATCGAAGTTTGACTTGTAGTTTGAAAGTTATGGCATTTTAAAGATTGAAAAATTATGAGGACTTATGGCATTAAAAAAAAAAAATCGGACTGGACTGTTGGCTTATTTAGGTCATTTATAGAGAGCTGTGGCCAACTGTCCCTTTTTTGTATAAAATTTAAAGTCAATTTATTGTTTTTCCTAGATTAAAAAAATATCAACTTTTCTTGTAAAATGAAAAAGTCATCAAATTTTACATGACATTGTGGAGCAACTTTTTCAAACGGTGGGAGCAACTCTTCAAAACGTAGGGAGCAACTCGTTTCAAAATCGGGTACAACTCTTCACAACGTCTTGAGCAAGTCTTCCAAACGTTGGGAGCAATTATCACAATATTTTGGTGCAAGTTTACAACGTTGAAATATAAAATAAACTAAAACACAAAATGACAATTCAAAAGTTGATATATTTTTTTAACAACAATGCTAAGATGACAAACACTTTTTACAAAACACACTCTATCTCTCTCTTTGGTGGTATTGTGGGGTCCACTGAAATTATCCGGGCCTCACAATGTCACCCAGGAAAGAGATAGAGTGTGTTTGTAAAAAGTGTTTGTCACCCAAATATTATTCTTTTTTTTTTTTTTTAAAGATTATTGATATTTTTTTTATTTTAAAAAGTTAATAGATCGACGTTTAAATTTTATACAAAAAATAAATTGAAATGTAATTATCCCTAATAATAACATACTTCACATAATACATTTTCCTTATTATTATTAGAAAAAATAGGTTCACCTACTCCCACCGGGCAACCAGCCCGTTGATGAGGTGTCAAATATTTTGCTGCCCTTCTTTCCATATCAAAAAACAAAATTGTCCCCACACACCATCTCTTTTCCTTGTCTATATATATATAGTAGTCTTCAGAATTCATCAACCCACCACCCTAATTCTCTCTCTCTCTCTCTCTCTCTCTCTCTCTCTCTCTGTGTGGAGTGGTATTCTGTGGTAATGGGTAGCCTTGAAGTTGAAAGGAAAACAACAGGGTGGGCGGCAATAGACCCTTCTGGGGTTCTATCTCCCTATACCTACACCCTCAGGTTAGTGCTCTCACAACCCCCTCTCTAATTTCCCACCAATTTCCTCTCTCTCTCTCTCTCTCTCTCTCTCTCTCTCTCTCTCTCTCTCTCTCTGTGTGTCTAAAATTTTGCGTACTGTTTTAGGGACACCGGCCCAGATGATGTTTTCATTAAGGTGATTTGCTGTGGGATTTGCCATACCGATATTCATCAGATCAAAAATGATCTGGGCATGTCCAATTATCCCATGGTTCCTGGGTATATATATCTGTCTTGATCTACCTTCATATTAAATTCATATATACTCTAGGGGTGTTTGGTATCGCTTCAACTTCTGCGATTTAATTCAAATATATATATATATATATATATTTTACTTTTGAACCGAAATTGTACTCCAATTAACTTTTAGCCAATTACGCGATTGACTCATTTTTTGTTCGATTGAATTTCAAAATCGATCATTTTTGTCAAATGCTGTAATTTTTATTTTAGCTTTTGAAATTTCAGAATCACTTGTGCAGTTCAAAATTTGGGGGCGTTTGGCTACATATTTTGGAGTCTATTATGAATCTCCGAAATTTGAAATAAAATTGTTTGGCAAACCAGCTTTTGCATTTCAATCGCAGAAAAAATGCGAGCTAATATTAGAAATTTGCGATTTGAGCAAAAGCTACCGTACGCATCTTTTGTCCAAAAGCAATTGTCTTGCGATTGAATCATAAAAGCAAAAATCGTTGCCAAACAGGCCCATTGTAGCCAAACACAGTGTCATATATTAACAACGGGATTGGATTTGTGCACCGTAATATGCACAAAATTTGTGCACCGAAATGATCTGGGTCCCTCATTTTGACGGTCATATACTGAAATATGCGGGACTCATCGAAATGAGTGGTTCGAATCATTTTGATGAATAAATTCTGTGCACATTTCGGTGCATGTAGTATTGTTCATCAACAACTGCCCAAACAGTAGTTTGATTTGACAGACATATATATATATATATATATATATTCGTGGGTACTATGTTAATGGACATTTGATTTTATTCTGTGGTTGATAATAGGCATGAAGTGGTAGGTGAGGTGGTGGAGTTGGGATCAGGTGTGACCAAGTTCAGCGTAGGTGAAACCGTTGGCGTTGGGGCTATCGTTGGATGCTGTAGAAAGTGCCGCCCGTGCGAATCAGACGTGGAGCAGTACTGTAACAAGAGGATATGGTCCTACAACGATGTATACACCGATGGAAAACCCACCCAAGGCGGATTTGCCGGTTCTATGGTCGTTGATCAAAAGTAATCATGGGGTCCCACTCTACCCTCCATTTTACATCATGATACACCCACCTTACATTTTTTATATGGATAACTTTTGGGACCCAAAGTAATTTCACAACTATCTCTCCTGATATATTATAGGGACGATAGTATTTGTGGGGTTCATAGAAGAGAGATAGACACATATTTATGTATTTTGTTTTTGTAAAATTTGCCCCGAAAATTATCCTTTTTATATTCCTTTCTTAAATTTATTTATTTTTGATATGGGGGAGGAGATTAGGTTCGAACACCGAATCAGTGCATTGGAGAAGACTTATAAATGTCAAGTTCTTTGCCACTTGAGCTATACCAACATATGCTTCTTAAATTTCTTAATATATAATATAAAATACTAATTAAATGAAGAAATTCTAGAGATATTTGCTGGATCCGAAGATTATGTCAAAAATCTTGTTAAAATAGGAAATGGACGAATTAGTAATTATTTTCTTTATAATAAATTAATAATCACTTTATAACAAGATTGTTTATGTAAAATAATAAATGTGGAAGTGTATTTATGTAAAATCCTTTCACCTTATAATTAGTACATGGAAGTATTTTTCGAAAATATTTTACATCAAAATAAACGGAGAGATGTAGAATTTTAAACATTAGCATAACTATGGTACATTTTTATGCAAAAATACAATTAAGTTCAGCAATATCATATCACAATTCCATATATTCAATAAATTTTAAATTGAGTAATTGTGTATTTTTACAATGTAAAATAATTAATCTAATTATTTTCCAATGCGTGAGCATTTTTTATTTTATTTTATGAATTATTAAAAATGATTGATTTCTTGGCAGGTTTGTAGTGAAAATTCCAGAAGGAATGGCGCCAGAGCAGGCAGCACCGCTATTATGCGCCGGGGTGACAGTGTACAGCCCACTGACCCATTTTGGGCTTAGACAGAGTGGGCTCAGAGGAGGCATATTGGGCCTTGGTGGCGTTGGACACATGGGGGTTAAGATAGCAAAGTCCATGGGTCATCACGTTACAGTCATAAGCTCTTCTGACAAGAAGAGAGATGAGGCTTTGGACCATCTGGGAGCAGACGAGTACCTGGTCAGCTCGGACGTGACTCGGATGCAAGAAGCTGCTGACTCGCTCGATTACATCATTGACACAGTGCCTGTTTTCCACCCACTTGAGCCTTACCTTTCTTTGCTCAAGATGGATGGGAAGTTGATTTTGATGGGTGTTATTAACACCCCCCTCCAATTTGTCACCCCCATGGTCATGCTTGGTAAGTCAAATCATTTTAATACGAGTAATGCTATATGTTTTCCACATTTCTATCTCCAAAGTGCTTTTCAAATGATGTGACAGTGTGACCAGGTCTAATATAGTAGGATCAGTTGAATTTTGATTGAAAGTTGTTTAGCTCCACTGTCACATCATTTGAGAAGCACTTTTGAGATAGAAATTTGAGAAACATAGCATTACTCATCATTTTAATTCTCTCTCTATACATATACATATATGCATAATGCATGTGTTATGTTATTATGTATGTTGTCTGTGAGTAAATATATTTATGAGATCATTTTTTCTCACCTCCCATTGGGTGACACGTGTGCCATTTCATTCACATTTTGTCCTTATATTATCAACATAATTACTGGAATGAGACACATGTCACCCAATAAGGGTCTGAGTGAGAAAGAATGCTCTCTGTATTTATTGCAGTCACAAAGATGTATTTTCTGTTGAATTGTTGTTTTTGGTGTCTTTTCTTTGCTAGGCTGTTTTCTTTTACTACTTTTCAATGTTTGTTTATTAATATGTTTTGCAAAATATTCAAAATAAAATAAAAATGAAAGCAGCTTTAACTGGTATAAGTGGTTTAAAGAAAAATATTCCATAGGTCATCTTCAAAATAACGGTCAAATAATACTATGGTTTCTAAATTTCTATTTTAAATTGGTTTTGGCCACATATGATATGACAGTTAAACCATTCATAATATGTTTCATATGTAATAAAATAAAAAATAAAAAATAACCATTCAAAATAATCTCGAATGAAAATTCAGGTGGTCTAAACATACTGAAGGTATTTTCAGTGTCTTTATCAACTGAGAACCTCCCAGTTTGAATACCCATAAATAGTGAGAGTTGAACTAGACTCAAGGTCAAATGGGAGGGCCGTAGGACATATGGCAAATGGAGAGCTAGGCTCAAGGTCAAATGGGAGGGCCTAGGATATATGGCAAATGGAGAGCATGTGACATGTAACATATGCAAATATATGAATACGAATAAGAAAATGACAATTTTTTTGTATCAATTTGTTGCATCTAATAGTGTATATTCATGTTGTATTTATTTATTTTTATTTTTATTTTTGAAGGGAGGAAGACAATAACAGGAAGTTTCATAGGAAGCATGACTGAGACAGAGGAGATGCTTGAGTTCTGCAAAGAAAAAGGTTTAACTTCTACCATTGAAGTGGTGAAGATGGACTATATCAACACTGCTTTTGAGAGGTTGGAGAAGAATGATGTTAGGTACAGATTTGTGGTTGATGTTGCTGGAAGCAAAATTGACCAGTGAGCACAACCACCCAAACAAGGCCCAAAAAACCTCTATATCAAAAGAGACATATTCCAACTTTGTGAAATTAAAATAATAAAAGGTAAAAAAAAAACCATAAATGAGAGACACAGAGTTTGTGTTTATTTTAAGTAAAATGTGTTATTTGGTACTACTGTTTAGTAGGAGTGAAAACGATGTGTTCTGTTTTTTTCTTCTTCTTTTATTTCTTATTTTCTTGATGTGATTTGTTGGATAATATAATCAATACTACATGTTGGTGGTGATATTTCTCTACTTTATGTAAGATGGTTGTTGGTGGGGTTTGGTAATTGATGGTGAAAGATACCAAACTTGGCTGATAAGTGAGACCCTTTCATTCAAAGATCTTTGGATATAGAAATTGGGTGACACAACTCTTCAGTATGTGGCGTTTGAGGTTCTGGGATGTGTTTGGAATAAAAATATTAATGTCAACCTTTTGTTGTAGTTTTAGTATTTATAAAACCTAGACCTACCTACTTTTCTGTTTGACTGGGAGGGGGGAGTTTTTCTCTGGTTATTATGACACAGAGACAAAAAAAAAAAAATTTACTAATATAAATAATTGTCAACGCAAAAGAGAGAAATGATTATTAGACTTTTACTCCGTATTTCTTTCCTAGAAGAGGACAGTGACTTTAATTGTTAAGAGTAGTTATTAAAGAGTTGGTGTGTGTGAATTTCAGAAAATGTAGGCAAATAGGTTATACTCACTTTCCGGCAATTTAATATACAATAAAAAAATATATAAAAATGTTAAGTGGACCAAATTCACTTACTCCTATTGTGCAGGTGACTACTTTAATATTAGACGAAGGGAAATGCTTGGTACACATATTTTTTGACATATTTTTTTGACACATTATGCTTTAAACACATGTACCTTATACTGTTTGAATTTTTCACACTTTTCTATGCACCACTTACATAACACAGAGTACATGTATTTAAAGTTATGTGTCAAAAAATATGTCAAAAAGTATATGTACGTAGCACTACTCTTAGATGAATAATTATATCTTTAGTTCGATTACTTTTTTAGGTAAATTTCGCTACCGGTGCTATCGGACAAACTGGCATAAGCCTTGTTTGGAAAAAGAAAAAGAAAAAGAAAAATAATTATACAATTGCATCAAATCAATCATTGAATTTCTACACTAGGCAACCACAAATAGAAGCTCAATAGTGCAACAAAAATGATTGCGATACACATCAAACGACACCCCAGTTTTAAATGCATGTACCCTGTGCTGTGTAAGTGATACACAGAAAAGTGTGAAAAATTCAAACAGCACAGGATACATGTATTTAAAGCACATTGTGTCATTAAGTGTGTCGTTTGGTGTGTATCCCTATCATTGTTGACAGTGCAATAGGTTCAAGCGTGCATTCCCAAACAGGGCCATAGAGCAGGAAGAAGAAGTGATGAGAAGGCACTAAAAGAGAGAAATGTTTTTGGGATAAAGAGAAATGCTAGGCACACACTCCAAACCACATCTCAAATCACACCATTGCTTTAAATGCATGTACCCTGTGCTGTGTAAGTGGTGCACAGAAAAGTGTGAAAAATTCAAACAGCACAGAGTACATACATTTAAAGCATAAGATGTAGTTTAGGATGTGATTTGATATGTGTGCCTAGCACTTCTCTTTGGGATAATTACATTTTAGTCATTTTTGTGTCAAAATTAAAAGTCAATCTAGTATTTCAAAATTGAATATCAATTTTTTTTATATAAAATAAAAAAAAATCATCAAATTTATATGATATTTTAGAGCAATTCTTTATATAGGCGGAAGTAACTCTTCTAAACGTTGGGAGCTACTCTTCCAAACGCATAGAGCAACCCGTTTCAAAATCTGGTGCAACTCTTCATAACACTGGGAGCAAGTCTTTCAACCTTTTTGATGCAAGTTTATAACGTTAAAAACAAAAGGTCGACTAAAATACAAAATAACTATTAAAAAATTATAATTTTTAAAATTTTTGATGACTTTTTAAAAAAAAATTTTAATTATTGTTGATATATATATTTTTTAACTTTCAAAAAGTAGTAGATTAGTTTTTAAATTTTGTACAAAAATTTGACTAAAATCTAATTATCCCAATTGTTCTTTACCTATGACAAGTCAATTATCACCATTATCTCATTACCATCATTATCCAGCATCATCAATTAATAATTATAATAACATCATAGTACTACTAATACTTTAAAAAAAAAAATCACTATACCGTCAGTGCCGCGTGCATTATGGGGTCCCAGTTGCTCACCAACTCTAAAGACATGTTTGGGATAGTTAAAAATTGAACCTGGATCAGTCCAAGTCTCATTTTCATCAGATTTTTGTGAATACGAAGGTTATATTAATTTGACAAAAACCAATTTTAAGATAGTATTAGTTGGTCATGATTATCTGTGCAAAAAATTGACATTCATCAAATATTTAAATTTATTAAAAGTGAAATTAAAAGAAATTCACTTATAAATCACAAAAACCAATTCTTTGCTTTCTCAAACACCACATAGCCTTTAATCCTTCCAAAAGTCCTTGAGCAACACCCCAAAGGTCTTTGCATTCTCACGGTTGGTTTTGAAATTTCTTTCATGGTCCCACACCTATTAAATGTTTGGAGCATCTTCGCTTCTAGGCATAAAGATCAATCTAGGGAAAAATGGGATCTTCCAACCAGATTAATAGATTTACCCTGGAGTTAGCATTCCCATGGTTGTGGTTGATAGTCAATAGGGGTGATAATTAGGTTTCAGTCAACTTCTTGTCAAAGTTATGTGAATCAGTCAACTGCTCCTTGTATCTTACCATAAATTGTTACAATTGAAACATGATAGACCAAAGTGCAAATCGGTATGTAGTTCAAGGGGTACAAATTACATTTAACCCTTCAATTTTTATTTCTTGTGTACAACGTATATTTCGTCAGAAATAATATTAATCTAGTATGTCCAGATGAGCAAATTTATACGCGTTGACCAATCATATCTAAAAAAGAATGCGAAATCTACCTAAGTTTCTTCCTTGCTTTTAAATACACTTAGAGTGTGTTTGATAACTCAATTAAGTGGTGAAAATGAAAATTTTTAGCACTTAATTTTTTTAGTGCGCTTGATAATATACCACTTAATTGAAAAAGCAGCCAAAAATCCACTGAAAATGTTACGTGAAATTTTTTTACTGAAAATAATCACTGCATGTATTCTATTTTAGTTCTTGAAACACTGTTTTCTATATTACAAATACAAATCACTTAAAATTTTCAGCACTTAATTTTTAGTTTTATCAAACGCACCCTTACATTATTCATCTCCGTACTCATCCACCATACTAACTATCATCCACCATACTAACTATCATCTTTTTTTGGCTAAAATACCAACCATCATCTTGATTGGCTGTAAAAGTACAATTTTGAACCAATCTAAAGCACAACACAGGTATTAGTTCATTGCCAGGTCTGAAAAAAGACCTTCCAGAAACGGAAACAAGTACAATAAAGACACTAACAAGCAAAGAAGAAAATGAGAACTAACCGGGGGGCAAAATTGATACATTCAGCAGATTCATCCATTGATTTCTCAGCCACACAAAAATACACCCTTCAAGCTTGACTCTCTGTTTCAATATTCACTCAAAATAGTTAAAAAGACCCATGGAGATTAATTACAGAAACTCTTTTGATCCTACCTTCCCATGTATGTATAAGAATGAGCAATATTAGGGATACAACCCATTCTCACAACTCATTTACAACCATCTCAATCTCTCTTCTAAGTAGCGCGTGGGATCCATTGAAATTTAACCGGACCCCAGAGTGTCACCTATGAGAGAGATAGAGATGATTGTTAATGAGTTGTGAGAATGAGTGTACACTTGTACCCCTATCATTACTCGTATAAGTAAACCGGTCATGCACGTAACTGTTAATCCCTATCAAGTTCCAGCGATGTCTGAAGTAATTCCACCCCGAGACCATTATGCGTTCTATCTGAAAGTGTTAGCCACGAAGATTCACTACCATTGACTGAAGTACATGTTCATGACGTATCTTGAAGGATTGAAGCTGCTCAAAATCACTGCAGTGCAAAGCATGATTGGAAATTGAATTTTTATAGCAACAAATGGGAAACATTATCAAAGCAAGGACTTGTACGGCACATTTTACAGATAGGTGATAGGACAATTACAAGGCCAATTGGATACAGAAAAAAATGTGGTCCTCTCTAAAACGGGCCCGTTCTGGAAATGGAAGCTTTACTACTAAGTATGAACATTATGGCAACCATTGCTTGTTAGTATTTTTTTTTTTCTTCTTCTTCTTATTCTACCACAAAATCCAAGAGGACCCATTCAAATCTTCTACCACCAAGTTTATCTAACACATGAACAGTTAAATAAACCTTTGAAAGGTAACCCCGTGAAGCTCAAATCAGTCCCTGAATGTGTCAATCCAATCTCGACTAGGATGCCTCAGCTTAAAGCGAATAAGCAAAGAAAAAGTTCAAGTAGCCAATGCAGAGCACGCACGCTATACGCTAACCAAACATCCCACCGTTCGATAAAGCAAGTGAATTATATCAATGGCTAGATTGCTGTTCCAGTCTGAGGTTTCCAGCCATGGAATATAAGTTCAACTTCCATTCATTCCAAATTATGTATCTGTGAATTATTTATTCATGCACTCAATATGCTAGACAGGAAGAGCACAGATAAAAGTGCTCACATTCAACAGATTTAAACCAAGGTTACCTGGATCGCAGATCGATTCGGTACAAGGAACGGGATCGGGAATGCGGATTGCCACGTGCTATAAAATGTGGTATACTTCTTTCGATCTTAAGAGGGAAAGCAGTATGAAAGATTAAAGCGTGAAACAATTTTTTAATCATTTTATTGTCAAGTAAAGTTCTAGATGAGAAAATAAAATTGATGTGAATTTTGTAGTGTTATAAGTTCACTAGATTTTGGTGATATTACCATATTAGGTGATTTAAAGCGAGAACGCCCAAATTGGCATTCCAATTCGCTAGTGTACCACGTTTCGGAACGATCGGATCAAAACGGGGATCGCTAGGGTCTGATAGTTTTCTGGTAACACTGATCTAAACCTGCACTCTTCAATTTCTTATTTAAAAGAAAAATAGACGGAGAACTAAATTTTAACTTTACCATCATAACCTAAAAAGTTGAGATAATGATAGTAGGAAGCCGCCGCCATAAATAAATAATAAATAAAAAATAAATAAATAAAGCAAAACAAGGATGAAATCGTTGTTAAAGTAATAAAGCGTAAGGGCATATTTGTCTTTTGTCTCTTTATGTAACCCTACTATAAGGTTTTGTTTAGTGCTGTATTTCATTTAAGCAGAATATTGTATGTTCTAATGTTAATATCATTTTCTCTCTTTTCTTTCTTATTTTCTTCAATCTTCTTCTTTGCTTGCTAAATTATCATGGTATCAGAGCTTGGTTAAGGGCCGACTAACCCAGTAGAAGTTGTCGGAGAACATAGTGCACAAGTTCTGGGGTGCTGACATCATCTCAACTGTACGCTGACGTTAGTGTGACGTCATCTATTTTGCACAAAGAATGCTAGGGTTTGGTTCGCCCCTTTATTCTGAGAATTTTGGTGTGAATTTTGAAGCTTTTGGAGATTGTTTGGTGGTACTTTCATTTTTTTGAAACTTTTCCGAAAATAGGGCTACGATTTTTCGATATGTTATTTCATGCTTTTCTTCCTCGTTTTGTTGCTTCGATCTCCTCTTGATAGCTACGCCTAGGGACCTTGCTGCTGGCTAGGGAGTGGAATTTTGTTGCATTTTGGCTGATTTTTGGGTTGAAGGAACTATTGGTCTTGTGCGATCTGCTTGTTTGGGACTGTTTTGGGCTGTGTTAAAGTGCTGGTAGTTCACAACTGCTGTTTGGACTATTTTGTTTGGTCCTTTTGGTACTCTTTTTTGGTTGTTCGTTGATGTTGGTTGTGGATCTGACTTGGTGTATTATTTGGCCATATTTTGTTGTTTTTTACTATGGCTAGCGGGAATTCGGACTCTCTTCAGGCTATTAGCGTACGATTAACGGGAAGTAATTATACATACTGGGCGTATGTTATGAAAAAAAATTTAATGGGCAAGGACATGTGGGGATACATTACTGGGGATCTCAAAATACCGTCTGATCAAAAAGCAGCAAATCATGATGAACTTCTTTCTCAATGGCGAATTAATAATGCAAAAATTATTACTTGGATAAATAATTTGGTTGGCCAATCATTGGGGTTCACTTGGCTAAATTTGACACTACCAAAGCCAGTTGGGACTATTTATCCAAGTCATTTATTCAGTCCAATTTCGCTAAGCAATATCAGTTAGAGTGATATTCGAGGTGCTCGACAGGGTGATAAGAGTATACAGGAGTTCTATTCCACCATGACTGGATACTGGGATCAGTTAGCTCTCACCGAGCCATCTACGTTGACTTCTTATGAATCATATTGTATCAATAGGAAGGAGCAAAGTTTGGTACAATTTCTGTTGGCACTTAAGGATGATTTTGAGGCACTTCGTGGCTCTATTGTTCATCGAAGTTCGCTTCCCTCTATTGACTTTGTTGTTAATGAGCTTATGGCTGAGGAGATTCGTCTCAAAGTTCTTCCAGAGAAGGGTCTTCTTCCGTTGCTTCACAGACAGTGTTAGTTGTTCCAACAAAGCCCCACGGTAACACACACCCTAGGTGAGGTAGGGTTGCTACAGATGAATGTAGTTATTGTCGTAAGAAGGATCATTGGAAAGCACAGTGTCCCCAGTTAATTAATTTGAAACCCCGTGGACAACATCAGTCTTTTAGGGGAAAGGATCATCACACTGCAGCGGTTGCCCCACCAGTTGCTGACTCTTCTGCATCAACTACCAACACTAGCCAAGGACATAGGGTTACCATTGGCTAGTGTTGGTTCTATAGTTTCTTCTCATTTGTCTCTTCCTGATGTGTATTATATTCCTCAACTACCATAAACTTGATATCCGTTAGTCAAGTATTTGATTCTGGATATGTGGTTAGGATCCTCGTTCCAAGAAGCTGATTGGGACCGGCCGTAGAGAGGGAGGCTTGTATGATGTGATTTAGGTGGAGAGTATTCTTCTAATGCTTTTATCCATTTACTCACCTTTTATGTCACAATTCAGCAATCTTCTTGTACAGATACCCCTAAACAAAATGGTGTGGCTGAACATAGGCGTAGACATATTATGGAGACTGCACGGTCTCTTTTGTTATCAGCTAGTGTTCCTAGTAAATTTTGGGGGGAAGCTGTACTTACTGTTGTTCATCTAATTAACCGCATTCCCTCTGCCATCACTTTTGGCGTCTCTCCTTTCGAGCGGTTGAGTGGTAAATCTCCTTATTACTTTTCTTTACGTGTGTTTGGATCCACTTGTTTTGTCTTGCTACCTAAAGTTGCTCGTAATAAACACTCTGCTTGTTCTGCGATGTATGTTTTTCTTGGTTATGGTGAGGGACAGAAGGGTTACCGATGCTATGATCCAGTAGCAAATAAACTTTATGTTTCTTGCCATGTGGCTTTTATGGGACACATTCCTTTCTTCTCTATTCCTTCTGCCTCACACACTTTGAACATATCTGATCTTGTTTATCTCGATCATTTTCCTGATGATGTCCCTTCTGATTCATATATCAGTGATGTGTCTATCTCTGACACTTCTTCTGCTCCCTCTATTACTCGTCCAGTTGTCCTCTGATTGTTCGTACTTACTCTAGACGGAATACAACTAACTCTTCTGCAGATTCAGGTTCACCTCTCTTGGCTGATGCTCAACCAGATTCAGAAAACGTGGATCCTACCGTCACTCGTTAGCATCCTCATAGGTTTGGTTTTTCTAACTCCTGTTACTCTCCTAATTTCTGTTCTTTCTTAACTTATGTTCACTCTTTATCAAAACCCACCTCCTATTAGGAAGCTTCTCTTGACCCTTTTTGGCAACAGGCTATGGCTGAAGAGCTTTCTGCATTACATAAGACTGACACATGGGACTTGGTGCCTTTACCTTCTAGGAAACATGCAGTTGGGTGTCACCCGTACAAGATTAAAACTTGATCTGATGGTTCTGTGGAGCGTTACAAGGCTAGACTGGTTGTAACAACCTGTTTTTTTATTTTATTTCTAATTGAAATTCCCATATGTTAATTTGAATTTCTTGCTTTTTTTATTAGCAATTCTTTAATTGGGGTCAAACGGTAATTTTCATTAATTGAGCAATACCTGTTATGGTTTCTAATCGCACTGTATTATGATTTCACAACTAAATTTTCATAAGGCTAAAATACCTGAGATGAATTTCAAAACGGTATTTTCAAAACGATGAAAATATTTTGCTTTCGACTCAAACTATATTTTTATGTAACCGGGGAATTATTTCTTACATTAATATAACTTTTCCGTATTTTTGTGGTGATTATCGCGCCACGAAAATACCAGTTTAAGTACGAAAGATGTCCGCGCCGCGTTGAACTTCCACAAATTTTAGAATCTACGTAAAGCAAGATGTGACAAGTGCTTTAAGTTTATTTAATTCTGCTAATGATTGTCTAGGCTTGTTTGGATAATGCAATTATGTATGTGTATTTTCTAGTGCTATAAGTTGTTTTTTCCCGAACACCTAAGTGATTCCTAGACAATTGGCTTGTGCCTTGTTTGGCCATTACATGTGTATGTGTGTTAACTTGTGCCAATAAGCTAAATTTGCCAAACACCCTAACTTAACCCCTAGACCTTCTATTTGACCCCTATAGTTTGATTATATGCATACATACGTATATACCAGCTTATATGTATAATTATGTATATTAGAATTTACAAAACAAATCATTTGTATAGTGAGGAAGAAAATACTTGGCCTCCAAGTTCATCAAATTTATTTTCTTCATAAGCTTAGCATACACACATATTCTGTTGATTACAAACAGAAAATACAGAGAGCAAAAGAGAGAGATTGAGAGGAGAATTTACAGAAATTATTTTAAAGAGAGAAAGCTTCAACCTCCATAAGCAAAGCTTAGAGTTGGAACCCTTATTTTGCTATCTTTCTCAACAAACACATATCTTCTATTACAGTGAGTATTATTAACTCACTTTGAATGTAATATAATGCTTTGTTTTACTGTTTGAATAGCTTAATTGATAATACTCCATTGTTGATTTCATCCATAGAGCTTGAAGCTTGAAAATCATGATTTTTCAAACTTAACCAAAATCGGTTTTGATAGGTAAAAATGAAAGATTATAGTCCCTAGAGGTCATGTGTAAAGTATTAGGGCCAAATTCATTCATATGAGAAAGTATATTAGAAATTAAGTTTTGTTATCTCTCGATTTTTCGTAAAATCCGAGAGCTACGTTTCGATTCGGGTTAAATTGATCTCATATTCGTAATCCTTGTGGAAAACCGAAGAGAATCATATATTATATGTCATATTTACATTCGGAAATGAAATGAGTCAAAAACAGACCACAAAACTGAAACAGGAGAGAAAAACGAAGAAGATGAAGACACTGTGATAACTCGCGCGAGCGGCCCACGTGCGCGACCTGTGTAATTTCTGACCGTTTGGAGATTTTAAAAGAAAAAAAAAGGCATATCGCGCGAGCGACCTGGCCTTTTTGCTTTTTTTTTTTTTTTTTCTATTTTCTGTTAAGGAACTGTTTGAAAGAAATTTTGAGAGTTTTAAAGGACTGTTTGGGAATTATACTTAAACAGAATCATGTTTGTAATGTTTTGTGGAAAAGGATGATTAAAAGACTTGATTATTCTCGCACATACGTTGTCATTTATTTTTACATTTTGGCATGAAGTTATGTGGCATACATGCAAGTCAAGTTTACATGCATGATGAGTGAGGGTCAGTGGAAAAGAGTAAGTGAATGATGTTTTTTGGACACTCCCTGGTACTTGTGTACTATAGTGTGATGTTTTGAGGATATGGTTTAGAGTATCTGTGAAATGCGACGGTGACAAATTGGACACTCCCTGACGCCCGTGGTAGTGCTAAAGTGTGTGACGCCGACTTGGACACTCCCTGGCATCGTGGTAATGCTAAAATGTGGCCTACTGGACACTCCCTGGCATATGTGGTATGGCTAAAGTGTGAGGCAAATTGGACACTCCCTGGTACTCGTGTACTAAAGCGTGAGGAAAACTGGACATTCCCTGGTACCCCTGTACTATGTGTGGTTACCTTAGTATTTCAAGATACTGGAGCGAGAGAGTTGGATGATGTGTTGTCGAGAGAAAAGAGTCGGTGAGACAAGCGTGGTTGCATTGTCCCATGCACGGTCACATGTTATATTAATTGAGGATTATGACAGTTTCTTTATTGTTTTACAATTTGAATCCATTACTATATTGCTAACCTGTTGAATAATTAAATCTATGAAACGAGAATGGTTAGCGAGTATGTTTTACATTACGAGTACGTGCTTTTAATACTCACCAGCTTCACAAAGCTGACGGCGTTGATGCGCCTTGGACATTCGTGTCTAGGTTTTTCAGGTTATGACCCCGCATGACAGTACGACTATGCGAATTGAGTACAACTACCTGAGAAGAGGAAATTGTTATTACTGCTTTATATTATGAACTGAATTTGTAATAAGGATTACTGTAATAGATATTATTATTTTATTTGCAAGGCGGGTTGTGCCTTAAGATTTCCACGCATTGTAATAATTATTAACTTGGAAAAATTTTATAAGCCTTGATCGCTCTTAATCTGATTTAAACTATTCCTTCAAACTGTCGCGACCTATGGGTCCATAAAGGAAATTAAATGCTTTTCCTATTTGTGCTACATCGAGGCGTGACACTGGTGGCCAAGAGATTTACTCAGGAATATGGTATTGACTATGAGGAGACCTTCGCTCCTGTTGCTAAGATGACTAGTGATCGCAGTGACAACAGCCCGTACATGGAGTCTCTCCCAGATGGATGTGAAAAATGCTCTTCTTAATGGGGATTTAAGTGAAGAAGTTTATATGGTTCCCCCTGATCTCCATCATAAACAGGGTGAGGTATGCAAACTTCGAAAGGCATTATATGGTCTCAAACAAGCCCCTAGGGCTTGGTTTGACAAGTTCTATACAGTCATCTGTTATTTGGGTTTCCGTTCTTGTGATTATGACTCGGCGTTATTTCTCCATTCTACCTCGACAGGATGCACTTTTTTCGTGCTCTATGTGGACGATATGATCATTACTGGTGATGATGTTGCTGGAATATCGTTGTTGAAATCACAGCTGCACAATTACTTTGAAATGAAGGATTTGGGCCCCCTTAGTTACTTCTTGGGTATTGACGTAGCCTCTTCTCCTAAAGGTTATCTTCTCTCTCAGTCCAAGTATGCCTCTGATGTTATTGAGAGGGCTCGTCTCACAGATACTCAAACAACTGAGGCACCTTTGGAACTCAATATTTGTTACTCTTCATCCGATGGTATTATATTGCCGGATCCTACCTTATATCGGATTACTGTGGGTAGTTTGGTCTATCTCACTGTGACAAGGCCTGATATTGCATATGCTATTCATATTGTTAGTCAATTTGTCTCTTCTCCTACCACGGTTCATTGGGTTGTCGTTGTTCATATTCTTCGTTATCTTTGTGGTACCTTGCATCAGAGTTTATTGTTCCCCTCATCCTCTTCTTTGGAGCTTCGAGCTTATTCTGATGCTGACTGGGTTGGAAATTCTACGAATCGAAAGTCCACCACTGGCTTCTATGTATTCCTTGGTGACGCGCTTATTTCCTGGAAAAGTAAGAAGCGATTCGTTGTATCTAGCTCTTCTGCCGAGGCTGAGTATCGTGCGATGGCAACAACTACTGCTGAGACAGTTTGGTTGCGTTGATTGCTTACTGATCTTGGTGTCCAATTATCTGCTCCTAGTCCTATGTATTGTGATAACAAAAGTGCTATTCAGATCGCGCACAACTCTGTTTTTCATGAGTACACGAAGCACATTGACGTCGATTGTCACTTTGTGCGTCATCATCTTAAGCTTGGCACTATCTCCCTCCCATTTCTTCCTTCCACCTTATAGTTGGCTGACTTCTTTACAAAGTCACATACGATTACACGCTTCCGCTTTCTGCTTTACAAACTTTTGATGCTTCTTGCTGCCACATCATAAGTTCGAGGGGGGTGTTAAGTAATAAAGCTTAAGGGCATATTTGTCTTTTGTCTCTTTACGTAACCCTACTATAAGGTTTTGATTAGTGTTATATTTCATTTAAGCAGAATATTGTATGTTCTAATGTTAATATCATTTTCTCTGTTCTTTCTTCAATCTTCTTCTTTGCTTGCTAAATTATCAACCATGAGCTACCAAAAGAGGTGATAGATATTATGCTAAAATTAACATCAAATTTCCAAAGTAACCCATTATTGAAATAAGCAAATTCTGGTGCATCAATTGAAAAGGAAAGTATTCAATTAATCAAAGACACGTTTAACTTCGTTATTACGGTAAAGCATGACAAACACTGGGAAGAAAGACTTGCAGTGCACATCAAATGTATACAACCTTCATGAGCGGAGAGGAGGGGAAGAAAAGAAGGGTGAGAGAAAGGATCAGAAATATATCAACTAGAATCAGGGAAGTGGGAAAGCAAGGGATGCAGAAAAAGCATAGTGGAAAGTAGAAATTTTCCAAAAACTTGCCATTCAACCCTTTGCTCCACCATACAACTGTTTAGAGCTTCCTCCCAAAGGTAAGTATTAGATAGGAACCTGGAAAGGACATTGCCAGACAGAATTTGGAAGCAATCACAATGTTCAACGTCTATTCATAACATAGGTTGGCTTAGAGCTAAGGGAAAATGCACATTGAGTTATTTTAGGAACAAAGCTTAGAATCAGGGGTAAAATGCCTTTTGCACCCTTGAACTATACAGCAGTCTGAAGTTTGGTCCCTCATTTTCATTTGTAGCGAATTTGGTCGCCTAACGAATCAATTGCACGATCAGCCTACAGTTAGCTTCCGTTTTAAAAAACTCGAATCAAGTCAGATAGTGCCATGTGGTGCAATGTCAAACCTTCCATGTGATGTGTTATTGTCACTTTCTCATATGTAAGTTGACCGGAGGTTGACATTGCAATTGAAGTAGAAATCAAGGGACCAAACTGCAAATTAAGTTTAAGGGTGCAAAATGCATTCTACACTAAATATGAAATTGGTACTGTAAGGCTTTTTTTTGGTTCATGGATTTGGTGAGGGAAAAGAGAGGGCTAAGGAAAATAAGATGGAAAACTAGTCCTATCCGTAAAGTAAAAGGAACTAGTTTTCCATCCGGTTTTCCATTCCCTCACCAAATCCGTGAACCAAACAAAGCCTAAAAATATTTCAGGAAGTATTGCTCATTTGCCTTGTATAGTGGTAAAAGTTTGGGTTCAAATCATGAGAACACATGTTCAAGTCTTAGAGCAACCACTTTATGCAAATATATAATATACTGATATAGGGACGGACTTATGTAGGGGCAAGGGAGGACTCAAGCCCCCCCTTGATTTTTGAAAAAAGATAACAAAAACAAGTAGCATATGACTTCAATTAAGATTTCAAAGCAGGTATATACATCAAACGTCATCAATCATCATGTGATACTATATTCCCCACGCAGAAAAACACATGAACTCCTGATTTGGTGCATCTCAGACAAGAGAAAAGGCCAGTGATGCCCTTTTGTGAAGTTGATGGGCTCAAGCCATAACTACTCAATGCTTTAAGTGTATTATCTTCAAGTTAGAGAGATCTTTCCTTTTCTAACTCAATGTCCATAAAGTAAATTCTGATAACAGCAAATCACGCAGATTTCCGATTTGTTTACTGTTTTTCTTTTGATAGGGAGAATAGAAAACTACTCCAAAAACTTTGTCAAACGTAGCAAACACCACTTGGGTGGTGGTTCTATCGAATGTCAACCGACAGAGTAATGATTGATCATCCAATTTCAAGGAAGTGGATTATCCTCAATATGTGCTTTTTCAAGAGAAGATCATATAAGGGTTGATTGCCCATTGCTAAATGGCAACTTAATCTGCTAGGGTGAAGGCCTATTGTGGTTCATATGAACAGCGAATACTTCTTAAAAGTCCGTGGTCTTTAGGGTTCCAAGCATCATGCTACATGCCATCCTCAAAGGTTTTTGGTGCTCGTGATGAAAGAAGCTGCTAAAAATATCATAACTTCGACATTTCACTAACTCAGTCGAGTTTTCAGTTATCTTATCATTGATTCTTAGAGCTTGTCTTTGAAAGATAGTTTCTTTATACAGCTGAAATTTCATTCATTTCTTCGATATCATCTGGCAAGCTTGTGTACAACTTTTGGACAACAAAAACTTGATTAATCACCATCACCACCAAAATAAGAGATTTCAGAAATCTTTCTGGGTATTCCAGGAAATGAATGCAACAAACATAAGTCTAATGGAGATGATAAACTAATCAAGAGCTATAGATGAAACATTTTACAAATTAATGCTAACATCGAAACACTCAAAACACCAGAAACAAACTCATTTCCACTAAATGGTAGACCATAACATTGAGCTCCTAACCCCAAATCCGGAGTGTCCTTTGATTACTCTCTTCAACTTCCAAATTTAAGAGTCCCATCCTCCTCAAAACTTAATTGTTGGACCATTGTAATCATGAAATTCACTAAAACTAAATGAAATGCATTAAAATTGCATAATAACTTCTTTCACATAACAATTCCATATTCCAAAAAATCATGACAACCCCCAACCCAGGTCACTCGGAAAATATTCTGCTAAAATTAACATCAAATTTTCAAAGTAACCCATTAATGAAACTTCTTTTCTCCTTTAAAATGCGACATGAATAGCCTAATTACTTACTAAGTCTAAAATTAGAGTGGAGTTCAGATCAATTAGGATGCATAGAACACCAAAATAGCAACAGACATACATATACATACATATATATATGTGTGTGTGTATTTCGAGAGATGATATGAACCTTGGTTATCTTCGAAGGTACTGAGGTATTAGGTCGAGCGTTAGAGGGCGTGGTGTGCCCTTTTGACACGGTGGGCAGCATTTGGTGTTCTTCTTCTTCGATCAAAGATCAGTTGAATTTACATGGATCCTTCAATCCCAGAAGCCGAGAAGGTGAATGAAGCAAACAAACCAAACTCTCTTGCTGGTTACACTACTGGTAAAACTCTCGTAAAATAAGCATTTTTGGATCCAAAATGGCAACCCATCACCGATTTGATTAAGCGGGTTGGCCCAATACAAAGTAGGGCGGCGCAACTTGGACGGGGGCTGGATTTGATTTTTGGTCTATCTAGACTCGGCTCGAGTTTTAATGGAGTCTGTCCCGAGCACCAACTTGATGTAGACAAACAATCCTCTATAACAAGTATGAGTAATTCTTTAGTTACAATTTTCATATAACCTCCTAAAAGGATATGTCTTTCTCTTTTCCTTGTGTCACCAGCGACACAGAAAAAAAGAAAGACACATCTTTTTAGAGGTTGTGTGAAAGTTGTATGAAAGTTGTGTCTCAAGAATTACTCAATAAGTATTATCAAACCTAGTTTTTTCATATGTAAACATATGAAATAGATATACTTATCAATCGGGCTGGGTAACTAATATCTCTGTCCAAGTCCAACCCAAATTCAATTGGATTTGAGCTTTTTAATCCGAGCTCGTCCAAGATACATGAAAAAGTTGCTCAAGTTTGAGTAAATTACAGGTTGGGCTTGGATTGGGCTTAGGTTGCCCCGCCCAAGTTGCAGCCCTAAATACATGGCATTTTTACTCATTAGTGGATTCAGAGCTTGGGATAGTTTGGCAAAATTAATTCTGGGGGTGTTCACGGTTGGTTTTCGGTTGATTTTTCTCAGTTTTGACACATGAAAAAACTGACCAATAGGCTGATCGATTCAGTCGGGTTTTTGGGGTATTTCGGTCGGTCAGTTCGGTTTTTTCTCTTGGATTATGTGTTTGAAAACTGACCGAATGAGATCAATTCGGTCGGTCTTCGGGGTCGATTTTTTAAGAACACCCCTAATTAATTCCATAAAGGCACATTTGGTACGCCCGATAAAAGGATAGGATAGGATAGGATAAATTTAAGGCGGCAACTACGATAAGCAAAATGAAATGGGGAACTGTCCAATTGTGATTGGAAGCCCCAATTGGGTGCTTGGATAATACTTCTTTTGGGTGAAAATCAAAAGGGAAATTTAGCTGCTTGGAGGGTATCACGTGTCAATTCTACATGGTGCCTTGCAGCTTAATTACTTGAGTTTTGGGGATGGGACACATTCTCTCGAACTCATAGACAATGGGACATGGATGGATCCCACTAACACATATATTTATTGTGAGTAACTACAGGATAGCACGTAGAACTGTCATATCGTACCCTCCAAGCAAAATAAATTCTCCACAATTTGGACTTCAAACATGATTATCCAAATGGGGCAAAGTCCAATGTTGTTGTAAAGGGCCGTCTTCGTGTGTCCCAAGGCTTGAAGTTGAAGTAGATGTCGTGAAGCACAAAAGTATCATTCTTTGGTGAATTTAACTGTATGTGTCCTCCTTCGCGCACAAAACTTTTCTATGCCTTCTTTTTTTTTTTTTAATTGTTTTTTAGTAGGTTCTTAGGCCATCTCTTAGGGAAGAGCCATCACCCTAGGCAAAACCCTCAACTACTAAAATGTCTAGCCAAAACCTAAAATTTGGTCTCCAATGCAAAGAGTCATCACATGAGCCAAAATGCCTCTTTCCCAATTGGAGAGCCAAAATGCCTCTTTCCCAATTAGAGAGCCAAAAAAAGGGTGCCAATGATCATGGTAGTTGGTCATTTATGCTTCAATTTGATTGGGTTTGGGATGTGGGCCAAGTCATTAATTGAATTTAAAAATGGCAAAACAAAATAAATGGCTAGTCATTTAGCTAGTGTGATTGGAGTGGCTTTGGTATATTGGCTAAGTATTTTCCTATTCAACTAGTCAAATTGATATTTTGCCTAATCCATTTGCCTAATCCCATTAGAGTTGCTCTTAGTGAGTTAGTGGGGGATTGAGAGAAGGGGTCGAGATCGAATAATTCCCCCCGATGAGAAGGGGACATTGTATCTGCTGCCCTTTTAGTTTTATCACGTCTCAATTGAACCACTTTCTCACTATTGTAATTGCTTTTGACAACAGTCAACAAACAGTCGGTGTGAATTTTAACAGTTATCTCAAATGGTTCCAAGTATATCATTGGCAATTGGCATTACCCAAACTTCCAATCATTACGAGACTCTTTCAAAATCCACTGTTGTAATTAACCTTGGTCAAAAGTAGTCTTGGGTTGTTCCTTGCCAATCAACTTTTTTTTTTTTTTTTTAGCAATTACAAGCACGGTTTTGTCAAACGTCCAATTACAAAACCACGGTTATACCTTGCCTGTCACTGTCAGGTTCACACATCCTTTTGAGGTTTGATTTCATCTCCAATAATCTTTTCTCTACTTTTCTAACATTTTCAATACTTTCTATTCTCGAGAAATTATTCTGTGAGTCCGTTATGCCCGTCAATATATTGACGTGGTGTGATCATTTACTCATAAACACCCACTTATCCCCTTCTTTAAAGAGATTGTAACAAGTGATTATCATATTTAAAATTTAAAATTTTATTAATCACTTGTCATGATTTCCCTAGAAGGAGGGGACAAGTGGATGATTGTGATTAAATAGTCATACCACGTCAACATGCTGATGTGGCGTGACAATTTCACAGAAACCAAATTGACACTATTACCCCCCTAATTGAGTCCGCCATATAAACCCATGACCTCATGTCTCTCTAATGGCCATACATGGAATGTTGCAGACCATTATTTCTCATAATCAGATGTTTGTAACCCCACATTGAACCAACACTAACTAATATTCCCAATTAAGACAGAATCAGATAGGCCAACTCACATTCATTGCTTGGTAACGATAATAAAGCATTCTGCATGCCCCTCTTCAAATTCTGGGTGGGTTCTACACAATCACAACTATTTGTGACTACTTAAAATAAGATCCGATTCAAAAAATTAAAAATGTCTTTCTGAGACATTAGCTTGACATAAAAATTTAAAAAATTATATAAAAAAAATTTGCATCCAGTCAAAATCTCGCTTTCTATCTATACGGTTCTTATTAGACTCAAGACTATGTTGATTTGATAAATACAGTAACTTGTTTAAATAGAGTTATTAAATTTGATACAGGCTCCTAACCAAAAAAAAAAAATTTACTCCGTAATACTCACCCGATACTTACGAACCACAAAACCAAATACTTTTCTTTCTGAAAAGAGCCCCCTAAAAGGGTAAATTCAGTTTTCACCCAGAAAGTTGCCCTTACCTTCCGCTGGGGGAATGATTCAATGAACCAAACAAAAGGCGTGGTTGTACAGTACTACTCCGGTACGATCCGTACAATCAACCGCAATGACCTTTTTACCCCTCACCCCTTTCTTGTGAAGTTCATGTCCAATTTTTTTCCCAAAACCTGACCCACTCAAATTGAACATTCCAGTTTGGAACTGAGAAATTCATCAACAATTAACAATCACTTTTAAAAAATAATTAAAAAAAAAAAAACAGAAAACACTCCGTATTATTATGATTAGTAGTATTATTATTATTAGTATTATTTATGTTTGTTTGTTTAAGTAACTGTGATAATTTTGTTGATCCCAAACAAAGATATTTTACTCCTAGTTCAAAACACAGCTTTTATGTAGTAGTAGATATAATTATCATAATAGTAATAAAAATATTATTATTATTATCCCTAATTCAAAAATTAACTAACTAATCCTCTCTCAAGAGATAGCTTTCTCCAACTGCAACAACAAATACCCAAAAACTCTGTTCTCCTACTCTCTCTCTCTCTCTCTCTCTCTCTCTCTCTGTATGCATTTTGATCTCTGTACACACCCACCACCCTCAAATTGAATAAAAAACGAAGAGCCCAATAAAGGACCCCAGAAAGATTTCTCCACCTTGATTTGATGATCATCAGTCAAACTTGTTGATTCCGATCCTTTTCACCCCAGCGTTTCTAACACTAACCTCACTGTTCTCATGAACTACTACTACTCCTGACATGTAATCTCTTACCTCCTTCTTTATCATCTCTTGCATCACAGAAAGGAACTCATGGCTAAACGACATCGTATTCGTCTGCTGCTTCTTCTCCGAACTCTGGCTACCCCGGTGACTCGGCTCGGTCCTCTGATGAGCCGAATCGCGAGTTTGAATCTCGTGAATACACGAATCGCTTCCAGGTAGGGAGAGAGTGAGTGCCGTCTCCGGATCGTTGTCCGGCTTCGGTATCGTAGTGCCGGTTCGGGTCGCCGGTCTCGGATCCACATCCGGATTGCTAGAATCACTTACATCCGATCCAGACGGACTATGAGGGCCCACACGCAAACCATTTAGGTTTTCTGTTACATCGCCGCCCTCCGTTCGCTTTATTACTTGAGGCGGGCGTTCAACGCACGCGCCGCCACCGCCGGCGGCTGCGTACTTCCTCTTCAGCGTCGAGTTCCAGTGGTTCTTGATCGCGTTATCGGTGCGACCATTGAGATGTCTCGCAATCGTCGCCCACTTGTTCCCGAACTGCGCGTGGGCTCTGAGAATAATCTGGTCCTCTTCGGGAGTAAAAGCACGGCGCTCCACCTCCGGCGAGAGCTGGTTACACCACCGTAGACGGCAAGACTTTCCGGACCTCCCCGGGATCGATTTGCTGATCAGCGTCCAGTTACGAGCACCGTGTCGTTGCACGAGCTGTCGCAACAATTCGTCCTCTTCTGGACTCCAAGTTCCCTTGATCCGATCCACATCTCTCTGCGACGACGAAGACTCCATTGTTCAGGTTCGATCCCAAACCCTAACCCTATATATATATATATATATGTATATACAAATCTTATATGACTATCTGTGTATATTATGTAAACACAAACAGAACAGTCCGTTTGTGAGGGGTGGGGGCGTTAAGAGAGGTATATAAAGGGTGGGTTTAGGGTAACCGATTGAGCCGGTTGAGAAGACTAGGTGAGAGGCGTTATGGAAACCGGTTATTGTAAGTAGGCGGTTTAGTGTGAGAATAGCTGTATATAGAGGGCACGCGTCGCCACATAAATCCATGGAAGAGGAGAGAATCGGGGGAATATCACGTAACGTCTCGGGGGGGGGGGGGGAGAGAAGTTTACATGTAATACCTAACCTTTAGTATTTTGACTCGTAGAGGTATGAGACAGTTATGGAAGTTACAACTAAATAATACTCCTAGGAGTTTTTGGGGGGGGGATCGAAAATATCGCGATATATATTGGATGGGGGGATGAGTGAGAAATTGGATTGAGGGGGATAAGTTTTGACTGAGAAAGCCAGGCTGGAGGGCATTACGTGACGTGTTGGGGGTTGCAAAACTGAGAAGGGGACAGTGCAAGGACGGGGTGACGTGTACAAAACGACAAAGGAAGATTTGCAGAATTTGGGAAACGTTTTTATAGTAATCGACACTCTGTCAGTCCAGCACTCCAGCCTGTGATATTATAATAGGAGTACTCCCCTTAGGAGTTGTGTGATTTAAACATTGTTTCCTTTTGAGTAATGCTATTCACTCCCCCCAAAATTGAATCAATTTGGATTAATGATACACAAGTGTTTTATTTATTTATTTATTTATATATATATATATATACACTAATGATACACAATTGTTAAAATCATTTAAAAATCAAATTTTAAATTCAAACTTGAAAAAATTACTTCAATTTTCTACTTCTATATAATTTGGTTAAAATGTCTTATCGGTGAGGCTAAATACACAATCGTCACTCACAATTTTTTTTTTTATCTTTTTATATTACAGGGTAGGTTAGTGTATTTTACCCCACCCCTTTTTTTTTTATTTCTAAGACAAATTAAAATGGTAGCACTTATTATTGAGCGCAATTAGGAGAGAGAACAATATAAGGAAGCTACAAAAGTGAGAGAAGTGGCTCATGTGGGTTAATTTTGTTTAGATAACTATTTTTAGTTATCTTAAAACTAGAAAAAATTATTTAAAAGGACATTAATACAAATAAATTTAGTCTTAAAGACACTTAACAAAATAACTTGATCTAAGGTCCTTAAAATATATTTAGACTAAAATACATTCATCTTCATCATCTAACCCTATGACCAAATCTTAGACACCATTACCACCACCCTCTGTCTAGCCTCTGGCCACCACCCCTACCTCGTCTGAACTCCAGCAACAACCCCTTGCCTTGCCCGACCTCCGGTGACCACCACCCCTTGTCTCGTCCAACCTCTGGCGACCACCTCCCTTGTCTCGCCTGACCTCTGACGACCACCTTTGTCTTACTACCCATCGCTGACCTCCAACAACCACCTCGCCTAAAATCCAGCGACTTCCCCCACTCAAAAAAAGTTAAGTATTAATTCAAATTATACGATATCTATCCCCTTAAGTTTACAATTTCATTGACTTAACAAAATAAGTGAAACTTTACTTAAAAACTAAAAAATCTCACTTCAAAAATAGTAAGTGAAGTTTTACTTCCTACAAATTTCTCAAAAAAAATGAAGACGAAAATGGATACTCTAGATCTAAGAACTGGAAGATGACCCCGAGCTCGTCTGGTATTGAAGAAGGAGACAAAGACTCTAAATCTGAGATCGGAAGTCGATGACGATCACGATGACGATGGAGGTGGTTGAGTGGCTCGTGATAGTGGTGGTGGTGGCAGCTCGCGATGGTGGATGTGGTGGCGGCCATGCCAGAGGGAGGTGGTGGTGGCTATAGTAGGGGGGCGGAGGTGGTGTAGGTGGTGGCTGCGGCAGCGGCTCAGTGGTGGATCGATGGTGGCTATGGCAAAGAGAGATCGCAGGGAATTATATATATATATATATATATATGGGAGGCTAGGGTTTCTTAGGGTATTTTGGGGGGGAGGGGGGGGGGGGGGGGGGGGGGGGGGGGTGAATGAAATTCTCTTTATTAGGGACTCTAGGAAATAAAGATTTTAAAATTGTGTCTTTGAGAGATTTGTAATTTATGGGCTGCTCTTTAAACCTTATTGACCCAATCTGAAGGACCTTAAACCAAGCTGCCCTTGAAACTATAGTTTATGGGCAATGCTAGACCTACACTCAAATCTCACACCATCTATCCACACCCTGATGTGGACTAATGAGAAGATGAGAGAGATTGTAAAGTAGGGTGGACCACAATGGATTTCACAATCTCTTTCCTCTCCCCATTAGTCCACATCAGAGTGTGGATAGATGGGTGTGGGTCTAGCATTACCCATAATTTATACAAAAAGTATTTATGATTGTCTGTTAATATCGGTATTAGCAACACAAAAAAAAAATATTGTATACTCTTTGATCCTTTCTAAGGGTTATACAAGCTAAGTCGTTCAACCAATTATTGTCAACATATTTTATAAAGGATCAACTCAGCTCATTTATTAAACAAACCTAAATTTTGAGGCTCGTTTTTTAGCCAGTGAAGCTCAAATAACGTAAGCTCAGTTGGTGCAAATACAAAAGAAAGAAAGGGAAAAAATTAAGAAAATAAATAAATAAATAAAATGAAAATGTAGAGATCGTATGCGACAAAAAAAAAAAAAAAAAACTAAAATATTAAGTGTCACTTTAAATGAAGAGATTTGTTTTGTCTTTTATACTCAAGGTATAGTAACCCCACTTGGATATACATTAAAGAAACGTGTTGAACCGTTACGCTATTCCCACTAAATTTGACTGAAGAAACTGTTATCTATTTTAGTTGGTGACGTAAACGGCCTAATGATTGAGAGTTTTGTGATTATATTGTTTCTGAAACAACCCCCCCCCCCCCCCCCCCCCCCCCCCCCTCACTTGTGTAATTTGTGTTAATTGTTGTGGGGGCCACAAAGTGTGTGAAAAAGGTTTAGAGATGAAAACATCATTGGCATCTCAATTCTCAAGGACCCAAAATTATAGATCAATACAATGTCAGTGGCAAGAACAATTTTCACACACTGTAGAGAAAGTATCTGTGAGAGTTGTCTCTGCCCTAAACATATATTACTCATACAACAATTATGATTTGCATTGCAGTTACGCAGTACATTTATAGAGTAATATTTAGAACACAAACACTCTCACAAATACTTTACACATGTAAATACTCTCTCTCTCTTAGGTGACACTCTGAGTTTCGGTAATTTTAATGAACCTCACAGTGCCACTTAGAAAAGGGATAGAGTGTTTGTGAGAGTTGTATGTGCCCTAGCATTGTTGTATTATCTCTCTCTCTCTCCCATCTTTTTTTTTTTAATATCTTTATTTTATTTTTATGTTTTAATGATGATTGAAAATTAAAGATTCGAACATACGCCAGAGACGTGGAAGAGTTGGTACCAACCAACTCGAATAGGACCTTAGTGCTAAATATTGTTTTTTCCTACTATAATATAAGTTATATATTTAAAAATTATGAAGAATAGGTACTTTAGGATCACGTTTACTGTGGTGTTCTAGGTCATTAGTGCCAATGCAATTATGTGCTTGGATGGCACTTCCTATAGGTGCTTCAGGTTAGGTAATGTGGTCCTCATAAGTCATAGGTGCTCTGTGTCTGCATTTGCGTTTCGAATAAGTATTCAAGGATATGTATACGGAAGAATGTTAGGGGTACAATTTATTTATAATTATCTCTATTTTTTTCTTATGTGGTATTATGCCGGGATCCGGTTAAATTTGAATGGGCCCATGTGTCACTTAAAAGAGAGATAAAAATGATTGTAAATGAGTTGTAAGAATGAGTTGTACAACTAACATTATTCATGTATATATCCTCCAAGGCATTTTGTAATTACATCTCTTATATACTACTTTAAACCATGTATATGCGGTCTTTTTTTTTAGTTTCAGGGCTGTTTGGGTAGGCACATAACAGATTTTGTATGAAGAAAAGTTTGAGAATGTCTTGATGGGGAAAAGTAGGGGGATTGAAGTGCTAAGATTCACTAAATTAACTAAGTAATTAAATCACCTATAATTTATTTAATTATTTGAATTAAGGAGACCCAATTCCTTAGAAAAATAGTCCATTTCAATGACGGAGACAGAATCTTACAACATAACCCAACTTGTCTATTTTATTTAATGAAGTTTTGCATTCTGTCTCTTGCTATGAAAAGAACATGCTTTCATAAATGCAGTTTCTTTTCTTTTAAGATTTGCACACATTATGAAGAAAGTTCGAGGATGTTTCATCTGCTAATTAATTTGGATTAAAGTTGATTTTTCTGAAGCACTGCACATGTTGTTGCACCCATGATATATATTCTCCCAAACTTCTAAGTTCTGCACATGATCGATGTGGATATATTAATATTCTCCCAAAACTTCTGTCATAACGCTGCTAACTTTAGCTTATGGATGAAAGGTCAAGCCTTTGATTTATCATCCAGTCAATGCTTTAATCTGGTCTTTAAAAATATCATCTGACAATGGTTTTAAAAAAAATTAATTTTTTTTTTTTTTTTTTAAAAGAACAAGCATTGTTGGATCCATTACAACCGACAGGTACCAAATAAATAAATAAAACAGTAGATTGATTTAGTTAATCAAAATGAGAATCCAACACCATTGTCATAAGATATATCATATCAGGAAAGATTTAAAATGCACGAGCTTGCAATTTGATAAGTTAAAGAATTATTATATGATTTTCACAAAAATAAAATTTAATATGAAGTGCACATAGATGAGTGAATGTAGATTGAAAAGGTGGGAAGAACATCTGGGATCACATTACTTGCGGTAATTTGGAGCAGAGATTTAGTAACTGGGAGTCCTATTACACCTGAGGCCAACTTCAATTCACCAAACCAAGGTTCATCTCGTGTAGTGATTGTGGACTCTTACAAGGCTATTGAGTAGACCTTGCTTGAGGAATAGCTTCACAAAAATGGAGACGAGCCGGAATAACGTCTGTCATCAGACAAAAAAGGTTAGGGCAGCAGGGGAATTAGTTGAAGTGCAAGCATCTCTTGTAAGAGGAGAATCCTAAGATGGAAAGTTGGGCCATAAGCCTTACTTCCTTCCTTCATTCATTCCTCTAGCGGCTGGTTCTCCTCGCCGGGGCAGGCTACTCGTTCTTCGATATCGCCCATCCTTCTAATTCGTTTCACTTCCTTCTCTAGATGATAGCGAGAATTGCCTTCCCGAACAACTCAATCGACGATTTGTAAAGTATAAAGTTGGCCTTGGGGACCGATTTGAGACTACCCATCCGATCACTGGTAAATCCCTCGCTACATTAGCTCGTCTTTTAATTCTATTGGGTGGCGTGGCGGGGAGGCATGAAAATACTCTTATCAAAACCACTCGTATCGGACGATTGAAGACTATAATCGCTAATAGTCGTCGTGGATTGACTCGTTGCACTTGCTTTCATGGAATGGTATTACTAGATTGTTATTGTGCCGTGGAAACTGGAAAGCTAATCAAATATCCATTTATATGGGTTGTGCGCAGGCAGGGCCAGCCCTGACAATTTGGGGGCCCTAGGCGAGCTCTTCAAGCGAGGCCCCTTTTTAACGGACCAATATGGGAGTTCACGGCAGTGACCCCGAGGTTGTTTTTTTTTTTTTTTTTGAATTACTTACCTATTTTTTGAGGTAAGATTTTCTGCATTAAAAATATTACAGTTTTTTTTTTTTGGGTGATGTTTTACAATCGTTTTAAAAGCTATGAGATTTGATGTTGGTAAGAAAAACACTTTTTTGTTATTTAATAAGGAAACTTACGAAAAATAGGAAGGAAAAAATGTTACGCTTCCCAAATTTTGTATCTAAAATGGTTCCCAAATACATGTGGCGGTAGGACCACCTTCAATAATGGTGGGAGAAATTCAACACCCTCCAATCAAAATCAGGTGGGCCAAGTACCACGTATTTGAGAACCACTTAGGATACAAAATTTGATAAGCATAGCATTACTCATATTTTAAATATCATTAGTTTTCGATATTATTAATCATGAATGAAACACAAGGGAAAATAGCAGAGAATAAATTTTCTTTTTCGATTTCCTTTCTTCTTTTCTCCCCCTCACTAAATCTATGAGTCAAATAAAGCCTAATAGTAATAAGGGTTGATTGTTGATTGAATTTGTAAAATTTGGTATGATGGTAAAACAATTTGGGTGGACTAAACTAAGAGATGAGATGAAAATTAGTTGGGACAAATGTTTAGGGTATGCTGGATTACAGTTGGGCCAATATTTTATATATAATATTTTTTTCTAAATTGTCGGGTTGGTCTTTTGGACCAACATATTACACATAATTTTTTTTTTTAAATTGAGACCTTATAATTTTCTTAATCAAATTGGGGCCCTAATTAAACACCAAAAATTGGGAGCCCTAGGCGACCGCCTACGCCGCCTATGCCCAAGGCCGGCCATGTGCAGAGGCTAGTTCATAATGATCCATTTTAAATAGGTTAATGATATTGTAAGCAACTTCTTATACAAGAAAGTAGCTTTTAATCTTTGGATGAAAATTTGGTCCCAAGAGATAGTCACTAAAAAATATTATTAAGTAATATCAAATCTTCATCCAACGATTAAAAGCTATTTTTTATATATAAGAAGTTGTTTACAATATCATTACCCTTTTAAATAACCTATTTGAAATAATCTAATTCGCAATTCAGGGACGTCCAAACCAAAAGTTGTTGGATTAGTCAAGTCACCATTTCCATTTCCATTCAGATGACATATCGGTTCAAAAATATGTAGACTTAATCTATGATTATTTTTTTGCAATTGCATTTGTGCAGTGTAGTGTCAGTTTTGGCAAGGATGAAATGTGCCCAAAGTTCTATTTCCTGTAATATTGTTATTGATATCTTTTAGAAAACTCTAAGCTTTCCTTAACTTGGGGTCAAATTTTAGTACTAAGTTGATTATAATTATAAATATGCTATGGCTTTCTAATTTTTGTTGCCACATGCTGACTCAGAAGCATCGCTGTTTATTTATGAACTTGCATATACTTTCCCTCTTTAAGTAGACTCATTTTCACTATATCTCCTATAGTTTAAAAGTTGTCACTTAATCCTAGCTATGATTGAAATAAAAATGTTAAGTTTTATGTTAAAACTAAGGGAACCCTATGCTTTGTGTGTTAAGTGCAAACTCTAAGGCTTTATTTGATTCTTGGACTTGGGGAGAGAAAAGAAAGAAAAACATAGAGAAAAACATTTTCCTTTGTTTGGTTAATAGGAAAATGACGAGAAAAATAAGAAATAAAATAGAAGAAGTTAAAAAATAAATTAAACACTTCGACTGATACGAGTCATTTACCTTCTTTTATCCATGTATTCGAATTACATTTTGGAAATTTTAATTTTTAATATTATTTAAGCGTGAAAGAAAACGCGAGGGAAATAGTTTTCTTTCTTTTGTTCATTCCCCCACAAAATTCATGAACTAAACAGAGCCCTAATGGTTTCAACATTTGACTTACAATTAAGGGTGTAAACGGTTCAGTTTAGTTTGGATCGGTGCATTTTTTTTACAAAACCGATCGAGTTCGGTTTGGTTCAGTTCAGAGTGTATTTTTTCGGTTCAATTTCGGTTTACACTGCACACATTTAAAGAAAACCCACCAATCGAAGTTCAATTCAGTTTTCGATTTTCTTTTCCCTTTCACCCCTACTTACAATGACGATATACACTTAATTTCGTTCACAACCACATGAAGATCATGAAAATTAAGTGTCAACTTTTTGTATTATAGGGAGATAAAAGTGAAAACGAACCTAATTAAAGAGGGTAAAATGTAGTTAATGAAAATGCGGCACTATTTAAAGATAATGGACACAATTTAAAATGTATCTACAGATGATAGGGCACGCCTTTTTTTTTGTTAATATTATTTTTGAAATATCCCTCATTTTGAATTTAAAAGACAACCGTTTTTTTTTTGTCATAACTCTTTGATTAGTAAAATTTAATCAGATCAAGTCTGTGTTATAATAAGTTATTACTAGTTCAATTTTTACACAAGTTACGTATAATTGCACACAACCTTTTCTATTGATGAACTTTTAACTAAAATTTATTTTTTTAAAAAAAAACGGATTGGACCTAAAACTCAAAAAATCTATTTAGTCGACTTCAGAATAAAATTTCCTTATCATTAATAATATTATTATTTTCCTAAGAATAGTTCCGAAAATGCAGTACAAGCTAACGGGCACATTTTAAAGGTAATAGGGGGATCTAGGACAGAAAATTGTAATAACTCATTTTCTTAACCATCAAAGTGAACCCCATGACTGGCATTTCTTATCATCCATCTGAGTGAAACTGACTGGTGAAAGAAGCATGGTTTTTCATTCTCCTATTCCCCCCAAAATAGGTAATTTAAAACCATACATCTGAAATTGCAAATTTTAATTCGGTCAAATTTTCAAGCACTCAACTCGTAACTATATCAAACCACGCTGGGTGAGGACAACTTCGGGTACGAATACACACCTTGAACTTTATAACAATCTCTGCGGAATACAACACCCCCTGTTGACAGATACACGATACGCACCCACGAAACATTGTTCTCTACAGAAGTTCTAAAACTACAATTTCGTACCGTCCTTCTGGGCAGAGGTCATGCGATCTTGGGGTCCTTCTGGGCAGAGGTCACGCGATTTTGGGTACTGGGATGCTCTCTGAGGGTGGCAATGTCACGGACCGTAATAGCTCCAGCGAGCAAACAAGCCCCAGGAAATGAGAAAGGATAGTGTTTGCCGATGCCTGTAAAACGAAAAATGAATAGATGGGTGAGAACATTGGGGTAATAAAATAGCATACTATGCTAAGATCATGTTTTCGGTTTTCCCAATTCAAGCTACTTCTCTTCGAATATGATTACCAAGTCAAACATAACTCGCATAGATGCAACAGGCAAATGGAGATGTCCTATTATACTATGGTCATGTCCTCTATTCAATGTGACTTGGACTGACAATTTTGATCAAAGTCAACTTTTTATCAGGGCCCCAGAACACATTTGCTGCTTAGGAGAGGTTTCGACCAGTAGTGCTACAAACTTTGGATGACCTATTGTGCAAGTTAGGCTCAGTAACACTGTACATCACTAAAATACAGGGACGGGTACTCGTAGATTCTACAATGGAGTTCTGGGGTTGGTGAACTAACTCAAACTCCCAACAGGAACAGAAATGTAAATAATCTGGTGAGAAAGAAACAAGAGATTTTTCCTTTTCTTCTTCTCTTCTAAAGCGTAGTCTCAGTAACACCATGTATCTCTCAAAATATGGGGACAGGTATACAATGGACTTCTGGGGTTTGCGAGCTAACTGAAACTCCCAACAGGAACAGAAATGTAAATAATCTGGTCAAATCCAAGAGAGAAACAAGAGATTTCCCTTTCTTTGTCTTTTTTAAAGCATCTTCAGCAGGAAAATAAAATCTATTAGCTGCCCTCATGACAAACCTTATCTTAGAAACTTACCACTTCCCGATCCCAAAACAATAGACTATGGTTATCATAAAACACAGCAACCCCCCATACCAAGTGGGGTAGCTTGGCTGCAGACTTGAGAGCATTTTTGCTCACCCAGACCTCCACTAGGTGACGTGTCCCATTCCAGTAATTACGTTGATAATACAAGGGCAAAATGAGAATAGAATGGGACACATGTCACCCAGTGGAGGCCTGGGTGAGCAATATGTGAGCAAAAATGCTCTCAGCAGACTTTGGCATTGAAAAAGTAGAATTTTGAACCCAGACCACTCAAATGGATTCCAAAAGAGTCCTTGTTTTCTCTTCAGTTAATGTTGGAAAGCTTCGGAACTGACAACATCAGAGTTCGAATTTAGAACTTCTTATGATGTAAACCCTAAACTATGCAGTTTCCAGACAGTAATTTGAATCAAAATATAGAAACATACCTGCACCAAGAATACATCCAATGCCAAAACAGGGGAGCTCCCAGGTGCGACACCATGGTAATAAGGATTGGCCGCAGAAGTGAGAGCCTTTGCCACCAACAATCCTACTGTGGCTTGCATGCCTAGGACAGCAGCACCCATTCCCAATAGGTTGACTGCTATGCCATTTTTCAAGCTTTTCACTACTTCGGCACGAGGAGGAGCCTGAAAACACAAGCAATCCATATGGCACAGAACCCTTATTGTCATGTACAGTGAAGCACTCACAGAAATAATACCAATTACTTGCATAAGCATGATAAAAATAAGCCTTGAATGAACCGTAAAGATAATTTGGTAAGAAAATATTCAAAATTGGGCAGTCACCTAATTGTAAACTGGTGCACTCATAGAAGCCCTTAGAGGGTGTTCAAAAATTCTTTTGAATGAATTGTGAGAAAATCGTGGAAATGATGTGGAATTGACGCGTAAAAACGAAAGTCTAATTATTATTTTTTTCAAAAAAAGAATCCTACATTTTAAGCACCACATCAAGCAGCTCCAATGCCTCTCCCCACTCACTTTATAATACATATACATGATATGATGTAACTGATCCTCTACTAAATGAGTAAAATCTCTAGGTTCAAAGCTCGAACGATACTCAAATATTAATGTCATTAAAATGTTTTGGTTTTATTTGAGGAACATCCAATTGATGGTCACACATTATTTGAACTCCACTCCTTGTAGTCACCAATCCTTAATCAGTGAACATCACTGATAAAGTATTTTAGCACATTTACGATTTCTTAAAATGAAAATAACGGGCTCAAATAAATGCACAGTACACAAACTACACATAAGGATCAAGGATGAAGAATTCTTCTGAGAAAGAGATAAATGTTAACTCCCAAAATGAACCAAAAGCAATTCTCCAAGCACCCTCAGACTTAATAAACAAAATCTAGAGGCGAGTGGCCAAGGAGGAAAGTGATTACTGCTGTTAACATTTCTTCGTAATTTTATCTCCAAGCTTGCATATTCATATGGTCTACAACTTTAGCCCTCTAGATAAACGTTTCATATTTCCAAGTGTCTCATTGCTCGTGGTATTGGTAGGTCCCTGGTTAATTTGGATATTAGAGTGGCTTTGATAGGCTACAAAGAAGTAAATTCAAAATGACAAAAAACAAGAAATGACCAACTACAAACTGGGATAGTGAAACGAGTATAACATACAATCTGGAAAAAAAATATATCAGTCCATGAGCTGGGTCCATGAGCTGGCTGACTAGTTTATAACCATTCAACATAATTTTTTTTCCCCTTCAACGTGTATAATAATGCACTATGGAACATCATATCATACAGCTCTCGCACATTATGTGAAGTCATTGCATTTTGCAATGAGTTAAGGTATCTTCTCGCAATTTTGTGTTATGTTCACAATGCAAAGGACTCAATCAAGGGATGGTCAACTCTAAGGATTAGGAGCCTTAATCAACATAGGTAATCAAATATTCACAATATATGCATCCATATTACAATTCCAATTTGATTAGAAGTGTACCATCCTTAATACAATTCGCCCCGAAATCCAATGTTATCATAAAGACTGTAAAATAAGGCACTTGAATACTAAAACCAACTCAATAAAGTCATCAAAATCATTTAACCAAAAGGTTTATATACCTTTGAAGGATCATTGGCAGTTTTTCGAAGCTTTTCAGATAGACGGATGTATCCAAATGACCAAAACACCGAGATAAACGCAGCTGCAATCCCACCAGTAGTAGCATAGAAAGTCACAGGTGAAGTTATCTTACCAGTTACAACAATAGAAAATGAAAGGATCACAGCAGCCACAGTAGTGCACACTAGCTGTCCCCAAAACCCTAAACTACCCAACCTCTTGAAGTACCTTGCAGTACTCTCCAATCTCTTCGAAACCTACATCACAATTTGAACCACCATCTTCAACTTCAAACCCAAAATACCAATGAGAAAATTCTCGCAAAGGAATTCAAATAACAACTATTTTGTCATAATTCTACGTGCATAGATTAAGGGCTTGTTGGTGTGCGCGCGTCCATTAATTTGAATGGAATCATTCATGATCTACAAAGCAATTTGGTACTGAAATCTGTTAGCTTGTGATGATGCCGAAAATTGGTAAGAGAGAGATTGTATCACAAACGGTTGTATGTGGTTCGGCCCCGTTAACAAGGTGACCTACGTCCACGGGTGCGTCAGTGCATTGTACTAGTAGATCACCGGCGGGCTTGGTGAGCCAACAATTGGGGGCGGCACTACCAGTAATACCGGCCGGGTGTATGCGTGAGAGATGAATGTGTGTATGCACTTCTGTTTATTAAGAATGCGTCCCCCTTCAATGGGGGTGAGTGGCCCCTTTTATAGGTACAAGAGACCACCTGCAATAGGCAACTAGTTAGATAAGGAAACCTAACCTATTTACAAGTTGATGAGCACAAATCATGGGAGGTTTCCTAAATGGTTTAGGAAACTGCATACACCTTCCATTAATCTTTTAACTGAATTAGGAAACTGCTGAGCCGCATTCACAGGCTGTGCATGCGTCCCGAGCGGTTGCACTTATGTACCTCGGGAACGGTGGGCCACCAGCTTCCTTCCTGGATAATCTGGGTCCTTTGCTGTAGACGCAGAGGTTTGACTGTAGAAGGATATTTCTGAGCATATCAGCTTGAATGAGGTTATTAGAGAAATGGTAGTTGTGCTTTAAACTCATTAATTGTATCATCGTAGTGGAACTGGGAATGATCACATATAGAGAAATGTAGTGACGTTCTCTATTTCCCTAAATTATCTCATTCAAGACGATGAATTGCTATAGCACAATGCTTTGTAAATCATGAATGATTCCCTTCAAATTCGCGGATGCACAAAGAGTCCCTAAATCAATAATTGCGTCCTACTGTACAAACAACTTTAAGTTCTAAGCACAATACAAAATCATTGCTTAATTTACAATCTATAACTATAAAAAGGACTAATGCATAAACCCTAATTCCCTAAGTTAGGAATAATTCAAATTTTTTTGTCCCAATTTCAAACATCTGTAACCCCCAACCTTTTTCATGGCTCTAGAAAGATAACAAATATATCACCTATCAAATGCACTTTATACAAAACCCTAAATACATGAATTTTCAAAATTGCCAGCAATTTGCACTTAGAATCGATAAAATTTTCGAAATTGCGCTACATAGTTGAACACTATGTACGAGTTAACTCAGTGAGCTTCATTCACAAAAAACAATAGAGAAGAGGTGTGAAAAGAGAGAACCTGAGCGAGTTTGGCCTTCTCGGACTCGTCATTTGGGGAAGAAGTATAAGCCGTAGAAACCGGTGCGGAGGCGAGTGGTGTTACTCTGTGACTCGGAGCACTGTGAGGCGATGACAAAAATGTAGAATAACAGGAGAGAGATTTGGAGGAAGTGAGAGAAAATGAGGAGAGAGAAGAAGGGGGATTGGAAGTGTGGTTGAAGGAGAGAGTCGGCCGAGGGGGGCGGTGGATGTGCGATGATGAGGATCTCGACGCCACCGACGGCGTCGGAGAAGGGGGTGCGCCGCCGGAGCGAGACGCCGGCAACAGTAGAGTTTGCATAGTCGAAGTTGGAGCCCAGAGTCTGGAGTATAGCTGTTTGATACTTCAGATATCTTTTTTGGCTGTGGCTGTGCACTTTAGATTACCTTTGAGTTTTGAGTATAGCTGAATTTTTGAACCTATTTTCCTTTTCTTTTTTTTTTTTTTTGTTTTGTTTTGTTTTATTTATTTATTTATTTTTTTTATGTATATAAAAAAAAATCTTCAGTTTCCATTTTTATTCATTTGATTTTCTTGGTGGTAAAGTATTTTAGCTATATTTAAAGGTGAAAATCTCAGTTGTAAGTCTCAAAATTGATTAATTCCTCAAGTAAAATTTTTTTAATCTAATATTATTCAAAAACAGGAAAAAAAAAATTGCAAAATTAAAAAAATTCCATCCTCATTCGTTCATATAATAAGTTTTTTTTTTTTTTGCTGGAAAGAACAATATCATTAAGAAGCAAATAAAACAAACAACCAAGCCTTAACCCCCTTGAGAATGTTCCTCAAACACAGAAAGAGGAACCTCATCAACCGGGATAGGCGCAAAAAAGTTACAACGCAATGCCCAAAGGGCTAAATTATGGGCCACAAAATTAGTCAAACTATGAACTTTAACAAAGAACCAAGAAACAAAAGAGGCAGCAAGGAGACGTCGACCATCCGAGATGATGCGTTCAATTGCCCAGTCGGGATTGCAATTCCAATCAGAGAGAGGAATGCAGACCAAAGCCGAATCCCCTTCAAAAATAACAAACTTAAGACCCAATTCGGATGCAATCGAGATGCTTTGGAGCGCTGCCATAGCTGCCGCCATAGTAGGATCCAAGGGAGGTTTTTTCCAAGATCTAGCATAAAGAACCTTAGCATGATGGTCGCGGATGATGACGGCGAGGGCAGTGGCATGGGCGCGAATAGCAACATCAAAATTTATTTTGACCCAATTGAGGGGGGGAGGGGTCCAACCTTCTTTCAGATTTCTAGCAGATTGAGAGGCTTTCTTTTGAGAGAGTTGGTGCTCGTTTGCCAAAGAGATAGTCTGGGCAGCCCAAACACGAGCATCAAAGTTGGCTTTTTGAAATAAGACTATGTTTCTAAGACTCCAAATCTGGGATAAAACTACAGAAGCAAAGATAGTGAAATCCCTTTCCTCGTCCACGGGGATGCAAAAAGCTCGAGAAGGGTTGAGGATCATGGTAATCCACTGCCTCATATCAGACAGCGCAAACAGAGATGGGTCCAAAGGCCACCTCGAGGATCTCCAAGTGATACGAACAAGAGGACATTGCAAAAAAATATGTGCCGGAGATTCCACCGAAAAGTCACAAAGCGGACAGCGGATATCATCGATGTGAAAACGAGAAGCCAGAACTGACCTCGTGGGAATAACATTGGCCGCCACTTTTCATAGGAAAGTTTTTAGGCGTTCGTGCAAATGAGCACTCCAAATTTGATTCCAGCATTTTGGAGGGAAGGTCAAGGAGGGAACCATCCGAGGCTTCTGAGCCGTGAGATAAGCCGATTTTACAGAAAATAAACCTTTCTTATCTGGGAGCCATCTGAAGGAGTCATTGGTGGCGGAAGTAGGGATGTGGATTTGCTGGATAGCCTCAACTGACTCTGGGAGAAAAAGCTGATGAAGAAGGGATATATTCCATCCACCTTCTACATGGTTGAAAAGATCTTTGACCAGGAAAATTGGGGGCCGAGGGGATAGCCTGAGGACAGGCCGAAAGTTTGGCAAATTTGGCACCCACGGTTCATCCCAGAAATTGACGCTCAAGCCGTTGCCGATCAGAAAGCAACCACACTGGCATAGCCTGCGTGACAGATCTAATCAGAGTGCCCCGTTCATATAATAAGTTGATCAAATATAATTATTACAATTTTTTTTTTCCAAAATACGAGGACAAATTTTGAGTACATGCACTTATCCTCATGGAAAATATTTTGATTGTATACCTTAAGATGAAATGATCTTAAAAAATGTTTTTCTATAGATTAAAAATAATGGCAAAATGGGAAATAAAATAGTTTTAACGACTATTAGATATGTTTTCTTGATAATTACCAACACGATAAATTTTTTATTTACATTTTTATTTGTAACAATAGTTACATATGAAATTCAATTAAACCACAAAGTTAAGTTTTATCATACATTTTTAGAAGTAGATTTTCCATTTTTAGAATTATTTGCTTATTTATTTTTATTGTTTTTATTTTTGCTAAGAATATTTATTTTATTGTTGACGGTAAGGAAAAGTGGCTATTAGTATCCAAAAAAATCTGAGACACAGATCAAAAAAAAAAAAAATTTCCAAAAAAAGAAAAGTGGCTATCTTCACGGTAAGGTTTAGTTTGGTCCCAGCGTGGTTTTTTAAAGAAGCTTATGAAATTTATTACTAATTTGTTTGATAATTTTATACAAGTGAATACACTACTCTTCAAAAAAGGCATTACGAAACCAAAAAGCAACCTTGAGCTTTTAAAAGCTTCATTCTAGAGCTTTTAAAAGCTCTCCCAAAAAAGTCTTAAGTTCAATTTTTGTAAAGCTCATAAACTAGTTACCAAATGAATTAACATAAAATTGTGCTTTAAAAAAGAAGAAGCACCAAAATGGGGGCCAAACTAAGCCTAAGTAAGGGGCTGTTTGATAAAACTGAAAATTAAGTACTGCAAATTAAATATTGAATTTTAAGTACTGAAAATTTTAAGCGATTGAATTTCCAATATAGAAAATAGTGTTCCAAGTACTGAAATAGATTACATCCAATGATTATTTTCAGTATTAATTTTTTCACTTAGGGTGTGTTTGATAGACATTTTTTTTCCATGGAAAACACTTTTCTTCCAAATTTTCCACATTTTGTGGTGTTTGATTGCCCAAATTTCCCGTACACTATTTTGCCACAAATCAGGTCACGTGACCCATTTTCCTCATTTTTGAGGAAATTGATTTCCTTCCCCACCCGCTGGAAAACGATTTCCATGGCAAATTTTTGCCCGATCCAAAATCAGAAATCGACGAGACACACTTTCTCATATCTCTCTACTTGACCCCTCTCTCTCTCTCTCTTTCCTCTACTCTTCCATGGCAGCTCTCAATCTGTAAATCCGTACCCTCTCTCTCTATCTCACATACACACACATCGATACATATATGGGTACTCTCTCTCTCTCTCTCTCTCTCTCTCTCTCTCTCTCTCTCTCTCCAGATCGATACATATACATATACATACACACACACATCGATACATATAAATACACATATACATCTGATAGAGATCGATACACTGCGGAACTAATTTGATTTCGAATCTCTACAGATCGCATAAGTTAGGGTTTGAATTGTTCCATGTATGAGTGATTCACTTCGGAACTCAATTTGATTTCGAATCATGCAAGGTTCGATTTCTACATCTCTGATTTGCCTAGCTCTTATGGATAATCATTTGCCTAGCTCTCTAAAGTTTTTAGTGGATTTTTTGCTATTTTTTCAATTAAGTGGTTCATTATCAAATGCACTAAAAATAAATAAGTGCTGAAAGTATTCATTTTTACCACTTAATTGGATTATCAAACACACCCTAACTCACCCATCAACAAACAATTCTAAATGAGCTCAAATGTATGTATTGTTAAATCTCCTAATTTTCAGCTTGATCCAACCTAACGATATAAGTTACGATTTTGCTTTTTCTGCTTCTTGTAATAATTTGATTTTAGAAAAAAGATAAAATAAAAAAAAAAAACTCATAGACTTCAAGTTAAAAATATTTTGGCTAAACCATTAAACGCAATTAACTGGAGGTGTGTGACTTCTAATGTCTATGACATCGAGTGATGGAGAACCAAATAAGTAGTATCACATTTACAATTCTCAACTAGAAATGCTCTAAGAAAAAATTTAGGGCTCCCATGGTAATATTGCGGTTTTTGGTTTTTCAGTTTTCGTTTTTATTTTTTATATTAAATTAGAGGCAGGTATCAATATAAAAACTGAAAACTAAAAACCATAGCGTTACCATGCGAGCCCTTTGTTATAAGAGACTAGTTTGAGAATGCTTTAATACATAATCAAATTCAGTTCAGATTAAGTCTTGTTTTTATTATATGGGTTAATTACACTCACTTTCCCTATATTTTGTCTTAATTGTATTGATCTTTCTTGCATTTTGGGAAATTTCACTGACCTCTCTTAAAATTAATATTCTATAACACTTTTTCCATTTAAAGTGTAAAAACATATATTAATTTTAAGAAAAATTCATGTAATTTCTTAAAACGAGAAGAAAGTCCGTGTAATTAAGACAAGAAATGGGAGAAGTAAGTATATAATTAACCCTTATTATTTTTTTAAGAACCAGTACTCCTATTTTTGGTTTGACAGTCGTCACAGTCCCCACACTTCAGTACTACCAAAAACCAGATCAAAAGTCACACCCAAGCACATTGTGCAATAGCAATGGGAATTTTCAATTCAACCCAAACCCAAACCAAAACCAGGAAACAGATCTTCATACTCTCCGGCCAGAGCAACATGGCGGGCCGAGGAGGCGTAACCAAGCACAAGCACTGGGACGGCGTCGTTCCCCCCGACTGCTGCTCCGATCCCACCTCCATCCTCCGATTCAACGCCCACCTCCGCTGGGAGGAGGCGCGTGAGCCACTCCACGCCGACATCGACAGGAAGAAAGCCTGCGGTGTGGGTCCCGGAATGTCGTTCGCCAATAGAGTCAAAGAGCGCGTGGGGGTGGTGGGTCTGGTGCCGTGCGCGGTGGGTGGGACAGCTATTAGAGAGTGGGCTCGTGGGACCCACTTGTATGAGGATATGGTGAAGCGGGCAAAGGCGGCGGTGGAAGACGACGACGGCGGCGAGGATGGAGAGATCAAGGCGGTGCTGTGGTACCAAGGAGAGAGTGACACGTCGACTCAACATGATGCTGAGACGTACAAGGCTAATATGGAGAGACTGATACATAATGTTCGTGAAGATCTTCATTTGCCTTTGCTTCCAATTATACAGGTCTGTATATTTATATATATATATATATATATATATATATTTGCATAATTCATTTCCATTGTGTCAATTGTTTTCTTTTTGGCAATTATCGATTTAATATTGCAATGGAAAGGGCTCTTGTAATGGGTATTCGATCCTCAGTGCTGTGATTTTCCTACTCAGAATGTGCATTTTTTCTGAGGGTGTTTGGTAACAGCTGATTATGCAACTCTAAAACTTAAAATTGAACTTTTTGACTAGCCAGACTTTATGGTTTAATCGCAGAAATTTGTGATGCGTTACATGCGTAATGCTATGCTTCCCAAATGATCTGGCAGTGTGTCAGGTAAACAACTTCCAATTAAAATTGAACTGATTCCACTGTATTGGAACTGTCCCCACTGCCACGTCATTTGAGGAGCACTTTTGGTATAGTAATTTGAGAAGCATAGCATTACTCAATTTGTGATGGGCGAAAAGAAGATGTGCCAAACGGATTCATACTCTCCTTTGGTAGTTGTAGTTGATTACTTGATATTATATATATCACTTTCTTTGGATTAAAAAATCAGGCATATTTTTTTTAGGTAAATTACACTAAGCTCAGCTGAGGATTCTGATAATCTAAGATCATATATATATATATATATATATTTTTTTTTTAAATTCAGAGAATACTCTGTTTTCACCAGTCAGATTTTTCCTGTAATGTTTTCGATTGAAATGCATGTTCTCTAGTTGTGTAAAAGTAAACTCGTCATTTTAAGAAATTTAAACGATGACCTGCTGGGAAGGTATTTTTATGGTAATATTTTCTTTTTTACTTTCAAGGAGGAATATAAACAACCAAAGCAGAGTAGAGACATCAATATGATTTCATATTTTTACAAGCACTAAAAGTGGTGAGTGTAATTTGTACATGTTTTTTTGGGAAAAAAAAATGATTCACAATGTGTATGTAATATTATGTTCGGACTTCCATGAACTTGAACGGAACAATCTCAAGTTGAAAAGTATTTTAGTTCATTTTTTCATCATTGAGAAGCTTTGTCACATTTCTTTATATGCACTCATTTTTAGGTTTCTTTAAGCTTTTACATAATCGATACTTTTATGCATAACTCCCACGTAGCTATTGTTTAAGAGATGAGTGTTACCTTGAATTGCTTTAGAATGCGTAAATTAGTCCATTTAAAGTCATGGAACAGACTGTAAATTTACCATAGCATAATACATCAACTTTAAACTTGTAAAATATTACCTGTAGCAGTTATATATTTGCATTCAGGAAAATAAAACAAAGGGTAAAAACTTGTTGGACAAGCTGCTGCGATTGCATAACGCCAAACACCCAACTTTTGGCAATTGCATGCCCTGGGCCTTTAAATGCGGTGCCAAACGGGGCGTTGCATAAAATTTACGGGTAGTTTATAGTTTCCCAAATAATGGGGGTCGTGATGACATATAACTATTGCGCCACCTAAACTGGGATCGATAATTTTACTCAAAATAATTTTACTTGCTAGTTTCGAAAGAGTGTACAAGCTCTGTAGTTTTAGTATGATTTCAAAAGCAAATTTTCATGTGTTCTTTATCATTTATTTTGACTTGTGAGAACAAACAAAAAAATTGGTTTTCGAAAGCAATACCAAACTGAGGGAAGGACTTGAGTTGTGTCCAGATTGTTTTATGGTGCAATTGTAGGTATTGTAAGTAAATGCATATTATCATTCAAAAATATTGTATTATACAGGTTGCAATAGCATCAGGGGATAAAAAGTATATGGAGAAAGTGAGAGAGGCACAAAAGGAGATAGATATTCAAAATGTGGTGTGCGTGGATGCAAAGGGATTGCCACTCAAGGAAGACAATCTCCACCTAACTACTGAGGCCCAAGTTCAGCTGGGCCACTTGTTGGCTGATGCCTACCTCAACCATTTTCTACCTCAACAACCATCACCTTCTTCTTCTTCTTCTTCTTTTGCTTGACTTTCAAGGTAATTGATCCTCTCCCCCTTGAGAGAGTGTGTGACAGCGTGTGTGTAGGAGAGAGAGAGAGGGAGGCTAATTGCCCTCCCAACTTCAAAAACTTGTGGGTCTTATAGGATACATTTCTTGCATTGCAAACATGAACTAGGGAAAAGATCTGGGTGCTTTTCCTTTTCTTTGAAGTGTGAGTTATCCACTGGACCAGTGTATAATTGTGCATGTGTGGCACATATGTGATACACACGAGGACTAATAGTATCTTAGAAAATGATGAAAAATATGTAAGAAAAAGTACTGAAGTGTTGTATTTTGTTCAAGGAAAATTATACAATAAAACTTTGTACTTTTGGTTATATGATACATTCGTTTTTAGGTCCCAATATATACTAACAAGTTGCTATTGTGTTTTTTGGTGCAATTAGATAGTAACTTTCCTAGGGTGACATTTGGTAGTAACAAAGTATCATTAGATAGTAACTTTTGTAGGGTGCCATTTTGTAGTAACAAAGTGTCATTAGATAGTAACTTTTCTCAGGTGCCACTAAGCAATAACAATGTTACATTCGATGGTGACTAAATGCCAATGTGTGATAAACTTCTAATGTATGCATGATACAACCAGATTACTTGGTTTCATTATAGGATTACCCTTTGCTTGAACTATTAATCTCAATGGATGGGTTAATAATCCTAGAATAATGATGTGCTTCTCAATTTGTATCCTAAATTGGTTCTCAAATACTTTATTAGTTGTACCACATATAGTTGGGGGTGGATAATCGGTCGGTTCGGGTTCGAACTATGAAGTTTGGGTCAGTTTGATTGGTTTCGGGTTGGCCAAAACGATACCAATATCCGAACTGAACTAAACTTCAAAATTTCAATTCGGTTTCTAAACTTTTAATTCGGGTTCGGGGATGTTCGGGTTCCGAAATTTTTGAAATTATTATTTGTTTTATTTTTGAAAATAAAACCCAAACTCTATTGTAAACCCCAAAAAATATATATATATATACAAACCCAAAAAACTATATATTATATATCTACTATACTATAAGAATTGAGCAGCTGAAATTGAAGTAGCTCAAATTTTTCGAATGACCAAAATTGCCCTGACAATTTTAGTGTGTTTACCAATCTACCCTTTCTAAGGTGAGAGAAGAATTGAACATATAGCTGGCATGTAGCGGTCTCTTACAGTGTAGAAGCTTCAATCCAAGACGGCTCTTCCCCTTCTCGCCTCTGGATTTTTCTCATCTTCATATCAAGATTTCCTCTCTCTCTCTCTCTCTCTCTCTCTCTCTCTCTCCTCATCGTTTGCCTACTTTTGTCTTCTTTTTCTCTCTTTGTTTTCCTTCTCTAAATCAAATCATAGTCAGGAAAACCTAGCCATGGCGACCCCTGAACCTCTCTCTCTCTCTCCCCAAGCCTTTCCAATCCATCTCCCAAATACCCGTCCCTTGCTGCATCACCATCGCCGCCGACATCTCCACTGCTCGCCGAATCTGTCAAATCGAAGATTGATCAAACAATGCCCCCAGAAACCCAACCCCAGGTTCCTGTGGTATTCTTCGCCTCACCCGATCCAATCTGACCACACATCGATTCTGTAATAACCCCAAAATCGCGTCAACCCTTTGCCTAACGGCCTCCCTCTGAGTCAAACCTCGCCGCAGACATTGCTACCGTTGGGGTTTGGAGCCATGGCGGTAGCCAATTGTAGACTGACTACACCAACGGTGCAACTCTCATTTTCTGGAACACATGATTTTGAAGGGGACTGAGAAGAGCCAAGTTAGGGTTTTAGAGGAGGAGATTGAGAACATGGGAGGGCATTTGAATGCTTATACTTCAAGAGAACAAAGGACTTATCACGCCAAGGTTAAGAACAACCATGTGCCAGAAGCACTTGATATTCTTCAGGGAATGGAAGAGTTAAAAAAGTTTTTGTAGGTCCAATATTATATTGAATCATTCATTTGAATTGTACATTCTCAAGAAAAATGGTGAAGTTCCAAAATTTCATCTATTTCTGGTGTCTTCAAGTTGATTGTTGAAGGTAACTTTTGTCCAATGGAAAATTTATACGATTGAATCACTTTTTTATGCTACAGAATCGTCAAAGTAGGGTTGCCAAATGGTTTCATTTCAATAAGATTTATATGCTACTGAGTCGCAGAAGTAGGATTGCGAAATAGTTTGGTTTTAGGTTTTTTTGAGTTTCAAACTCACTTATAGGCTCCAAATCTGTTGGCAAACAGGAAAGAAGTATTCTATCTCACTTCCATTGGTTGTTGAATTGTGACAGCTTCGAATTTGATTTATAGGTATTATGGAGATAACCAGTAAACTGATCTTGGCTGTCTACTCTGTAGTCTGTACCAAACCACTTCAAATGGCAACTTGGGAAAAAGAAAAGTGCACCTAAAATAAAATGTTTTTTTTGGTATGATGCCTATGCAAGGTGGGAGGTTTAGTACGAATTATCATTATGTGAATGTATTTTATCCCACCAAAAATCTGGGCAGGAATCATTATTCCATAATTTGTATTATGTTCAACTTAGTTGGTATAGCCAATTGGGAGAGGGTTAAGATTCTGACCAATCTCGGTAAATTCGCCCATTGCTTCCGCGGTCAGCGAGTCTCTCAAAGGCTTCATTGCGCTCTCTCTCTCTCTCTCTCTCTATATATATATATATATAGTGTGTGTGTGTGTGTGTATATATGAGTTTACATTGGTTTGATTGTTCGATTCAACTGATTGTAAGGGAAAATTCGCTAATGATCTCCAATTACATGAGCATGAAAAGTTTATATTACTTTTATGATAGAACATCATGCTGAGTCTAGACTCTCTAATCCTATCCCCAAAGTGTTGTGTAGCTTTTATCTGTAATATTTAGTTGGTGTAAAATTTTCACTTGTGATGAATCAAAAACAGATTCTCTCTCTCTCTCTCTCTCTCTCTCTCTCTCTCTCTCTCTCTCTCTCTCTCTCTCTCTCTCATGCTTCACCATTTCTATCATCCGACTATGAAGCTATGGTTTCCTATATTATTCTGACTAAAGGGGGAAAAAAAATTCCTTTATTAGCATTTCTGCAGTTAGCATCATAAAATATTGCATGATGGTCACAAATAGAGTTTACTTTACCATATTGTGTGATTCCTCCTCATATTCTACAAAACTAGGCCTTCCATAGATACCAAGACTTGCAGGAGTTTGAAAAGACTGTTTAGTTTTATGGATAAAAATAATATCAACATATAGTTTTGTTAAATTTTGATTAAAAAATTCCCTAACTACAATACTTTGATTTCAGTGTTCCATGTGTTGTTGGTTAGGGCTGTAATTTTTAATGTTGTCATGTTTTGAAAGTTATTTCGCGAAAGACAGTATAAGACTATAGTCACAGTGAGTAATGTAATTATTTTTGTGTTTTCATGTTTGGTATATATAATGTTATGCTTCCCAAATTTTAATCCCAAAATTCTATCCCGACATGTAGTCATGTGACAAATTAATTTTAATTGGAAGATATTGAAGTGATACCACTATTATTAAAGATAGTCCCACTATTTCTTTACTGCAATTGTAAGTGATTAAATAAGTCTACAACAAGTTCATGGGCACCAAGATGCGCGAGCACGCAGCAATCCTACTAGTATATATATATATATATATATATATATACAAACTCTAAAAGGAGTAATAAACGATATTGAAATACCCTAAAAAAAACCCAAAAACACAAATTAAGAATCAAACACATAGCAGCATTGGCTTAGGTATAGCAATTAGCAAAGGTGGTACCCTAAGCAACATATAGGAATGATTAATCATTCCCAACTGCATCTATCATAACCACACACACGCTGTCATACACACTCACAAAGTCACACTTAGAGAGAGAGAGAGAGAGAGAGAGAGAGAGAGAGTGAGAGTGAAGTAGACAACTATACCTTTTGACAGCTGAGACTGAGTGAGAGTGACATAGTCGCCGGAGAAGCCCACACACAGTCGCCGCCGGAGTCTTGGAGTGGGAGGGAGTCTCGTCGGTCACCTGCTCTTCATCGTCGCAGGAATGTGGAGAGTGATGAATGGAGATTGGAGACTGGAGAGGGAAGAGAGTCACAGAAAAAAATGGAAAAAATGAAAAAGTGAAACCCGAAGAATCCTAAAAGTCGTATTAATATAAAATATGTAGCATAAAAGTTCGGTTGTTCTTGCAAAAAAAAAAACAAACAAACAAACAAATCAGTTGTTCGGGTTGGGAATTCCCTCCCGATATCCGAATTGTATTAATCACTGCGGTTCGGTTTCGACCCGGACTTAATATGGTTCGGTTTCAATCCGAGCTGAATGGAGTTTAAATTTCGGGTTCGGTTTGAAATTTTAGGTTGACCCGAAGTGTGCCCACCCTTATATATATAGTGAAATGTAAATTATGGTACCACCTTCTTTACATATATTTGGTAGCAAATTAAATATGATTAGTTTGTGTACGATTTGTATAAATAAACACATTAATCAAAGTCTAAAATTTAACTCTCATCATTTTTTTTTGGTCTAAAAGCTAGAAATTTAATGGACAAAAATGAAAAAATAACTGTTATTCGCACTCCATATATTACTAAATGTAGAATAATGATAATACTACATATTTTGTGAGTAATACCATAGAATGCATTTAATAAATTTTTTTGAGTGCGAATCACATCTCCCAAATGAAAAATACACTAATCTTTCACCAACGGACTTATTTTTCACGAGGAGTAAACGCCTATTCAGAGACGCATCAGACAACCCATCTCGTGTGGTAGGTGTAAGAACTTCTATCCAGTGTGACAGGAAATGAAAAGACAACAAACCTCCACCGTCTGATTTGAATCACGCGAGCCAATAAAAAATATTTTACAAAGTACAGTATGTTTTAAGACTTTAACCTCTAATTAACTCATGGAAAAAATTTCTAAGTAAAATAATTTTATGAAAAAAAATTTCTTTTCAACTCATTTTTTAACTTGCAATCAAATGTACCCTAAGATTAACTAAAATGTGGCACTAACAATCATGGTCCCAATCAAACGGTTGATCTGTGACTTGGTTGGTTGGTGATATGATGTAGAGTTAACGAAACACAAGCTATAAAAACCCACTCAAGTACATCTAGCCTTCCCTGACCAGGATCGTTCCCACACACCTACTTTACCAACCACCCATTAGATATTTAGATACTAGATCCTGTTGGCATCATTCCACTAAACAAACGCCTCAAAAGATTTCTCTTTTTCTTTTGTTTTCTATTGGGTTGGTGAACTTATTATTCAATTTGTTCTCACAAAATTTTGTCTTTTAGTTTGTGCTCCAATCTCCATTGGGTAGGTGAACCTGTTATTGCACTAACCTCCTTTGAAATAAAGTAAAATACATGAATCTTGCTTGTGATTTGCATAATTATACATACCTCGCTTGAGTTTTGAGATTGAGTAACACTTTTTTCATTTCGTTAGTCAACTTTCAAATGACCATTAATTTGATTGTTGCGCTTTTTATGAATGACCAATATTTTTTTTCTCTAATATGAATATAAAAGTATTTTTTTTCCCCTTCTAATGGTAAATTTACCATTAATAATACGTTGATTTCTCAAATTAATGAGTTATATGTAATTTTACGGGTATCTAGATAATTTTTTTACATACGTTATTAACTTTTTAGGTTTCCTTATGACAATTCTTACTTCTTAGTGACTCCAAAGTCATCCAATAGACTCTGCTTCCAGTTGGGGATCTTTGTGCATTTTAAAAGCAATAAATCATATAAATAGAAGATGTTTTTTGCATTTTGGTCACTTGCTAAATGTCTAAAATTTAATGTTGTATACCTTCTTCATTAAGACTCCAACAACACCCAAAATTGTCCCACTTCAGATTGAGGGTCTGTACGTATTTTAAGTGTAAAATCATGTCCAAAAGCAAGTTTTTGCGTTTTGGCTAGGTGCCAAACGACCAAATCTATGTTGTTCTGCATATCCAGATGAAATCATGAAAATTTAACAAAGTTAATCATATATACCGAATTACCTAGATACTCCCAAAATCAAATATAACACATCAATTTAAAAACCAACGCATTAATAATGGGCAAATTTACGATTAGGCAAAAAAAGACTTTCATATTCATATTAGAAGAACAAAAATTATGAACTTTTAATTAGATTTTATAAGGGTAAATTGGTCATTCGCAAAAAGTTTGACAATCAAATTAATGGTCAATTGCCCATTGACTGACAAAAGAAAGAAAATGTTACTCAATCCAAAATCTCAGGAGAGCTCAGTGTAATTATGTAAATCATGAGAGAATCCTTGTATTTTGATCTCATGGGGAGAGGTAAGTGTAATTTATCCTAATATATATATATATATATTGTGTACTGTTGAAAAATGCTTCACCAACATTGCGTTTCATTTTCCACGAGGTGTGTATCTCCAGACTCCACACATTTCCTGGTGATTATAAAAGTCAGAAATTTGAAAATAAATCGAAATCAAATTGATATTGGTCAATTATTTAAAAAAGTAAACAAAATTAAATCAATCGAAAATTAACCGACATTGTCTAAAGCCAACTACCGAAATCAAATGATCGTGCTTAAAAATCATTGAAAATTTCAAAAAAAAACCAACGCAAACACTCTCTATACTCTACCCAAGGCCTCTCTCAAACACCACTAAATCATAAGAGTTAGTTTTACTTATCCCAAAATTGTCATCCTTTACTCACCCCCTTCTCTTCCTTTATTAGTCAATAGAAGAGAGACGATGAACCAAAAAAGAACAATTTTGAGATAAATAAAAATGCATTCAAATCAAAATGCTACACCCATATTAAATTGAAAATACTTTTGCTCACCTAAAATATAGTTCACCAAATGCTCACCCAAGTATCCCATTAATTAAGTTGCAGTGGCCAATGAAATATTTGAGTGAACATTAAAAAATCATATTTTTGCTAGATCCTACTACATTAGTCAATAAAATACTTAAATAAATATTAAAAAAAAATCATATTTTAGATGAATAAAAATACTCTCTAAATTTCGCACATAATATGTCCTTTTAATTCCAGTGGCCCGAGTGGTCCCATGTACTCCCACAAAATAGCCAAAATTAAAAAAGAAAAAAAAAAGGGTTTACTTTCCAACCCCACCCTGGCGGCGCGAGATAGGACTGTTATCGATACAGGAGTACTACTTTTTTTTAGTGAGAGATTTCAGAATTATAGAGAGAATAAAAGAGAGAGAGAGAGACAGTACCCCAAAAGAGTATAGATTCAGAAGGGCATAGAAATGGCCGCCTCTTCTTCATCAAGCCTTCTCTCAGCTCCAGCTCTCAAGAAAACTTCTTTCTCATGGAAGCTCTCCACTTCCGCTGCATTCGGCGTCGGCCTCGCCCTCCCCCGCCGCAGACGGCCGGCTACCCCGATCTTTGTCGTGGTGGCTATGGACGCAAAACCGACGGTCCTCGTCGCCGAGAAGCTCGGAGAGGCCGGACTCAATCTATTGAAGGACTTCGCGAACGTTGATTGCTCGTACAATTTGAGTCCCGAGGAGCTCTGCACTAAGATCTCGCTCTGCGACGCTCTGATTGTTCGTAGCGGCACGAAGGTCAGCCGCGAGGTGTTCGAGTCGTCCGCCGGGCGGCTCAAGGTCGTCGGAAGGGCAGGCGTCGGCATCGACAATGTGGATCTGGCGGCGGCGACCGAGCACGGGTGTCTTGTGGTGAACGCGCCGACGGCGAACACCGTGGCGGCTGCGGAGCACGGGATCGCTCTTCTCACCGCCATGGCTCGTAACATTGCGCAGGCTGACGCGTCTATAAAAGCTGGTTAGATTCCTTTAAAATTCGTTTATGCATTTTGTCGAACAGGTTGTGTGTATTTGGTGAAGATTGATTTAGATCTACTCCACGTGACTGGTTATTTTTGTCGCCAAAGTAGGAAATCAGTGTAAGAATTTGGGTAGTTTGGTCTGTGATTGAGATGAAAATTAGAGTAGACTTGTCAGATCTACTATTTGCTTCGTTGTTGTGGTTTTACTTGTGAATTATCGCAACTTCAATGATACATACATCCCAAGTTACAATATTTTGGCACCCCTTTGGTGCCATGTTGTTGTAACTTTGAAAACAACATAACTTTTGAAAAAACCACTATTTTGTAAGCCAATACAACCTTTTACCACCAAAACCACTAGAATGTATCATTAAATCCGTGAATTAGATTTAGAAGCGGGAACAAAGAATGTTGAACAACATTAGAGTAGTTATATACTTGTAATATTCTGTTAAAAGCAGAATTCTTGGGCTTCAATATCTGCTCTTTAACAATAGGTAGGGTACAGGTTTGATGAATATTATTTCTTGCCATTATCATGCTCAGAATATATGGTGTAATCAAATAATCATGTCTGCCTTATTTTTCGTTGGCCTTTTTGGTCATTTATTAATCTTCTGGTTAGGGGTGTTGTAGGGAGAATCCTTTTACTTTGATACAGATAAGTTTCAGTTTGGAAAGAGTACCTGCCTTCTACACCAGACAGAGAAAAATTGCTCTTTGAATGGTTCATTTATCACCACTGCCATCACAATAAAGCCAGCCCATGCCACCAGTAGCATTGCTACTACCCTATGAAGCACAGACGCGGGTGCGGGGATTCGGTTGCGGAGTGTTCGGCAATTTTTCCAGAATTAAGAGCGCGGTGCGGCGGGGGTACTTATATAAATTATTAAAAATAAATTTTTATATATGAGCCATTCTAGCACTACACAGTTATTTTCTTTTTCTTTTTTTTTGTCATTAAGACCGAATAAAAATACACAAACAATAAACTCATAAACATAAAGACTACATAGGCAAATAAACAGCATAAAGGCCACATGTTAGTGTATGTATAAACTTATAATGTTTTACGTCATCAGACCAAACAATAAGCGGGGGACCTCTTAATATATCAGCCTAGAGGCCCAAGACATTTAGTGTGTATGCAATAATAATAGTAATAAATATATATATATATATTAGGGCTTCTCCAGAAGACCGACAGATAGAGAAAGAGAGAAATGAAGGGGGCAGAGAGAGAGAGAGACGAACTTGGAGGCTGGAGTAGATCGCTGGATCGTCTCTTTCTTCTCCACAGTGAGACCCTATTTCTTTTGGTTTTTCATTTCTGTGGACTGTAACTTGTATGTAGTCTATTTAGGGTTTCTTTTTTAAGTTTGTGGTATTTATATTTTGGACCCCTTGTTTACCAAAAATTTGTTTTCAAACTTAAAAAATAAAAAATAAAAAATTGCTCCGCTGCACCCCGTCAAAAGTGTCCCTGCCGCACCCCCACGTGTCCTTGCCGCACCCTTTGCGCACCCATTTGCACCCACGCCGCACCCAAAACTGTTGAAGAACTCTAAAGAACTACCAACCGCACCCGAACTGGGTGCACACTTAGTGCCCCTGCGGCTCCATTTTTGGAGTGTCCGTGCATCATAGCTACCAATTATTACTACATAGATAGTAGCATCACTTCTCTGCTGGCTTTTGCCAGTACCTGCACAAGTTACATGTACAATTATCCCCTTACTCCACCACAAGGCTTCCCCCTCAATAGCTGGCCCCATTGGCAACACTGTTGCTGACCTCATTCTCCATCAGCTTACCATGTTTATCCCTGCTATCACCTCTCTGTTGCAATCAACATTATCGCTGTTGCCACCACCTTCTCATAGCTGTCTTGGGATTTTACTCTCACGAGCCTTATGTTTAAAAAGAAAAGGTAAGAATTGGCCCATGTCCTTTTCTTTTCTTTTTCTTTTTTTTTTTTGTTGCTGAAGGCTTATGCCCTTTTCTATTGGGGCAAGCTATTTCTGCAGCCCAAACCTTTATCCGCAACCCATCTGTCATAGACAACACATGGTTCATTGGTGCTATGGCAAGTGAAAACACAAGTCGACACCTATTATTGAGAATTAAGAACTACTATTTACCATGCCAATCAAATGATTAGACGTTCATTTGGCTCATTATTTTTTCTTGTCGCCGTGATTTGGGAAAATTTTGTGGTTGAACTTCATTATGAGTGTCAGTGACCAATGTCATTGAGGTGCAAGTTGTCATTGTTTCTTACTCTTGTTTTCTGTTCGTGGAGTCAAAAGTACAAAATTTTTGGAGAGTTAATTGGTTGATAACTATGATATATGAACACATGGATTGTGTAGTATTCTAGAAGCATTTAATGATTAGGGTTTATATTGAGTTACAATTGTTTGATTAATTCAGGGAAGTGGCTGCGGAGCAAATACGTGGGTGTATCCCTTGTTGGTAAAACACTTGCTGTGATGGGGTTCGGGAAGGTTGGATCGGAAGTTGCTAGGCGTGCCAAAGGGCTTGGTATGCATGTGATTGCACACGATCCTTATGCTCCAGCTGATCGTGCCCGCGCAATAGGTGTGGAGCTTGTGAGTTTTGATGAAGCTATAGGAACTGCAGATTTCATCTCACTTCACATGCCTCTCACTCCGGCTACATCAAAGATTCTCAATGACGAAAACTTTGCAAAGATGAAGAAAGGGGTTCGGATTGTCAATGTTGCTCGTGGGGGAGTGATTGATGAAGAAGCTTTAGTGAAGGCATTGGATGCTGGCATTGTTGCTCAGGTATTGCTTCCTTAAGAACAAAGAATCTTGACAGTTGCTAAATACACCCACCCAATTTCTCTCTACACCCACATTATGCAATGTAGATATATGCAGCTTCTCCGATTGTACATGTGGGTATAGAGTGAAATTTGTGGGGGGAATTTAGTAACTCCCACGATTTTCTGGTTCTAGAATGATAGTGGATACCGATGACTACCGATGTCTTCTTGCAGGCTGCCCTTGATGTTTTCACCGTAGAGCCGCCACCAAAGGACAGTAAGTTGGTACAGCATGAGAATGTAACTGTAACTCCACATCTTGGGGCCAGTACAATGGAAGCTCAGGTGCGATGCTACAGATTTGTGAGCATGCACGTGTATCTTATCTTGCCTTTTCATTGAACAATGTTTGGGTTTGATGTGCAGGAAGGGGTGGCCATTGAAATAGCTGAAGCTGTTGTCGGAGCCTTAAAGGGAGAGCTTGCTGCTACTGCAGTCAATGCACCCATGGTTCCCGCCGAGGTATTATTTCATAACTGTCTTTTCTGCCACATCTTTATTCCCTCTACTGTCGAAATCCATGGTTCCATTCGGAAGAGGAGTCCGTGCTTAAATAGTTAAATCTCATATATACTGTGTTTTAAATAGATTTCTCGAGGAGTGCACAACTTTTTTGTTGTTGTTGGAGAAGTAACCTGCAGTTGTGAACAGTCCCAGAAAATGTTGGCATTAATCATCAATGCTTCTAAATATTTCCAATTGATGTCTAAAAGTGTTGAAAGAACAATTTTTTGTTACTTAATATATACAGAAAATACCTTTATGCATAATGAAGAAAAATGGCACTTTTTTACAACTTACCCTTGGTTTGTCAGTCACTCTAGTCGCCTACTTTATTAATGTTTATCTCAGTCTCAGTATAGAGATTAGAATCATGGCGTATCGAGTTTCTTCTTCTTCATTTTTCCCACTCTCTCATCCTGCTTGTGTGTTTTGGTAGTAGTGTAAGTTAGAGTGTCTATTGAGTTGACAAAATTATTTGAAATTGGATTTATCGTCCTCTTTATGGTTCCATCTATATTCTTTTGAGTCTTATGCTAAGTTTACTATGCAAATTGTGTTCGGATGAATTTTTTCTATAGCAGCATTGTTCAATTTGGAAGTCAGAGCCAAGAAACTTTGGGTGTGATTGGCAACAGTTTTGTTTTTGGCTTTCAAATTGTTTTTATTTGGTGTTTCTGTTTTCCTTATTCTGGAAAAGTTTATTGTATTTTGGTGAAAACTTGAAACCGAAAAAGTGATTCCCGAATTCTGAGAACTTAAAATGCATGCGGGGGACCATATACAGGATACTTAATGGTGTCGCGTTATCTTTTGTTTTATAGTTTTGGTTTTTTAAACAACTGGGTTTTAGTTGGGTCTTATTGGATGATAGATGTTGGATGACCCTTGCTTTCCTTCATATGGCTGAGAATTTTTTTGAGCAAAAGTCTAAAATGAAACAACTCGGTGGTTTAATCATAGTTATCCCTTCCTGACTGCAGGTTCTAACGGAGCTAAAACCATTTGTTGAACTTTCTGAGAAACTTGGTAGACTTGCTGTTCAATTAGTTGCAGGTGGTAGTGGCGTGAAATCCATAAAAGTGACGTACGCTTCTGCTAGAGCTCCTGATGATCTCGATACCAGGCTACTCCGAGCCATGATCACCAAGGGCCTGATTGAACCCATATCCAGTGTTTTCGTAAACTTGGTAAACGCAGATTTCACTGCTAAACAGAGAGGATTACGTATATCCGAAGAGCGAACCATCCTAGACGGTTCTCCCGAAAGTCCACTCGAGTCCATCCAGGTTCAGATTGCCAACGTGGAGTCGAAATTTGCTAGTGCCATTTCGGATTCCGGAGAGATTAAAGTGGAGGGAAAGGTCAAAGACGGAATTCCACATTTGACCAAGGTTGGATCCTTCGAAGTTGACGTGAGCATGGAAGGTAGTCTTATACTTTGCAGACAGGTTGACCAACCGGGTATGATCGGTAAGGTGGGGAGCATTTTAGGGGAAGAGAATGTGAATGTGAGCTTTATGAGCGTTGGGAGGTTTGCTCCGCGAAAGCAAGCTGTGATGGCGATTGGGGTTGACGAGCAACCGAGCAAGGAGACTCTCAAGAGGATTGGTGAGATTCCGGCCATTGAAGAGTTTGTTTACCTCAAGTTGTAGTGTGTGTATCTTACATCTATCTCTGTTGCTTTTGGTATTTTTGGTGCCAAATTTTGTTGACTTTTTGTTGTTTCTTATGGGTAGCTTTCTGGGAGGCGAAAAGGGAATAATTTGGGTATGAGATTAAGATATCTGTTACTTTATTTAGTTGGTATTACTGTCTTTGTATTGAATTTTGTTTTGTTTTAGATGAGTGCAACTTTTGAACTTCTCTGGGTTCTAGTGTGAAGTATTCAAGTCTCACATTTATTTACTGGTCATATCATAGACATCATTTGTGACCGCCACATCTGAGTGACTTTCATCATGGAATGAAATAAATTCTCCGGGTCAGTGCTTGAGAAACAAGATTTCAGTTGTGTTTACACTCCTCACTGGTTGCGTTGTTTGGCTGCTCTTAATTAGCTGCTCTTAGGCAAATATATCTATAATGCCGAGCAAGCAAAAAGAAACCAAAATTGTGTAGGAACAGCCACCACCCAGAAGGAGAAGATAGGAGATTGTTGAGGTTCCCTCTTATTCATCAATTAGTGCTTCTCAAAGAAATCAGCAAAGCAAGTATTACCAGCCAATAATAATTGCAGTCTTTCAATATTTTTGTGCGGCAAAAAATGAATTCTATTGAATTATGAGTAAAGTGTGTTTGTAATAATAAGAACCCTAATGTAAAACCTCCAAGGCATCTGATCTAATCAACCTCGATTTTTATTTATCTAACTATTACAAACTCATAACCCCTCATAATTCCTATGCTTCTGAAAAAAATCTTGACATCTTGGACACAATACTTTGTATTTTCACAACATTTTTTTCCATTTTTTACACGGTCCCCGGACAAATCTGAAGCAAACAGCTGCATTTTATCAGGCTATACTTCTTCTCTCGGCACCAGTAAAGCATAACCTCCCGAGGCCAACAAGTCATGACCCAGAAAGGAACGGAACCTGAGCTACAGTAGTAGGGAAGGAGATATGGAGATTATGAACTGCTAAATATGCAGCAATACCAGCAGCATAACCAGCGAAAGCAAAACCACTGACCTGCAAAAACAAGAATGACTTCATTTATTAAACAGACGATTAGATTGGTGATGAGATTGTTGATTGTTTTTGAAGACTGATATACATTGTCCGACACATTCTCTAAGAGCATCTCCAATAAACTCTTCAAATTTCTATACTATACAAAATTGAAGAGCCACATTTGTAAAGCCTCTTCAAGTGTAAGAAGCAAATAAAGATTAAAGAGTCACATTTCCTCAACAAATTTGTAGTCTTTTGGCTCTTCTCACTCTTTTTTTTTTTTTTTTTTTTCCAAGTATAAATTTTTTTTTTTTTTTAAATGAAAAAGATCAATAGGCAAAAGCAATTAGTTTTGAAGTGATTCTTGGAGAAGCTTTAAACTTTTGAACAAAAAGTGGCTCTTCAAAGTGCCATATAGGTCACTATAGTACAAGTTTACGAATTTTTTTTTGAAGAGCCTATTGGAGATGCTCTAACAATTATAAGTTTTTGGAGTAACTAGTGACTTAACATGGTATTAGAGCCTTGGTTTTCGGAGGTCTTGTGTTCAAGTCTCCATTCCAGTTCTAGTTCGCATGTTTGCTCTTTCTTACATATGTTGGGGCCCATTATCTTAACAACATAACAATTATTTTAACAAAACGCAGTACATACCTTTCGGACATACCAAAAGAAATCCACTTTTTCCATTCCCATATATGCAACTCCAGCTGCGGAGCCGATAACCAGCATGGACCCACCTGTACCTGCACAATACGCTACCAACTGCCAGAACTCGGAATCTTGGGGGAAAGAGGTGAGGTCGTACATTCCCATTGTTGCTGCAACCAATGGAACATTGTCTATAATTGCTGATACAACCCCTATTGCACTCGCAATCAGTTCAACGTTTGCGATATGGGCATCAAGGTAATTTGCCAATTCCCGAAGAATCCCTGCTGCTTCCAGGCTACAAAACAAGGAAAAAAAAAATACGAGAAAGGGATGAAACAAACAAAACACCAACTAAATATATTAAATCATAAGGTAAGACACTTTTAGCTTCAGCTACTCAGAGACTGTTAAGAAGAACTACACAAGTGACCTGTAACCTCGAATGGTCTTGAGGATGATAGTCATTGTTAGAGGATAATATTGTAAAAAGTGTAATGTTATAGTGTCCCACATCGGTTAGATTGTAAAAGTGTAGCTTGTAGCTAAGCCTATATATATTAGGCTCTTGTAATCATTTTGTGAATCAATCAAATATATTATTTTCTCCTCTTTTACATGGTATCAGAGCAACCGATCTTAGGGTTCGCTCCTCTTCTTGTTGCCGATCAAAGTTGATCGAGAGTGTTTCTTGTGTTTTATCAATTGCCGGATCTTTGTCCAAGATCCGAGAAGACCAGCAACCCCTCAAACCCTAGCCGCTGCCCCTCAAGTTACTGTTCATCCGAAAGTTACTGTTCATCCGAAAGTTACTGTTCATCGCAAGTTACTGTTCATCGCAAGTTACTGTTCATTCGAGGGTACTGTTCATACGAAAGTTACTGTTCATCGCAAGTTACTGTTCATCCAAAAGTACTGTTCATCCGAGGGTACTGTTCATCGAAAGTTACTGTTCATTCGAAAGTTACTGTTCATTGCAAAAGTTACTGTTCATTGGCAGCCCTTTAGTGTGTCCAGATCTGTTCCGATTTGGTCCTTTCTCAATCTATTTTGCTCCCAATCTGATTTTTCTCTTTTCTCTTATTCTTCATGGACTCTACTCATCCTCCTGTTCCAGTTGTGGCTGATCATTTTTCGGTTTCTCGGGACGAGTATACTCAGTTCCTACAGTTCCAGGCATCTCAGCAGGCATCTTCTCCTAGTACTTCTCTTGTTCAGAAAGGTACATCCACTGCTTGTCTCACCTCTCGTTCTGCTCCTTGGGTAATTGATTCTGGAGCTACTGATCATCTCATAGGTATATCGACCTTGTTTTCATCTCTTGAAAAATCATCCTCATTGCCCCCGGTTACATTAGCTGATGGTTCCTCTATTCCTGTTGAAGGAATAGGGACTGTCTCATTGTCTTCATCCTTGTCCTTATCTTCTGCTCTTTACATACCCCGGTCTCCTTTTAATTTAATTTCTATTAGCAAATTGACAAAGAATCTTAATGCTTGTGTCTCTTTTTTTCCTGATTCTGTTCTTATTCAGGATTTGACGACTCGGAAGACGATTGGCATAGGGTATGAATCCAATGGTCTTTACTATTTTGATGGTTCATCTCCACCACCCACTTCTCCCACTGCTTGTCCTGCTACAGTGTCTCCTCACCAGATTCATTGCCGCCTTGGACATCCTTCCTTGGCCAATTTGAAGCTGCTAGTACCTAGTTTAAGTCATTTGTCTGTTTTAGAGTGTGAGTCGTGTCAGTTGGGAAAGCATCACCGTGTCCAATTTGCTCCCCGAGTCAATAAAAGAGTGTCTTGTCCATTTCAATTAGTACATTCAGATGTTTGGGGCCCACACCGTATAACCTCTATTAAGGGGTATCGATACTTTGTTAGCTTTGTTGATGATTTCTCCAGAATAACGTGGATTTATTTAATGAAAGATCGTTCCGAGTTATTTTCAATATTTTGTGCATTTTGTAATGAAGTTAAAACTCAATTTAATGTTCCTATTCAGATTCTTCGTAGTGATAATGCACAGGAATATTTCTCTCATCCTTTCACCACCTACATGAGCAAATGTGGGATGCTCCACCAATCATCGTGTGTGCACACACCTCAACAAAATGGTGTTGCTGAAAGAAAAAATCGTCACTTGTTAGAAGTCACCCGCACTTTGTTGTTTGAAATGAGGGTTCCAAAATGTTACTGGGGGGATGCAGTTCTTACTGCCTGTCATTTAATTAATCGTATGCCCTCTTCTGTTCTAGATGGGTGCACTCCTCATGCTACATTATTTCCGACTGAGTCTCTGTTTTCAGTTAGTCCACGTGTTTTTGGTTGTGTTTGTTTTGTCCATCAGCTTACCCCAGGCACTGACAAGTTAGACCCACGTGCTATTAAGTGTGTTTTCTTAGGGTATTCTCGTGTTCAGAAAGGCTATCGTTGTTATAGCCCTACCCTGCGCCGTTTCTTTGTGTCAGCTGATGTTACCTTTTTTGAGTCCACTCCATACTATTCAGAGTCCCACTCTATGAATGATCCTGATTTCATGCTTCCCTTACCTCTTGCATTACCTCCCACATCCCCTGTCCTTCCTATCCCAGAGGTTTCCTCCCGCCTGGATCGCCCACACTTGCAGACATACACTCGTCGTCATCGGACTATTCCGGATTCTGCTACTCCGCCAACCGCCTCCGCGTCTTCAGATCCGCCTCCATCAGAATCTGACCTTCCCATTGCTCTTCGTAAGGGTAAGCGCTCTTGTACTTCTCATCCTATTTCCAACTTTATCTCTTATAATCGTCTATCTCCTGTTTTTTCTTCGTTTGTTACCTCTTTGTCTTCTGTGTCGGTTCCTAACACTGTTGCAGAGGCTCTTACCCACTCCGGATGGAGACAGGCAATGGAAGATGAGATGTCTGCCTTACGAGATACTGGTACTTGGGACTTAGTTCCTCTTCCTCCAGGCAAGACAGTAGTGGGATGCCGTTGGATTTATACTATTAAAGTGCATCCTGACGGCACGATAGATCGCCTGAAAGCCCGCCTTGTTGCCAAGGGCTATACACAGGTTTATGGCCTTGACTATTCCGAGACGTTCTCTCCTGTGGCTAAGATCACCTCTGTTCGTCTCCTCATTTCTCTTGCTGCCATATTTCACTGGCCCTTACATCAGCTTGATGTCAAGAATGCCTTCCTAAATGGCACTTTGTTGGAAGAGGTCTATATGGAGCAACCACCTGGGTTTGTTGCTCAGGGGGAGTCGAATATGGTATGTAGATTAAGAAGATCTTTGTATGGCCTGAAACAGTCTCCTCGTGCCTGGTTTGGTAGGTTCAGTGATGTAGTTGCTGAATTTGGACTCCAGAGATGCGGTGTCGATCATTCAGTCTTCTATCGACATACTAAAGCAGGTAAAATCTTCTTGCTTGTGTATGTTGATGACATTGTTATTACCGGAGATGATTCCAAGGGTATTTTGGAGTTGAGGTTATTTCTGCAAAGTAAATTTCAAACCAAGGACCTCGGGCAGCTTAGATATTTCTTGGGTATTGAGGTTGCTAGGTCAAGTGAAGGGATTTGCTTATCTCAAAGGAAGTACGTACTTGATCTCCTATCAGAATCAGGGATGTTAGGATCCAAACCTGTGGAGTCTCCTATGGATCCTAACACCAAGTTACTATCAGATCAAGGGGAGTTATTGGAGGATCCTGAGCAGTACAGACGTCTGGTTGGTAAGCTTAATTATCTTACTGTTACTAGACCCGACATTGCCTTTTCAGTGAGTGTCATTAGCCAGTTCATGAGTTCTCCTCGTACCACACATTGGGAGGCAGTGATACGTATTTTGAAGTATCTCAAAGGAGCTCCAGGCCGTGGTTTATTGTACCAGGATCGCGGTCATATGCGGATTGAGAGCTACAGTGATGCTGATTGGGCAGGATCTCCTGGTGATAGGAGATCCACTACAGGATACTGTGTTTTGGTTGGTGGTAATCTTGTGTCTTGGAAGAGCAAGAAGCAGACAGTAGTTGCTAGGTCGAGTGCTGAGTCTGAATACAGGGCTATGGCACATACTACGTGTGAATTAGTGTGGATGAAGCATCTACTAGAAGAGCTTGGGTTTACTCAGTCTTGTCCTATGAATTTACTTTGTGACAATCAAGCTGCCGTTCATATAGCCTCCAATCCAGTATTCCATGAAAGGACAAAACACATCGAGGTTGACTGTCATTTTGTTCGAGAAAAGCTTCTAGAGAAAGTAATCAATACCGTTCACGTGAAATCCGCGGATCAGTTAGCCGATTTGTTCACAAAAGCATTAGTTGGGACTCGGGTTAAATATATATGTGACAAGCTTGGTGCATATGATATGTATGCTCCAGCTTGAGGGGGAGTGTTAGAGGATAATATTGTAAAAAGTGTAATGTTATAGTGTCCCACATCGGTTAGATTGTAAAAGTGTAGCTTGTAGCTAAGCCTATATATATTAGGCTCTTGTAATCATTTTGTGAATCAATCAAATATATTATTTTCTCCTCTTTTACAGTCATCAACTACACCAGTTGGGCGACATAAGAAGGAATAAAAAAAAAAAAGAAGAAAAGAGATCAGTACTTGGCATGACTTCTTGCCTTTGATCTCTGAAAACTATTAAACTGATGAGATGCAAGTTACTCCAAAACATACTTACATTGCATAACCTATAAGCCCCACATTTTGTAATGGCCTGTTTGGTTGTCCACTTAAAGTGAATTGCTATATTCAAATTTTTTATGTAGCATTCCAATATACAGGTCATACTAAAGAATGGACCCATTTAACAAATCGTAATTGTTTAAAAAATTATGTTTAAAAGCATGAATCTTTTTATGTCCAAAAACCTAGAAATGACCATATAATAAGAAACGTGATGGTGTTTCTCAATTTTCTGTAGCTTTATACTGTCAAATCTCTCACAAATTGTGAATGAGACCCCTCCAATTCATGGGCTGTGTAAACAGGCCATAATAGTATAAGATTAAATACCTGCTGATAGACAAAAGGATTCCGAGGAAGAAAAGAGCTCCTTGAGTGTCAATGCGTGACAAAGCCTGAGGTACTTTTAGTCGTTGTCTTTCGGATTCACCGTAATGAATAGCATCTGTGAGAATCCAAAGAACACCAAGCCCAAGTAGTATACCCATGTATGGAGGCAAACCCGTTAAAGCCTTGAACACCGGGACAAACACCAAAGCTCCAATGCCCACCGAGAAAACAAGCTGTCCCCGAGGGGCCATCTGTTCAGATGACAAAACATTGGGAGTGTCCTGTCCCTTCCCATTAACTTCACTGAAAGACAAAGGAAGGTGGATATGATTCTCAGTAATTCAAGAAGTTAAAGTCTATCTCTCAAACTTAGGCTCCGTTTGGTTTGCTGATTTAGAGACTGAAAAGGGAAAGGAAAGGAAACCGTGGGAAAGCTATTTCCGTGGTGCTTTCCTTGGTGTTTTCCTTCATGCTTAAATGACATTTTAACATTGAAAATTTTCAAATATATAGTAACACTAGGAAACAGGTAAAATGATCACAAAATTCAAAACTTTTGATTTGATCTTTTACTCTATTTTCTTTTCCCTCCTAATTTCCTCACTGTTTCATTGTTAAACAAAGAAAAGTGTTTTTCTCAGTGTTTTCAATTCTTCTCCCTTGGGAAATCCATGAACCTAACAGAGCCTTAGAGTTCCTTACTTTCTTTGAGTGTGCAAGAAGAGTACCTAGTAAGGGACATCAGAGCCAGTGGGATAGTCAATGAAACAACGGAAGGGATCAGTAAGTCCTGCAAGCAAAGAAGATAATATTACATATCCTCAGTTTCATTAAGTGATATACCGTTAAGATTCCAGAATATGATGGGACACGTATAGAGTTTCTTCTTCAAAGAGCTTCACAAGTCAAGACCCTGAAACAGAAGTTTTTTTTTTTTTTGGGTCTACTCATACACAAGTGTGTGTAGAATTGGTTTTATGAGTAGAATTATGTTTAGAATTGGGTCCATGGATGTGAAGCTTCCTAAGAAATTTTAATGTGTGTGTGTGTGTGTGAGAGAGAGAGAGAGAGAGAGGCGTCCAGAATGTTGAGAAATGTGATATGGTTTGTGAGAGTCTCGTATAGTACTTGCTTCTTTGACTAAGAAACCAGTTTGGAATTTTCATAACACTGGGGGGGGGGGGGATAAAATCCTTAAAAGTTTCAAGGTTAAAATGCAATTCTAAAAAGTCCAAGGGGGCATGTGCCCACCTTGGACTCTATGTCTATCCGCCCTTGTTGGTATCTATCTTGCGGGTCAGGGTGAGGAAACATGAAATAGACCCAAATCTACCCCATTTCCATTCCTTTGTGCGAAAAATTAATGGAAAAGAGCAAACTATGTACAAGGAAATGGATTATTGAAACACAGAAAGACCTTCATCGTCTGCAATGTGGAAATTTGACCATGAATCCAAAGCATGGTAGTGGTGACATCGCCAATAGGAGTCCATGCACCACCAGCATTTGCGGCTATCACAACCACAGCCCCAAGAAGCCTGCCAATCAAAAGTTCTAACGTGTTAAATAGAAACTATATTTGACAAACTGATAAACAACTTAAAGTAGACACGAAAATACGACTGAAAGTAGCAAAGAATTGATTGACTATTTTTTAGCGGATCGAAGAGCATATACAACCACAGGATCAAAACTACAAACCAAATAAATAATAACTTAAGAGACACCAAGTCAAATATCACAACTCTGCAACAAATGGAGATCTAAAAAAAATAAAATAAAAAGTTAGAGAAGCATTTTTTTTAAGAAAAAAAATCTCACCTAAGAAAAGGTTCATTGTTATAGTTTACACTGTACAAAGAAGTCAATTTCATATGTCTTGTAGTTTCCATTTATAATCTAATAAGAGACAGAAGACGGTCAATGCATCTTTCCAAGTAATCAACACAACAATTCTTCTCAGTATCATGCTTTTCATAGCTTTAGAAGAGCAATCACATAGTGAAGTCAAGCATTAGCAACGTCTTTCACAAGTGAAAGGAGGACATAGTTCAGTTCGCCATAAAGAAAATAAAGGTGCTGTGACCTGTGAGTACTAGAATAGCGACATGCATACTTAAGTTCATAGTAAGTTAAATTAATAAACACTTGGTAGAGAAATGTTAGTTTAGTTCATACCAAAACAAAGGAACTTGGTAAGCATACTTAAGTTTTTTATTCTATTTTCAAAATGTCATTCTTTCAAGTAACAGTGTGCAATACTCTTTCTATCAAAGCATTCAAAGACTGCTTATTTATCCTCTTGGTGGGTGAAGAAAAAAAAATCAAAGCTCTAGCGTACACAAAACTGGTAATACTTGACTGAAATATCAAAGCTCTAGCTTATTAATAATCCTAGATTTATTATTTTATTTTAATTCATAGTCTTCTAGGTAGTCCAATATTTGCCCTTCTATTCCAATTCATCTTCCCCTCACTAGCTTCCCAGTCTTTGTGCTTCAATATATTCTGTTGATTTAAGGGCGTATGCTTAAAGTAAAGAGCGAAGGGCTCAAGGTCTAATTGTCCATACTTCCTTAGTGTAGCGAGGAGAGCGACATAATTTACACTAGTAGTGACGAAGTTTTAGTATAAAAATTCAGAGCTTTTAGCTTAAAATTTAAATTTCTAGTTTGCTGAGCTTCACTTTTTCTTTCTATTTTTTCTTTTTTCTTTTCTTTCTTTTCTCTTTTTTATTTTTATTTTTAAATTTAAAAGAGAATCTATAATATCTGCAACATAATTCATTTTCCCTCATGACTAGTGTAAAGCTCGAGTCAAAGTTTTAATCCTCAATGTTTCAATATTTTTTCTACTATTCATCACGAATAAACCCATAACTTAAGCACGAATTTTCTTGAAATAAAGTATTTCATAGCCACCAAGTCTGCAGCAGAAAATTATTAGACAAAAAAAACCAAATCCAACTGTTTGAGAAATATAAGAAAGATAGAGATTCTCATGTAGTACTTGTGGTCTTGTTAATTCATATAAGAAAAAGGGATGCAGGCGTAGGAACATACTTGCGGTATTCTGATGGAGGTACTAATTTCCGCAGTAACGAAACCATGACAATAGTGGATGTCAGGTTGTCAAGTACTGAACTAAGGAAAAAAGTGATAAAACCAATCTGCAATTATAACCAATAATTTGTCAAACACTATAATATAATGTAAGTGCCTGTTTGGGATAGCTTTTGGGGGCCAACAATCACTTTTAAGTGACTGTATTAAAAGTTTTGACCATTTGGACTAGCATTTTCACAACTCTTTTAAGAAAAGTCATCCTTTTTCGAGCTAACAAACAGTTATTTTTAAAAAGCTCCAAGTGATTATTTAAAAACTAACCCAAACAGGCTCTTAATGCATTTACGTATTTAGGATTCTAATGCACTGGTATGGTGAAAATGAACTAAAATACCAATCCATGTTAGAGCTATCAGTATTCTTAATCAATCATTATAAATAATAAACTACCTCAACATTTGATCAAGTTGTCAATCAATGATTGACAACACTGTATGCCCAGGGATACATATGTCCAATTTTAAGAGCAGTCAATGCGGGCGTAGTAGCAGAAATTAAGCACTAACCACCCAAAGGAGAGTCCGTGGTTTTCGAGTAGTTATGTTGTCAGTAACTAGCTTAAATCCTTGATGAGCGTCAATTATTTCCACTATAGTCATTGCACCGAGCAGGAAAAATACTATTTCGCTGACTTCAGCAGATGCATGTGTTAACTCTGAAACAGCTATATCAGTTGATGGGGCCTGCAAAACAAAGTTAGGCAACCCAAATATTGTAAGCACATTATTAATTAAGAACGATAAATAAGGGAAAGGTAAAGAAGGTGTTCCTCTAAATACATTAACAGCAGAGAGAGAGAGAGAGTTTGGGGTGATTAAGTGTGTGTGTGTGTGTGTGTGAGAGAGAGAGAGAGAGAGAGAGAGAGAGAGAGAGAGAGAGAGAGCCGAATTAGAAGGTATAAGAGTAAATTGAAAACTGATTTCAGAAGTAACTGTAATGCACACGCTAGAGTGCAACACTCAAAATAATCAGGCTCAATATCAACCTATAAACCTTACTGATTGAGTTCCGAACCCACGCAACACAATAGTTCGACATTGCAATCGAAAAGTTGAAAACATAAACTGGAAATTTGTATCGTTCATCTAAATGGTTGAAATTAAAATAGTTTATAGTGAAAGTCCCAAAGTGGCCTAAACAGAAACATACTGCACAATCTAAATGCTATCCAATTAAACACAAAAGCCAAATAAATTTCATCACACATTAAAAAGGGCAAACCCAGAGCACGAGGCTCCCGCCACTACGGAGTCTGAGGAGGGTTAGTTGTACGCAACCTTACCACTGCATGCAAATAGGCTGTTTCGGCGCATGGCCTCCATGTTATTAAAAACTAATTGTGGTACAACTATGAATCTGTAACCATCATTGTCAACTTGTCAAGTCATTCAAACTGTGTCATAGAATCATATGTTTAAAATCATCATACAGAGAGAAACATGGAATCTCTTGCTTTTGGAGTCCACTCACAAGAATTATCCTGAAAAATCCACTCAACCATAGACTTTTCTATTTCTAAAAATAAAAACACGTGAAATTGAATTTTTTTCGACAGTTATTCTGGTGCTTTCGATACCATTCTCTGAAGGTACTGGTTCCCTAAGAAAACTAAAACAAAATATGAAATAGGTGTTCATTCCTAGTTGACCCTAGCTTTACCCTTCATTTTTGTTTCCTTATACATTTTGATTTCCACATGTTCATTTGTTTTAATGCAGTAGCCTAAAAACCGGGTTTTGCAATCTGCCCTTAAAAAAAATTAAGAAAAAAAAAATGGAACAACCAAATACAAATCTTTTTTTTCTCATATTTATCGTATATATATATGAGCTATTCATCACCCATTATGTAATCGATAATGAGAATGAACTGAATATACTTGCAACTGAAGTAGATGTCAATCGATGAAATCAAAAAATGAATCTATATCTCACCCCAATGCTTCGTATAACCCATAAACCCACAGCCATCAATAATCCTACTCCACTTTTATTGAATGCAAGAGATTCTTCAAAAATTATGCCTGCATATCCTATTCCAAATAGCAATGCCATCGCAACATCCTGCATCAGAGAGAATAGCTTATGGTTTTCCTATCGCATCCACTGTACACATGCGCGCACACACTATATATATTTATTATGTGCACTTTTTTGCTCATTGGTAGTAAAGAGGGACCTGATTGGCAGCAACCCAAGATTGATTAATTGCCACTGCCCCTGTTCCAGCTGCCGCGAGAATTGCAAGAGCTTTCAGTAAATCAGTCTTTGGCTGGTAAGTGGCCTCAAAATCTTGTGAGCTCGTTTCATCGACTGAGCATAAAGGATCACATGTGCCAGATGGTGTCAGCTCCTGATGATGTGCTTAAACACCAAAATTCAGTATAATTATTGCATGTTGAACGTTAAAAGCTAGTACCGAATTAAGGAACCCCAAGATAAAAATCCAAAAAATGGGCAATTTCTTCCATTATTTACAGGTTTGTCACCATTCAAATATTTTAAAATAAAAAAAGCGCATGCTTAAAGTCTGTTTGGCAATTATGCACAGGTAAATTATTCAACCATACTGGGAAAATTCCAATCATTTCACTCATTGCAACATTATACTGCATACATTTTATCAAGAAACTCTAAAATCTCTTAAATTATGGTTTCTCTTTTGATTTTTTCTACCCTGTAGTATCCTGAGACCAATTTCAAACCTTTTGCAAATCCAATCAAATCTATCCACTGATCCACACTCATGTAAACCCTAGAAACGAGTTGACATAAATTTTCCAAAATGGTCACGTAAAATTGGTACCCTTCCAAATCAGATTTGTTTTTGGAAGAATCAAAACTTTATTTTTGGCCTGAATTAGCTGTAAACAGTTGTCTATTGACAGAATATAACAATTTTAATGTGAGAGGCAAAACCTGGAGCTGTTTCTCGGAGTTGGGTTTTGGTGGTGGTGAAGGTTGAGTCGGCGAAGAATATGAATCTCTGGACTTGTCCTCGGCTCGAACAAGAACGCCATTGCTACGAAGCAATCTTGGACCTTTGAGACTCAACAAAGACGAACCAAAGTGAGTCCAGTGAGATACGAGATGGGCCGGAGGAGAAGAGACAAGGGGCCGTTTGTTGAATTGATGCGATAAGGACAGTTGCTGGGTTCTAATTGAGATCAAAGTAGACATTTAGGGTTAGGGTTTTGCAAGACCTAATCTTAAGAAGAAGAAGAAGAAGAAGAAGATAGAGAAGAAGATGGGTCTTTGTACACTCAGACAGTGAGTCTCTCAGACAGAGTCAGAGTTGGTTTTTTGCAAGTTTTGATGCATAGAATTGCTATTTCCACTCCCATAATTCTTGGAAGGAGTGAAGATCAGAGTGGAATTAGTGGTGGATAACGAGAAATTATTTAGTGAGCACATCAACCGATCATCATGTTGAAGTTGTGGTGACACTCCAATTATATGCGACGATGTGACAACTAATTTTAGGTAGATACAACAAAGTAGTTAAGCAACTCAGATCTCCCCCAATTTTTACAAATATTAGGGGTGTAAGAAAATCGTGAAATCAAAATCGACCGACGAAACCGATCTAATAAAAGATGGTCGGCGTTAAACCGACCAATCTACACCCTAACAAGTACAGTAATTAAGCAAATCATGCGTCCTCTACTTTTAGGGGCCAAAAATTAAAGGTGTGTTTGATAATCCAATTAAGTGGTGAAAATAAAAACTTTCAGCACTTAGATTATTATTTTTTTCAGTACGTTTGATAACATACCACTTAATTGAAAAAGAAGTCAAAAAATCACTGAAAACTACGTGCAAAATTTCTTCTAAAAATAATCACTGAATGCAGTATATTTCAGTAGTTGAAAAATGTTTTCAGTACTACAAATTCAATCGTTTAAAATTTTTAGTACTCAAAATTTAACACTTAATTTTCAGTTTTATCAAATGCACCCTAAATAATGTCCTCTTATTATTATTTTTATTTTTATTTCTGATAGTGTACTCTTATTTTTAAGGGTCACATCACATGTACCTAGGAGTGCATACGAGCTGAGCCGCTCAATAAGGGCTCGAAGCTCGGCTGATAAAAGCTTGGCTCGGCTCGCTCATTTGAGCTCGTGAACACGATCGATTAAGGCTCGTGAGCAGGCTGGTGAAAAAGCTCGTTAATAAGTTTGATAAAAAGCTTGTATAGTGACTTATATATATATTATAAAACTATATAAATTTAGAGAAAATATGACATATCTTATAAATATGCTTGATAAATGATTATTTTATTATTAAATTATACTCCCTCCGTCCCATTTTATGTGTCCCCTTTCTATTTTGGTTTGTCCCAAAATTGTTGTCCACTTTCTTAAATTAGTATGCAAATTTTTACTTAGTTTCCCAAATTACCCTTCGTTGTAATTAACACCAAAACAAAATAAAAAAAAGAAAGTGCAATGATTATGGGCAATTGTGGAAAGTATGTGTAGATTCTTTTTGTCCCCTTAAATAGTTGGATTCCCAAAAAAGGACACATAAAATGGGACGGAGGGAGAGTTTAAAAGGGCGCACGAAAAAGCTCGTTAAGAAGTTCGCGAACACTTGAAAACTCAGCTCGTTTGAGGTCGCGAGCTCGTGAGAAAACTCGCGAACAAACTCAGCTCGTATGCACTACCTATCTAATTAGACATACACTATATCAACAAAATAACATGGTGTGACGGGCTCACTGGATAATTTCCACTAGATAAGCACTCTTAGAAATTGTACTCCGTATATACTTTCGTCAATTGGTGGGGTGACACGTGTTTTTCTCGAAAATTCCCTATTTTTATCAGAAAAGGAAGAAGAGAGAGATAGAAATTGAGAGGTGTGGTCTCTCAGCTCATAAAGCATCTCTCTCTCTCTCTCTCTCTCTCTCTCTCTCTAATCTCCCGCGCCAACAGTTATGGCGATGGCTGCTCAAGTTTCTGCTTCTCTCTACACTTCCGTCCGAGGTGCCCCTCTCTCTCTCTCTCTCTCTCTCTCTCTCTCTCTCGCTCTCTCTCTTAGGTCTCTCTCTCTCTAATGTTTCCGTTTCTGGAAATCTCATACTCTAAATTTTTTTTTTTTGTTGCAGATGTTATTGTATCGAGCCCGCCAAGAAACCCTACAATTTCTCAGCTTCCCCAGGCGAAATTCGGACGAATTGGGACGACATTCACCTCTGGTTCTCCACTTTGTGAGATTTCTGATAACTATATAGTCGTCATAGTAATTCTTTCCCATATGTATATGATATACATATGGGAGTATATGTATATGTTTGTAGATATGTATATGTGCATGCTTTTGCAAGTTTCTGTTGTTTTTGACTTTTTGGGTCAATGCTAATCTGGTTTCTCTATGACTTCGTTGAATTGGAAATACGAGCTTATGCTTAACAGTGTAATTAAGGGGTTCCTTGAATTCAATATAGAGGCAAATTAAAGAAAGATATTGAATCTTAAGCTTTTTTTTTTAAATAAATAAGTTATTTAGGAAAATGTCCCACTTCCTAAATTGTATTATTCAATTTAGCATTCAACTAAACAATAAGTTTGGGCATAAATGTTGTAGAAATTTGAAAGATAAAAAGATGTCCTTAGTCTTTTATTGTAAAGTTGTCCTCAAATGTGGAACTTTGCATAGTTACAAGCCACTAGTTATTTTGACTAGCTAGCAGGCTCATAATCTATAATGACTAGCTAAATTTGGAGAGCCAATTCGTTCTACGTATCCCAACCGTCATTTTTTCTTCAAATGTCAATTGTCATAGATCTTAACAATCCAAAAAATAATGGAGAAAAAAGGCTAGATAAAAGGAGGAGCCAATTCTGTTAATGACGAAGATATTTAGGATTCTTTGAACTTATAACCTTGATATTCAGAAATAGAAACATATAGGGTCAATAGAGGTGTAATAGGCCTTTTAAAATTTTAGAGTGCTTACAGTTATGAAATCAAAATATGGATTTTGTAGTTACAAAAATTTAGAGCTTCTTTAAACTAAAGATAATTGTGTATCTTAGTTTTACTTCTTAATATTTTCCGTGTCGCCATTTTTTGCTCGTATCCGTATCTGTGCTTCTTAGTCAGCTATTAAAGGGTACTTTTGAGTAAGCTATAAGCTATTAAATATATGTAGACCTAGTAAAGTTATATGTTATTGAGGTGATATCTACTTTGTTTTCTAGTGATGCGGAGAACTTCTATTCAGAGGAAGCTTTCCCGGAAAGCAACATCAGTTTCCATCAGATGTGAGCAAAGTACCGAGGGTAGTAGTTTGGATGTATGGTTAGGCCGGTTTGCAATGGTTGGCTTTGCAGTGGCTATAAGTGTTGAAGTATCAACCGGCAAAGGACTTCTGGAGGTATGGTACATACAGTACACATATGCTTTTGCTTACGTGATTCAAATACACTCTATGTAACTTACTACATATTCTGATTCACTCGATATATGCTCTTTGTGACTCAGTACTTCATATTCTTGCATGAATGTTTTTCTGCAATAGAAAAACAAAAAGAAAAAAGAAGAAGAAAGAATGATATAAATCACTTTTCCTGCATGAACCTTTTTATGCTTTCAGTATCTTACATATACATGTGTGTAACACATAAATACTCACGTTTGGTTAATATGAAGCACTAATAGTTTGTTTAGGATTTTTAATTTTTAATTTTTTTTTCCCTGGTTTTCATTAGCAACTTTGCAATTAGAAATATTTCAAACCTGAAACAGAAAGAGGCCATAATTTCTGTATATGACATAGGAAACACCTATGTTATCCGGACTTGGCATAAAAGGTGCCGTGTCCGTGTCGACATGGGTATGACGAGGATACCGACACGGGATATGTGTCGAACTTGTTTCTTACCATGTCGGACATGGCTTGCTATAAAATATATAATCCAAAGAGGCAAACTGTTTCCTAAACTCAAGGTCTTGTTATTATATTTAGGTTATCAGTACATTTAATAGCCTCTTATCCTAGTGTTGACATTAATAGACGTCTAAGTAGAGCAACTTTTCCAAAAATTATTCAAACTCCGTCAAAATCATATGTGAAATAATGATAAAATAAGAGTAATGCTATGCTTTTAGGTTTATAAACATACGAATATAGCTAATTTTAAGAATGTCTTTTTCTATTTCTTATTTGACATGTCCTCGTACCTGTACCTAAATTTTGGATTCTTTATGGCAGTCCCCTTATCGTAAAATATTGGGATCTACCGAGCCCGACTCCCGAATTCATATCCACACCCGACACACGTACCTGAGTCCGGGTAACATAGACAAAACACTTTTAAGAAGGTAACGTGTCGCGTGTCGTGTTCGGTAGCATGGATGAACACGGACATGGGAGCGTCGACACGAAAAATCTTCAAAATAAATTGCACGTTGACACCTTAGGAAAAGTGTCCATGGTTAAGTCAAAATAAATGGAACATTTACTATTTGGCTAACACGGGCGTTGAACCTAACAATAAACCAGATGGGTTTCCCACGGTTCTCAAAAAACAAAAATGTAACATTACGCCCCAACGTTAGACGTCAATGAGATGTCTTCCTGGTAATTCTATCTTTCTCTCCTTTATTTTTTACCTCAGTCCAAGACACTTAAGTGATGGAGTATGAAAACTCTGGCTTCTCATGTCTTGTTTGGTCACCAGTTTATCAAGAAAAGAAAACATTTGGATGATGTGAAAGTTGCAGGATCGGACATGTCAGACCAGTTGTTTATAACAATTACATTTTAGCGTCAATTCCGGGACTCAATGGTTACTTTATTAGAGCATCTGCAGTGGTGTAGGATGGTAGGGAAAATAGGGTAGTTAGTGTACGGGGCCGGCGGTTCACAGTGACGTAGTGGGTAGGGGAAACTAGTTTAATGTAGGGTAGTGGAACCTAAGTTTACCAGTCAGCTAATTTTCACTACTATATAGAGAAACGGCAAACAAAAGGCTGTTTGATCTCCAAACGGCCGAGGCTTTGCCGTTTGGTCACCAAAGGCAAAGGCTTTGCTGTTTATCCATCTTTTCTTTTCTATTTTTCTCTTTATTTATTTTTTTTATTTTTATTTTTTTTATATTTTTTTTATATATAAGAAAATACTGAAAATGTGATGGCCTGAAGATTTGAAAAAAAGAAAAAAGAAAAAAGAAAAAAATGACAGGGACCAAATGGCAATGGCTTTGCCGTTTGCGGTAGAACGGCAATCACCTCGCCGTTTGGTCACCAAATGGCAATCACTTCACTGTTTGGTGAACCACAAGTCTACAACACTGCAACCCTCTCAAAACTCGTATTGGATCTTAGCCTAAATTTACCTTATGTTTTGCTACACCGCTGTAGATGCTCTTAGAGGTTGTTTGTGTATAGAAGAATGGTTCTAAACAGTTCGGTTTTTGTGTATCTGCACTTTGGTTATAAAGGAGTCCATGCCTGCTTGTCACAAAAACCAAATAAAAAGTGTGACTAAGTCTGAACCTGATCCTTTTCCAAACATTCATAAATAGGCCGACTAAACTCTCACATCAACGTACCTTCACACACGTGCATCCACCAGTAGAAATGCAGCTGAGAGCATATATCTTACCCCAAGCCATTTTTTTTTTTTGCAGAATTTTGGGCTCACATCCCCTTTGCCGACGGTGGCCTTGGCAGTCACAGCATTGGTGGGAGTTTTGACAGCAGTTTTTATTTTCCAATCAGCCTCCAAGAATTGATCACTTCCAATGTTGCTCCTCGGCTTCAGAATGCTTGATTGCTTGTAATTTCTGAAGGATGTGTGTGATTAACTGCATTCTTGTCCCGTTGTATACTTTTTTCTTATTGCCAACGAAACTGGCAACACTTGGGAAAATGTACAAGCAATGGAGAGATTATTCTTGTAACAGCAGGTTTCTTTGGTTTTACTTTTTTCTATTTTGATGTTGGAAATCCAAGAGTGAAACAGTCTCTCCTTTACTACTAGTGTATTAACAAGCATGCATGAGCATAGGAAATGTAGTTGATATTTTCGTGGCTCAATTAGTGGAATTAGGAATGTTGTTGTGGTTTTTAGACAAGCAAGAGGAATGTCAAGAAAAGAGTAATGCTTTACTTCCCAAATTTCGTACTATACTTGGTCAATTGTACCTCATGCTCATGTAGTGACATGTACCACCGATCACTATTAGCATATGGTAGTATGGTACAACCAATGTTCAGAAAACAAATTAGAAAGCATTAGCATTATTCTCAAAAAACTCTTAAGAGGCTATTTGAGTAACACAACCGATTCTGACGTTAAGAGACGAATAGTTGTTTTAATTACACAGGTGGTGTTGGTATGACCAAATACTGATTCAACTTGGCTTTGATGTAAATTAGATAAAAGTGAAACTTGGTATAAGATTTTGTTCTAAGCATGGTATAAGATTCTCTTTTAAGTGTTCCCAAGCAGACCATTATTTGCGTCATATATGTTGGGGACCCATTGATCTGGTATATGGAGATTACTGTTCCACCAGATATCTTTCCTTTGCTACCTCTCTCTGCTTCTAATGAAAATTTTTGTTCCTCTTCAAAAAGTCTTCACATGGGTGGAATAACCACTTCTTCCTAGAGATGAACCTTTTTTTCCTGGCTTGCAGCCGCAGGGTCTGCTTCCCACACACACACACACACACACACAGATTCTCCTCTAGCACCAACATATGAAGTAAAGAAATGAAAGCAAGACAGAGCTACAAAATGAATGGCTCAACCCAAAAAGGAACCACTATGCTCTGTTTGGTTCACAAATTTCGTGAGGAAAAAGAAAAGGGCAAGAAAAATTAGTTCCCTCATATTTTCCCTTTTGTTTCATTCATGCTTAAATATTATTAAACATAAAATTTTATAAAATATAATTGTAATATATGAATAAAGGCAGGAAAAATGACATGCAACACTCAAAATTTTTAATTTATTTCTCAATTGGGTATCATTTAAGCATGAAGGGGGGAAAAAAGAGATTTTCCACTTATGTTTTCTTTTTCTTTTTCCTCATTAAATCCAAGAACCAAAGAAAGTCTTTAGGCAGTCTTTAGGCTACCAGGAAAGAACCACCGAAACAGAATCAGCCTATGTATTATAAAACCCAGTAAACCTCTAATAGTCAAAGACTTAGAAAGGCATTCAGTTTGACCATTTCTCCACAATCAAGGTATGCACATGTGAATGTGCTCGGTTGCCTCTATCCTATTCCGATAAAAACGACTAACATGGATAAATTCCAAAGTCACAGAGAACAAGTTGAGGGGATTTGTCATCGTTCTCCAAAAAGGGGGCAAAAAGGACTCAGAAGGGCAACTCAAGTATGCATGAAAAGGAGGGGAAAAAGAATACAACTACACAAAATCAGATCTCCATAGATTCGGACCCAGGTGAAGCCTTCGACTTCTTCCTTTTTGTCTTCTTTCCATTTTTGCTTTTCTTTCTTTCAGGCTTCTCATCCGTAACAGGTTGGGTGCTCTGCAAGTGTTGATGAATTGCAGCCAGTGGATCTGATTGGAAAACAGGATGGCCAAGCACCGTTCTCATTTGATTTCCTTCCTTCAATCTGATAGAAATTAACCCGTTACTACATTATAAATCTACAATGACAAAATGAAATGAAGTAAAACTGGAAGTAAAAGCAATGATGCAATTGTATGAAAAAAGAATAAGCAGATGCACTCACACTAGTTTTTTTCTAGATTTACTATTCAGTTTAAACTCGGCAGCAGAAGTTGGTTGTTGTGGAGCCTTCGTCTCTGGAAGGAACTCGGAGAGGGTTGAGAGATCGTATGCTTTCAATTTCTTCTGGCGGCTTCTAAGTTTTTTCTTCTGATTAACACAAGCACAAATTCCACATGAAAAGTTGGAAAAGCATTTCAGCAAATATTCATATATCCCCACATATTTACATGCATGTCAAACGACAATAACATAACGGCTCGACAAGTGGATTGATCCAGAGTACAATACAACTCAACTCAACTAAACTATGCCTTCTCCCATATTATTACGTGACCGCTAATCCAGAGGTTTAAATGTCGCAATTTAGGTACCATGCCCCTAAAATTTCAACCCAATCATCTGATGGATTTTGTATATCAACTATGGGGCAACGGACTTCAATTGGATAAAAATGATTTAGTGATGTACATCAAACGAATTGTCACAGGACTCCACCATGGAGATAATTAGTTGCACTTAAAATTGTTTGAAAAAAAAATCTATTAACAACTTTTTTTACTGTTATTTTAACCAGAAATGCCAACATAATCCTTAAATGAGCCGCCTGAAATCCCAGACAAGACATCATCTTAAATGAGCCACCTAAAACCTCAGACAAACAGACAATGGACAACCTGAGGATCTGGAAGATCAAAAGAACAGTCAAATCATCCAAACAGAATCTAGGTTTCAGAAGTAACCCCGGATAAAGTGATACATTTAATACGAGATTATTGTTTGAGATCATAAGCATATATTACAGAGTCGAAGTGTAGCAATAACAATCTAATACTCCACCGCAATAGTCTTGACACTGATAGCAAGTGGACAAAGAGAGAGAGAGAGTTCCCCCAAATACGTGGTTCTAACGTCCAAGCTAATAGACAGCAGTTTGAAACTGTCCCTTGTTGATAATAAAAATTTCTCCAGCAAACCAATATTTTGACTTGTAGAACAGCAATACAAGTTGAAAACTTGTAGTATCAAAACATATACAAGGTGAAGCCACGCCAAATTGTTGTCACAATTTTAAGGTAAACAGATAAATAGGTAGAAGAAGATTGTCACCTTAGTAATAGCCTTTTGGGCTCCTAGTGAAACAATGGTGTCTCTGACCTCTACAAAAACAACCCACATAAAGGTCACAGGTTTAGATAATCACTGTGAAGAGAATGAACAAAAATTCAGACATACACCAAAAGGTTGACAACGAGTACAAACTGGAAGCAAGAAAGATAAAATTTTACAACCATTCGTTGCTAAATGACCAAAGAAGAAATGAAGTGATTAATAGCTCAGTATGGCAAGGAATTGTCATACTAATTGAGATATTACTATTGTTCACAAAGAGAAAGTGAATCTCTATAAGTCAGAGGAAACAATATGGATCCATCTCACCGAATAGACAAATCTGAAATATCTGTGATCACCACATTGAATTTTTTTTGTTTATTTATTTTTTTTTTTTGCTCCTTTAAAATTGGTGATGGAATCAAAATTTTAAATCAAATACCGAAATTTTAATCTTCATCTTGTTCATCTTTTCCATAAGGGACCAATCGTTTACACTGGACCCAATCATGGTGATAGATTTTTAAAATGAAGTACTAAGTGTACTATGCAAAGCAGAATGGATCCATTTAATTTACAAGGGGTACCCAAATGCAACCAAATGATCAATCTCTTACATGCACATAACATGTTTAAGCATTAGAGAACAACCACAGCAATACATTCTAAAATAACCCTAGCATTGAAACTTCCACGTATGCATTAGAACTGCAAAATATCCATAGAGTGGTCAAAAGGGTTTATAGAACAAGGGAATTAGAATCAAAAGTCCGATAAAATAGACTTTTTTGGGTCTTCGGTCTCAAAGAAAATTTCACAAAATTTCCAATTTGGCAGAACTAATTATGTGAAATTTTGTAAAATAACGATTTAATTTGATTTAAGTTTTACTAATCAGAACTTTTAACCAAAAGACCGTCCTTTAAACTCAAATATCCCAAAATGAGGGACTCCTTGCTAAATCTCTATTAGAACACAAAAGATGTGATCCTAAACTACACAAACTAAGCACAAACAAAATTTCAATTAAACATAAAGGGGCATTTTTTCTCCGAAACACATATAATTTGAACTTACTCGCATAGAATTGGAGTTTCTTCTCAAATTTGCGGTCTGTATGCTTTGATGTTTCTGATCTGAATCAAAGTTTTTCCAAAAAAAAAAGAGTAAAATATTAATCGCAAATTGAGTACACGGTACACCTCAAAAACTACACATGTTGAAAGAGAACTACGATGTGGTAGCTTCGGACTCTACCGTGAGCTTGTCTTCCCCATGTTTGCTTGTTCGCCCTCTCGTACGGATGAACAATTCACAATGGTTACACAAAATCAGTATAAAGCTCAAAGCTATATGAACGATTCAGAGACACATATAGTTTAGGGTTTTAGAGAGAGAGTGAAAGAGATGGAGAGAGAGAGAGAGAATCTATTGGGCTTGAATTGAATGGATTTGGGTGGGCTTGAACTACCACACCCGAATCCGAATGATTTTTGGGCCACTACTTGTGCCTTTTAAAGTTTCTTTTGTACAGGCCTCGCCACAGGGCCACTAGACTGATTGAAGTTATGACCACTGGGCTCCACCGAACTGATTGGGCCATAATCAGTGGCGGATACAGAATTTATCATTAGGGGCCGTGTATAGGGGTTAAGAATGATTGGGGGTTTGGGGGCTATGCCCTCATGGTGAATTTTTTGGGTCTATTTTTGTAGTAACCTGGCATGCCGGCTATCACTATCTTTGATAATAAGGACTTATTATCAACTTATAATTTACATAGTTGAAATATACATAGTTGAAATGATGGTCAAACAATTTGGATAGAGTCAAACTAGTAAGTGAAAAGAAAATATGGTTCTACGGTTCTACCTTACACACACACATATATATATTACAATTAAATCAAAAATATCAAATATAATGGTTATTTAACTTTTTTGGTGAGTTGGATTACAATTAGCCTAACATACTACATTGGGAATTTATATTTTGAGACAAATCAATATATGTTGGGGGGACAATGTAGGATTCACATAATTTTTGAGGGGACCAATCTTAATTAACTATGAAATTTGTAACAATTGCATGTAGTGTTTTTTATCATTTGAATTTTATTATTTTCTGTGGTTTCAACGTTTCTTTCTTGGGCGAGACAAAGTGTACATATTCATGGATATATATATATATATATATCAGCCCTTCTATAGGAAGGGAACCCTTTTATTTGGTAAAAGAATGACCAAATTTGGTTGGGGTCCACCACTAACTTATCTCCTAAAAATAATACAAGTCTAAGAACTTACACACTGTTACCAAAATAAAAGGAGAATAGAGAGACAGAGAGAAATACAGAACGACGAGAAGACCAAGGGGAGAGCTCCGGCGAGCTGCTTGATCCGGCGAGCTTCGGGATCCGACGATCTTCTCCCAAAGGTGTGATCTGAGGAGGCCAGGAAGGGGATATTCTCAATGCTTGATCCAAGAGATAGAGACAAAGGGTGCGACGGCGGGAGGAAGGGGTCCCATTAGAGGCGTGAAACTCCACTCCGGCCTACTCACACTCCGGCGATCTTCCCCCAAAGGTATTATTGGCTTCATTTTCTATAATTTCTTTGATGTCTTAGTTAGGGTTTCTAGAAGTTTTTGATATTTCTAATCTAATCTAATAATCTGGGTTTGAATTTCCATGACTTTGTCATAGATGTACCTTATCCTAATGCTATGTGAATTGGGATTTTGGATTTTTACATTTCAATTTTCTTCCCCCAATTTTAGGGGTTTCTTGACCAGATTTGGTGTGATATCAATTTCGTAGGGGGAATTGATTTTTGGGGGGTTTAATAAGGATTGTTAGGGTGGGTGAGTCATAAATTATAACATTGATCTGTCAAAAAATTGTAGAAAATGATAAAATAAAAATAAAAATAAAAAAATTAGTCATAACACCCAATTCAAATTCTTGATTGTTGACCAGTGTCTAGCTAAGCATAAGCTCACAGATCTCTTTCATTATCAAGCACATGTTATTACTCAGATCTGATGGGGCAAAAATTTAGTTGAAATTCAGAAACCCATTTTTTTTCCTTAAAACATAGACACATGACTTTGAAATTTGACGATACATTACAGTATATAACTAAGACATTAAAGAAATTATAGGGTTTAGCCACCACTAGTACTGTGATAATTGTATACGGAAAAGGGGGAAAAATTAATTGTGTTTGAATATCATGCAGCCATAAAATTGCCTAACACTGGTGGTGCACCAAAAAAAGGAAAATGTGGAGGTTAAAAAGGAAAAAAAGAAATTGCTCATATTTGAATGATACCTTCGTGGGCATTTTGTATTTCTAAAAAAACCTTATGGTTCAATATTCCACTACTATTCGTGAAGGGCCAATCTTATTGTAAACTCTAGAAATGTAGTAATTCACTGAGTTTGACTTGGATTTGAATTTTTGGTTTATAACAATTGATGTTCTATAATTTTCACCAGGGCCACGTCCTATTGTCAAATAGGGCCACAAATGGAAGTTGAGGATAGGGTCGACAATGTGGACATGGGTGTCCTAGGGAATGAGGGTGGGGACGACAATGTGGACATGGATGTCCTAGGGGATGAGGGTGGGGGCGAAAATGTGGACATGGGTGTTCTAGGAGATGAAGGTGAGGATGAGATTTACACTCCTCAAGTAGATGATGATAAGAAACCTAAAAAAAAGTCAAGAATTTCAGACACTTGATGATGTCTTTAATTTTTACAATGCGTATGCAAAAGAAGCTGGGTTCAGTGTCAGAAGTTACTCTCTTAGGAAGAAGGGTGATGAAATAATACGAAAAGAATATGTTTGTTTCAAGCAAGGAAAAAGTTGTAGAATAGCGGATAGTGAGACCCAGAGGCGTCGGGGCACTATAAAAGATGGGTATAATGCAAAGCTTGCCGTGGTCAAGTCCAAATCTGGCATGTATGTAGTTACTGTGTTTGTTGAGGGTCATAGTCACTCTTTGACAACCCCACGAAGAACATATTTATTGAGGTCTCACCGTAATTTCTCGAGTGCACAAAAAGATTTAACCCAACAGTTGGCCATGGCGAATATACCACAATACCAACAATTTAATTTCCTTAGAGTACAGGCAGGAGGCATCGAAAATGTTGGATGCACTCGGAAAGATTTTTATAACAGTGGCAGTCATAGGCGTCAAGAGTTGGTGGGGCATGATGGCAATATGTTATTTGAGTTTTTTAAATTGGAACAAGAAAAGAATCCCGCGTTCACATTCAAAATTGAGAAGGATGAACAAGATAGGATAACACGTTGTTTTTGGTCCGATGCAACATCTAGAAGAGCTTACAAATCTTTTGGTGATGTTGTAGTATTCGATACTACATATAATACCGATCGATATTCAATGATTTTTGCACCATCGGTGGGGGTTAATAACCATGGCCAAACAACTTTTTTTTCCGGTGCATTATTGAATGATGAAACTACCGATTCTTTTGTATGGCTATTCAATCAATTTTTAGAAGCTATGCCTGGTAATGCCCCTAGAATGATTATTACTGATCAAGATCTTGCAATGACAAAAGCTATTTCTGAAGCTCTCCCTAGTACTTTTCATAGGTACTGTAGTTGGCACATATTAATGAAATTTTCTGAAAAGTTAGATTCAATTAAATATAGTGCACACTATAAAGAGTTTTTAGATTGCATATGGAAATCAGAGGATAAAGCAGAGTTTGAATCCAAGTGGATGGAGCTTGTTGAGAGAAGTCGGTTAAATGATAATAAATGGCTTCACGATATGTATGAGATTCGTTCAAAATGGGTTCCTGCGCATGTGAATCATGTTTTCTCGGTCGGTATGTCAAGCAGCCAACGAGCAGAAAGTTCTCATGCATTTTTCAAGCGTTATGTTAATAAAAGCAATTCTTTGTCGGATTTTATGATTCATTTAGGGCTTGGTCTTGCACGCCAACGTCAAGAAGAGTTGATGGCCGACAACAAAGATTTGGTTGAGAAGCCAAAGTTAAAAATGCCTCATTACTTCTTGGAGCAAATGGTTGATACATATACACATGAAATGTTTTATGAGTTCCAAGAGCAGTTATGGGAGAGTTGGAATTATAGGTTTGAGCTTGTTAACGATGGGGAACTTCATCAACTCTTTAATATTTCAAGAAAAAATGTTCAGAAATGTAAAGTCCGACAACTCACTTATGACAAGAACTCGGGTTTAACTACATGCAGTTGCCAAAAATTTGAGAGCTTCGGTATCCCATGCAGACACATTTTGGCATATTTGACCATGATGCATCATTTGGAAAAAAAATACCCGATTACTATATCTTGAAAAGATGGACTAAATCTGACAGGGCTGCGCCAGTTGTGGATGGTATTGGTGCGCAATTTAATGATGATAGTTCAAGGTTATTGAGGCGTAGTCAATTAATCAAATTCTCTTTGGATGCAATTGATAAGGCTCTTGAAAGTGAAGAAACAATCAAGGTTTACACCGATAGTGTTGATCAAGCAGTACAAAAAATTGATGCAATGATTGGGTGTGGTTCAAATGTTGGGATTGGAACAAGTATGCGCGAGTCTCCCAAAGTATATGTATTGGCAAAAGTGCACGGCGATCCCAAAGTGTTGAGCAAAGTTACCATGAACCTATTCAAGTAAGGGCTAAAGGGTGTGGTACTAGATTAAAGGGAGGAAAAGAGAAGGCATTAAGGAGGGCCAAAAAATATAAAAGGAGAAAGTGCAATGGATGCGGTGAAGTTGGTGTTTCCCATGATAAAAGAAATTGCCCACATCGTACAGATCGGTAAGCATCATTAATTAGAATTTATATCTTTTTCTTTTGTCCTACTAAGTGTATCAATTACTTATTTTTTTTTAATTATTTGCTTCATGCAGACCTATTGCGGCGGATGAAGATTCAAGTCCAGATGACGCAACTCAAGATTTGGATGGATTGACTGGTTTTGGATTGACTGGTTTTGATTAGGACTGATTTTGATTTGAACTATGTAATATTTTTTTTATGGATGTGTCTTTTTATTGTTGGTGAAGGAATGTGGTTGTTATTTTCAAAAACTTTGAGCTATTTGTTGTGAAGCTAAATGGTTATGTTTTGATTTGAACTATGTAATATTTTTTTTTATGGATGTGTCTTTTTATTGTTGGTGAAGAAATGTGGTGGTTATTTTCAAAAACTTTGGGCTGTTTGTTGTGAAGCTAAATGGTTATGTTTTGATTTGAACTATGTAATATTTTTTTTTATGGATGTGTCTTTTTATGTATGAAACTCAAATTAACACAATTATATCAAATGGACACAGGCAAATGCGAAATTAATACGTTCATTACATTACATTACATTACAAGTAGCGACTAAAAAAAAAAAAACAACCTAAGTTTGTTACACAACCCCAACAACCATCCACCAAAAAGGTCCCAGTAAAGAGCACAATTTTTCACAGCTCACTGAAGTAGTAGTGAGTCCTCTCTGCACATCTATTCCAGTAGCAACCAATGGCCAACCCAAATATCACTACACAACACTCAATTAATGCACGACCATAAAACCTTTCCCTTCGACGTGATATCTCTAATTCGCTCCTTAGAACATTAACCTTCTGCACCATTCTAGGTATGATTTGTCTCGCACGGGGACACATTGGAGGATCTATCCACTCAAAATACCCGCATGTTGGTTGAATCTGCACACATTTCAAAATAGGATATCAATAGTACCAAATGCAATTTTATCAAATTAAAGAAAATGTACATGAGTTTACCCCCATAAGGTCCACATCCCACAAATCGTCTTCCATAATTCCCTTCAGTCCGAGCTATTTGTACAGGTGACAGTTCACGACAATAACATACTCTGTGGACATTTGCACTTTCTTCAACATTACATTGTGATGATTGTGAACTAGCCATCTATGAAAAAAAAAAGTATAATTTTAGAAAGAGGAGTAAAGTGTATATTAGGAATGGGTTATGCATACAAGACTTGGGACTATATTTCTAGAAATATTGTTGGGTTTTAAATTAGTGTAATTGGTAATTGAATCATCCTATGGCTTAAGTTTCCATCACTTATTTGCTTGGAATGGTTTTCGATGTTAATTTAAATTTGCCATAAACTGATGCTTTTTTTTAGTATAAATTTTTGCAAGAATTATTCTCAAAGTGAAGAATGATAATCATTTTGGACAAGCTACCCCAACACTTAGCAAATTAGGATCCAGGCCAGGTACAAGCAAATCATCATGAATGAGTGGGTGCAAGTTGGGTCTAATTTTTGCAAGAATTATTCTGAAATTGAACATGATGACCATTTTGGACAAGCTACCCCAACACTTAGCAAATTAGGATCCAGGCCAGGTACAAACAAAACATCATGAATGAATGGGTGCATCTGGGTCTAATTTTTGTAAGAATTATTCTCAAAGTGAACATGATAACCATTTTGGACAAGCTACCCCAACACGTAGCAAATTATGTTCCAGGCCAGGTACAAGAGCAATCTCTCGAATTGAAGTGTCTCGAATTGTTGTGATACTATACTAAGAAGGCTTTCTCTCTCCTTTTTTTTTTTGTGCATTTCTAGCTCACTGCCTAGGCTTACCATTAGAGGAGACAGATTATTTTTGTTTTGGAAATATCATATTTCGAGATGAGTTTTCGACAAAACATGATTATTCCTGAGTTTGGAATTCCTAATTAGAGATACCCATATTGGATTCAAAAGAAATAAAGGTGAAAATGCAGTCAAGGTTGGTGACAATGGAGGAAGGAAAGGAGCCTATTGTTAGAACAAACTGATCCTGTCAAAATCAAGTTCTTTTGTTAACCCTATTAAAAACATAGTACGGTGGAAATAGGGTGTCGAGTCCATAGGGATTGGAATGCAACAATACTTGGTGGGCGCTTAATAACCAATTATAATGCGAAGAGCAATTAACAAACTAAGAAATAAAAATGAGTCTTTTCGACTATGGATTTGGTTCAATTGTTTCTAGATTAACTATAATGACTATTCCGAAGGTGGGAAGTAACTTTGAACAAAGTTAAGTGTAAGTAAATGTTTGGGGGTTTTGTAAATGGAGAAATTGAGGTTGGGGAGCATTCCCCCACCTTGGACCAACAACACATGACTTTCACACTTGAAGCACATTCTAGAGTAGGAAATCCCATTGTGGCAAACCATCAAGCATGTGGTAGTCAACCAACATGCTAGATGGATATTCCAATGCAACACATGGGTGTATGGTTAGAGTGTAGAGATTTAATCACTTCAAATGCTTAACATTAGAAGTGAGATCCCAAAACATCAAACCATACCCCCATGAACTCTAGATATGCTACAAAGTGTGAGAGTCCTACAATAAAATACACATAGATCCAATGGTGGGTTTATGATCCCCAACCTTGAAGGTCTAGCTACTCATAATCACAATGATAACCATATTAAAGAGAGGGGAAAAGAGATTATACCAACTAGATGAAATCACCATAAATGCTATAAGAAATCCAAAACTTGCTCCAATAAAATCTTCAATCATTCAATACATACACACTCTCTTCTCTCTCTAACAATAAATGGAAGTGAATCATGGTAGATGGGGAGTAATGAGGGAGAGAGATGAGAGGATTTCGAGAGAGAGAGAGAGAGCTTCTACCCTAAGAGCAACTTACTAAAAAAAGTAAGCTCAAACAAAAACAATATAACCCTAAGAAACTCATCTTTAACTATATATATTCCCCCTCACCAAAGTGGCAAAATTGTAAAAAGAAGAGGGGTCATCAGCAGAGGCGCGGATTGATCCGCTTGTTAAGGCCGGATCGATCCGCCTTTCATCAGGGGCGTTACTGGCTTCTCGAGAAGACGCGGATCGATCCGCCCTAAATGGCCGGATCGATCCATTTAGAAGAATTTCTCGCAGAATGTCCCAACTAAATCGCGGATCGATCCCTTCAAAACTTGCGGATCGATCCGCCCTTTCCGAGACTGATAGAGAGTTCCTATAAAACACGCGGATCGATCCCCTCTATATGGAGGATCGATCCACCTTTACTGAAATCTTTTTCTTGTTCTTTTATACTTCAAGAGTGCCAGGAGAGTTGAGTTCCACAATAACCAAACATACAAAACCTACAAAAAGAGGCCTTTATTAGCTAGAAGAGAGTAACAACAAGAACAATAGAAAGCACAATTTATCCATTAAATCTCCGATTTGGGTACTAATTTGTGTTCAATACGGATAATATAATGAGGTTCAAAAGCCAGTATTGGGCACGAATCACACCCCTCAACTAGCATGTTGCTAGTCTCTTAGCAACAAGGCTAAATACCGAGAGAAGCGAGAATAACCTTGCACGATAATTTATTTAATAAAGAAGAAAAAACCGTTTTCGTGGGGAACACGATTGCATTGAGCATATGCAACAAGTCGTTAAACCTCTAGATTAATCGTAGAGGCGGAGTGTTGTCTCCGGAGGGTTCTCAGAATGATACCCACAACATTTTGCTTCTTCATGATATTTGTCCATACTGTAATGCCAACACTCACAAAGTCCCAAGTGTTTTCGCAAGATTTTAGTACATGACACGCAAATCCCACCAGCTATCAAACTATCAAGGTTATGAGATAAATTTCATTGAGCTCAATCTTGAATGCGTGTGTTGTGTGAAGTGCACGACTACAACTATCAAGAAGATCGTAATGCTTTCATCCTCCGAATTTCGTTCGAGAGCGCGCTTCAACTCAATTCTCACCGGTATTACACTCTAAAAAGAAAAACACTCGAAGTGGGTAATACTCTCGGGGCATGCAGGTAAAATAGAGTAATGGAAATAGGAATCAAAACCACGCACATGCCAATGATGAAAAACGTAAGCGTGTAAAACGGGTAAAATTAATCTCATGAAAGATACCATTCACTAGAGGGTGTAGGATAACTCAGACTACTTGTCATGAATGCTTCAAGCTTCGAATCACAAATCTTTAGAATCCACACGGGCCGCAAGGGTGTTGTAAAGTGGGGAAAGTGTTATGGGCTAGAGGATAAGGGAAAAGAAAGGGAATGTCTGTGCACAACCTGGGATTTATTGGGATGCATGATTACAAACGAGCACAAGGGATGGATCAACAAGAATATTTCTTTAAAATTCAAACGGAGAGTATACTTGCTCATGAAGGGTTTTTTTTTTTTTTTTTTTTAAGATGAGCTTCTTTCCTTTTCTTTGTACTCTCACCATTACATGATTCAATCTCCTTTACCACTTTATACACATGATCTCATGTAAAGATATCCCAAGACTGAAAGTCAAACACGGACATGGAAAGTGTAAGGTTCAGTGAAGGGTGGGAATACACGAATGCGGCTAAAGATGGTCAAGCCAAGGCCCTAAGATAAATTCTTTAGATAATGCGATTCTTTGTTCTCCACAACTATGACAAGTAATCAAGAGTTTCATTCCACACAATGACTTCTCCAATGAATGATCAAAACAAGAAGATGAGATTATCAACGACTTTGTATGTTTTTCAGAAATAGATAATTGACGTATATAGCACTCAACAACGAGAACAGGGATCGAAAGCTCACAAAGGTACTGTCTCCACAAATGTCTCGAACGATTTCCGGATAACACATGCATTAACCATCCATCCTAATACAAGTAGTCATGCCACGTGTTTGATAATCCAAGATTTAAACTTCGTGCAATTCACTATAATCAAGATAGTTAAAGAGCTAGTGGGGTTACAATGTGTCACATACTAAGATCAAAAGAAAAATCTCAAGACATGCGTCATTGCTCGGCATTAGAACGGGGTAACATCAAAAAAAAATATTTATTATTTTTTTTTTAAGGGGAACCAAAACCGCGATGAGATAAGCTTAGAAGCTCTCACACCCCCCAACTAGGACTGAACATTGTCCTCAATGAAACAAGAAAGTGCAGGGAAAGAACAATATTACCGGTGGCAAGCAAAAGGAGCGGCCGGTAATAAACTGTGCCTGCAAGGTTAGAATCCGCAAAGAAAGAGAAAGAAGAGAATTGGGATATGGCATACAAGTTAAAGAAATAAGCATAAGCCAATCAAATATCCATTAGCATCCAAACATCCATAAGCATCCAACATCCATACCCACAAGTAGTTCAAACCAAAACAAAAGACACAATATCCACAAAAGAGAGCTGATAACTCCCCCCAACTACTCATCGCCATCTCCGTCTCCATCTCCACCCTCATAAGGGTCCGAACCACCGGTGCCACCATACGCACCAGAACCTCCAGCACCGCTATAATACCCTGGACCACCAGCATAAGGATCGGAACCACCCATGCCAGGATACGCACCAGAACCACCTGCGCCAGGATACGCACCAGAACCACCTGCACCAGGGTACGGGTCGCGGAAGTAATCGGGGACATCGGCACCCGGGTACTACATGCGGAAAGAGTCGGCCTGGAAGCGCATCATCATGCTCATGTCCCGCCGATAGCTCATACTGAACCCATCAAATTCCCCTCTCAGTCCACGAATGTCACTCCGAATCCCTGCAATCTCCTGGCTCTGCTGTCGCTGCTCAATACTCAGAGTCTCGAATCGGCGGTATAACCCAACCATACCCTGTGTCGGCTCCTCCTCCTCCACTTCAGCCTGTGCTCGAGACGGTCCCTCCTCTACCCTGGCTCGCTTGGACGCAGATCTTACCTGTGCGTCGCTACGAGCGAGCGTCGTCCCATCGATTGGGGACGGCGCGGGCTTGAGTACATCGGACGCTAGGGCTTCGCACCCATGTGAGGTGCAAAGCCGGGTGACGAGGGTAGGAAACGGGAGGCTAGCAGTGGCAGCGGTGTCGTTGGACGTCGCTATCATGAGGGTAATGATAGTGCTCGCGAGGTCGACTCGGGCGGTGGGATCGGTAATAGCATACAGGAGGGTACCGTGGTCTCACTTGACAGTCTTGTGGCGAGTTGGCCACACCGCCGCAGTGACTATGATATTACAGTACCTGTAAAGCTTGGTGAAGGTGGAGGGGGCAATTTGGTTCCCAATCCACTCAGTCGATCGGCCTGTGAAGCGGGTAGCAAAGGTATCATAGTGAGGTCGCTGCTCAACGTCAACAAGGTAGGGCTCGGGGTTCTCCACGTGGGGAACCCCCATGAACACGGCCAAGGACGCCGGGGTGACCGGGATGCGGACACCTCGCACGTATGCCTCGAACGCGCGGTCGCTAGTGGTGACGAGACTCGTGAAGAAAATGCGAACCCAAGTCTCGTTGTACTCTCCTGAATGCTCCAATTGGGGGAGCCACCGGCTGTCCCGAAAGATGCGGACCACATTGTCCGGGAAGTCAAAAATAGCAATTGGACGCTCCGGGATGATGGATTTTTTCTTTTGAAAGAAATTCTCGTACCACTTCTTTTCCGTTTTTGAACGGAAACGATCATAACCGCGAGCCGGGGAGCACTCGGTTTTGTTATACTTTAAAGGATTCACCATTGTACCTGAAAAACAACAAGAGCAAGTGCACAAATAAGGACATTAAGCACGAGGCACGGGTAAAGTGTACGGGAGATAGATGCAAACGCACGTGCACGATCGACGTACACGTGAACGGCAGTGCATGGGGTGAGCGTTACGGGCCACGGGTCATGAAATCAACAGTGAAATTCGCACACGAGAATGAAAACATGCACCTAAAATGAGAAAATATGAACAATGCACGCGACGGCTTGAAAAATGCACGGTGGAATTTCAATGCGGCGTTCTACCGAACACCTTGGGGGCAGAAAGAATACTCTCAACAATTAACAAGATGTGAAACATGGATCTAACCCAAATAAGCCACAATGTGGCTTGAGCATGAATCATGGCCAAAATGCATGAGAAACCAACTTAAAATATAGAGAAAAGGGTGAGATATCGAGCCCTAAGGCTGAAGTTTTAAAATAGTGAGCAATGAGGGACAAAACACAACCTAGGGTGTAATCACCATTAAAACATGAAGAACAATCGATGAGAGGTGATAAAACATACCTTGGGTGAATGGCAGGGAAGATCTTGAGAGTGGATGAGCAAAGGGGCTGAGTTGGAGAAGGTTTGGGCAAAAGAGGATTGAGAAAGCTTGAGAGAGGTTTGAAAAATTTATAAGGAAAATGAGAAGTTACAATCTTTTAAACCACCGCTGCATCCCCGCGGATCGATCCGAATTCAGGCCGGATCGATCCGACATTTTAAAATGCTGTTATTGTCCCTTTTCAAATTCGCGGATCGATCCGCTCAGAAAAGCCGGATCGATCCATTTCATCATTTCGTCTTGCAGTTTGTGATTTAAAAAACGCGGATCGATCCTCTTGTTAATGCCGGATCGATCCATTTCCTCATTTTTCTAGCAGTGTCTCTCTGCAAATTCTCGAATCGATCCGCTTGTTAAGGCCGGATCGATCCGCTTCATCCTGAATTCCTAGTAACTTCCCTTAAAAAATGCCGATCGATCCTCCAATTTCCTGGATCGATCCGCCCCTTCCCTTCTCCACTCTTAAACTTTGAAACTTTTATGAAGTGAGGGATGAACGACATGGATGCAATAGACATTAGTGAGGACAAAAATTATGCCAAGAATGGAACATGGGGCATACAAAAAAGGGAGTAAAACTCACGAGAGCCTACTCAACCCCAACATTGGGGTCTTCCAACGGAATTGATACCAACTCGGTGTCGAATCCCTCGAGAAAAGGTTTGAGTCGTTGCCCATTGACCTTGGAAACGGTCCCATCTTTGGGATCTTGGATTTCCACGGCTCCATGAGGATAAACTTTATGCACCATGTAAGGGCCAATCCAACGGGATTGCAACCTACCCAGAAAAATGTGGAGCCGTGAATCATACAAAAGCACCTTGTTACCGATAACGAATTGTTTTCGAACGATCCGTTTGTCATGAAACGCTTTGACGCGTGCCTTGTACACCTTAGAACTCTCGTAGAGTTCACTTCGAAGTTCTTCTAACTCATCGAGTTGAAGCTTTCTTTTCTCACCACTCTTGGTAGTATCAAAATTGAGCTTCTTTATTGCCCAATACGCTCGATGTTCAAGTTCGACCGGCAAATGGCACGCCTTTCCGTAGACTAACCGGTAGGGGGACATTCCTAAATTAGTCTTGTAAGCTGTCCTATACGCCCAAAGTGCATCGGTTAGCCTAGAGGACCAGTCCTTTTTCGACGGGTCAACCGTCTTTTCAAGAATTCCTTTAATTTCCCTATTGGCCAATTCGGCTTGGCCGTTGGTTTGAAGATGGTAAGTGGTGGAGACTTTATGGGTTACGCCATATTGCTCCATCAAACGAGCAAACGGGGAATTACAAAAGTGCACCCCTTGATCACTAATTATGGCTTTCGGAGTGCCAAACCGGGACAAAATATGTTCTTTGAGAAATTTCAAGACCACTTTATGGTCATTGGTCCGTGATGGTATGGCCTCAACCCATTTGGAGACGTAATCAACCGCCACCAAAATGTATTCAAAATTATTGGATTTAGGGAAGGGCCCCATGAAATCTATCCCCCAACAATCAAAAACTTCTATGATAAGAATGGGATTTAGGGGCATGGAGTTCCTCTTGGTGATTTTTCCCAGGAGTTGGCATCGAGGGCATGCCTTGCAATAGGCATATGCATCCTTGAAGATCGTGGGCTAATACAAACCACTGTGGAGCACTTTGAAAGCAGTCTTTTGTGAAGAGAAATGCCCTCCACATGCTTGGTCATGGCAAAATGACAAAACGCTTGATATTTCATCGTTAGGCACACATCGCCTGACTATTTGATCGGCACAATATTTGAAGACATACGGGTCATCAAAAAAGAATGATTGTGCCATCACTATAAGTCTCTCACGGTCTTGAGTGGACCATTCTTGAGGCATTTGGCCCATGACCAGGAAATTCACCACATCGGCATACCACGGGAGTGTGGAGACCTTGAGCAATTGCTTGTCCGGAAAACATTCTTGGATGGGTATAGGATCTATATGATTGTGATCAAATGTCAAACGTGACAAATGATCGGCGACAACATTTTCCACGCCTTTTTTTATCCTTGATGGATAGATCAAACTCTTGCAGAAGTAGGATCCAACGAATGAGGCGTGCTTTGGCATCTTTCTTGGAGAAAAGATACTTAAGAGCGGCATGATCGGTGAAACAAGTGATCGGTGATCCTACCACATATGACCGAAACTTCTCGAGTGCAAAAACTATCGCCAGCAACTCTTTCTCCGTCGTGGAGTAGTTAATTTGGGCATCATCTAAAGTCCGGCTAGCGTAGTGAATTACGTGGGGTTTTTTGTCTCTACGTTGCCCCAACACAGCCCCAACCGCATAGTCACTAGTATCGCACATGAGCTCGAATGGAAGGTTCCAATCGGGGGCTTGCATTATTGGTGCGGTGGTAAGCGACTCCTTAAGCTTATCGAATGCCTCTTGGCACTCGGGAGACCATTCAAAAGTGACATCTTTCGCAAGGAGTTGGCACATGGGCCGCGAGATAGCGCTAAAATCCTTAATAAAACGCCGGTAAAAACCCGCGTGACCTATGAATGACCTAACATCCTTAAGGGTTTTTGGGGGTGGAAGGTTGGAGATGACATCAATCTTAGCCTTGTCAACTTGCATCCCCTCACTTGAGACAATGTGGCCTAGGACGATTCCTTGTGTCACCATGAAGTGACACTTTTCCCAGTTAAGCACAAGATTCTTTTCAATGCACCGTTTGAGAACTTTCTCAAGATTCTCGAGGCATTTGTCGAAAGAGTCACCAAAAACACTAAAATCATCCATGAAGACTTCAAGGAACTGCTCCACCATGTCACTAAATATGCTAAGCATGCACCGTTGAAATGTCGCGGGTGCATTGCATAGCCCAAAAGGCATTCTCCTATAGGCAAACGTGCCATAGGGGCATGTGAAGGTAGTCTTTTCTTGATCCTCGGGAGCGATCTCAATTTGGTTGTACCCCGAATACCCGTCAAGGAAGCAATAAAATTTATGCCCGGCCACTCTTTCTAAAACTTGATCAAGGAAGGGAAGGGGAAAATGGTCCTTTCGAGTGACCGTGTTCAACTTCCTATAATCGATGCAAACCCTCCATCCCGTGGTAGTCCTAGTAGGCACTAGCTCACCTTTCTCGTTCTCGACCACCGTGATTCCCGACTTTTTGGGGACCAATTGGGTTGGGCTTACCCATTTGCTATCGGAAATGGGATATATTATCCCATTATCCAACAACTTGATGACTTCGGTCATCACAACCTCTTTGATTTTGGGGTTGAGCCTTCTTTGCATTTGACGTGAAGGCTTGGCTTCATCCTCTATATAAATCTTGTGGGTGCAAATCTTCGGAGAGATGCCCCTCAAGTCCGCTACACACCACCCTAGAGCACTTTTGTGCTCTTTCAAAACCGTCATCAATTTCCCTTCTTGACAAGGGTCAAGTTGGGAAGATACCACTACCGGAAAACTTTCGTTCTCTCCCAAAAAGGCATACTTGAGCTCACTTGGCAAGGTTTTGAGCTCAAGTTTTGGTGTGACTATATTGGAAGGAAGAGGGAAATTATCCCTCGGAGGTAATCTTTCAAAATTAGAGGTCCACATGGCCTCTCCTAAGATTCCTTTAACATCCACATTTTTCTCAACCACAACTTCTCCCTCACTCATCTCTTTTTCCTTTCCAAACTCATGATCGCACGTAAGAAAAGTGTCATCATTCGCTACGTATTTCTCCACATGTTTAAGAGACGTTATGTTTTCATTAAGCGCACGAGTATGATCAAGAGAAGAAGTGTTGCAAGAATCATTAACATTGGAATCGGTAGAAAAACTGAAAAAATCTTGCACCAACGAATCAACGAGGGAGATTTCATAAATGTCATCACCGTCCTCCTCCTCGAGATCCGATTGCTTAAAGAGAGAGAAAATATTCACATCCACAGTCATATTTCCAAAAGTTAAGTGCATTAGACCATTCCTACAATTGATTAAGGCATTAACAGTAGCAAGGAACGGCCGCCCTAAGATGATTGGAATTTGCGATTGCTCATTGACCACGGGTTGCGTGTCAAGCACGATAAAATCCACCGGGTAGTAGAAGTTACCAACTTGAACAATAACATCCTCTATTATACCCCGTGGCATCTTGACCGAGCGGTCGGCCATTTGTAAAGTGACACGGGTCTCTTTAAGTTCGCCGAGGCCTAATTGGACATACACCGAGTAAGGAAGTAGATTCACACTAGCACCCAAATCAAGGAGTGCTCTATCAATATGGTGTTGTCCAATCACACAAGCAATGGTAGGACACCCGGGGTCCTTGTATTTTGGAGGAACTTCGTTAAGTATAACGGAGCTCGCATGTGCGGCCATGTAGGCACTCTTCTTAACATTGAGTTTTCTTTTAACAGTGCAAAGATCTTTGAGGAATTTTGTGTAGGCCGGGACTTGTTTGATGGCCTCCAAAAGAGGAATATTGATCTCAACTTTGTTAAACAATTCCAAAAACTCATGATTCTTGTTATTCTCGATTTTTTTCTTTAACCTTTGGGGAAATGGGGGAGCGAAATTCGAAAACTCTTGGTCCATGAAGTCGGGGGCCTTTGACAATTCCCCCTCCAAGTCTTCAACATTCGGGGGCACTGAGTTCCCCTCATCGAGTTCGGCCTCTCCTCTAACCGGGTCATAATTAATTTGTGGTTCTTGGGGAGGTTTCTGGACCTTGTTGTCCACAATTTTACCACTTCGAAGAGTGGTGATTCCTTTTAGATGTTCAATATTGGAATTGGAGGCTCCATTGGTCCCTTGACCTTTCGGATTTTGAAATGGTTGCGCAGGAAGCTTTCCTTTGTCAACAACTTGTTGATTTTGGAGCAATTGGGCCAATTGAGCTTGCAACGCTTGCATGCTTTGAGCGTGCGATGATTGCATCGCTTGGATAGATTGCTCAAGTTGGCTCATTCTTTGGGACAAGCTATGGTTTTGATCTTCAAAGCTTTTCTTGTGAGGAGGCACATAAGGGGTTGAGTGGTGGTGTGCCCCTTGATTTTGGGAAAAATGTGGCCCTTGAGATTGAGGAATGGGTGGACCAAAGTTCGGAGAAGCATACGGTGATGGAGGTGGTTGATGAGGATAGTATGGTTGTGGAGGGGCATTGGATGCCACAGTTGCCCCTTTATTGTTATGGTAATTGTGTCCCGGGGCACTCCACCTTCCGGGAGGGTTGTAGGCATCATTTTAGGAAGGATTGAATCTAGGCCTAATGTTCATCCCAAACGCACATGCTTGTTCTAAAGCTTGGGATTGGAGGATAGGAAGAACGGGGCATTCATTGGTCGAGTGTTCCGGATCATAGCACAAGTAGCAATGCAATGGATTGATTGGTGCAAGGATCGGGAGAGGGGTGGGGCTAATGGTTACCTTTTGATATTCCAAAGCCTCCACTTTCCTAGTGAGTTCCGAGATGGATTCGGCCTCGCTCGACACTGGGTAAAGATTATGGTTTAATGGGGCTACGGTAACCGGTAAGGTGCGGTCATGAGGATTGGATGCACCCCACCCTCGCAAAGTCTCATAAACATACTCCAAATGGGCTTCGGCTTGCTCGGCTTCGAGAGTTAAGAAACTCCCGGAGCACATGGTCTCGATTAATTGTTTTGTATTGGGTTGTAACCCCCCATAACAAATGGAGATTTGACGGAATTTGTCAAAACCATGGTGCGGGCATTTCCTAAGGAGATCCTTGAATCTCAACCAACACTCAGCAAAGGTCTCGTGTTCCCCTTGGGAGAAATTTTGAATTTGTTTGACCAAAGCTTGTGTTCTGTGCATGGGGAAAAACTCCTTATAGAATTGCTTTTGGAGTTCTGGCCATGAGCCTATGGAATTTGGGGGTAGGGTTACTAACCAATCCTTAGCCCTATCCTTGAGTGAGAACGTGAACAATTTGAGCCTTATAAGCTCCGGTGTGCATCTTTGTTGTTCAAACATTCCACATATGTCCTCATACTCCCTAATATGCTTGTAGGGGTCCTCGTTTTCTCGCCCATGAAAATTGGGTAAGAGATTGATCATTCCTGGTTTAAATCGAAACACCCCCGCATTGTACGGAAATGTTATGCAAGATGGGGAAGACACGGTCTCGGGTTGAAGGTAATCCCCGATCGTTCTCCCAAAGGTTTGATCCATTTGCGGAGGTGGAGGAGGATAGTGATGTTGAAAAGGCGGTAGTTGATGCGGCAGGTACCTAGGTGGAGGAGCGGGGTTATGTTGATCCCATTGCTCCTGATGGAATCGATCCATGGGAGTTTCGCCCTCTGTGGCAAACGTAGCATGATCCGAAAATGCGTCAACTACCGGTTCTCTATGGCCGGTGCTGTGCGAATTTTGGGTGAATGATGGTGATGAGGTGGTCGGAGGCCGCCAAAACGACCCACTACTACTACTGCTAGAACTAGCATTGGTATTAACTGCAAAGGGATTAGTCATACCTGCGTTGCTCGGATTTGACATTGTAAGAAGCTGTCGATTTTCACTTAAAGGCTACTCCTTCAAAGACAATCAACAAGAAAGCAACGAAAATTAAGAGCAAAAGCACTATAATTGGAAACTAAACGACCTAATGTTGTTGCCAATTTCAATCCCCGGCAACGGCGCCATTTTGATCGTGTCAAAATCAAGTTCTTTTGTTAACCCTATTAAAAACATAGTACGGTGGAAATAGGGTGTCGAGTCCACAGGGATTGGAATGCAACAATACTTGGTGGGTGCTTAATAACCAATTATAATGCGAAGAACAATTAACAAACTAAGAAATAAAAATGAGTCTTTTCGACTATGGGTTTGGTTCAATTATTTCTAGATTAACTATAATGACTATTCCGAAGGTGGGAAGTAACTTTGAACAAAGTTAAGTGGAAGTAAATGTTTGGGGGTTTTGTAAATGGAGAAATTGAGGTTGGGGAGCATTCCCCCACCTTGGACCAACAACACATGACTTTCACACTTGAAGCACATTCTAGAGTAGGAAATCCCATTGTGGCAAACCATCAAGCATGTGGTAGTCAACCAACATGCTAGATGGATATTCCAATGCAACACATGGGTGTATGGTTAGAGTGTAGAGATTTAATCACTTCAAATGCTTAACATTAGAAGTGAGATCCCAAAACATCAAACCATACCCCCATGAACTCTAGATATGCTACAAAGTGTGAGAGTCCTACAATAAAATACACATAGATCCAATGGTGGGTTTATGATCCCCAACCTTGAAGGTCTAGCTACTCATAATCACAATGATAACCATATTAAAGAGAGGGGAAAAGAGATTATACCAACTAGATGAAATCACCATAAATGCTATAAGAAATCCAAAACTTGCTCCAATAAAATCTTCAATCATTCAATACATACACACTCTCTTCTCTCTCTAACAATAAATGGAAGTGAATCATGGTAGATGGGGAGTAATGAGGGAGAGAGATGAGAGGATTTAGAGAGAGAGCTTCTACCCTAAGAGCAACTTACTAAAAAAAGTAAGCTCAAACAAAAACAACATAACCCTAAGAAACTCATCTTTAACTATATTTATTCCCCCTCACCAAAGTGGCAAAATTGTAAAAAGAAGAGGGGTCATCAGCAGAGGCGCGGATCGATCCGCTTGTTAAGGCCGGATCAATCCGCCTTTCATCAGGGGCGTTACTGGCTTCTCGAGAAGACGCGGATCGATCCGCCCTAAATGGCCGGATCGATCCATTTAGAAGAATTTCTCGCAGAATGTCCCAACTAAATCGCGGATCGATCCCTTCAAAACTTGCGGATCGATCCGCCCTTTCCGAGACTGATAGAGAGTTCCTATAAAACATGCGGATCGATCCCCTCTATATGGCGGATCGATCCACCTTTACTGAAATCTTTTTCTTGTTCTTTTATACTTCAAGAGTGCCAAGAGAGTTGAGTTCCACAATAACCAAACATACAAAACCTACAAAAAGAGGCCTTTATTAGCTAGAAGAGAGTAACAACAAGAACAATAGAAAGCACAATTTATCCATTAAATCTCCGATTTAGGTACTAATTTGTGTTCAATACGGATAATATAATGAGGTTCAAAAGCCAGTATTGGGCACGAATCACAAACCAACCTAGGGTTTTGCCTTTAAGACTCTTGCAATGTCTCTTACTGTTTTTGGGTATTGGCATTGTGTTTTCGGTTTTTAGTATGTATATGATGAGACATTTTGGAGTACAGAATGGTTAGAAATATCAAAAACTTCTAGAAACCCTAACTAAGACATCAAAGAAATTATAGAAAATGAAGCCAATAATACCTTTGGGGGAAGATCGCCGGAGTGTGAGTAGGCCGGGGTGGAGTTTCACGCATCTAATGGGACCCCTTCCTCTCGCCGTCGCACCCTTTGTCTCTATCTCTCGGATCAAGCATTGAGAAGATCCCCTTCCTGGCCTCCTCAGATCACACCTTTGGGAGAAGATCGCCGGATCCCGAAGCTTGCCGGATCAAGCAGCTCGCCGGAGCTCTCCCCTTGGTCTTCTCGTCGTTCTGTATTTTTCTCTGTCTCTCTATTCTTCTTTTGTTTTGGTAACAGTGTGTAAGTTCTTAGACTTGTATTATTTTTAGGAGATAAGTTAGCGGTGGACCCCAGCCAAATTTGGTCCTTCTTTTACCAAATAAAAGGGCGCCCTTCCTATAGAAAGGCTGAATACATATATATATATATATATATATCTCTTTTTTGGTAAACATATATCTCTATGACTATACATGCCATGATAATATGATATGTTATCATCATATTGTAGGACTCATAATTTGGTAAGCATTATTGATATATATTTTGTGGTAGCGATGGGGATAAAGTCTATAGAGATACGTACATTGTTAATATTGGGAGAGATCAAGCATCATAGTGTTATATATATATAGATACGTACACTGTTAATATCAAGCATCATAGTGTTATATATATATAGATACGTACACTGTTAATATCAAGCATCATAGTGTTATATATATAGTGTTATATATATATATTTGTTAAAGGGCAAATGCATTAAACTATAAATAATAGTACAAACAAAACTTAATAATAAAGTGACTATCCTCTAACACCGGAGGATGGTCGCCAAATGAACTAAGCAAAACAAAACACAGAAAAATACAAATGACAATAGCAGCAACAAAAACAACATAAGCAAGTGCAAAAATTACAATAGTAAAGGAAGCATAAGTGGTCAAAGAAATCGCTCCGAAAGCTACACGAGAAATCCAGCACCGCATCACAGAAACAGCTGCGAGAGTAGATCTGGAACCCAGGGCAACTTCAATCTTGTAGATGAAAAAGATCGCCCAAAGATAGAAGACGACAGAAAGTCCAGCCCAAAAATGTGAAGGAGCTTCACTAAAGGGAACAATCAAAGTTGCTTGAAAATCTTCAAATGTAGTAGAGACTACATTATGAAGAGAACAATGCAGAAGGAGAGGAGAGAGTCCTAAAGCCAAATCATACCCAATGGTGACCCCAAAGTTAATGTACTGTTTCAAAAATAATCTAGCCAAACATCTAACATCTTGAACCCGAACAATTGCACAAAAATGGGAGAACAAAAGGCAGTAAAGAAATAGAGGAAGGGGGGCAAAAAAAATACCAAGAAAATTTCCCAAAAGGGAGAGGAAAACTTCACAAAGGAAGGAGGGAGGGGAAGAGAGCTGAGACGGAAAGAACCTTTTCATGGCTTTTTTTCTTTTCTTTTTTCTTTTTCTTTTTTTCTTCAGTTGTGGCATTTTAGAATTTTAGTGTGAAGGCCTTTAGGTAGAAATGGTTAGAACAACATTTTTCAATCGAATGGTTAGAATATTTTTTCGCTAGTGCCACACAAGCTGCAACTAGTAAAGTTACTTAATGGCCTTTAGGCATGGTTGGAACAACACTTTTTCAATCGAATAGTTAGAATTTGTTTTCGGTAGTGCCTTTAGGCACGACAGCTATAACTAGTAATCAAAGGTATTTCAATCCTTCACTCATCCAAGGTATTTCCTTCTTTGTTTATGGTAGAGATTTGAGAAATCAAAATAAAACTGTATAATAAGTAGTAACAAATTATAAATATTGTTGCTGCATGCAGTTAATTAGGAGGATGGGGAAACGTCTGAAGGAATTGGGAGAATTAGTGTTACTGTGTTTGAAGCTAGGATGGAATTGCAATTGCCTTTTCCGTGCCACTCCAAAAATATCACACTAAAGTGAACAACAACAATATTGTTCATGATCACATCAACTAAAACCAGGGGACTGTTCTGAAGATTATAGCTTCTCACAACTCTTCGCGATCACCATGTGGATTGTCTTCTTCACGGGTTCCGTCAGAATCCTCCATTTGGCTTCCTGGTTTAAAATAAAATTGTATAATAAGTCACGACAACAGCGAGAAGAAGAAGACACAGCCAACAAAGATGAGCATAAGAAATTATTCGAGGAGTTGAAATTATTTGTATTAGTGATTTTGGACGTGGGAATTGGATTTGCCACTTCCATACCAATTCAAATTCGTCTCCACCGGACAATTTTATTAATCACTAGAGCACTACTGTTCTTCATCATCAGATTCATATGGGGGATCTTAAATTCTTTTTTATCTTTATTTGGATAATTTTCTTCAGCGTTCTCTTCAATTATCTCCAGTCGGCATGCTGGTCTAAAATAATTAAACACTTCTACAAAGAAGAAACTCTCACGAACCAAGTTTGATCATATGGTGTGAAATGTGAATTGATGATTAGTATATGGGAACAACAAGATTTCCAGTTGCCTTTAGTATTACTTAGAATTGTGTTTAAAGACAGTTTGTTTCCTTAAAATTTGACAATATTGTGTGGCATCTGATGTGGCAGTACGACTCAATACACTTAACTTAACACATGGGATGTCATATTCTTTCGTGAGCTTCTCTTTGTGACCCTTGGCATTACCCAATTTTGACCATTTTTTTAGGGCTAATTACACTTACACCCCCTATACTTTGGGTCAGTTTCACTTTGACCCCCTGTAGTTCAAAAAGTGACACTAACACCCCCTATACTTTAATGTAAAGTGTCACCGTCAGAAATTCCGTTGAAGTTAACAGAAAAGTGACACTTATACCCCCTGTACTTGTAAAAGACCAAAATGCCCTAAAATTTCTCCTTCTTCAGCACATGAATTCTCCAGCAAGGCCCCAAGCAATGAAATCAAAACCAAAAACAAAAATCAAAACCCAATCAGGCCACCACCAGAAAAGAAGAAGAAAGAGAGCTTGTTGACTTCGGCCATCACCACCAGTGACCATTTCTGACCACCTTCAAATCCGTGAACATAGAGATAGAGAGGAGGGTTTGAGAGATTGAGATAGAGAGAGAAGCTAAATTCTGGGACTGGTTTTTGTGCAGATTGTATAGAGGGTGTTCTTGATTTTGGTATGTATGTTGGGTTGATCAATTTTTTTTTGGTTGATCAAAATTTTCAAGTTGTTTGATGTTTTGGTATGTTTTGGATTGAATAATATAAATTTAACGCTTTAAATAAATCAAAGGAAGTGAGGAAGCAGAGTACCTTCGCGATTTCTTAGAGGATATTCTAAGTTAGACAAAACCTATGCCTACAATTTGGATACATTGTGGTAGCCAATCGACAATTGGGAAGGCACAGAGTAGTGTGGTAAGTCTCGACACATTCGTCGAAGACACAATACCATAAAGCAGTTGATCTCAAATAGAATTATCTCCGTAAGACTCTATGAAGTCAAAAGATAATAAAGTGAATCTACTAATTAAAAGTTTAATTAGAGATCAAATAAACTGCATATCGAGGGGATTGGGATGTATCTTAAAAGTCATCATAATGGCAACCCAACCTAGCTGACTGAAGATCCCAAGATCTAGGTTCAACGGGACAACTGAATCGTGTGTGACTTAAACTGTATCACTGGAGAGATATTTCTCTACCCATTCCTATGATAAATAAAAAGAGATGCATGTAGCAAGTCTTAGGATAAGCTTTGCTTTTAATGATTCCTATATCTTGAAAATCCAAGTGGAGTATAGCAGGATGCTCTTAATAGGAAATCACCTATATGAGTGTGATATGTGGCCACTTCTATGAGAATTATAAAGGCTTAAATTCTCTAGAGCACTCATGTATACCAGGAGTTGTTCAGGGCCAAAATGAACACAACTGTGAGAACCAAAAGTGTTCGGAGAGATACTGTATAAGTTCAATTGTCTAAGTTTACACCAAAGTCTGAATAGTTCAAGACATCACGTTCATTGTTTAGCCGAGTAAATTCGATAGTTCTTCACTACAGAAGGTTCAAGGCCAAAAGCTACTTATCCCAATGCAGTGTCTTCCACTGTACTCTATCTAGTGTGTCTGCATTTGTTTTTCATGTTGTATAGTCAATTTGTTATTCATGTGGGGGATTGTTGGAAAATTTGAATGATAAATTAGCTTTTAGTTGAATGAATTATTGGGTTATGCCAAACAGACCCTTAGTCGAATGGATGTGATTGTTGACAAACAATCTACTTTCGAAAGGTTGTGACTGTTGATGAACAGTCTCCTACAATCTATTTATATGGGTCTTGTTCATTCATTTAAAAGGAGTAGTTATTTTTAGTTCACATAATATATGTAGAGTTTGTCAAGTGTCTGAGAGAGTACAAACACAAGTATGATTCGCTGGAACCTTATTATTTGAAATGCTTCTATAGTAAGGGGGAGATCGTTGTATCCTGAGAGACAAATGTCGCAAATCCGTGAGCACCAATGCGGGGCATAATTGTCTTAAGGACATAGTGTCAAACACTAGACTCGGTCTAATATTTTGTATTGCATCTATACCATGTTCTATTTTATTTTACAATATGTGTTGTAGTTTTGGATTTCAGATTTATACAGCTTTTAGATTTTAGATTTATACATACATCCGTATTCTAATATATTTTGGATAACATTAACATGTGGGTGGTTTTCGTCAAAAATTTTCTCATATAATGGAATATTTGAATCACATTGCCTCTGTTTATTAAAATTTATGAACAAAATTAATACAATTGAAATTATAGGGACTAAAATAACAAAAAGACTAAACTTCAATGGCACATTTTGTAATTAAGCCAACAATTTAACAACAGCTAAAATACAGGAGTTTGTTTGGACCATACACTAGGCTATCTCTAAGGTTAATTACACTTTGTACCATTTAGCTTGCACTCAATAGCACTCTGTTGACTGTTCCATTTAGTTTAAAAGTTTATAAATCAGCCCATATACTTTATAGTTTGTGCAAAATTGCACATTTGTCTAAATTTATCAAAATTTCGTCTGCAAAAATATCATAGTTTATTGAAATTCGACAAATAGCACTCTGTTGACTGTTCCATTTAGTTTAAAAGTTTATAAATCAGCCCATAAACTTTATAGTTTGTGCAAAATTGCACATTTGTCTAAATTTATCAAAATTTCGTCTGCAAAAATATCATAGTTTATTTTTTTGCTAAGAAAATATCATAGTTTATTGAAATTCGACAAATAGCACTCTGTTGACTGTTCCATTTAGTTTAAAAGTTTATAAATCAGCCCATAAACTTTATAGTTTGTGCAAAATTGCACATTTGTCTAAATTTATCAAAATTTCGTCTGCAAAAATATCATAGTTTATTGGAATTCGACAAAGTCCTGTCAACATTTCTGACAAATTTTTACAAAAAGTGCAGACCCAAATATATCATGGTTTAATGTGTCGACTTTTCAACTAAATGAGGCAATGAGTGTACCTAAATTGTTTAAAAGAGTGCAAAGTGTCCCTGTGATACAATTATGTAGGGGGTGTTTGGCATTGCTTATGTGAATGTCTGCTTTTACTATGACAATTCCAAAGTTCCAAACAACTAGCAATTGCTTTGGCGGATTGAATCCTCGTTTGGAAACCACAAACAACCTCACAGTATGATACAGGAAGCCACAGTTCGCGAATAAGTATACTGAATAGAGTAAAGATTGGGGCACCTCAAACACATAATCTTTGGGACACAACCTAAATAATGTGTCTATCTCTCTCATGTGATGTCACTAGACCCCACAGTGACACAGGAGAGAGATAGACACATTAATTAAGTTGTATCCTAAAAGTTGTGTATTTGATTGTGTCCCAAGTATTACCCGACTGAATAATACGCCCACTATTTAGAGTTTTTTTATTGAATTTTGGGATGTCCCAAAATTATGTCTCTCTTTGTAAAGTCTATGCATATTTGTATATTGGCAATTGTTATTTTCACTATAAAATTAAACTAATGCACCCCATGGTATTACTGACACATCATACAGTACCATATAATTAATGCATTCCATAGAGTGCATTGCTTCATCCACGGAGTGCGAATAGCAATTTCCTTTATACTAATACTTTTCCAATTTTACCCTCACTATTCCATATCACTTTGGCCCCGTTTGGTTCGCTTGGAAAGTAAGCGAGAAAAGGAATCTCATTCCTTGGAATTACTTGTGTGTGTTTGGTGTGTCTAATAGACCCGGAATCTATTTCTAACTGGAAATAGATTCTTAGAAAAATAAGGAAACTCATTCCTTATGTTGAGGTAGTATTTAGATTCCTTTCTCTATGAAACAACATTATCTCACTCATTTAACAAATCATTAGTGTTTAAATTTAAATTAACTAATGGTTTGAATATAAATTAGCTAATTAAATGATCAAGTGGTTGTTGAGTTTTCAAACTATTATCTTGCAAATCACACAATGATATATAGAATACAAATATAAATAAATATTTTGTTACTAAAATCTTATCATGGTTTTCAACTATTTTAAACTGAACTTAACATTTAAAGAAGATAAATGTTGTTTGCAAGATTACTTTTGGTTTGTCCAAATACCATAATAGTACTAATTTGGCAACAAGGTTCCTGGAATTGGATTACTTAGAATTGGTTTCCTTTTTCTAATTCCTTTCCAGTAAACCAAACGGGGCCTTAGAGTAATGCCAGTGACACACCCACAACACACATCCAAATACACACACCACTCACATCACTCTGGTGGATTCCCACACTGACAGTGGATTTCGCAGTCTCTTTCTCTCTTCCCATTAATCCACCTTAGGGTGTGGACTTGGGTGTGTGGATTTTGGTTATGTCCCAAATATTATCCTATTACTTAAAGGTGAAAAGTTTTTTGTAAGGGACAATTTTGAAAGAGTAATGCTATGTTTCTCAAATCTAAATCTCAAAATTGTCTCAAATGATGTGACAGTAGGTCCATTGAATTTTGATTGGAGGATATTGAAGTGACCCACAGTGTTCAACGAGTCCATTGGATTTTGATTGGGCTTAAATAAGTTGGATTCTCAAATAGTAATGTTATGTTTCCCAAATTTCTATCTAACAAATATTTCTCAAATGGTGTGACAATAGAACCAGGTCGTGGGACTTCCAATTAACTTTAACCGATCTGATCGTAATAGACCTGACACAAGTGCCACATCATTTGTGCAATAATTTTAGGATAAAAATTTGTACTCCCTCCGTTCCATAATAAGTGTCCACTTCCATTTTGCACATTATTGAAGAAAGTTGTATTATATTAGTTTTTTGGGTTCATTAAATGGCTACTTTTCAATTTTACTCTTAGATGTGATGGGTGTTTGACTTTTTGTTTGCTTTGAGACCACAAATAAATGCTACTTTGTCTTTATTATAAGGGTAGTTTTGGAAAGTAAATAAAAGTTATATGTCAATTTAGGAAGTGAAAACTTATTATAGGACATCCAAAAAAGGAAATGTAGACACTTATTATGGGACGGAGGAAGTATTACTCATTGTGAATCATGGAATCTAAATATGGAACTGGGGGATTAATACTAAAATTACAATATTCTAACGTTATAAAAGAAAAAAGGAAAAAAAATTGACTGACAGATTGTGTCAGTCTGATACTAAACCCTTGGTTTTCCACCATATGCTTGCCGGCAAATCGACGTTGGTTTCTGTGATTTCAAGCAAAGCTCCGAAGAAACCGGACACCTCTGTAAACAATTATCCCCAAAGCTGCCAGAAACTGCCGTCTTGCCGGAGAAAAACCCCTCCGGCGGTGTCCCATTCAAGAAATTCCCATCAAGAAACAACCTTTTCAAAGTCTCCTTCTTGCTGAACTCCACTTGTATTGGTCCAACCAACCGATTGTAACGCAGCGACAGCGACGACAACAGAGGATAGACAGAGAAATTTATGGGTAAATTGCCGATTAATTTGTTAAATCCCAGATCAACGGCCACGAGGTCGCTGTTCTTGTTTTGGGGCTTCCAGATCTCGACACGTGTAAAGCTGTTATTCGCCAAATTGACCTGTTGGAGCGAAGGCAAGAGGAAGAACCAGGATTGTATTGTTCCGGCGAACGAGTTTTCACTGAGTTCTACCACTTCTAGCTGAGTTAACCCGTCAAATGTTGATTTATAAAGAGACCCAGATAGTGAATTGGCCTTTATAGCGAGTTCTAGCAAGTTGGGTGGTAGTTTTGGGAGTGACCCGGTGAGTTTGTTGAAGCTAAGGTCGAGTCTTCTCAAGCTACTCAGTGAGTTCATAGATTTTGGTAACCACCCGGATAGAGAATTAATAGAGAGGTCAAGAGATTGTAAAGATTTGAGATGAGTTAAGGAGGGAGGGACTGAGTCGGAGAACGAGTTGGATCGGAGAATTAGGGTATGGAGGTTGTAGAGAGAGGAGAGAGAAGATGGGATTGGACCGAAGAACTTGTTGTCTGAGAGGTCAAGAATGGTGAGTTGGGTGAGTCCGGAGATGAGAGGACTGAGTGTACCGGAATAACCCGCCGGGTCGACAGTGAGTTGGGTGATTCGGGCCGGGTTAGATGTCCCGGAGCAGAGGAGCCCGCAAGTGAAATGGGTGACCCGAGGGAGAGAACACGGGTCGGATGTGAAGTTCCAGGATCCAAGGCATGAGTAATATGGTATGGTGGTGGGTTTGATGGAGGCCTTGAAGGCTTTAAGGGCGGAGAGGTCTGAGGGGTGAGTTAGAGATTGGACTGTGATGGTGGCGGTGAAGATGATAGAGAGAGAAAGATGAGAGAGAAGGAATATCATGTTAAAAAACATGTCGGAAAGTTGCACCGTGCTTTTGACTTCTGGAAAAGATATATGTGTGTATATAAATGAATTGAATTCATATATAGCGAGTGAGGCTTATTAGAGTTGTTGACGTGGGGTGAGCGTGTATTAGATGTAATTCAATTTTGATTTGATCATGGGGTGGGGTCTAGTTGGAGAGTTGGACAGCACTGAGTTTCAAGAATATCTCAGTCCCATTTGGGCGAGAAAATATTCAGTAAGCTTCATCACACCATGTTAATAGTTCTCTATTGCTCAGAGTTTTGTAGTAGCATATAATAATTAACGTGAAACTGTGAGACAAATCTCAATTACAGAAATACTTGTAATATTCTAAAAGCTATTATCGTCAACTTTTGGTAAAATACATTTTTGGCAATTGAATCAGATTCAATTGTAAAAGGGGTTGGGTGTGCCCTGATGATGTTTATAAAAGCAATTTTTTCTCGGGTAATGCTACGTGCACATAAAAATGTGCACATAAAGTGTGCACATAAAGATTTGAGCCATTCATTTTGGTGGGGTCCATCCCTGCACACGTAGGACCCACCAAAATGAATGACCTAGATCTTTATGTGCACACTTTATATGCACGAATCATTACTCTTTTTTCTCTTTTGCATTTTGCCTTTTCATTTTGCATACATGAAGGATACGCTTACTCAATTGCTTGAATTGAAGAAAACGATTTTTTAAACCAGTTTTTAAAAAATTTTTATTTTATTTTATTTTAATGTGTTTTGAAACTTATAGCAACTTTTTTTTTTTTTTTTTTGCGGGGATATAGTGCCAGCTTTTGTCTATATTGTTTCTTTTAGATTTTAACTGCAACAGTTTAGCCTAGTTGATAAAAGACTCCATATCACTCTTATATCAAAGCTCGAACCTTGCCGCCCTCCCCTCAGTCTTGACTAACGTTTGGGTGTCAAGCTTAGGACTGGACAATAGTTCATTTTAATTGTTAGTCTTAAGAATATTTAAATCAAACACCTCCCCTGGGATTATTAATATGGGGAACTGTTTAGTTAAAAATTATTATTAATTCATTCCTTTTAAGCGCAACCAAATACCGGACTATTAAATTAAAATAGACTATTAGTCCAATCCCTTCTAATCTTACCCTCAATCTTGTGAAACAAACGTGACCATCTTCGTACAAATTGTGCTCCTCACTGTTTGAACAGATTCATAAAAAGGATACCAAAGAACTCCTGTAATTTCAAGATGTAAGAAGCATAAACATATGAGTAGGTGCATTTTAGTTGAGACTGGTTGGAAGGCACTGGGCACTAGTGTGTAGGGTCTTAAAAGTGATAGAATGTTTAGTTTGGGATTAATGATGGTAAAAATCAGGTGCCCACTTGTTTTTATGAATTTGAATATTTATAAGTTAGTTATTCTAGGAAAGGTTAGTAATATTTTTTTAATTTCTTCTCATTTTTCCAACATGGAGAGTAATATATTTTCCCAAAAGAAAATTAGTTAAAATTAGCACAGTTTAGCTATGTTTCTTTACAATACGAGATTTTGTTTTATACTTTCGTTGGTATCTGTATTCAATGGGAATAAGTTTTTTGAAAGGTGCTTATACTTTGAGATCCATATATAGTGGCCATCTGTATGTACCCCATCCAGTTAATAGAAATAGATTTTTTTTTAGAGGGATTTATGCTTCGCAATCCACAAATAGTGGCCCTGTTGTGCAAGGAGTGAGAGATTGTCTGTCGCGGCTGCTGCCAGCAGCACCTACGTATTGTTTGATAGTACACAAAATATATATATATATATATATATACATATGTACACATTTTTGACTCGAAGTAAGATCCCACCAAAAAAAACTCAACAGTCATTAAAAACATAGTACCACATTCAAATACCACATGATAGCGTAAGCGTACCCAAATATTCCTCCAATAAAACATGCATTAATTGTTGAATGGCGTGTAGTGCAATGTAGGGTCTTTGTCCTTTGTTGAGCCGTGCATGAGATATTTTCAGAGAATAAAGATTTGGACACACCTAAAGACGTTATTTTTGGGACGCAACTTAAAAGATGTGTATCTCTTTAGTGTGATATTACTGGAGTGACACAGGAGATACATAGACATATTTCTTGAGTTGTATCTCAAACATTGTATATTTTAATATGTCCCAAATATTACTCATTTCCAAAACCATAGTTCACAAGTCTTTGTTTCACATTTCGTTCACGTGACATTTTGGGTGGGTATGCAAGCTACCAATTGGAGAATTTTTTAGGAACATTTATGATACCCACATGACTTTCATATAATTCTTTGATTGTAGTTTGTTAGATTCTCCTTACAAAAGTGAGATTCAGTATTAAAACATAATTTTTTAAAAAAAAAATTTTTTTCAGCACTAAATCTCTCTGTTGTGAGAAAGAATATAATGAATCCCACCTAAAAAAATGTATGAAAGTTATTTCCTTATGATACCATGTGTCACTTGTACAGTCGTACATGGTTAGCTGCATTTAATATCTAGTGAGTGGAGAGAAGCAAGAAAATTAAAACTTTTGATTCATTTTAGGTACAACAGTGCTACGATGGGAGAAGAGGGATCCAAACTTGCGGCCTAAATTGTACTCCTCTAAAAATGTACACCAATTCAAACAAGACATCAGTCCTACGGGTGGGTTTGATAACCTAATAAAGTGTTAAAAATAAAAAAATTTAGCATTTTTTTTTAAAAGGACATTTGAGAATGTACCACATTATTGAAAAGGCGCCCAAAAATCCACTAAAAATTGAAGTGAGAAAATTCTTCTGAAAATAATTATTGAATGTGGTCTATTTCAATATTTAAAACACTATTTTTAGTATTGCTAATTCAATCATTTAAATTTTAATACTTCAAATTCAGCACTTAATTTCTAATTTTTATCAAACAAACACTAAATTTGGATTGATCAACTGATAATTAGGACAAAAAAACATGTCTTGGAAAACTTTTCTCTAATCAGCAAATACCATATCACTTGTGGTGCTTTGTTTCAAAATATTGGTATCCTGTCTTAAACTAAGTCATTGTCAAACCAGAAATTGTAAGTGTCCGTTACGGGCCTCAACGAACCTAAGGCCCTTTACGTCTTTTGGGCTACACAACAAAGCTAGCACTTCCCTTGGCCCGTATACCTCCCTGCCCGGTCTAAGGTCATATTCTTTTCTTCTTGTCCCTTATCCGTATTTAGGGGTGGGCATTCGGTCAATTTGATTCATTTTTTTAGAATTCAGTTCGGTTTGAATTTAGTTCGGTTTGAGAAACTAACAACCGATAACCGATCAAAATTTAATTCGATTTTCCAGTTCGGTTAATCGAAGTATAATTTCGATTTGGTTTTAAAATTCGGTTTGGGGTGAACACGAACCGAGCTGAGCTTGTTCACGAGCTTTTTCACGAGCTCGAGCTTGCCCACGAGGTCAAATAAATTGAGAGCTTTCTCGCGAACATTTTAACAAGTTTTTTTGCGCGCCCTTTAAAACTATATAGTTTAATGTTAAATCAGTCATTTATCAAGCCTATTTACGAGGTTTGTCATATTTTTCCCTAAAATTATATAATTTTATAATAAATGTATATATAAAAGTCACTATGCAAGCTCTTTATCAAACCTATTACGAGCTTTTTCACGAGTTTGCTTGCGAGCCTTAATCGATCATGTTAACGAGCTCAAATAAGCAAACTGAGACTAGCCTTTATTGAATCGAGCTTCGAGCCCTTGTTGAGCGGCTCTGTTCGTGTCCACCCACCCCTATGCATAGCTCATTAAAAGGCCAGACATGATTAGCTCCAGTACACTTATCATCAACTTTATGTCGGGTAAAGTGAACATCCTCATGCTCACACACCGCTTGTCTTTTCCATCATCACGCACGGTGCATATACACCCTTCTCAAACTCATTAGAGAGAGTGAAGCTACTTCCAACTGGATCAAAACCCTTAATCAAACTTAAATTTCCTTGGATAGCATCAATAGTGCACGATGCTTACAACAAAATTGGTAAAATTTATATATATTCCTTGGGTAAAGTGAACATCTTCAGTCTCGAACCCTCTTGGAGCCATGAGTAAGATGCTTACAACAAAATTGGTTCTCACTGCAGACATTACAAGAGCACATTTTCACTTTTAGAATTTGAGATTGTTGCTTTTAATCAAAAAGTTTTAGGAGAGAGAGAGAGAGAGAGAGAGAGAGAGAGAGAGAGGATCCGAGGGTGAGCGGTGTCGGTAAGGTCGTCGGACCATCGGTGAGCCGGTGAAGTCGTCGATGTTGTGAGGGTGAGTCGCCACTCCAGTCAGTCGCAGTCACAACCTATAAAATTGAGTGTAGAGAGAGAAAATGAAATAAACCATAGGCTACAATTCAGTCTCTCAGCATATATATATACAGTGGGGATCTCTAGCGGGTGTTAAAATACGGGTGTAGTACGGGTGTGCTGTTGAGTCAAAAAAGTGGACCCATTCTTCATGTTTTCACACTTTCAATTTTAAGTTTCCATTTTCCAATAAAAACAATGGATCCCACCAACCAAATCCAAAATTCACACGGTGGAGTATTAACCCCAACCAAACCCAAATGTTCAATAAAAAAAATACTATATATATTGACCCACAATATTCTCTCTCTCTCTCTCTCTCTCATACACAATCTGGTGATTTTCTGGACTCACCCAACTCATTCAAAAAAATTCAGAAAAAAATACATCAAAAAAATTCATTCAAAAAACCAAAAACCACACCCAGTTCATTCCCAAATCTGCCTGGCAAAATTTTAAAAAAAAAATGTTCCCAAATCTCAATAAGCAAATACTGAAACATTTAGGAAAAAAAAATCATATGCTTACTGCTTACCTCAAGTGAACTATAAACAGATCTCAAATTTTGAAAATCTTTTAGCCAAAAAATTCCTCCAACAAAATATCAATCAATTTAGTAAAAAAGAAGTGCCAATCAAAAGCAAATTCAATACACAAGTGGTATTTTTGCACCAACAATTACAGAGAAAAGCCATAATTAACAAATTTTTTGCATGCCTAAATACGACCTAGAATACATAACAGATTGCCAATCTTGAAGAATACCACAACTGGAGTTGTTTGTTCAGTGAAACACTTTGGAGATTCAGGTGGCCAAGGGTACTAGAAGGCTGAGATGTGGAGAGATGGCTTCATAGGCAGCGGTGGTGGCTCTTCCTCCATCGTGGGTGGCGTAGGCAGCGGTGGTGGATCTTATGGGGCTTCGAATCATGAAAGCATGTCTACATTATTTCTTGACTTTGAATGGAGAGAGGGATGGAGACGAGAGACAGAGTCAAGAGAAAGAGTGAGAGAGAAGGGGAGAGATACTACAGATCATGAGAATTGGGGGTCACTATTCCAGTGTAAACATTTGGGTTTAGTTGGGGGTCAACAGATTATAGAGAGAGAGAGAGATAGGGGTCAATATTCTTTTTTTTTTCTTTATTTTTCTTTTTTAACTATGAACATTTTGGTAGGACCCACTGTTTTATTAGAAAGTTAAAATTATAATGTGAACACGTAAAGAATGGGGCTGCTTTTTTGACTCAACAGCACACCCGCACAACACCCGCATTTTTGCACCCGTTGGAGATCCCCACTGTATATATATATATGTATATGTATATATTTGTATAATACAATTCGATTTTTCTTTTTGGTTCTGTTCGATTTTCCTACATAGTACTGAAAAATCGAACCGAAATATTTAATCGAATTAACTGAACCAAATTAACTATTTCAGTTCGGTTGATTCGGTTAATCGAACTACTTGTCCACCCCTATTTGTATCTAGAGAGAATAATGCTACACCCACGCGAACCACACCACTTCACAATTAAATATTCATAATTTTTTGTGACAACTTATGTGGTAGGTAGGATCCATACAAACTTTCTCACACATTCTAAACTAGATTAACCCCAAACCCCCAAAAAACCAAATCAATGAAAATTTCCCAACCTTCTCTCTCTCTCTCTAAAAATCCACAACTTTGTCTCTCCTTCCTCAACCCTCGTCTTCTCCTTCATTCCCTTTGGACTCTTTCCTCCAACATCTCCTCCATATCTCTTTACCACCACCAAACACAACCCATAAACCCAAACTCATCAAATTACTCCAAACTAGCAACACACATTTCACTTCTATTCCCATCTCTGTAGGTCGGTGAACCCATCTCAAGAAGCCCAATTCAATTTCGCTCCCAATACTTAACACCCACAAAGAAAGAGGTTTTTAAATTAGCTGATTGTTCACTCGATTTTCTTCCCATCATTTATAAGTTCATACTCAATTCTATTGTAGAATAGCCTCTTCCCAAATCAATGAATAATATATATATATAGAGAGAGAGAGAGAGAAGGTTGGGGATTTTTCACTGATCGTTCCTGTCTTCTCCGAATGGTTCATTTTCAGTACCGTTTTACACTAATAGTACAAGTAGCGATCTTCAAGATGAGTTCACTAATATCCCTATTCAAGACCAACTTTCATTCTTAGATGATTCTAATGTGAAGAAAAGTGAATTTATGGATCCGAAAACGAGTTCGAGTGGCCGGAGTGACTCGATTTTGTTCTCATATAGGAGCTTTGGTATAGTGGTACCAATTGGGTCGATTCCGGCAACAATTCCGATGGACCCACCACCACCAACATCTTCATTGGCGGAGCTTTTCAGTAAGTAACGTGTTTAGTGGTTTATTTTTTCTTTTTCGGAAAAAGGGTTAATCAAATAAAAAGAAAAACCAAATAACATGTGCAAAAAGTACAAGGGGGCATACCCCATGATATACAATGGAGATCAAACAACATGCTAGGCACAGATGATGTAGCCCATTCTACAGACAAGACCATAGAAAAGGCTCCATCCCAAACTAGCAACCTAGACCACATCAAAAGACTTGTCTAAACACTAAGCACTAAGCAGACTGCCAGGGTCTGTGGCGACCCTTAGGACGGCTTCCACTGAACTTCATTTTCGCTTCCCGCTTCCTCTGTCTGGAGGAGAGGGAACTACGAGCCGGGGATCCATCCTCAAAATCATCCTACACTCTTCAACCTGCCCTTCAGGAGTGTTATAATGAGTTTCTCGAGCTTCTGGTTCGTCATCAACCTCTATAACATCCTCGGGAAGAGTAGCGAACAGATTACTCTCCATCCGGGAAACAAGTCTAATGTCCTCAGGCACCTTATTAGAGGAACTAGCTGCATTTTGCACCCCACTAATGAACCCAACTTTGGATTTACCATTTCCAACCACTACGGTCCATTAGCCCTCGCTATGAGACCCGATTTTAGGAATCTTCACATTCTCTTCCTCATTCTGGGTATCTTTCATGTAATGACTTTCCACACACCAACATCCTCCTTTTTCTTGTAGCTACTTTGATAACTAGGCATTAGTTTCATAACTTTAGAGCAGTCATGTCCAAACTTGCAGCACTTAGAACATCTGGTAGGGGACCATTGGTATTCCACATGAATTTTAGACAACACTAGTCCTCCACTACTATCATATTTTGTTTCAATATTAAAATCAATGATGAGGTCCTGCTCAACATTAACCTCAATGCAGATTCTGGCAAATGTAAGTGTTTAGTGGTTTTGAAGATGGTAAAAATGGGTTTAGATGGAGGCCATGTATGTACTTCGTTTAAGGGTTTGCAAGAATGGGAACAGTTGCAAGTTTTTACAGGGCGCAGAGAAAGAGGTCGGAAGTGGGAGAAGCGAGGAAGGCGGAGGAGAGAGAAGAGAGAGAGGCTGAGCAATTTCAGAGACAGGCCGGAAATGGGGGAGTAGAGAGAGAAGATAGAGAGAGAATCTTGTCACTGGTGTGCCTAGAGAAAAGAGATGGAGATTGATCTGATTTAGGTTTTGGAGGTTTGGGATTAACCTGGGTTAAGGGTGTGGGTTAAGTTGGTAATGAATTTGTGTGGGTCCCACCGATCACATAAGGTTATGAGCATTTGGTTGTGAAATGGGTGTGAGTGAAGCATTACTCATTTAGAGATTTAAGGCTAGTTTTCATTTTTTAAATTTTTTTTAGTTTTTCTTTTGTGTGTTTATGTGCTCAATTTTGTTGCTATTTTTTTTATAATAAAAAATAAAAGAAAAATAGAAACTATTACAAAACACATTTTCATTTTCGACTTAAAAAAAGAAGAAAAAAAGAAAAAAGAAAAAAAAGAAGAAGAAATGGAAATGAGTACCAAATGAATTTTCAGATTTTGCTTTTAAAAAATAAGAAAAACTCAAAGTTGAAAACAGCAGTGGTACTAACCAGGCCGTCGTTTGATGTACTTTGATAAAATAGAAGTTTTAGAATTATAAGAATTTTGAATAATTTAATACCTCAGAGAAAAAAATTACATGTATAATTTTGCCTCACTACTCATGAGTCGTGATTCTTTCAGCCTATCCCATATTTTTTGGGGTGTTCATGAAATTTAGTTTACAAAACACCGGGGGTAAGTTTGACACTACCTTCTGCTTTTGCGATTCAATTACTTAAAAAAAATAATTTTGACCAAAAGTTGTCTAATGTAATTTTTGGTAAATTCAATTTTTTTTCTAAATGAATTGATCTGTCAAGCAATTTTATTATAAATTCTGGTGTTCTATAATCCATTCTGAACTCCAATAATTGTTACCAAATCGTACTCTAAATACATAAAAATCAAAATTACAATAATTGATCTCTTGGAATTGAGCTAGTCTGTGAATCAAATAATACTTGAGGGGTTCAACTCAAATTCAGCTTACCTTCAATAATTGTACTTGATCTGAAACTAGATTTGTTTTTTTTCGAAAAAAGGGTAAATCACACGGAGCTCCCCTGAGGTTTGACAAAATTACACGGACCTCCCTCGTATATTGCAAAATTACACTGACCTCCCTTAAAAGTGACGGAAGACCAACAATGTTAATTTTTGATGTAAAAGTACTATTTTTGCCCCTAACCAATTCCCCTCCTCATATAGTATACAAAATATATGTATGTATTATATACATATACATACACAAAGGAATGGATTTCTCTCTCATCTTTCATCTCTCTACATACAAAAATTACACATCATGTTCACCTGAGAGAGAGAGAGAGAGAGAGAGAGAGAGAGGGAGAAGAATTTGTTCTAGAAGATTTGAAAATGATTTGGCGCTGATTTTGAAGTCGATACCATACCTCATCTATTTGGAGAATCAGAGCAAATTTATTGATGCTTTGTTTGATTATTGGTTGCTGTTTTTGACATATAAAGATCCAATATTTGCATCCACTTTGCTAAGAATCATTCATTCACGATTTGACCAGAGATCTAGAGGGGGAAATAAAGGCTTAGATTCCCTCTCAGAAACAATTTCAGAAGTTACATCTAGAGAGTGAGAAATTAATAGAGGAGATTTCAACCCCCATCTGCACTACCCTCCATGACCAAAAAACTAGTTAGTAATCTGAAGACAATTTGGTGGTTTCGTCTATGGTCGGAACCAGGTAGAGGCTGTGGTTGTGTGTTTGTGGTAGGGATGGCAACGGGGCGGTTATGGGACGGGGCCCCCATACCCCGCCCCTGCCCCTGCCCCTGCCCCCGCTTCACTGAACCCTCCCCCCGCCCCGCCTCGCATAATGTCTCTTCCCGCCCCCGCCCCCGTTAAGAGTTTGAGGTTTTTTTTAAAAAAAAAAAAAATCAAAATCAAAATCAAATTAAACATTCAGCTTTTTAAATTAATATGAAATCAACTTCCAAATATTCTCATTACTTAAAACAATATGAGTACAGATTCCATGGAACAACAAAAACCAACAATACAATACCAAAAACCTCCAAACATATACAACAATTCAATCCATTTGTAGTATAAGGACAACGTGCTTCAAGCACCTATTTGTAGTGAAGAAGCAACACAAACTATATTGAGGAAATGAAATTTACAGCTAAGAACATAGACTTTAACCAGCATGATGTACATAGACTTGTATAATAAACATTTTTATTCTTATTTAACAGTTCAAATTGAAACCAACCCAAACTCAAAGTCTAGGTAAGCCAACACATAACCAATTGTCACACCTCAACCCGCCTCGTGCGAGTTAGGACACGTGTAACAAAGTCCACACGTCTACACTTACACTAATCACCAAGAAAACCATGTTTTAAACTCCATAAATGAACTTTCTTGACACAAAACAGCCCCAAAGGGCAAAATTTTCATTAATAAAGTATATTCAAATTTACACCAAAAGATAGATTTTCGAGTCCTGGATTCAAAGCAAAAAAACGGCGCGCAAATCCGAGTTTCTACAAAGAGTTATGCTTGTTTTCGTAAAAGCCAGCAGTTGCCAAAAACAGGGGCGGGTCGATCCGCCCTTTAAATCCGGATCGATCCGATTTGTTATTTTTCTGATAGAATGTCCTCGAGAAGGGGCGGATCAATCCCCCTTTTAAGCCGGATCGATTCGGCTTCCCTAGAACAGTTCCCAACTACTAAAAACATCAGTTTTTCAAGTCCAAAACATTTCCAAATTTCCCCAAACTTTGTGGAAGCATCAAAAACATCTTTAAAAACATTTTCAAGTGTTTATAAACATTAACACAACATACTCAAGTGAGATATATCAATTTAAACACATAAATTCCTTTCAAGATCATGAATTTACTCCCTACTTCCATTAATCCATCCCCACCAACATAAGAACTTCTAAAAACATTTCAAAGCATTCCCATGTGTCTTCAAACATTAACCAAACTGCAAAATAGTTTTCAAAATCACTTCCAAACACTTGGTTAGTTAGTCACATACCCAAAATTCATAATGTTCCAACTAGGAGCTTAAGGTTACATCAAATTCACATTTTTATCCCAACATGAGCATAAACACTCAAACAAGAGATGCAAAGTTTAAATTACATCAAGAGTCACTTAACTCCCTAAAACTCTTCCAACACACGCGACTTGTGACTTGCAAGTGCAACCCATAAGACACAACCAACACTAAATTATACTTGACAAATTACAAGGTTTTTCCAAGACATAAGTTGTTCAAATACTTCCAAGACATAATTACATTAGGGAAGCCATAGCACTTAAATCTATGAACATATCCCCATATTCATTACACATATGCCCAAACCCGTCGTGTCGGTCACTTCCTCTCCTCTTTCCGTGTCGTACCTGCGATGGTTATTCAATAACCACAACAGAAAATATATTTTCGTTTAAGCTTTCGCTTAGTTAGGGAACTAATCATGCTATATGAATATATAAATGCAACAATCATTATAAACAACAACAAATTGATCTCCGGAAAGTCAAGCAACTCCAGCCACCACCCCCGGGTCCTTCTCACCCCGGATCTTTATCACTTTTGGGCGCATATAGCGTAACACACACTCTCTTGTGACCCCGAAGGCGTCATCGGCATTTCAGTGTGGTTGTCACCAAGCCCCACTCATTGAGGGCTTACTATCCCTTATATATGAGACCTGTAAATGATGACCACTACTCGACTTCCCTTTGATCCACATAGGCATTTAAGCAACTTAGCATATCAGCATATCAATTTCACATTATTAACATGCTTTTTGCACAAATTCATCAACATATATATATATATATATATATATACATGAGCATGAGTTAAGAAACTATGAACAACAATTATGACATTAACATAATTAAACACCTAATTTTGGGATTAGACACTCACCTCTTCGATTTACTAGCGATTAAGCTCCTAGAATCCAATTTCAAGCTAGATTCAAACCCAACTCTTGTTCTAGAGTAATTCTACATAAGTTTGATACATCAAACATCGTCTATCAAGAACGGTCGCCAAAAAAATGTTATCGAAACTGAAAACAAATTACGTGTATGTGATCCTCTTACCTCCATGAGTCCAAAAATAGTCTCGGATCATAAATCCGATGTTGGACGGCAAAGGAACAGCTAGAAACGTTGTCAAGAAATCTGTCGCCGACTTGGAGCTCTCGATTCTCTCTCTTCCCTATGCCCAACTGTGTTTTTACAAATGAAACACATATGCAAGACATACATTTGTGTTTGACACCTCTTACCCTTATTTCTTTTTACATCCCCCAAACTTTCTTAAGTTTTATTATAAAACCCCCAGGATAATTTTGTTAACTACCCACATTTTCTAAGTGGATTAATTTAATGTCCCGTGTGGGTCCCAACATGGTCCCACATAAATTATAAAGTTGTTATTAAACCTACCAATTATGAATCATTTTCAAATACACCCTCACATGGGTACCCAAACTAGTCCCATTTATCTATCATAAGACATAGCAATATCTTTAAACATTTAAACAAGCACTCATGTAAATATATAATAACATCAAAATGTAAATTATTTTAATTAGACCTGCATTGGGCCCCACTTTTATACCAGTCCTACTTATCACAGGACTTTCATCTGTGTCCGTATTTGAACACCTTTTCACATGTGGGTTCATAACGCCACCTTAAACCATTTCATGCATTAGTTATCTGTAATTAACACATATTAATATCACATTAATCTTCTTTTTCGGGTATGGGTGTTACACCAACACACAACATACAACACAAATCTGAGTTAGTTTTTGAACACACACGCACGCAAGGACGCACAACACAAAGCAACTTAGTAGAGTAATTTCAGTTAGAGTTTTTGAAGCTTACCTCCACAGAGTCTAGAATCTTGAGATTTGAGAGTGAGTTCACCGAATCGGCGAAAGATTTCCATGAATCTTTGAGACTTCAATCGCACAAACTCACCTTGAATCTCAAGATTTCAGAGTCAATGGAGGGCTTCATGAATGGCGGCTGCCGGCGGGAGAGTGGAAGTCGGCGTGTATGTGTGTGTTCTTCTATGTTCGACATCGACTTCTCTGGTTCTTCAATAGCTTCTAAGCTTCGCTTACTCTCATCCATGGCCGATTCAGAGAGAGAGAGAGAGAGAGAGAGAGAGAGAGAGAGAGAGAGAGAGAGAGAGCTATGGCCGATTCAGAGAGAGAGAAAGAGAGAACGCTGATTTGGGATAATGGAAGCTCTAGTTCCTTAAGATAGTATTTATAATAACTAGGTTTTTATGTAGTACTCATAAAGTGGTAAGGGTATTAATGTAATTTCTGTATATAATCGGGGCAAGTTCAGGGGATTTTCTCCCCTCCCCGCCCCGCCCCGCCCCGAACTTGACTCGTGTGAAGAAATCCCCCAAACCTGCCCCTACCCTTAATTAGCCACCTACATACCCTATCTATTAGGGGGGGGGGGGGGGGGGGGGGGAGCCTGGAAAACCCGTCCCATTGCCATCCCTAGTTTGTGGTAAGAAGTTTGTGGTAAGAAATTTGTGGATTTTGATAATTAATTGCCTCTAGGGTTCAACTTGAAGATTGCATGATTTGAATTAAATTTTTTAAACCACTAATTTGGGTTCCCAATGTTTTTACATCTGGAATTTTGAGAATTTGACGAATTCCTTTTGGAGTATTGTCGATTATGGAATGAGAGGGGGATGGTGAAACCTATTGTCGATTATGGGGTGGCAACTGTTGGAGGTGGGGTGTGAACATCCTAGTCTATGGTAGAGGTGATGGTCGATGTTTGGAGGTGGGAATATATATTGTGTATATATATACGGAGTGCTTCTCGTAAGGACGTACGCAACTTATTAAGTTGCGGACTTCTGTTTTCAACCACTGGATCCTGTGAAATTACTACAATACCCTTAATGAAAACTAGATCCAACGGCTGAAACAGAATCCACAACTTAATAAGATACGGATGTCCGCACAAAAAGCGGACTGTATATATATATATATGTCTATACATATTGGGTCTTGAGTAATGATTCGTGCACATAAAGATATAGGCCATTCATTTTGGTGGGTCCCATGTGTGCAGGGATGGACCTTACCAAAATGAATGACCCAGATCTTTATGTGCACATAGCATTACCCTTTTTTATTTTGAGAGAAAGAGGGGTAATAAGATTAATGAATGTCTGCTAAAAAAGACTGCAAAATACATGGGGGGACAAACCCCAATCCAAGTCGAACAATCTAAAATAGACAAACTGTGTTTTGCAAGCTCATGGGCTACTGTGTTACACTTACGAGAAATAAAACGGACAGAAACATCGACAAACCGACGTAGCAAGTTCTTGATATCCTTAATAGTGCTGTCGTGCATAGCAAAACACATATCATCTGCATTAACAACCTTGATAGTGTTCATTGAGTCAGACTCGATGATAACTTTGTGGAAACCCCTATCGATGGCAAATTGAGTGGTATTACAGATAGCTAAAGCTTCAATCATTGACACTGATAAACAAGGGCTTGCTTTCTTGGCGAGAGCACCCAAAACAACCCCATCCTGATCACGAATAACAGCCCTACACCCAGCAGCTTCCTCGTCTAGCTTGAAAGCCCCATCATAATTTATTTTAATCCATCCCGAATCTAGAGGAGTCCACAATTCTATCACCAGCTCTCTATGATTGTCACCCAAAACTTCAAGGGTGCTCAAATATTCCTCCACGAATCCATGTATTTGTAAGACATCCACATCATAAGTGATTCCCTTCTTGTCATGAACCCAATTGTTTATTTGGTTCCAAATAAACCAAACAGTGTAACAAGCAAAAGTGATCTCATCATTTCCCAAAGCTTTTAGAAGCAAGTCACACCACAAGTTGAAAGGAAAACATTTCAACTTGAGTAGAGATACATCAGGGAGGATACCTTTCCAAACTTTTTTAGCCTCTTTACAATCATGAATTGCATGTAGAACAGATTCTCTCTCAGACTTGCATCTAGGACACCACTCATTAATGTGAACACCTCTTCTCTTCAAATTCTCATTTGTGAGAATAGTATTCTTATAGGCCCTCCAAACAAGATGTCTTATCTTTGAGACAGTGGGAACTTTCCATATACCATTCCATCTCTCACTAATCGCTGTCCCAGATGAACAACCAATGCCACCAGAAATTTCTTCATTCCAAGCAAGGAGCTTGAGATAAGCACTTGTAGCAGAGTAAACTCCATTCTCATTGCAATACCAAATGATCGTATCCTCATAACTCGAATTAATAGGGGTCATCAGGATATTATCGGCCTCATGAGGCAGAAAAATTTGCTTTGCCAAGTTTTCTTTGCACACCGAACTGACTGGGTCAATTAAGGCACAAACCTTTGCTTCTTGTGGTAGCATTTGGGGGGGGGGGGGGGGGGAGAAACAACACCACTAAATGTCGAATTGTGTATCCATCGATCCTTCCAAATATGAAATTTTTCACCATTTCCGACCCTCCACAAATAACCTCTAGATATCTCTTCCCTGCCGAGAGAATACTTCGCCAAACAAAGGAACAGTTGTGACCCATTTTTGCTTGCAAGAAATCACATTCCGCAAAATATTTGGCTTCGAAAACTCTGTAGACTAACGTGTCTTTTCCTTTCATCAGTCTCCAACATTGTTTCCCAAGCAAATCAATGTTGAAAAACTTCACATTTCTAAAACCCATACCTCCTCCGCTCTTTGGTTTACATAACTCATCCTTTTTGAGCCAGTGAATTTTCCGCTTTTCCACATCATTGGACCAGCAGAACCTAGTCACCATAGCTTGAATCTCATGACAAAGCCCCAATGGGAGTTTAAAAACAGCTCATGATGTAAGCTGGGATAGCCTGGACAACTGCTTTGATAAGAGTCTCTCTGCCTGGCCCTGCATTCGAGAGGAAAGCTCCTTTCCACCCTTTTAAGTTATTTCCAAACTCTGTCCTTAACAAAATTGAATACTTTACCATGGGAAGCCCAAGACATATCACCCTTAGTTAGGTCTTTCTTAGACTTGCCAAAATCAAATCGGCTGATTACATCGAATTAGTTATTATCCTCTGTAACAGAGTCCCACTCTATTACTTCTCTTCACCACTCAATTTAAAACACCGATCATCGCTACCCTTTTTCTGGCAAATCTCTCAAACCTCTCGGACCTCAAAACTCGCCGAAAACAATGAAATCTCTATCAATTTTGCTATTATGCGCCGCTATATTCATAAATTTACCCCTAACCCTCGTCTCCAGGGAGGCCGCTTACCCCACTCACTACGGCGGCGACACCACCGATTGTAACCCAACCTCCACCGACGACCTTATTCCGGTGAGGAGTGAAGTGTATGATGACGGCCGAATCTTTGATATCAGTCACCGGTACCACCCAAACATGCCGTCTTGGGGCTCCAAAGACGGCGTCGGCCAGTTTCTATGGCTTCCGGCGAGTATGAAAAACGGGTCGCTCGCTAACAACTCGGAGATGAAGCTTCCGACTCACACTGGCACGCACGTCGACGCCCCGGGTCACGTCTTCGATCACTACTTCGATGCCGGCTTCGATGTTGACACTCTTGACCTTCAAGTACTCAACGGTAACAATCACTTATAGTGTCTATGTTATATACATATGTATTGGTTTGCGTATGTGTTTTGTATTGATTTTGGGGTGTTGAGTATTTGAGTGCTACGTGTTTGATAAAATTACTGTGACTGTGTTTTCATCTTTTATGGGTAATAAGAACGTTTGATCAATACAGAACTACCATGTTTGTTGTGCAATAATTATATGGATATGGTGACAGCAAAATGGGGTCAAATTTTCAATGCTTGAGTGATGTGTTGTCCAAGTACTAATTTTGGAAGCATCTCATATTGTGGCCACTATTTCAAAAGCGCAAGGTTAGGTGACAATGAAATGTACAATAAATTGTACAAACGTATAGTATAAGATTGGATTTTGTTCTGAAAAGTCTGTACACACTAATACAAGATTCGACTTTTATCTTTCACAGACTTTTCAACACAAAATCCAATCATGTACTGTACTTTTGTGCAATTTATTGTGTACCTATTATTTTTGATTTCAAAAATATCTTCCAAGATATTATTCTTTAATTCGGACTGCATACTTTTCAAAAAAGTTGTCTTTAATAATAGGCTATATGTATATACAGTCTTGGCAATATCTTTAGACATGTTTATCTTTTAGACCAAAGTTTACACAGTGGGAAGAAAATGAGGTTGCTCTTGATTTTGCTGGGGACTTGCATATTTTCTCTGGCTTTATCATCGCTCGATAAAGCGTACCCAACTATGTATGGTGATGATTCGAGTTCTTGTGTTCAGACTGGTGAAAAGCTGATTCCTTTGAGAAGGGAAGTTTATGATAATGGAAGGATAATTGACATTACACATAGATTTACTCCTGAATTACCGATTGGGGATTCTAAAGAGGGTATGGGACCGTTGCTCTCACTTTACCTTAGCATGAAGAACGGATCAGATTATAACTTTTCTGAGTTGAAGTTATTTGTTCATGCTGGCACTCATGTTGATGCACCGGGGCATATGTTTGATAATTACTATGATGCCGGGTTTGATGTGGATACTCTTGATTTGGAAGTCCTTAATGGTATTTGTCTCAATTGTGATCGATTTATTATTTTGAATTCTTGAACGCATTTATTTTGAATTGATTTCACTTTGGCTAATGTCTAGCTGTATATAGACTAAATATAAGTTTAATAGATCCGTCAATATCTGAACTCCACCATTTAGATTTGACTTTTAGCTGGAAGACTTGACCCAGAGAAAGTCGGGGTTTGCGAGTATCTATCATTTGAGTATGAAATGCTGGTAGACTTGTTGCTATGGACATCGTTGCGGTTGGAATGTTGAGACGTGGGACGAACATGGAGCTGCAATTCGTCGCATTTTAGGGAATAAAAGCGATTTAATGTTTTTTCTTTTTTCTTGTTTTGGCTAGGGGGTGGTCAAATTGTATCCACGAAGATGGGAAGGGTATGTCACAGTCCGGTCACACAATAGCAGAACTGAAACCCGTGGCACGCCACCGAGGCTCTCCCAAATCGATTTATTAACGTTCCCAAAAGACTTAGTTTAAGACTACGCAGCAGAAAGAAGCAATTCATTTTAAAACCAGAAATCCAGTTGACTGGTTTTCATGCCCAGTCGACTGAGCTTTGGTCTAGCAGCGGGTTTGACTTTGAAACATAATCCAGTCGACTGCAAGATATGAACCAGTTGACTGCTTTGAGTCCCAGGGAGTCCCAATCCCCCGGCTACTCACTTCAGTCGACTGCCTCTCATGTCCAGTCGACTGGGGGTGCGAAATTCCCAGTCGACTGGAGTGCAAAATTTCCAGTCAACTGTACTGTCCGGTCGACTGAATTCCTGTCCAAGCTGGAAGTCATATTCTGAAAACACAAACCAAACGACTGTGTCGGGGGACCCGGTCGACTGTTTTCATAAAATGATGCAGTAAATTGCTAAATAAAAGGATCCAGTCGACTGTTTTCATAAACCAGGCAACTGGTTTCATTGCAGCAGCACAATCTGCAGAATTTTCCAAGTTAAAAGTTTTATGAAATTAACCAGGAACCAAACACACACTCCAAACTCATTCCAACGTGGTCCTAACTGAAATATAACATCATCAAGCTTAGTTACAAAAGACTACTATCTATTACAACATCTTGAATCCGTTCTAAGATACCAAGTTAAACATAGTTTGAAACTCATGAAATTCTTATTACAACATTTCTCTATAATCAAACTACGAGGTGCACATACTCCATCGCCTCCTAATTGAATTCCCAACACCCCGTGATCACTTCCCCGAATCATCGCCATCATTAACACCTGAAATGGTTAGCTGAATAACCACACATATTTCAATTCGTTTAAACTAATGCTTAGTGGATAAAACAACAATGCTCATGAATGATAAACATACTCGCATTCACATTCTCTATATTTTATACTAGTCTCCGGAGTTTCACGTGTACGCTCCACACTCCTAGTCCGCGACTCCCCGCCAATAAGTTCACGCGACAAGGTAAGACCCACATTTCTTTTCTTCAAACGTGCGATCTTATGCCTATAACGGCTCCACAAAATGGCTTGGTACCACGTGCTCCTTTGACCCAAATAGCAACTAAATATGCTTAAATACATTTTACCGTGCTTTTGACGTAATCAAAACATTTCACCGTGCTATTGGGCCAACTTACCAATATAGTTGCCTAATATGAACTAAACAATATATACCTATGAATTAAAACACGCCTTTAATGCCAAACATGAATACAATGTCAATTCCAAAACATATAGTTGAATCTCACCTCAGATTAACGCTCTTAAAATTCGTTTCAACAAAAACCCGAGCACAAAGATCGTGCAGAAGTCCGTCTAGTACGATTCCTATCGATCCAAAGTCCGATTATCAACTTTTTATGAAAATTCTAGAAAATGAGTTTTTGGAAAACTTAGCCAAACAAGTCCTAGTGGATATCAAAACGAAGCTCTGACCTCTTGGAGTTCGAATATATGATTTTGGTTGAAAACCAACGGACGAACGGTCATCGTTTGGCATCGCGAAGATCCAAACTCCAAAATCTCCCTTTTGGCCTCTCTAGATTTAGGTTAGAAGCTTATGAAAAATGAAAATATCTCACCACTTTCTATATATAACCACAACTCTCGGTAATTGTGTTTACCTCCCCGTGAGTTCTCAAAACTCCTAATTATTCTCCGGAACTTCTTACACGCCTAATTCATTACTTCACGAGTGAAATTTAAAAATTACAAAAGTTTTCGTCTAAGTTCCGTTTGGTTGCTAAAACGCGGTTTCACATGATTTTACGAAATTACTAATTAGCCTACCAATTATGTAGCGTGTTAATTCGTCCTCACTAGGATATTAAAATTCACAACAGAAACATGTTCTAAACCAGATAATAATACAGATAGTGAAATACATAGGTAAACATTTATTTTCAGATAAACATTTAGGGTATTCCACACTAACCGTCTCAATCTCGGAAAGACGTCACAACATCAAAACACTCATTCTACACAGTCTCAGAGGGTTCTCTTACACAGACACCCAAATCAACTCGTGAGTCACAGCTCACTCACATATGCACCACAAATGCACAACACATCACATTATCATGTATGACAATGCAATGAAAAACAATAACACGCATACGGGTGTTATAGGCTTAGAAGCAGGAATCGTGGATGTTGCCTACGAATTTCTGTAAAATCCGCGATTCTGCGGTTCTTAGTGAGATTAGTAACAGAATCGCGATTCTCTCACAAGTGATTCGCGACTCCTACTGGAGTAGAAGCGGCCATGAAAGAAAAATAAAAAAAAATCGATGTAAACCCTAACAGAGAAGACAAGAGAAGAAGAAGAAGAAGAAGAAGAAGAAGAAGGAGAAGAAAGAAAGAAAGAGAGAGAAAAAAGAACCTGGTAAAGCTGCCCCTTCCTTGTCGAACCAGGCATCGTCGTCGTCCTCACTCCTTGTCCTCGTCGTGTGGGTCAAGGCGAGTCTTCCTCTTCGTTCTCTCTCTCTCTCTCTCTCTCTCTCTCTCTCTCTCTCTTACAGCTGCAACTGCAGCTGATACTCTCATCTCTGTCTCTCTCTCTCTCTGTCTCTCTCTCTCTCTCTCTTCATTGTCGCTGCTGTGAAAATAATAGAGATAAAACCCTAATGGGTCTAATATATGCGTGCATTTAAAACAAGTGAACCCACTTAACTTTTATGTTTATTATAAATACACCCCTTAAAGTTTTGCAAATATCAAAACCCTAATTACATTATATTCTTATGTTACTTCTTTAGCAAATAGCACCATATAACAAATATATATCTACGGTTTTAACCCCAAATCTATGATTGATTCTTAAACATCTACAAAGAAATCATAAATTAAAAAGTAATACATATTATTTTGAATGTTCTAATATGAAGATACATAATTTACTTTTTCTTGCATAATTTTCAAACTAAATAAATATATAATATTTATTTAATATAGACGATTCTTAGCCGCCCCAAATTTCAGACTCTTCTATGTCTGCCCGCCCCCACGCTCCCGCTCCCGCTCCCGCCCCCACCCCCGCTCCCGCCCCCGCTTCGTGCTTCTAAGGTTATAGGGTATGTTTCAGAGTTTCGTTTCGTGGAGCCAGTGGCATGAAAGGAGCTAAATATTGTATTCATTTTCGCGTTAGCTGTAAACTTTGATGGTGTGTATGAATCGAGAGGATCCTCTAAGTCTTGTAAGGAAATTGAAATAAGTGTGTGTTTGTTTAAGAAGTATAAAGGGTTTAGTTCTTTTATCTTTGTTAATTTTTTTTGAGTTGAGCTAACACGATGGTTAAAAAAGCTAGCCCGTGATAGTTAAACTTTTAATGACCTCATTTATTGGGGTTGAACACTCTCAAGCTGGTGTTATAAATATACACATTAAGTGGGATTAGTGGATCATCGAATGTGAAAAGGATGTATTTCATTCGAATGACTTCGCAAAATCATTGGGTCAATTATAAAGGCTGACTTGGATAGAAGAAGCACACTGAAATTCGACAGCTAAATCGATATTTTGAAAGCCGAGAAACTATAGCAACATTTACCCCAAACTATAGGGGATTTGAAACATAAATATCCTTCTATGTATTTTTTTCTCCTTTCCTGTGCATCTATGTGCAAGTCAAGGTGGGTATCCCGTTTCAGTTTTAGCAATTGTGTGGAAGAAAAAATGACAATGGCATTTTTACACGTTCTTTGACCTCCGTTGGTGTGAGTCTTTGAACTTCAAATTGGAATGAAGTGAATTGAGCGAATGACACCATTTAAATTGGAGAACTCGAAAACATGCATTTTCTTCCAATGTAAACAAGTGAACTAATTTTCTGTGCCATTTTCTTCATGGGACTTTTGTGTGACCAGTGACCCTCTTGACAATATTTGCATACTAAAGACGAGTCCAGAATTCACCATGTTACTACCCTACGGATGTTATATTTCAAGTAGTAACTGTAGGTTGGAAAATCTAAAAGAAGAGAGACATTTTATGAGAGCTGAAAAATAACATCCGAGGATAAAGCAGATTCTCTGATTTCATCACCTAACCTCCCTAAATGGACTTCTTACCATCTAGATGTAGATCATTTGACACAAGTCCTGAATTTATAAATCCTTTTCTCTACCATGCAGAATGCATTGACAGAATACATTAATGTTCTGGTAGCGTTGATGGTCACCCTTTCTTGGAGATAAGAAATTGGAAGTTCTTAATTGTCCTCTGGAGAGTCAATTTTGATGAAGATCATCATTACCCGTTCATTCACGGTGTGAAATTAAGTGTCTTGGCACTGGGAGTATGTTATGTAACTCAAATTCAAAAGCATACTAGTAGATAGAATATACAGTGAAGTTATAGAGATTTGACTGAAAAATGGTAGATCTGGACCCTCTCCTTGGACTATTATGATCATATTAGAAACTCTTTTCTTTTTTCTTTTTTAATTATTATTTTATTTTATTTTATTTTATTTTTTTTATATTTATAACACTTTGGCCATTTTGTGAGAATCTAATCTGCGTAGATGAAAGAAGGGTTAAAAACGTTAAGAAAGAAAAAGTTCTCTCTTTCTTTTACTTTTATAAAACTGACCAATGTGGCAAACCCAGGAATTGGCATTTTGTACAAACCCGACCTTTATGGCTCCCAAGAATTATAAACATTTTGTGCATTTCACAGGATACATTACCTAGTTTGGGGCGCATTATTCTCCCTTTCATTTCCATCATCCAATCCCAGGCACATTCTTTCACAACAACAAAGCCTTGTTTTTGTCAAAGCATATTGAAAATTTATTCCTCATCATGTTTTTTGGTAGTGCCTTTCGTGTCCTCTATTTCAGAGAGGCAGGGTCTTAGGCAATTGTTTATCACAATGTCTTCAACAGATGAATAACCTATATTTTATTTCCATGTTATCTTTTAGTACCACGTTTGTTGTGCAATTATTCGGTTAGTTGTTACGTCAAAATCGGGTCAAATTTCAACCCTTGAGTGATTTTTTGTTGCATAGTAGATTGGAACCATCTCGTATTGGTGCCATGATTTCAAAACATCTTCCACGATATTATTCTTTGGTACTCTGTACTTTTCAAATTTGCGTGTCATTATGTGTCGGTGTGTGTAGAAGTATCTGTTTTAATAGAGGTTATATGTAGGGTGTTGGCAATTTGTTTAGAGACATATTATCTCTTTAGACCCAAGTTCACGCGTTGAGAAGAAAGATGAGGTTGCTGTTGATTTTTCTGGAGACTGCTCTATTCTCCCTGACTTCATCATCACCTGATGAAGCATACCCGGCTATGTATGGTGACGATTCAAGTGCTTGTGTTCATACTTGTGAAAGGTTGACTCCTTTGAGAAGGGAAGTTTATGACAATGGGCGGATAATTGATATTACACATAGGTTTACTCCTGAAACACCAGTCGGGGATTCTAAAGAGGGAATGGGACAGTTCCTCTTGCTTTACGTGAGCATGAAGAATGGCTCAGATTATAACTTTTCTGAGTTGAAGTTGTTTGTTCATTCTGGCACTCATGTTGATGCACGGGGACATGTTTGACCATTACTTTGATGCCGGGTTTGATGTCGATACTCTTGATTTGGAAGTCCTTAATGGTACTCGTCTCAATTGTGATCGGTTAATATTATGTTTTGATGAGATTATAGTAGTTATATTCATTACAAATTGATTTTACGTCGGCTAATTTGTAGCAATTCGTTTAACAGAAGTTTTATCACTTCATGCATACATGGTCTCTTATAGTATGTTAACTAATTTTTTTTCCCCTTTCTTTTGGTTTTGGCAGGTCCTGCATTATTAGTTGATGTTCCAAGGGACAAGAACATAACTGGTATCTATTTCTACTTCATTTTTACACCAACAAGAGTAATTATCTATCATGTTTTCTTTGCTGCATATTTTTTTTATTTGAAGGGCATTTATTTACTGATTGTCCTTATTAGAACTTTTGGGTTATAAGAAAATTCCTTTGTTGCATATTCTATGTTGATATGAAATGACCTAGCATCTTTACTATGCAGAAGTATATAAAATCTACAACTTTCATTGCTTAAAATGAAACTTTATGCCAAATTCAAATCCAATTGTAAGACTGAAGATAGATAAAATTTTCCCTTAAGTCTATATATTTTAACCCAAAACAACTATCAAAGTCATAAAGATTAAAGAATTAGAGTTTAATCAAAATTGTGGATAAATAATGAACAAAATGAAAAAAGAAAAAGAAAAAACACACGCACAGATTTTTTATATGGTCATATACTCGTTGGTTTTATATACAGATTGTAGCTATCAAATTCCATGTCCTAAAATCTTGTATATATAGCCTCCATTTTCTAAATCGTGGCCCTATTAACTGAATGTATTGTTAAAAGAGAATTCCGGAAACGTAGAGGAGAGTTCAAGTAAAAGAAGTGGAGAAATTGAAATCTAATATTTTGTTTTTGATAAAAAGAGGTTGTGAACAATCTATCAGAGCTTTGTAAGAAATGGCTTCTACCCTTTTGTAACGGTTGTTGTGGCTTTGAATAAATTATGGTTCGATAAATTGCTGTGCAACTTGGTGCCTCCGAACCTCCTTAATGGCCGTTTTCTGAACCATGAGGCTTAGTTGATCGACTTATTTGAGAAAGGATTTGCGAGGATTAAGAATTCTTAAAGAGTCGTCAATTATATTAATTCTTGATTTCGCTACCAACTTAGAGAAGTACATATAGGAATTATCCAGGACACACTGGAACCCCCACTTATATTGCAGGCGTATCTTATGTGTCGATTTAGTGCAAATCAATATGACACAACACCTTTGATTTGCTCATACAACCGAAGAACAATGAAGCACAGGCATGGATACACCGACACGGGTACGACACGACAAATTCTTAAAAAATTGCACGCTGACACCACAGAAAGAGTGTCTGCGAAGTGTTGTGTCCGTGTGTCAGACATGACACGTTACCTGCTTAGAAATGTCCGTACTTCCTAGCTGAAGAACAATGGGGTGTTGAACAAGTGCTCATTGCAGTCTATTATCCAGAGTTGCTTTCCTACTTCTGATTAAAGACAAGTTAATTCATTATATGCACTTTTAACAGCTGAAGTTATGAAGTCTCTGAATATTCCCAAGGGAGTACGCCGCGTGCTTTTCAGAACATTGAATACGGACAGGTAAATGCATTATTTGTATAAATTCCACTTAATGATCATTTTTATGGGACACATTTGAACTTTGGTTTAATTGAATCCGAATTTGATCGCATCTAGTACCCGTTAAGTGATTGTCGCTTTTGACATTTGTTGTTTCGATGACACCGCTTAAACTTGCTAGATAAGTGTATTTATTTTTCCTATTTATTATTTGAACCATCAGGTTTGATAAATTTTCCTATTACGCGTTAATAACTGCTATTTAGTAGTTTAATATTTTTTTCAAAGCGTCAATCAAACACTGGTGGATAAGAAGGAAGATAATTTCTTTCATGTAAAAGATACGACATTAAAATATTTTTTGGTGTAAAGCATTTTCATCTAAACAAATGGGATAGCCATACGAGCTAAAATTTATTCAATTTTCAGGAAGCTAATGTGGAAAAAGGAATTTGACACGAGCTATGTGGGATTCATGAAAGATGGGGCTCAATGGTTGGTGGAGAATACAGACATCAAACTTGTTGGTAAGAACATGGACTATCTTTTTATTGGTTAGAAGTTTTCATAGCTAGGCTATCCAAAGTTCGTGTAGTAGGCGTCTTAAGTATGTGGATATGAATGGTGATTTCATTCTTAACTAGCTGAGATGTAGTGTATAACTGTTGTTCAATTACTTTTCCGATGTATGATGTATGAATCTGCCAATATCAAACCAAAATAAAATACAAAGAAAAATATATACTCTTCTGCTTGATTACATGGAGTCTCTTGCGACAACCAGGGAAAGAAAATTTGGAGAAATGATATCCTAGGGTTTATTTGCTTTTGTTTCATCACACATGATTGTTGGAATTAAGGGATTTTATCCCAGATTTTATTGTGATTTTTATGGGTCATGTTGACCATATTTAAGTTGATTGATCTCTTTCCTTTTCTAGTTTATTTTCTTTCCTTTTTATTTCTCACTGTAATAGTATATATTCTTGGGATGTACAGCAATAATAGTATCCTTTTCCCAATTCAAAAAAAAAAAAAAAAAAAAAAAAAAAAAACTTGTAAGGCCCAGCCCATTCAACTCCTTAAAACCCAGGTGTTAAGGAGAGGGGAACTAAAGCCTTATAAACCGCACAGAGGGGCGATAAATGGGCGATGTGGGACATTCCAACACACCCCCTGAACTACAGGAGCCGGAAACTCGGCATACCCTGGACCACGGCAGCCGGACACTCGGCACGCCGGAAGACAAGCCCAACCAAGCTCTGATACCACTTGTAAGGCCCAGCCCATTCAACTCCTTAAAACCCAGGTGTTAAGGAGAGGGGAACTAAAGCCTTATAAACCGCACAGAGGGGCGATAAATGGGCGATGTGGGACATTCCAACAATGATGTTGTCCCATTTTTCTGTCCTGTGCTATGAAAATTGTTCCGTGTTCTAAGTTTTGGTTTAGCTGTATACCACCAGTTCTTCGGCCTTTTAAGTTTTTAAATCAGTTTACTGCTAACGTCGCCTATGACGTAAAGTACCTTAAGCCTTTGTTGGTTCTTGGATTTAGTGAGGGAAAAGAAAGGAAAATATGTAGGAGAACCTTTTCCTTTGTTTGGTAAATAAGGAACACGATGAGAAAAATAGAACAGAAAAGAGAATAAGTTGAGAAAGAAATTAAATATTTTGAATGATGTGAGTCATTTCCCTTCATTTATTCATATATTACAATTAAATTCTAGGAATTTTTAATTTCTAACGTTATTTAAGTATGAAGGAAAACACGAGGGAACTGGTTTTCTTCTTGTTTTCCTTTCCCTTTTCTTTTCCCTCACGAAATCCATGAACCAAACAGAGCCTTGAAGTTGTAGTGTTGTACTCTTTGTAACTGTATATCCTTCAAATTCAAGCAGAATGAAACTTCCCGCAATAATTTGTCTATATAGTTTCATAAAATGTAGAGGTATTCAATGTTGTCAAATCGTGAATCGGTTTGCCATAGGAATCATGAATAGAATCGAATCGAATCGTAAATCGTAAGATTCACTTTTTTAGAAAATAGCTAGTAATATATTTGTATATGCATATAAAACACATGTATATACATAATTGTATGTATATACCTATAATAATGTGTTTCCTTTTTTAGACTGTAAAGCCCAACACTTCACATACATACCTGAATGTGAATAGGAAAATGAAACAAACATAAGGACAATGCATGAATGGCACTCCTGCTGATTTGATAATAAAAAGCTTGGCATTATTTTACCAGTCACGATTTATTTAGACACAAGCAAGAGCTTTATATTTAGAAATTGTATCACAACTAACAACCTGTAAACTAACACAAGTGAAGAATAGAATAGCATGTAACACGAACAAAAATTAAGACAACACGAAACTCAAAATTTTTATGAATCGTGTGATTCGAATCGTGAATCGTCCATGAATAGGACAATTTAGACCGACTCAATGCGATTTCCGATTCATAGTCATGATTCAAAATCGTTTGGTATAAGAATCAAATCGAGTCGAATCGTGAATCGTACGATTCTAACAACCATGGCGCTATGTATCATTTGTTCTGTGATTGGATAATTGTGTAGAATCCACTATGATAATATTTCTCTCTTTACTGTCTTGTAAAACTAGTATTTGCAGTCTTGCACTGACATATCTGTTTCATTTGAATTGTAGGAATTGATTACTTATCTGTTGCTGCCTACGCTGACTTGATTCCTTCTCATCTTGTTTTTCTAGAAGGCAGGGTAAGAATATTCATCTCTAATGTTTTAGTTTTGGCGACTGTTTTTCCCTTGGATTGAAGTAATTTGTGTCTTGTTTTTTCTAGTCCTGAATAAATGGTTTAGCTTTATTTGATAGTGTTTGGACTATTTACAAATCTAGTAAACTGTAATAGTTGAAGTATTCTTGCATCTTCTTAATATTACAAGGTTATTGGTACGTGCTTCACACGTACCTATACCCTTTGTATTAGCTTCGTTAAAATAAGTAAAACCTTCATTTGGTATGGACCACTCCAATTGTCATACTGATATCAACTATTCTTTTTTGAAGGCTTTAAGATCATTATTTTTGTGCATTTGAGTATAAGATTTTAATAGTGTTGTTTCAATTTGGTATGAGATTTGAGTAAAAGTCAATTTTGTATGGATTTGGTTCCACGATTACAGAGCACTTTATAGTTTTTGGAACCAAACCTAATTTTGATGCTTGTTATTTCTTTTCACGGTTTATTTATTTATTTTTCATTCTTGGTAGTATTTGTTCCATTTTGAAGTGGTAATAGATAATTTTGTTGATGATTTGCTATGAGATTTGAGTATAAGTCATTTTGAAGTGCTAGTAGATAATTTTGTTGATGATTTGGTATGAGATTTGAGTAAACGTCAATTTGATATGGTTTTGCAGATTTAATTTTGACGCCTTTCTTTTGGTGTTTTTTCATTGTTGATAATAGATAATTTTGTTGATGATTTGGTATGAAATTTCAATAAAAGTCAACTTGGTATGAATTTGCAGATTTAATTTGGCCATTTTTAATTTCTTTTTTTCATTCTTGGTAGTATTTGTTGCATTTTGAAGTGGTAATTGATAATTTTGTTTATGATTTTCATACAAAAGTTTCGAGCATACCAAATAGACGAAATATAGTAGATTTGAAGAAGTTTATACATTCAAGCTTAGGTTGAGACAAGAAGCCTCAACCCTATTTATATTACTTATGGAGATAAGTATAATTACAATGATGCCCTTGGGAAATAATTAAAAAAAGGATAATAAAAGATCTCTAAACAACTCATAACCACCTACTATACAACTTATATTAGGCAGCTAATAGACAACAAATCCTAGAATATTTCAACACTCCCCCTCAAGCTGGTGCGAAGATATCTCGCATGCCCAGCTTGCTAAGATAGTCATGATGAGTCCTACTTCCAAGACCCTTGGTGAGGACATCTGCCAATTATTCACTAGACTTCACAAATGGGATACATATCACTCCACTGCTCAATTTCTCCTTGATGAAGTGTCTATCAATTTCAACATGCTTAGTTCGGTCATGTTGTACTGGATTATGTGCAATACTGATGGCTGCTTTATTATCACAGTACAACCTCATAGAATCTGTAGGCTCAAGTCTAAGATCTCTCAATAGAAATTTTATCCACAGTAGTTCGCAAATTCCCTGAGACATGGCTCGAAATTCGGCTTCAGCACTTGATCTAGATACCATTGCCTATTTCTTGCTACGCCAGGTGACAAGATTTCCTCCAACAAAGGTGCAATATCCTGAGGTAGACCTCCTATCTGTGGCAGAGCCTGCCCAGTCTGCATCTGTATAACCTTCCACCTGAAGATGATCATGAATACCAAAGAATAGACCTTTCCCAGGCGCTGACTTTAAATATCTAAGAATTCGAAGAGCAGCACCGTAGTGAGACTCTCGGGGAGCATGCATGAACTGACTAACAACACTTACAGCAAAATCGATGTCCGGACGAGTATGTGACAAGTAGATTAACTTACCCACCAATCTCTGGTATCTCCCCCTGTCAACCACTGCTCCATCTGTGTCATCCCCTAGCTTCTAATTATCTTCATAGGAGTATCACATGCCTTACTCCCTAGCATACCAGTTTCTTTGAGAAGATCAAGAACATATTTCCACTGGGAGATAAATATTCCTTGTTTGCTCTAGCCACCTCAATTCCCAAAAAATACTTGAGATTTCCCAAGTCTTTTATTTCAAACTCCTTGGCCAGGTATTTCTTCAACTCTTGCATATCTTCCACATCGTCTTCTGTCAAGACAATATCATCCACATACACTATGAATACGGTGACTTTCCCTTGTGAGGAATGCCTAATGAATAATGTATGATCGCCTTGGCTTTGTTTGAAGCCATATTCCACCATAGCTTGAGTAAATCACTTGAACCACGCTTTTGGAGACTGTTTAAGCCCATACAAGGATTTTTTAAGCCTGCAAACTTTCCCTTTGGTTTTAGAGTCTTCCAGGCCTGGAGGAATATCCATATACACTTCTTCTGCCAAATCTCCATGTAGAAACGCATTTTTAACATCAAATTGGTGAAGAGGCCAATTTAAGTTAGCAGCAAGGGATAAAAGAATTCTCACAGTATTCATCTTAAAAACTGGGGCAAATGTTTCCTCATAATCTACCCCATAGGTTTGTGTAAAACCTTTTGCAACTAACCGGGCTTTGTACCTTTCAATAGATCCGTCTGCCTTGTGTTTGACTGCAAACACCCACTTGCACCCCACTGTCTTATGCCCTCTAGGTAAATCAACCAATTCCCAGGTGCTATTCTTGTGAAGAGCTTTCATCTCCTCAATCATAGCATGTTTCCATTTGGGATCAGTGAATGCATCCTGTACATGGTTAGGAGCAGACACAGAAGCAAGATTAGACACAAAAGCTTTATGAGAAGGAGAGAGACGACTATATGAGACAAAATTAGATATGGGGTGTTGAGTACATGACCTAACACCCTTACGAGTAGCAATCGGAATATCTAAATCATCAATGACGGGAGTAGAATCAATGACAGGAGAATCAATATCAGGAGTAGAATTAGAGATGCCTAGGTTCTCATCAGGAGTAGGAGAGTGGAGTGGTGGATCCGGAGCAATGATCTTATCTTTCATCTTCCAAGTTCTTCTTTGATATACTATATCCTCTTTTTTCTGATTTCCTTCCTCTTTTCCTGGTTTCCTCCTTTGCCTCTCTATCTATTTCATCGTCAATTTCAATAGTCCCCAATATCTCAAATTGATTAGACACAGGAACATTAGACACTGGCACAGGGACATCAAGAACATCACTAGGAGTAGAAACCTCATCAGACAACTCTTCTATATGTCTATTCTCCCCCTGAAGAGGAGTTTGAGGAGTTAAATAAGACTGTTCCTAAAAAAAAGTTACATCCATGGAGACATACCACTTTCCGGAGGAGGGTGGTAACACTTATAGCCTTTCTGTGTAGGAGAGTAACCAACAAAGACACATTTGATAGCACGAGGATCAAGTTTTCCTCGCGTTGGAGCATGGTTATGAACAAAACATACACAGCCAAAGACTTTAGGAGGAATATAAAACAAGGCAGAAGGATTAGAGAGTACTTCAACCGGAGATTGTTTGTTGAGTACTTGAGTGGTAACCGATTAATGAGATAGGCAGCAATTAAGACTGTTTCGCCCCAGAAAGACTTTGGAGCCTGAGCAGTGAATAACATAGATCTTGCAGTGTTTAAGAGATGCCTGTTCTTGCGTTCAGCAACCCCATTCTGTTGTGGGGTGTTGGTGCAAGATGATTGATGAATTATGCCATGTTCCACAAAATAATCCTCGAGGTCAGATTGAAAGTACTCTCCCCCATTATCTGAACGAATAATTTTGACACGGGCATTAAATTGAGTACAGATCATTTTATGAAAATTTTTGAAGTTGGAGTGAACTTCACTATTTTCTTTCATCATTTACACCCAAGAAGCACGAGAAAAATCATCAATAAATGTGACGAACCACCAATGACCTTTAAGTGAAACAACACGGGAAGCCCCCCAACCATCAGAATGAATAAGAGAAAAGGGACTAGTACTTTTATTTTTACTGGGATAAAAGGAAGCACGGTGGCGCTTTCCAAGTTCACAATCTTCATACCGAAAGGTGGATGCATTTTTATCTGACAATAAAGAGGGAAATAAAAACTGAAGTAAACCAAAGGCAGGATATCCTAGACGTCTGTGCTAAAGCATGATATCACCAGATTTGGAACCAGCTAAAGTAGTATGATGTGCCAGATGAGGTTATTCCTGTGGTTCTAGAAGATAAAGACCATTCTCCTCTCTACCACTGCCAATCGTCCTTCCTGTGATAAGATCCTGAAACACACAATGAGAAATGAAAAAGGTGACGCTACAATTAGGATCACGGGTAATACGACTGATAGATAAGAGATTATTGGTAAAACTAGAAACATGCAAAACAGAAGATAAAGACAATGAGGGAGAGACACGGACTAAACCTTTGCCTGAAACCGTAGAGACAGTTCCATTAACAATCTTGACTTTATCTTGTCCTGAATATGGTTTATAATCAGAAAACACAGGAGAGGAACCGGTCATATGATCAGAAGTCTCTGAATCAATAATCCAAGGGTAACTAGATTGGGAATGGATTGTGTAAAGATGTGTAATCACAATATATTGTATGAATAAAAAGAAGATTACAAGAACCTATATATAGGCTTCTAACACCTAGACTAATTCACTAGCTAAGCGATGTGGGACAACACATATACAATAATACACACTATTAACACTTCCCCTCAAGCTGGAGCATACATGTCATATGCACCAAGCTTGGTACAAATATATTTCACTTGAATCCCTCCTAATGCTTTAGTAAACAAGTCGGCTAACTGATCGACATACTTCACATGCACTGTATGAATAACATTTTCCAAAAGTTTCTCTCGAACAAAGTGACAATGGACTTCAATGTGCTTTGTCCTTTCATGAAAAACGGATTAGAAGCGATATGAACTGCAGCTTGATTATCACAAAATAAACTCATTGGAGTAGTTTGAGTAAACCCAAGTTCCTATAATAAATGCTGCATCCATACTAGCTCACAAGTAGTGTGGGCCATGGCTCTGTACTCCGATTCTGCGCTAGACCGAGCTACCACAGTTTGTTTCCATGAAACAAGGTTGCCTCCAACGATAATACAATAGCTAATAGTGGATCTCCTATCACCAAGAGAACCTGTCCAATTTACATCAGTGTAACCTTCAACTCGTATGTGACCATGGTCTTTGTATAACAAACCACTTCCTGGAGCACCTTTGAGATATCTCAAAATTTGCATCACTGCATCCCAATGGGTTGTTCGAGGACAATCCATAAATTGGCTAATCACACTCACAGCAAATGCAATATCAGGTCTATAATTAAGCTTCCCTACAAGACGTCTGTACTGTCCTGGGTCATCAATGAGCTCTCCTCGATCTGGTAACAACTTAGTATTAGGATCCATAGGAGAATCCAAGGGTTTGGACCCTAACATGCCTGTTTCAGAGAGGAGATCAAGAACATACTTTCTTTGAGAGAGACAAATCCCTTCACTAGATCTAGCCACTTCAATGCCCAAAAAGTATCTAAATTGTCCCAAGTCTTTAGTTTGGAATTGCTTTTGCAAGAAGTGCTTCAACTCCTGAATTCCCTTGGAATCTCCAGTTATAACAATATCATCAACATAAACAACAAGTAGGATTTTACCTACTGAAGAGTGCTTATAAAAGACAGAGTGATCAACACCACACTGCTGGAGACCAAATTCAGCAACAACTTCACTAAATCTTCCAAACCAAGCACGAGGGACTGTTTCAGACCATATAGGGACTTCTTTAATCGACAAACCATACTAGACTCCCCCTGAGCAACAAACCCAGGTGGTTGCTCCATATAAACCTCCTCCAAAAGAGTGCCATTTAGAAAGGCATTTTTGACATCCAACTGAAGTAACGGCCAGTGATAAGTAGCGGCAAGGGAGAGAAAGAGACGAACGGAAGCAATCTTGGCAACCGGAGAGAACGTCTCGGAATAATAAAGACCATAAACCTGAGTATAGCCCTTGGCAACAAGACGTGCTTTTAACCGATCAAGGGTGCCATCAGGATGCATTTTAACAGTAAAGACCCAACGACACCCAACTATAGATTTCCCAGGTGGAAGAGGTACCAATTCCCAAGTACCAGTTCCTGTTAAGGCAAGCATCTCATCCTCGATAGCTTGTTTCCATCCTGAATGGGAAAGAGCCTCTGCAGTAGACTTAGGAAGAGAGAAAGTAGACAAAGAGGCAACAAACGAAGAGAAAGTATAGAGACAAATGATCATACGAGACAAAATTGGAAATTGGATGAGAAGTACAAGTACGCTTACCCTCCCGGAGAACAATCGGAAGGTCTGAGTCTGACGGAGGCGGATCTGAAGACACAGAGGCCATAGGCGTAGTAGCTGAATCTGGAATAGTCTCAACATTCTGATGACGGCGGGTGTATGTCTGGAGGTCAGGATGGTCCAACCCAGCTTTGGGAGGCAGGGAGAGGGGAAAGGGAAGGGGAACATAAAGTCGGGATCTGTAATAGAGTGAGACTCAGAGTAATATGGAGTGGATTCAGAGAAGGTAACATCAGCAGAAACAAAGAAGCGACGCAAGGAAGGACTATAACAACGATAACCCTTCTTTGTTCCGAGTACCCCAAGAAAACACACTTGATAGCACGGGGATCCAATTTATCGGTACCTGGAGTAAGTTGATGCACAAAACAGACACCCCCGAACACACGTGGAGCAACAGGGAAAGGTGGAGTAGTGGGAAACAAAGTGGCATGGGGTATGCCCCCATCAAGGATGGAAGACGGTATGCGATTAATTAAATGGCAAGCAGTAAGAACTGCATCTCCACAGAAACACTTGGGGACCCTTATCTCAAATAACAATGTACGGGTGACTTCTAATAAGTGACGATTTTTTCTTTCTGCAACCCCATTTTGCTGAGGGTTATGAACACATGAGGATTGATGAAGATGCCATATTGTGCCATATATGTAGTGAAAGCATGGGAAAAATATTCTTGTGCATTGTCACTACGGAGAATTTTAACAGGAGCATTAAGCGAGTCTTAATTTCATTACAGAATGTAGAAAAGATCGAAAATAACTTGAACGATTTTTCATTGAATAAAGCTACGTAGTTCGGGAAAAATAATCAACAAAACTAACAAAATACCGATACCCCTTAACAGAGGTAATACGGTGTGGACCCCAAACATCGGAATGCACTAATTGAAATGGACTAGACACACGTTTATTAACTCGGGGAGCAAATTGGACACGGTGATGCTTCCCCAATTGACAGGACTCACACTCTAAAGTAGATAAATGACTTAAACTAGGTACTAATAGCTTCAAATTGGCCAAGGAAGGATGACCAAGACGGCAGTGGATCTGGTGAGGAGACACAGTGGCAGGACACGCTGTTGGAGTAGAAGAACTAGGCAATTCATCAAAGTAGTAAAGACCTTCAGATTCATGGCCTACACCAATCGTCCTCTGAATTGTCAAATTTTGCATAAGAACAGAATCAGGGAAAAAGGAAACACAAGCATTAAGATCTTTAGTCAACTTCGCAACAGATATCAAATTAAAGGGTGAACGAAAAATAAAAAGAACAGATGATAAGGACAAAGACGGGGATAATTGGACATCCCTATACCTTCAACGGGCATAGAAGAGCCATCTGCCAAAGTAACGGGAGGTAAAGATAAGGACGGTTTAAGAGACGAAAAAATGGTGGATATACCTGTGAGATGATCGGTGGCAGCAGAGTCAATTACCCAAGGACGATTACGGGAAGTAAGACAAGCAGTGGAGGTACCTTTCTGAGCAAGAGAGGTACTAGGAGCAGAGGCATGCTGAGAGGCCTGGAACTGAAGGAATTGAGAGTACTCTTTACCGGAGATGGAAATCGGATCACCCGCAGCAGGAGCATGAGAAGATGACGAACCATCACTAGAAACAACAGCATGTGCAAATCAAGCAGGGCGACCAATGAGATCCCAACATGTCTCCTTGTAATGACTGTCTTTATCACAATTGGTGCAATGAGGACGACCACCACGGCCACGACGGGGACTACCATCACCCGACCAGCAGTGGGTGGTGGAGCCTGAGTAACTAAGGCGGAATGATTAGTAACAGAAGAATTAAAACCCTGATCACGAGACATACTCCTGAGAACACGCTGGTAGGTCTCAGCAAGAGAAGGCAAAGAGGTACCCCCTAGAATTTGGGACCGAACAGGCTCAAAATCAGATTTTAAGCCAGCAAGAAATTTCATTACGGCCATTTGCTCGCATTGTTCTTGCTATGTCTTGGCGTCAGTGGTGATGAGAAGGACACTATTCAATTCTTCAACCAACCGTTTGAAGGAAGCGAAATAATCAGTCACGGAGGAATCATTCTGCTGTAGCCAAAAATACTGGGAGGAGAGATCATACATGTGAGTTAAATCACTAGAGAACAAGAGATTAGCATACTCCCAAATATCCTTGCATGTACCCAAATGACCACACATATCTGCAACTTGAGGTTCCATAGAGTTCCAAAGTAGAGCAACAATTTGGGCATCCATTTGTTTCAATTGTTTGACAGTCTTATCATCGGTAGTGGGAGAAACAATAGGAGCAGATTGGGTGAGATGATCATCAAAACCCAAGCCACTGAGGGCAATAATGACAGCCCTAGACCATTGGACAAAGTTGTAGCCAGTCAACTTGCGAGTGGTGAGTTGAGGGAGAGCTTTGGACTCCATGGACAACGAGAGGTTCAAAAAATTGAACAAGATCTGAACCAAATAGACTAATCTGAACAGGATCTGAACAAACTAGACCAACCGTAACCAAATCGGAACAAGGAAGAACCAGATCGGAACCAAATAGATCACTTAGACTCAGATCTGAACCAAACCACTCAAATCTGAGCAAAAAAGAGGTCGCCGGTGGCAGACGAGGGTTGCCGGAGGTGTCGCCGGAGGGTGGGCTAGGGTTTTTAGTCTTGCCGCTGTGGTGAAGAGGCTGTATCAGGCGTGAATGGCTTGGTTGGCTGGGCTATGATTAGGTTGCTGCTTGGCTGTGGCTTGGCTGGCTTCTCGGATCGGTGATGTCGACTCGGCAATTACGAGACACTCTCGATCAACTTGATCGGCAATGATGAGAGCTAACACTAGGACCGATTGCTCTGATACCATGTAAAGATGTGTAATCACAATATATTGAATGAATAAAAAGAAGATTACAAGAGCCTATATAGGCTTCTAACACCTAGACTAATTCACTAGCTAAGCGATGTGGGACAACACATATACAATAATACACACTATTAACAGAATGCACTCACGGACGCGGCTAAGTTACCTGAATGAGCAAAAGATGATGAGGTAGTAGTAGGTGTATCCAGTCGAGACATCAATCGGCGGAGAGTTTCCATTTCCGAAGAAGATAATGCAGTGGATGAAGACGGAGGTATATCATCAACCACAGAGGAACGAGCATAATTTCCTTTTCTGGAATAAGCGTGGACCATGGTCTCCCAAATATTCTGGGCAGTTGCCATGTCCAAAAAAACTTTACCAATTTTGGGAACCATAGAATTGATGAGCCAAGCCATGATAATAGAGTTCTCAATCTCCCACTTGTCATATCCCGAGTCGGTAGTAGAAGGGGCAATAATATGCCCATCAAGATGACCCATCTTCCCGTGTGCCTTCAAATAAAGTTCTACCGCCTGCGACCACTTCAAATAATTTTGACCATTGAAAGGTACGGTAGTGATTTTTATAGTGGGATCCAAGAGGGAAACCACAGTCTGAACTGTGGTGGAACTTGCAGCCACCGATTTGTCAAGGTCGGACATAGTTCCAAATAATAAATGAAAACCCACAACAAGAGAAGGAAGACAAGAGAAGATGGGTACTCACAGACCTATTAGGTCAAATCAAGGGTCCATAAAAGGACCAACTACAATAAACACTTAACCTCCAATCAAACTAGTAGACCTAGTATGGTCTAGGGTTGAGTAAACAAGAAGAAAAGGGAAAATGAAGGCTGTTGATCACTCCAGAAGGGCTGTGATGAGAGTCCCTGCCAGATGGGGTCGCCGAGAGAGAGGTGGAAGGTTAGAGGGTGAGCTTCGGTTCAGGGGTGGGCCAAGGTGGCTCTCGGCTGAGCCTTGGAGGTCCGGCGCAAGCCTGTGAGGGCTTGTGGGTTCGGCGCAGGTGGTGTTTGGTTGTGGAGGATGGCGGCGATGGGTGTGGTGGTGGCTGGTGTAGGCGCAGGTAGTGATGGTGTGGTAAGAGCCTTAGCTTAGGGTTTGTGGTGGTGATGGTGAACCATTGGCTCTGATACCATGAAGAAGTTTATACATTCAAGCTTAGGTTGAGACAAGAAGCCTCAACCCTATTTGTATTACTTATGGAGATAAGTATAATTACAATGATGCCCTTGGGCAATAATTAAAAAAAGGATAATAAAAGATATCTAAACAGCTCATAGCCACCCATTATACAACTTATATTAGGCAGCTAATAGACAACAAATCCTAGAATATTTCAACAAGATTAACTTCTAAATTTCAAGTTCACTTAAACATAATTATTTGTCTGAAATGACACCAACAACAAAATAGCCGCCATAAAGTTCATTGAAATGTAATTTGTCTACAAAGGTTGATTGAATTCATAACAAAGTTGACGGAAATGTAAAAAGTTGACCTAAATTTAATTATTCATGTAAAAGGATACCGAAAACTAAATAGCTGTAAAAGTTGACTGAATTCAAAATACAAAGTTAACCAAGATGTAAGTAGCTGTCATATTGTTGACATAAATGTAATTAGGCGTGATGTAGTTGATTCATTTATGATTTTTATATTAATTTTGTTCTTTTGATGGCCTATACGTAATTATTTCGTCCGAAATGACAGAATTACCCTCACACAAATCAATATATCCTTGTGTAACTATGGAGATGTAAGAGTAATTATCTATGTAGCACGGATACGGACACGTGACACGGACACGATATGACACGGAGACGGCGAAACGGCAAATCCCAAAAAAATAGGATACGGAGACGGCTGGGATACTTCGAATAAAATTTTTTTTTTAAAAATATAATGTAATTTCAAGTACCCAAAAAAAAAAAGGAGGATTAAACATCAACATTATATTACATATCCATAAAAACTAGACAAATAGCAAGTAGCAACTTAACAAGATTGTTTATGTGTTTTAGCATTACAAACCCACAAGAAAGATACATTATTAAAAAAGAAGGCACAATAACAACACAAACTAAACTCTCGCGATCTCATCACCCATCAAATACTGACCTAAAAAAAAATCAATTTGTAAACCCTAACATCGTGAACATCTAAAAGAAAAAGGAAAAATCGTGAACATCTAAAGAAAAAAGAAAAAAAATCGTGAACATCTAAAAGAAAAAAAACCGTGAACATCAATTTGGAGACTAATAGATCAAGAAGAAGAAAGAAAAAGAAAAAGAAAATAGTGAACCTCTAAAAGAAAAAAAACTGTGAACACAATTTGGAGACTAATAGATCAAGAAGAAAGCAAAAGAAAAAGAAAATCGTGAACATCTAAAAGAAAAAAGGAAAAAAAAAAAAAAAAGAAAAAGAAAAAAAAAGAAAAAGAAAAATTGAACTGACCTCGGTCGAAGACCACGCCGGAGCCCTCGCCGTCGATGTTGACCTCGCCCTGGACCTCGCCGTAGCCCTGGACCTCGCCGGAGCCCTCGCCTTCGCCGGAGCCACTCACTAGCTTCAGTCTCTGTCGCCTCTCAAGTCGCAGCAGCTTCTGGTTTGGCTTGGTTTAAGAGGCTAGGGTTAATAATATATATGACCTTAGATATTATTTAATTTTCTTATATTTCATTTGGACCCCCCCCCCCCCAAGAAATAAATATCCTAAAACTACCACCGATCTAAAAAAAAAAACAAAAACTATCACGCCGTGTCTCGGGCGTGTCTCGGAAGTGTCCTGCCGTGTCATGGAGTGTCCGCGGAGTGTCCGAAATTAACTTTTAATTTAATTTAATTCGGACACTTACTCTGGCGTGTCCCGTACGTGTCCCCGCGTGTCCGCCGCGTGTCCGTGTCCGCGGAGTGTCAGAAACGCAAACGGCACCCAAAATGGAGTGTCCATGCTTCATAGGTAATTATAGTATAGTAAAGGGATATTATGGTATTTGAGTAGGGGTGGCAAATGGGCGGGTCGGGTTGATTTTGGGCAAGTCAAATGCGGGTCTGGTAAGAAATGGGTCACTGGCCTATATTCGACCCATTTTACCTAGTCAGATTTGAGCGGGTCTGAATTGGGTCGGGTCAAAATCAATGACCCGGTTATATATATATATATATGTATGTATGTATAGATATATAGAGTCTGACTCCAGTGCGCAGTGGGTGAACGCACTAGGTTTTTAAGCCTAAAAAAATCGTGGGGCACCCCACTGACCCATGCCTAGTCCCTGGGTGAACGCACTAGATTTATAGGCCTAAAAAAATCGGCGGGCACCCCATTGACCAGTGCCCTGTCCTGCCGCTCCGCCGACCCGCGGTTTTTTAGGCTTAAAAATCCAGTGCGTTCACCCAGTGCGCGCTTACTTTGTGCACACTGGAGTCAGACTCTAGATATATATATATATACACACATATATATAATTTTTCTTTTTCTTTTTGTTTTTATATTATTCCACCTCTCTTTCTTTTTCGTTTCCTCTACAATTCCTTTATTACTACTTCCTATCTTTTCTAGAAGTGGAAAATTCTTTCCAAGCACAACGAGGATCAAAAATTGACAATTAGGTTAAACACTAGAGCTTTACACCAATCTGTGGACATTCTATAGAATCACCATCTACCAATTTCTAAAAAGACAAACTCAAATTCACATATGTAAAGCTACTTAACTGTTAGGATACATCCAAGATATTTTGCATATATATCCTTACATATATATATATATATATAGTCAGGCTCTAAAGAGGGCTTCATCTCTTTATTAAAGAGAGGGCCTCTGTTTTGGCCGTCAGATCCAATTTTTAAACACGATCCGACGGTCAAAACAGAGGCCCTCTCTTTAATAAAGAGAGGACGCCCTCTCTGGAGAAATTTGGTATATATATAATATATATACAGAGAGAGGGAGAGAGAGAGAGAGAGAGAGAGAGAGAGAGAGAGAGAGAGAGAGAGAGACATATGCGAGTCTAATCAGAGTGATGCCAGCGAAATCCTCAACACAGAGCAATTTAGATTGGTTTTGATTGGTCAAAAGAGGAATCGATCAGATTTCGCTGGTGAAGAATTATCGGGGAGAGAGAGAGAGTCGGTCAGTCGGTGAGTGAGACTGTGAGAGTCGTGAAATTGGGTTTAATCCGCTGGGTACCCACATCTAACTCGCGAGAACCCGCAAAAATAATGGACTTTAATTTTACTACCCATTTTAAACCTGTGTGTGTAAATAAGTCGACCCGCTGCCATTTTTTGTGGGCAGATCTGGGCGGGTTCGGATGAGTTTTGCCACCCCTATATTTGACTAAGGGGCTGATGGGACAGGTGAACAGTATTTTGGGCTATCCTCTCTTTTCTTATAGTAGTAGATTAGAATTACATGAATAAATATCTTCTGTTGACATTGTTCTGAAATCAATTGACCAAGAAAATAATGCTTCCCAGCACCGAGTTAAATGTCAAAATTTTGTGGAGAAAGGGAGTCAATCAGCTCACCAAGAGCGGCAAATGGGAAGATGAAAGCTGTAATTACAACAGCTATTCCCATTCTTGTTTTGCATATACAGGATCACTACTACCCAAGTTTAAATTAGATGTTTCTTTCGTTTTATGTTTCATTGCATGTATGCTTAAAACGGTTTCCATCATGGCGATTACCATTGATTGGTGTCCGGTGAACTTGTAAATTTGTAATGCTGTTAAATCAAGCTTATATTATATTTCTGTTTTGTCATCTCTACAATAGATATACAACTTTTTCACTGCTTTTATTGTATGATAATTTTTTTTCCTTTTTCTTTAGAGTTAAAAAAAAAAAAAGGATTAAAATAAGTTGAACCGTTGATTGATTCAGGAAATCATTCTCGTGGAAGGCCTGAAACTCGATGACATCCAACTTGGATTATACAACGTTCATTGCTTACCTTTAAGGCTACTTGGTGCTGAAGGCTCGCCTATAAGATGCATCCTAATCAAGTAACACATCCTTGTAAGTGTTTCTCTCCTATAACTGTACTATGTATACAACAGCATAGGTTAATGATTATTTGGAATTACTAAGGGCTTTCCCATTCGCAACTTGCATAGCATTTTCATGTAAGAGTCCATCTCATTCGATGAGACTACTATGAAAAATGGAAAACTTCATCGTGTTTCCTAAATGTTGTCACCTTTTCTTGAGATGGAAACAATCTTGATCTTAAGCATTATTTTAAAGATAACTACTGTCTTTAAAGGAGTTTTTCTAGAGGATGAATTTCTGTAAACAAATGCTGTGTAACACGTGAATGAGACAATTGAACTCAAGTGGACAATCAAACAGGCCCATAAGCATTAATTTTTGACATTTGAGTGATGAGCAAGTTTGGTAATTAAATAATTCTTGTATCTCAATTCATTCTTGCATAATTTCTGCAGGAAACAATGGCTGCCCTGGAAGACATTTGAGTCGTAGAACTAGTGATTAGAGTCGCTCTTAGAACACATAATAACATGTGGCTACTTGGTGCCAGAGATGTTCATACTAGATTAGCTCTAGAATTGGTTGAATATTCAGTATGCTAATAATTTATATGGTTTGGTCTGGAATCTGGATCCATTTTTTTTTTTTTTTTTTGAGTGATGGATTGATGTTTTAATAAATGTTACTTGGAACTCCATATTATTTGGAATTCTATAATTTGTGTGGGTGTGTTTTGCCAGTGATTCAAACTACAATAAATACTTGAAAAGTCCAATCCCCTCAAAATATAAAGTGCATATAAGCTATCCCTTTCTCCTGTTCCAAGCATTAATCAACTGAATGTGCACTGCTGGTTTCATGTAGTATTGTGAACTATATTATTTGAAGTTCTGGTTTCTGTTGGTTGGTTCAAAAGGTATAATTCAGAAAAAAACTTGACCAATGGTCTGTTTTGTCAAAAACTTCTGCAATTCAGTTGAAGAAAACTGATTTTGGGCAACAGCTTACCCATTGTAGCTGTTAGTCAATTGCAAATTTATGTAATTTAAACGCATAAGCTGGTTTGCCAAATAGTGAGCTCCAAAGGCGGTTGTCAAACGGGCCCAACGGCACAATCTGCTCTCTTGCAGGCTTGCTTGGCTTCCCAAGTATGTCCGGCAACTCAAAAGAATCCTGAAAAGCATGCTCGTGCACACTCAAAAATATGTGAAATTGGCAATGAGGGGCAAAATGGTCATTTATGTAAGATACATAAATATTTATTTTTATACTCTGAATTTACAACGAGGAACACTTTGAATGGTGTTAAGTTTCTCAAATTTGAATCCGAAGTTCGGGTTTTAAATGGCTTAACAGTTGTACTACATGATGTGCTGTAGCAGTGATTGGTGGTATCATATACCATTGCATATAGTACAATTTACAAAGCATTTGGGAAGCATAGCATTACTCTTTTGTTGGGACTGGTCTTTAATTTCCGGTTTTTGTTGTGATTTCTTGATAATGTTAAGTCCCAGCAATCTTAATCGACAATGCATAGTTGTAAAGCTTGACGTGTTGCGTGAGAGACCAAGAACCCAGATAAACTATGTGAGAAAAAAGGGCCTTTCGGAAATCTTCCTACAAAGTTTTATAACGTTAAAATATTCATTAACTATGTTGTTTTCTCTTAACTCAAGGTCCATATGGGTATGGTCTGCTTAGAAACCATTGTTGAATTGTAAACGAGTTATAGTAAAATTAAAGGAAGTGTCACTTTATCTCTTTGTGGTCAACTGATGCCATTTTCATGTTATAAGCAACAAAACCAAGAAAAACCATAATGATCAAAGGATATTTCAGAAAGAGACTTGAAATAACTTTGACTTGATATAGTGCCATGTGAAGGATGATTTATCAAGAAACATGCAATTGCAGCAATTAATCACAAGGATATGATCCGGAATAATAGGCTTCATATGTGTTACGTACATGCTTTTTTTTTTTTTTTTCTTCCAATTCCTATATAAGGGTGTTTTGGGGGATAACAATTTCACTAATTCAAGTATTAAGTGTTTCAATAATTGGTTTCAATGGCTTATTCAATGAAGCACCTTCTTGTGTGGATTGTTATGTTGATGTTCATAGCTATGGTCGAGCATAGTTATGGCTCAACTCGTCGTCTTCTATCTGATGGTTCTAACTCTGGTTCCCAGTCAGGTTCTAAATCTCAAAGTCCAACAGATGGTCATCAATCTGGAGGTGAATCTCAACGTCCACCTAATGGTAATCAGTCTGGAAGTGAATCTCAAAGTCCACCAGACGGTCACGGGTCTGGTGGTGGATCTCGAAGTCCACATGATGGTCATCAGTCTGGAGGTGGATCTCAAAGTCCACCAGAAGGTCATGGGTCTGGTGGTGGATCTCGAAGTCCACCGGATGGTCATGGGTCTAGTGGTGGATTCCCAAGTCCACCTGATAATTCTGAATCTAGTGGTGGATCGCGAAGGGCACCTCCTCCTTCCCCACCAACCCCATCTTCGCCATCAACTCCTCCTGCTGCTCCACCTCCACCGTCTACAACATCTTCTAGTCCTCCAACTCCACCCCCTTCATCATCTACACCTTCAAGTCCACCACCATCTCCTCCGACTTCTCCTTCACTGCCACCACCTCCACCTCCACCATCATCTAGTCCTCTTTCCCACCCACCACCTCCAACTCCATCCGTATCTACTCCTTCAACTCCACCACCACCACCACCATCAACCTCTCCTCCATCACCACTACAACCTTCTCCTCCTTTCACACCATCTCCATCACCGCCACAATCTCTTTCTCCTCCCCCTTCCCCATCCACACCAACACTATCACCTCCAGTTTCTTCGTCTCCGCCTCCGCCATCCACTAATCCTGTCTCACCAAAGAAAGTTTGGTGCAAGAGCAAGAATTACCCTACATGTTACAACATGGTGCACATTTGTCCTAACTCTTGCCCTGATGGATGCGTGGTTGATTGTGTCACTTGCAAGCCTGTCTGCAGTAAGTGTCTTAAAAAAACATAAAAAAAAAATGTTTATACATACATATATATAGATAGATATACATGTGTGTGTAAGTGCGCACATAAAACAAATTTTATTATAAACCAAAAAACATATTTCTTAAATATTTAACTTATGTTTTGTTATTTGTTGAATGCCAGAATGTGATATGCCTGGATCAGTGTGCCAAGATCCTCGTTTCATAGGCGGTGATGGCCTCACTTTCTATTTCCACGGCAAGAAGGATCGAGACTTTTGCCTTGTTTCTGACTCAAACCTTCACATAAATGCCCATTTCATCGGCAGACGAAACCAGTACATGAAGAGAGACTTCACTTGGGTCCAATCCATTGGCATACTCTTTGACACCCACAAGCTTTTCATAGGTGCCCAAAAAACAGTAACATGGGATGACAATGTGGACCGCCTTTCCATCACCTTTGATGGACAACCGATATACCTAGAAGAAGCCGAGGGCTCAATATGGAATTCCAAAGCCAATCCAACTATTTCCATAACTAGGGTAAGTGACACTAACAATGTAGTTGTTGAAGTTGAAGGAAACTTCAAGATCACAGCCAAGGTTGTGCCTATTACCGAAGAAGACTCTCGAGTTCACAACTATGGTATAACTAAAGATGACTGCTTTGCTCATCTTGATCTTAGCTTCAAGTTCTTATCTCTGAGTGATGAAGTGACTGGGGTGCTTGGACAAACTTATAGAAGGAACTATGTTAGTCGCGTAAAGATGGGTATTTCTATGCCTGTAATTGGAGGAGAGAAAGAGTTTGCAACTTCAAGCCTCTTTGCCACAGACTCTGCTGTTGCTAAGTTTAATGGCAATTACAACTCTGAGAGGAAAGCTTCTTTGGAAGGTTTGGAATTACCAGGCTTAAGCTGTGCCAGTGGAATGGATGGGGTCGGTGTTGTATGCAAGAGATGAGAGTTTTCACTCTTCTTTCACATGTGTTTCATTAATGTTATAAAGAATAAAGTTGGAAGGTACTGGAGATGTTTCTGATCATCATGCATGTCCAGTGTACGTTCTTAGCTTTTTTACTTTTACTACTGTATTATTTAGTATTTATCAATAAGAGTTCATGAAAACATTATACTCCTTGTAATAACGAGGGCTCAAATGAGGATCTATTAATTTGTATTATCTTTTCAATGAATCTGTTTGATTATATATATGGAAGTTCGATATTTTAGGGCTCGCATGGTAACGTTGTGTTTTTCGATTTTTAGTTTTTATTTTTATTTTTTGTATTGATGTCTGTGTTGGGTTTGTGCCCTCAAACCATTACTTTATGTATGAGACATTGACATTTTAATATATGATATCAGCTTTACATTTCATTATGTATGTTTTTTTCATGAGATGATTGTTAATCCTTAAGTGTCATAGTAAGTAATTCGTGTGTGTATGAGATACATACAAGTGAGATATGAATTACTATTCTTTGATACTTAGAACTTGTCACAGTGGATGATGAGACTGGATATCTCATCAGGTTTACACTGTAGCATGATTGACTACCATTGGATGAAGTGATGAATCTCAATCACTAGAGTGCAACTCTCAGTTAATATGCTAGTGCTTATAGTGCATTGACGGACCTGAGCTTTCTTATTGACACTCAAGACTGTCAAACAGTCAATAAGAACTCATAACTTGTATAAGGTACGTGTTCTCAATCTTGAGACGATTATGAACACAGACTGTGGATATGACTGCTTTGACTTACCAATCAGTGAGGTCTATAAAAGATCAACACCTGGGTATCTTAGGTATGTCATATTCATGGGGTTGTGAACATATATTGTCAAGATAGAATCTACTCTCTGATTCAGAGTAAGCATTCCCTTGAGAATGTCACCAAGTCGATTACTGAGTACTGCAGTCTTGTTGATAAGAGTTATCAACATGTTTGGTAATTATGAGAGGTGAATGGGACTCAAGGAATACAAGAAGTAATCATGATTCAGGTTGACAGTAACAGTTATCCGACTACCTGAATATGATTACGAATGCTGACGGTAGAGGGACATTAGTACACTATACAAGTCTAGTTATCGCTTCGGATATGTTTTTTAGCGTTGGAGTTCAGTTATCGTTTTATAGTGGAGTAAACGTTAACTGACCAGTTGGTTAGTTTGCTGATCAGAGAGTTTGGTCATGATAATTAACAAACTGGTCAGAGCCAACAATAAAGAGCCTAGGAGGTCCCACTCTTAACTCCGCTAGGATGCTTGGAAAGACACTTGAGGAAGCTGTCAAGACAAGTTCGATCGATTGAAGTATGTTCGATCGATTGAAGTCATGGTAGGATCGATCGATCGAGAATGGTTCGATCGATCGAAGGTTCGATCGATCGAAGATATTCGATCACTCGAAGTCTAGGTCGGTTCTGGAAATCTATAAATAGGGCAGCTGCGTTCTGGAAAAGAAGTTCGTCGTTTTTGAACGTCAGAAGCTGCAGAAACTGTTTTTAGAGCTCCAAACCTTCTCCTTCCTCTCAATTAGGGTTCCCACCAACTCTAGTCCTTCCTGCGAGCATCCATAGGAGTCATAAGAGTGAAGGCCATCTAGTGGAGGCTGCTGGAAGTTGAAGATTTCAGAATTGGGTTCAAGTCACTAAGGTATAACTCTTGTCCCCTCTTGTGCGCATCTATGGAATTAACGAGTAGTAGATCCTGGGCTACCATTAAATTTTATAACTTGACTTTTCCGCTGCGTGTTTGAACTTTCAATTTTAAACCATTTTTTTCCATCAGTCCGCCGCCTCTAATTCAATACAAAAAATAAAAACCAAAATCGAAAACTAAAAACAACAATGTTACCATGCGACCCCTTAATTTTCTTGAACTCTCAACATATATCAATCACCATAAATATCTCTGGATCTCCATATGTGTCTTCACATACAATCTTCTTGCCCCAAGCATACAATTATTTAGTGGTTCTAGTGGTTGATGTCATTCCCAAATTTAATTGCGTAGTTTGAGAAATAAAATCCTTCAGCAACCAATTTGTAGAACATATATATATATATATATATATATAATCTTTTCGGATAGTTGAGGAAACTTATTGCTCTAATTTCTATAGGAATACGTTGTACGTAATGTGAATTTCCCGCTTACACGGGGCAATAGGAGGAATATGAGTAAATATTCAATACAACATAGATATCATGTAGCAAAATAACATAGTCATAGATTTAAAATTTATACTTATGTGAATGAGATTTTTCTTAAAAATAAGGGGTGTAGATGAATAAATAAAAGGTTCTTTGATTGTTATAAATCTTTTTTTCTTTTTGCATCAAAGGAATATGGTCAAATTCGGATCCATAATCTCTCACTCATCTGCTGATCTAGTTTTTACCATTGCACTAAATAATAACTCCAAGCAATCATTAATTGCATAAATATAGATCAAATTACAACACAATGCCAAAAAACCGAGCTCACATTTTTGTACAATCAATGTAATAAACACATTTTTTTTTGGGTAATAAAAACAACTTCTTTTCCTCCCTTGCCACCCACAACCTTTTTTTTTTTCTTTCTACCTGGTGTTTATTTAATGATTAATGCTATGCATCTCAAATGAGGGGACACTAGGCCTACTGAATTTTGATTGAATGATGTTGAAGTGGTCTATCATTATTGTCAGTGGATTCCTATTACTACATTATTTGCGATGGAAATTTGTGATTATGATTTGGGAAGCATAAAATTGTTTATTTATTTATTTTATTTTATTGGGAAAGGATGGGTTTAAGGTGTTAAGGATTAAAGTTTCTGGGAGTATTGCGTAATTTGACTAATTAGTGATCAGTGTAAAATATATTCATATACAAAAGCATCCGAAAGAGAAATTTCAGACTGTAGATAGCAAATTAGCAATACCGGACCCTCCCGAGAAGGTGAAAGGGGGTTTAGAGAGAGAGAGAGAGAGAAGATGGAAGGAGTATCGTACCAGCGATTCCCAAAAGTGAAGATCAGAGAGCTCAAAGACGACTACGCCAAGTTCGAGCTCCGAGACACCGATGTGAGCATGGCCAACGCTCTCCGTCGCGTCATGATCGCAGAAGTCCCAACCATTGCCATCGACCTCGTCGAAATCGAGGTCAACTCGTCCGTCCTCAACGACGAGTTCATCGCACACCGGCTCGGACTCATCCCTCTCACCAGCGACCGAGCCATGGCCATGCGGTTCTCGCGCGACTGCGACGCTTGCGACGGCGATGGACAGTGCGAGTTCTGCTCTGTAGAGTTTCATTTGCGGGCCAAATGTATCAATGACCAAACCCTAGATGTTACTAGTAAGGACCTTTATAGCTCCGACCACACTGTTGTTCCAGTTGATTTCTCTGATTCGTCCTCTGGTTTCGACAATCCTGAACAGAGGTATATCTCTATATCTCGTATATATATATATATATATACACTCACAGTCCACTCCTGGCTGAGTTGTATTATGTTCTTTGTAATGCTAACTTTGAAAAAAATTGGATTATTGTATTATAACTACTGTTGGGAACTGCCTGATTTTGTTTGACTAGGCAATGCGACCAATTTAGGGTTTTCTAATTTTATTTTAAAAGTTCGGATTTTTTGAGTTATGTTTCTGTTTTTGTTGCAAATCTGATTGTTTAACTTGAGAGTGGAATGTGAATATATGTTAAGAAATGGTATGCTATATGGTTACAGTTATGGTATTGATTTCATCCAGTTGCTTAGTAAAAGAAATGAGGGAAAATGTTTGTCAGTATTGTTGCCATGTATTACAATATTTTCATTGTTTTAGTTTCCATGAAAACTAAAGGTAATGAGTTTAAGAAAGTCTTATGTCTTGATCTCTACTTTGCGTCTATGTGGAGATCGACACAAATGGCTTGTACAGTTGCCAAACGGAGCATATGTTTTTTTGGTTTTTTTCAGTAGATTAATGGGCAGAAAAAAAAAAGAAAAAGTTATGGGGGTTGTGTTTGTTCTTTTCCCTTGTTTTAAATTTTTGAAACTGGTTAGCTTAACTAAGTCAGGAGTTGTATTTGTCTCAGTTCAGTGGAGACAATTTCTTTTTACGTCCCAAACAATGAGAAATTTCGACTCTAAACTATAGTTCTTTCTTACCTAGCAGTTTATTAGCAACAAACATGGCATAGTAGTATGAAGTGGTATTTCTTTTTCTATTTTAAACAATGCTCTTGTAGTTGATGAATTGATGTAAATTAATGTTTGGACTCTCATTAAGACTACAGTGACCTTTTCATAGTTGAAAACTTTGATGCGTTGGCTTCTACTTGATAATTTATGTTATCACCAATGAATTCAAAGTCATTATCTGTACTATTTTTTCCCCTTTAATTCAGGGGAATCATTATTGTGAAGCTACGCCGTGGCCAGGAACTGAGGCTTAGAGCCATAGCCAGGAAAGGGATTGGCAAAGACCACGCAAAATGGTCTCCTGCAGCAACTGTTACTTTCATGTATGAGCCAGAGATTCATATCAATGAAGATCTGATGCAGACTTTAACACTCGAGGAGAAACAAAAATGGGTTGAGAGTAGTCCTACAAAAGTGTTTGACATGGATCCTAACACTCAGCAGGTCAGATGGATTTTTTCTTTATGTGATCTTTATGCTTTTACTATCCCAAGTTTTCCATGTCTGCTAGGTTTTTCAGTTGTGTAGACAACTGTTGTCAAATCCATCTTCGATGTATTCCTATTGCCTATAATTAATTGCATGATATGGCTTTCCCTAGTTTACTTCTTGCAGTCGTTTCGTGGAGTTCCTTGGGAAAATATATCATGCGTGTATCCATGGTTGTTAGAATCTTACGATTCACGATTCGATTAATACGATTCGATTCGATTCCCATGCCCAACGATTCGAATCGTGCATATGAATCGGGATCGCATTGAATCATCCGATTCACGATTCGATTCATACGATTCACGATACGATTCATACGATTCACATGATTCATGCTATGCATAAAATTTATGAGCTTCGATAACAAATTTAAGGAAAAGGAGTTGTCTTATTTTTTGCTCGTGTTACATGCCAATTATGTTCTTCAAGTGTATTAGTTTATAGTTTATTAAGTTGTGAAACAATTTCTACACAAAAACTTCTAAAACTGTATACATAAATAGGTTACTAATTAGAAAATGCCAAGCTTTTTATTAGAAAATCACCAATAATGCCATTCATGCATTGTCCAATGTTTTTTCCTTTTTCCTAGTCACATTCATGTATGTATGTGAAGTGTTGGGCTTCACATCCTAAAAAAAATAACACATTGTATTTATACATGTTTTAAACATACATCTATATATATACACGTGTTTTAAACATACATCTATATATATATATACATGTGTCCTATATGCATATACAAAAATACGCCAATCTAGTTTCTAAAAAAGTGAATCTTACGATTCACGATTCGATTCAATTCACGATTCATAATTTTGGCAAACCGATTCACGATTCGATTCACGATTTGACAACATTGCTTGTATCATTAATTGCATTTGTGGGATATGGTATTTACAGTTATGCAGACAACTGTTTCACATTTCATCTTTGATGTATTCCTAATATGCTTAAATAAGAAAAAGATAAATAAGGAAAATCATCATGACTATCAACATCATCAAGCTTGCTACTTTTTCTCTAGATTGTTGTTTGGATGCGAGTGTTATTCCTAAGATATGCTTCCTCTACTTGAGATTGAAAGAGGTATCTAAAATTGATACTCCCTTCTGGTTATACTGATATACATGAACTAATAGTCCCTGGGTATTTTAGATTAGGTAGAGTGTAGTTTTTGATGTGTGTACTTCTACTATCTACACATTGGTTGTCCCTTGTCAGGCACATAAGTTACAGACATTTTTCATTCAAAGTGATTGGACATTTCTGAGTACTCAGTAGATACAGGTGACATTTTAACTTTACAAGATTATTCAAATGGTCATCTAGAATGTGCTCTGGTACTAGACACGTCATTTTAACATCTGAGAAGAGAAACAATGGACATTGCATTATTTTAGCCGTGCCACAGTCAGATTCGGAGGTTAGATGAAACTTAATACCAGGAAAAATCTTCACCTGCATGCTGAATTGAGTCATGTAACTTAAGGTTCAGTATGTCTTCACTTTTATATAGAATATTCTTGATAAATGCAAAAAGCAAATTCCTTTCAATCTCAGAGTTAGAAGAGATTATTAGAGTTGTTTCAACACTGCCGATCTCAAGCTCGGATGTAAGAGGAGGGTTAGTGCGTTAGGTAGCTCGACAACCAGCACGTTAAAAAAAATCGTCGGATCCTTATGATATGAATCCAAATATGAATACTCGTATAAATGCTAGGGTGTTCCCGTTAAGCGACGCGTTGCGCTTGCCTTCGGGTATTTCAAAAAATGTGCAAGGGGCGCCGCATCGACGCCCGGGTGCAGTGTTAAATAAGCAAGGGTTCCAGCGCTCATCTGGCTACTGCGGGTAAAGAAGCTAGCCCATAATTATAGGCTTAGGTTAGCAACATGGAATATAGGAACCTTAACAGGTAAAGCTATGAAACTAGTACACACTATGATTAGAAGGAAGGTCAATGTAGTATGGTTGCAAGAAACAAAATGGGTTGGAGAGAAAGCTAAGGAGGTAGAAAAGACCAAGTATAAGATATTCTATACGGGGAAAGATAGACATAGAAATGGCGTTGGAATCGTGATTGACAAGAATCTCAAGGATAAAGTTGTGACAGTCACGAGGAAAGGAGACAGATTATTGCTTATTAAACTGGTACTTGAAGTGGATATAATTAATGTGATTAGTGCATACGCGCCCCAAGATTGGATGATCACACTAAAAGACGATTTTGGGATGAGTTGGATGCTTTAATGCAAGAAATACTGGGAGGAGAGAAGATAATTGTAGGTGGAGATTTTAATGGCCAAGTAGGCAAAGATAGAACTAGATATGAGAGGGTGCATGGTGGTATGGTTTTTGAATTCAGAATGAGGCAGGGGTGAGTATTCTAGATTTCGCCTTAGCATATGATCTTGTATTATTCGGAAACAACTTCTCTGCTTGCACGGGTAAGGCTGCGTATATTTCACCCTCCCCATACCCCGCAATGGCGGGAGCCTCGTGCACTGGGCTGCCCTTTATATGATCTTGTAGTAGCAAACTCATTTTTCAAAAAGAGAAAAGAACACTTGATAACCTTTAAGAGTGGATCTAATAGAAGCCAGATCGATTCCTTTCTTGTGAGAAAGGAGACTGTAAGGTCATCCCAGGGGAGAGTTTAACATTTCAACATAAACTTGCTATTTTAGATATCCATATAAAAGGACAACGCCGTACTAGAAAAGACCCTATAAACCCGCGAACTAGGTGGTGGAACCTTAAAGGCGAGAAACTAGCAATATTTCAAGATAGATTGTATCCAGAAACACCTTGGAATTTGGAAAATGGAAGCAATACTATGTGAGATAGAATGACAGGGTGCATAACGAGAATATCGAAAGAAGTTCTTGGAGAGTCGAAGGGAAGAGGGTTAGCATCTAAAGTTACTTGGTGGTGGAATGAAGAGGTACAAGCTGCAGTAAAAACCAAAATGGATTGCTTTAAGAAATGGCAGAATGATAGAAGTGAGGAAAACTTCAAGAGCTAAATGTGCAAATAAGGAGGTTAAAAAGACAGTTAGAGTTGCTAAAATGAAAGCCTATGACGAATTCAACACCAAGCTAGACACTAGAGAGGGAGAAAAATGTATTTATAAGCTTGCTAAGTCGAGACAAAGGAAAACAAGAGACATTAATCAGGTTAAGTGTATAAAAAGCGATGACTCTAGGGTATTAGTGTACGACGAAAAGATTAAGGAAAGGTGGAAGAGCAATTTTGAGAAGTTGCTAAATGAAAAACATATGGATAACACAATTGAAGAAGAAACTGGAAGTTGCTATGAAACTAGAGAATACATTTTCTATTGGAGAATAAGAAAGTCTGAGATGGATTTTGCTTTGAAGAAGATGAAACCCAACAAGGCCTTAGGACCAGATGGGATCCCCATTGAGGTTTGGAAATGCTTGGGAGATGTGGGGGCATCTTGGCTTACAAAAGTTTTTAATAGAATTTTAATGATTAGGAAAATGCCTGACGAATGGAGGAAGAGCATTCTAGTGCCTATATATATTATATAAGAATAAAGGAGATGTACAACAATGCAACAACTATAGAGGTAATAAGTTGAAGAGCCATACTCGGAAACTGTGGGAGAGAGAGATGGAACATCGCTTAAGAGGCGCAACATCAATGTCAGAATTTTAGTTTGGATTTATGCCTGAGAGATCAACTATGGAAGCAATTTATTTACTTAGGAGATTAATGGAAAAATATAGAGAGAAGAAAAAAGATCTACATATGGTTTATTTTATTTATTTAGAGAAAGCTTATGATAGGGTGCCTAGAGATTTAATTTGGTGGGTATTTGAGAAGAAGGGAGTGACCAAGGGTTATATTGACGTTGTGAAGGATATGTATGATAAAGCGGTTACTACAATTAGATCACCGGCCGGAGAAACAAGCGAATTCCCAATTATTATAGGCCTGCTCTAAGGGTCGGCCTTGAGCCCTTATTTATTTACTCTAATTATGGATGAATTGACTAGACACATTCAAGATGAGGTCTCATGGTGTATGTTGTTCGCAGATGATATTGTCTTGGTTAATGAGACTAAAGGGGGACTCAACACTAAACTGGAAGTTTGGAGAGAAGCACTGGAGACTTAGGGGCTAAAGATAAGTAGGACGAAGACAGAATACATGGAATGCAGTTTTAGCACCAGTGGAAGTAGAGACAACGAAGTAGTGAAGATCGAAGACCAGGAGATTTCAACGAGGGAACAATTTCGCTATCTAGGTTCAATGATCAGTAGAGATGGAGAGATTAGTGATAATGTGACCAATAGAATTAAAGTAGGTTGGCTTAAGTGGAGGAGTGCTTCCGGAGTAATTATGTGACCGGAGAATACCAGCAAAATTGAAAGGAAAATTTTATTGGACAGCAATTAGGTAAGCTATGCTCTATGGAACAAATGTTGGGCAACTAAGAAACAACACTTAGCAAAGTGAGCGTAGCTGAGATGAGGATGCTAAGGTGGATGTGGGGCAAGACTAGAAAAGATAGAATTAGAAGTGAGTACATTAGAGAGACTGTAGGAGTGACATATTGAGGATAAGTTGAGGGACAATAAACTTAGATGGTTCGGCCATGTGCAACGAAGACCTGTAGATGCACATGTGCAAAAGAGTGATAAGATCGTAGTGTCTGTAAAGGTTAGAGGGAAGAGCAGATCTAGACTGACCTGAGAGTATGTAGTGCAACAAGAGATGGATATATATATATACATATAATTTAGGTGAGCATATAGTTCTTGATCGTGCAGAATGGAGAAAATGGATTCATATAATTGACTTCAACTGATTGGGACATAAGGCTTAGTTTGGTTTAGTTTGGGAAGTAACCAGTGATTCATCAGTCACTTGTTACCTAATTGAAGATATCATACGATAGCTTTGCGAAACATCTTCATAAACTGCTGTCATCACATCTGACTTTGAGAAAGTTTCTAGTGATTTTCATAAAGACTTGTTCGTTCACTCACAGGGATACTGTGCGAATTAAAATAAATGGAAAAAATTGGGAGTTCCTGCACTTCTATTGGGCATATTCAGTGATTGAAATGTGACGAAGGCAATAGGTCTTCAAAATTATTCCATCATTTGAATGCATTTTATTTTTTATGCATCAATGGCTGATGGATAATTTTTTGCCAGGTGGTGGTGGTTGATCCCGAGGCATACACTTATGACGACGAAGTGATTAAGACAGCAGAAGCTATGGGAAAGGCGGGACTTGTGGAGATCTATGCTAAAGAAGACAGTTTTATATTCACAGTTGAATCCACTGGTGCAGTTAAAGCCTCTCAGATGTTGCTCAATGCAATAGAGATTCTTAAACTAAAGCTCGACGCAGTTCGCCTATCAGAGGATACTGTAGAAGCTGATGAACAATTTGGTGAATTGGGTGCTCATATGCGAGGTGGATGATTAATTTCCTTAGGTTTTAAGGAGATCAATAGGCTTTCCTTCACTCTCTGGAACTCTGTTTCTCGATTGCATGCAGATCATGTTCATTTAGATTATTTGATGTAATCTTGGGTATGTATGTCTCACTTGTTTGGGTGACAACTAACTGGAATGCTTATGAACTTGTCTAGTTAGCGCACATGTTGTCCACTTTTTGATTTAAACCTTGTAGTAGACTTGTAGTGTAACATGCAGGATAAATCTCTTCTATTACCCTAGAGTTGAAACTGTCTTGTACCTGCACTTTTTTTTTTTGGGGTACTTTCTGGTTCACTTGAATGTACCTGCACTTTAATTTTATATTTTTTGGTTACTTTCTGGTTTCTTGAATTCAAGTGAACCAGAAAGTTATTACTCTATTAGGTTATGTACCTCAGTGTTTGAAGTAGCTGTACGAGGATTAGATATGTTGGGGTTTTTTTAATTTTTTACACTTGCAGTTGAATAATTACGAGTAAGGGTAAATTACATTTTTGCATCCTTGTAGTTTGGGTGTGATGTTACTTTGGTCCTTCTAATTTCAATTTTGTCATTTTGGTCCTTACAGTTTCTGTTTAGGTTTAATGTTAGTCCATTTATCAAATTTTCTTACCATTTTTATCATATTTAGGTTCAATATAGGTATGTAAACTATAATTTTCCTAAGTAAATTTACCATTATTCCCCTCTAATGATACCTTACGTGTGTATCACATGATCTATTTGTCAAAAATTGTAAGAAAATTCGATGAATGGATTAGATTGAACCTAAATTGAAACTAGAAGGACCAAAGTGACAATTTTAGCTATAGGGATCAAAGTAAAATCACACCCAAATTACAAGGGTGCAAAGTATAATTTACCCTTACGAGTAATTAAAGTTACATAAATTAGGAATGTTGAGGGGCAATGAACTCTTGAATTTCACTTTGAATGATAACTGCCCCTTGTTCTAGTTATAACTTATAGACTTGTATTATACACTTTTCTTGTAGGCACTTCTCTGGAAATACTTCTCCTCTCTTCATCTTGCAAGCGCCCGTTCGGCAATAACATTTGCTTTTGCAATTATTTGGTTTAAAAGTTGCCCAAGGTAGCTTTTAATCAATCGCAAATTTCTAATCGTGTCTTGTTTTTTTTTTGTAATTGTAGAAGCTGGCTTGCAAAAATAATTTCGTTTTAGCTTTTGAAATTGCATAATCACTTTTGGACTTTAAAAGTTGTTGCCAAACGGTAAATTGGAGGTTATAACTTAAAACCTTGGGTGTGTTATGTGTATTAAGCAGCATGCATGATACTTATATATGTGAAGAGAAAATTGACACTTAACGAAGCTGCCTTATTTTCAATACTTGGTTCACCTAGTGCGAGTGTGTTCGTAAACACAAACATATACTCCATCTTCTTTCTTTATCCTCACGGTGAGCTTTCATTCTATGACCCAAAAAAATTAAAACTATGGTGTGCAATTATGATTTCAGTTTCTGAAATATTTCCCAGTTGGGCTTGGATTCTCAAAAGCCCAAAAGGCCTATTTAGGCCCTATTTTATGGGTCATGGTTAAATTCTATTTTTATTGAGGAGAGTATTCGTAAAAGCCCCCACTTTTCTCTGCAGTCTGCTCTGGGTTAGTCCGTTAGATCTACTTGTAACTCTTGGGTACTCCAAAAAGCCTTTGAAAGGACATGAAGGGCGATCAAGGTATATTGAAGGGGTTATCTTTTAAATTTCATGCAATAATTTTAACTTTTGTACTCATTTTAATAATAATAATAATAATAATAATAAATAAATAAATAAATAAATAAATAAATAAGTGCACAAAACACACTACTTAAAGTACAACAAGAATAGCCATTGTGTCAAAATGTAACTTTTTTTTTTATTCTATAAAAGTATAGCATTGGAGTCGAATTGTCAAAATATAGTATTCAGGCAATGTATAAATGTCAAAATATAAGTTTGGGGTGGAAAAAAAAATGACATTTTGCATTGAAGATGCTCTCATCTATTCAATACAAAATTGATTTCACCATCCCAAAAATTTGTTTACCTCCCTCCCGCAAAAGATAGAAACTCATCCATTTTCTAAGCCTGATATGCTTATTATAGTAGTTTTTACCCTTTCAAGAAAAGCCACAGGAAGGAAGGAAGGAACAACAAATGTGTAATGTCACCATCATTCACACGAATCACACCTTCTTTCTTACTAAATGGAATTGGCTGATTTGGCGCTTTCAGATGCTGTCTAATAAGGCCCCCATTAAACCATTTGGCAGGTGAAAGTGTGAAACCCCTTTTGTAGGGTTTTGAGGCAAATGGTTCATAAACAACTTTGTCATCAATCCTCATGAACATCTTATTAACTCATCTTTTCAAAATATAAATAAAGTGGGTCACCTTGTAACGTAAACTTTTGGGTAAATTGTAAATTACACCCCTATAGTTTGAGGATTGTGACAATTTGGTCCTTGTGGTTTCAATTTTGGCAATTTACACCCTATAATTTGAAAATTGTGCAAAATTCACCCAATTACAAAAAAAAAAAAAAAAAAAAAGCAAGGCCACGATGGGAATGTCCCATTATTTCCAACTAAAAGTGACCACATGTGCAAGCGCAGACACAGGAGTGTAGTTCAGTGAGAGCAGGAGCTTATATGGGGTTCAGGAGCAGCACCCGCCCGGTTTTTTTTTTTATATTTTATAAACTAATCTTTCTCATAATTCTTTCACAAAATTTTTGTATTACAAGCTTAATTAGTTATTTATATTTATTACTTTGATATTTGTGTGGCAGTGCGTGTCCAGTTTGAAATGTATCAGATTGTTTAAAAGATATTATCAGATGGTTTAATAGACTGTAAGATATTATCACATTATAAGCTTTAAGTGTATCAAATTGTTTAAAAGATCATAAGTTATTTATGGGATAGTTTAGTGTGTACAAAAAAACCACATAGAATTATATTAGGAGTATTTCTATCCATAAAAAATAAAAAAAATAAATTAATAAAGTGATATTCCCTAGAACCCCTGTATAAGCTTCTGCTCCCACTGTACTACACTCCTGGGTCTGTCCCTGCACATGGGGTCATTTTTGGCTGGAAATAATGTGACATTCCCATTATGCCTTGCTTTTTATGTAATTGGGTGGATTTTGCGCAATTTTCAAACTATAGGGTGTAAATTACCAAAATTGAAACTATAAGGACCAAACTGTCATAACCCTCAAACTACAGGGGTGTATTTGCAATTTACCCTAAAATCTTTGAAAATGCTATGGTCTTTAAAGTCTATCCCAATTTTCATTCTTCATAGTCCAAAATTTACTATTGCATCAACTAAGTTGGACTTTTTCTAATAGTAAAGTAAAGGGTACGTAAACCCGCTGAACAAACTCTCTTTAATATAGAGTCCAGGGAGTGTTAGATTTATACAGTCTTACTCTGTTCCAAGATCCACACTCTTTTGATTCCCCTAATAATAGTTTGTGCAAATGACATTATGGAATGCTTGTACTCAATTTACTCGCCAAATAGTTCAAATCAACGGTGTAATAAATAATAAACAATGACAAAATTGTTGCACATTACTTTTGTCGCATGACGGAATCAAAGAAAGGCTTGTACTCAATTTATTTTTACTCTCCAAATCAATGATGTAATAATAAAAATGGCAAATCAATTACACGAGACTTCCGTCACAGGACAAATGTAGAGGATTAGATATAGTGATCTATTTTTGTTTTCTCTTTTATTTTTCTTATTACTGAAAAATTTGGATTATGATCTAGAGATATGGACTGGGTTCCCACTTCCTACCAAACACCACTTACCATAAGACTTGGAGATTTTGGACCCCTTCAAAGTGGTCACAATAGGGTTGTATGTGTGTGTGTGTGTGTGTGTGTGGCTACTCTAAGCCTGTCAAAAGATACCCAAAATCTTTGTCTGAGAAGCCAGACATGCAAGCAGAATGGCAGCTAAAGTTTCACAGATTTGGGACATTGGCTGGCTGACCTTTAAAACATCTAAAACTTCTGTTGTCCTTTTCTTCTGACCCTCTAAAAGGGACCCCCAACCCTGCACGGCTAACTAGCCATAACTTTTTAACCCTTCAACAAGAGAGGGTATAATATGTAATTTTACCACTCTTAGGACCACTTACCCATGTCACTGGTCAGTCTGGTCTAACCATTAATTTCTGTATTCAATGCCTCTCGTCCCCTTCTCTTTTTACCATTTGCCTTCTAGGCTTCTTCAAATGATATCATAAGTATGTGTGTTGTAGGATACGGAATTTGGAACCAATGTGTATTAATTTTAGTCCACCACATATATATATATATATATTGAGATTTTTGAAGTAGGATTTTCTTGAATTTTAACTTTTGAGGTTATGGCTATATGATTTGGTAATATGGCTCTGTCGAAGCTCACAAATTTCCAAGTTTGGTTAATTAGGATCGCCCACTTTTGGTAGAGAAAAAAAATCAACCAATAATGGGCCAGTGAGTGATGATGGGGTTTGAAGCTAGGCCTATTAATGGACATACCTAGGTTGGACATCCTTCAACCTTTTTGACAAATTCCAACCATAATTGAAAAACAATCTCCACTATTTGACTTAAACTAAGGAACATATTAGTAGATACATTTTCTATTGTTTTTAGGGTAATGCTATGTGCACATAAAGATCTGAGCCATTCATTTTGGTGGAGGCCGTGCCTACAAGATGGGACCCACCAAAATTAATGGTTCAGATCTTTATGTGCACATTTTAAGTACACCAAACATTACTCAAAATAAAAATAAAAATAAAAATTTGTTGTCCTTAATTCAAATAATTTACACCCGTCAAGACCAGAAAGGGAAATCCGTCAAGACAATGAATGATCTATCTCCAGCCGAACGTTGTCACCCCGATTATTTGACATCAAACATCAAGACTTAAGACAGACAATTCAAAAAGTATGAATAATTATAAGGTTGTATAGAGCTAACCCGCTCCAGATTTAGCAGTGGCAGGAGACTTGGGTTTGCGTTTACCCTACAAATGCTTTGATTGGGAAGTTGGATCAAAATTTACCTCGATATTTATTTTCCTGAATCACTTCATTAAAGAGACATCAATTAATTAACTCTCCTCCATTGTTTTGTATCTGCGTGATTTGATTGTACAATTTTAGAATTTTTTTTAAAAAAAGTGTCATTGCATAAGATGGTGACAACTTTGAATGAGTCTCAGCATACTTTGGAGACCGATTGTTCAGTTTGTATATGAGACAATAACTGTGAAGCAGAACAGGTTTAAAGGACTTTTGAAGCAACAATTATTTGGTTCACGGAGAGGGTGTGTGCAAGTGCCAGCAAGTTGATAGTTATGGTGGGGTCATTTTGGGGATTTCCCTCCCAAATCTTGTGGGCCCAGATTGCCAGAGGTGGGTCATGGTGCTGCCCTCAGCTCCCAGGGTTGGGTCCTTGAGGAGGGGCATACATGGGATTTAGGGGATGTGATGTGTTTAAGGGTGGTCATGGGTCAGGTGAGTAGGGTTTCACCTTATCCCACCATTCATCCAAATTTTATCGGATTACAAGTTTATAATTCATCATTCATCTGTCAAATTGGGTGGAACCAACCCGTCGGTTTCGGGTTAGTTCAGGTTGGTTTCAGATGAAAAACCGACAGAATGAACATATATAATCAACAATTAAATTTAGGTGTGAAAATCATTATATATACAGAGAGAGAGGGAGAGAGAGATCTATATACACACACACAGATCTATATATATGTGCACACACATATCTATATATGTATATATGCACACACAGAGATCTATATACACACATATCTATCTATATATATATATATATTTTAAAAGGAAATGACTCATTCCGAATGAGGGAGTGAGAGAATGATTCAATACATATATTGTGTTTTCTTAGTTTTCAGTAGGTGGTCGGGTGATGTCGGGTTTGGATTATAAAAACCGACATCCGAACCATAAGCAATCGGATGTGGCTTGGGAAAACCATGACTCATCTGACCATCCGCCAAAACCACTCAAATCCCTTCGGGTCGGTCGGTTGGGTCGGGTCTCAGGTTGGGATGGCCAGCCCTAGATGTGTTAACCAATTTCAATTTGGCTCGTGAATGATAGTCGGCTCTGAAGTACAAACACGGACACTACAATACGGATACAACATGACACTAGCACGTCGACACAATAAAATTCAAAAAAATTACACGTCGATACTACAGGAAAAATGTCTATGAAATGTCGTGTCCGTGCGTTGGAAACGATACGACACGCGACACGTTACCTTCATAGAAGTATCGGTGCTTCCTAGATAGCCGGAGCTCTTGGCGTTCTTGATCTGATGTAAGTGGGCTGGAATGACAGATCACAAGTAACTAGAAAAATCGTATCTAGAGCTTGGTGTGGTTTCAAGGCCGACCCTGGGCATAGGCGACGTAGGCAGACGCCTAAGGCCCCTAATTTTTGGTGTTTAATTAGGGCCCTAATTTGATCAAGGAAATTATAATGTCTCAATTTTGAAAAAAAAAAAAAGTTATGTGTAATATGTTGGTTCAAAAGTCCAACACCACAATTTAGAAAAAATAATTACATATAAAATATTGGCCCAACTGTAATCAAACACACCCTAAACATTTGTCCCAACTCATTTTCATCTCATCTCTTAGTTTAGCCCACCCAAATTGTTTTACTATCATACCAAACTTTACAAATTTCAATCAACAATCAACCCTGATTACTATTAGGCTTTATTTGGTTCATGGATTTAGTGAGAAAGAGAAAAGAAGAAAGGAAATCGTAAAAGAAAATTAATTCTCAGGTATTTTCCCTTGTGTTTCATCCATGATTAATAATATCGAAAACTAATAAAATTTAAAATATGAGTAATGCTATGCTTATCAAATTTTGTATCCTAAGTGGTTCTCAATCACGTGGTAGTAGGCTCACCTGATTTTGATTGGAGGATGCTGAAGTTCTACCACCATTATTGAAGGTGGTTCTGCCGCCACATGTATTTGGGAACCATTTGAGATACAAAATTTGGTAAGTATAACATTACCACCATTATTGAAGGTGGTCCTGTCGTCATATGTGATCAGGAATTAATTGTACCGCGTTGCTATATAAATTGATGAAAAATTACTCTAAAATTTCTTAAGAACCAATTTTGAAATTCCAGGTGTTTTCGCTAATGATGATTGTTCAGAATTATTTTGTGAAACAAGTACCCCAATTAATCGTTAGATAACATAAATGTAAATTGTACTTTTTCGTACAATTTACATAGGGGTAATGCTATTGTGAGAAGCTTCTCACATGAGAAGGCGGGTTTTAACCGTTGGATGAACATCTAGCCTTAAGATTCCCAGGAATCTGGAGAGAATTTTAAGGTTAGATGCTGATCCAACGCTTAAAACCCGCATTCTCATGTGAGAAGCTTCTCACAATAGCATTTCTCTTTACAAAGAGTTTCTTAGAGCATCCACAATGGGTATAGCAAACTTAAGGCTGATGTTTGGTAAGTTTAGTGTACAGATGAAATACACTCGCAATGAGTATTTGTTCAAATGGCAATGAGAATGCCGTGTGTGATATCAAACGGCACACATTGTGCCGTGTGGGAGTAGGCGGCACAATGTGTGCCGCGTGATATCACACGGCTTCACATGTGACGTTTGCCTCAACGGCTATTTTCCCCCAACAGATCTGTACCCAACGGCTATATCCTTCTATATTTGTATATATAGATGATTTGAGAGTGGTCAAATATTTATCTGTCTTAATATATTCAATCTCTACATTGAAAAATTACAACTTTACACGGCACACATTGTGCCGTGTGATATTACACGGCTCATATAATGCCGCCTGGACATCACACGGCACAATGTGTGCCGTTTGGAGCCTCACGGGGCTCATTGTGCCGCCACCCGTGTACAATAGCTGAACTTAGTTGTACACTAAACTTAAGTTTTCTTAAGTTTCATTGTTGTATACTATTGTACTAACAACCCATTGCAAGCGTCCCCATCCAAACTATCCTTAAATTTGTTGTATAAATCCACCCATTGTGGATGCTCTTATATTGATCAACAAAAGGTAAAACATACTGAAAAAATGACAAAGAGTTCTTTAGAATTTTTGGTGGCATTTAAATGAAGTAGTGTTTATAAAAAATTTGTGTAAAAGTTGTGTGTGAAGTAGTACACAACCCACAAAAGTGTATCTATCTTTCTCATGTGTCACTGTGGGGGTCCGCTGACACCACATGATGACATAGGAGAGAGATAGACACATTTTTGGATTGTTCACAAAAGGTTGTGTGAAAATTGTGTGTGAAGTTTTATCCTTAAAAATATTTCTTGGTTAGTAATATTTTCAATAGTGCAATTTTGCTCATCCAAAAATTGCTCATTCTCCTTTGTCATTGGCTAATGTAATGAGGTCCAGTACTTTACACTATTAATTAATTATTATTTAATTCTAAATCTCATTGCATTATAGCCCATGGAAGAGTAGAGTAACCAAAGGTGAACACTTTTGGGTGAATAAAACACTTTTCCTTTAATTAGCTGGTGTGTCCACTTGAATTTTATCCTCTTTTATTCTCATTCTCAACGCGAGGATTATTACTGCAAAAATACAAGAAAGCTAAGTCACAACTTACGACATTTAATAACAGCAAATTCTGTTGATATTATATATAGTAGGACATTTGGCGCTACCTATTTTTACACACACAGACATATATATATATATATATCACATAATATTGTTTGTTGTTTTGTATGACTTAGCAATTCTAATTGCATCCTGCACCCATATAATTTGTATTCATGTGCATGACTTTTTAGCACTTATGCCCCATATGTTTCCCCATTATAGTACTACTATATAATGTGCACCCATATATTACATATATATATATATCTCTCTGTCTATAATTTATAAATATAATATAATAGGCAAGTTGAGAAATTATCACCATTAAAGTACAAAATATGTATATGTTGGAGATCAAAAGATATGGCTAAAGAATAAAAGGAAATTGAGGTTCAAGTTAAGGGCTAGAGTCGGAAAAATTCTAAAATTGGACTTGATTTAGTCAATGTTTTTATTTTTTTTATTTTTTTTTTATTTATTATTATTATTATTTTTTTTTATCGAGAAATGCTATCTATGCGTTTTACGTTTAAATTTTAAATTTATATCTCAAATATAATGTAGCAGTGGGTCTATTGGATTTAATTGAAGAATGTTGAAGTGACCCTACAGTGGTTTCACTGTCACATTATTTGTGATATGGATTTGAGATTTGAATTTGAGAAACATATCATTATTCTTTTTTATCTGGTTTTTATTAGAACCAATGTTATGTTGGTTTGACAAAGATTCAATTTTAAAAGTGCTACTAGTCATGGCACAGACTCCCATCTCCTATGCAAGAAAATTCACCAAACACTTGACTTTGTATCTGGTTCACAATTTTATATTTTCCCAAACAACCTTGGAATGTAATATGTATGTCACTTTTTGTAACTGATTCATTAGTTGTTTTTCTATTTTTGCGCAAGATTTTGTGGATATCTGACTTCGTTAGTAATTTCTAATTGATAATTTTTAAGATTTTTAATAAAACTTTCATGGTTTTGTTAGTGTATTGTTATGTTCTTTTATAATTTGTAGGGAAGTTAAATTATTTAAACTATTAGGCTGAGGAACTACCAGATTGATAGAAGGTGATGGTAAAAAAAAAAAATTAGCTACTCAAACAAAAGAGAAAAATACTAATTTAATAAAACTTATGAGAAATTTAGTAGAATTCTTTAAACTAATACGATTCTAACTTTAATTATAGAAGACATGAATGAACTTAATTGTCACATTTATAAAACTCCAAGGTCTAAAATATCCAAATTAAAAGTGCATAGACTAAAGTGTCACGACTAGGGGTGTGTTTTGGAACGGAAATTCCGATTCCGACCCGAAAATTTCCGATTTTGGCAAGTAAAAATACATTCCGAAATTCCGAATTCCGAAAAATTTCAGATCGGAATCGGAATTTTTTTTCAGAATTCCGAAAATTCTGAAAATCCCGAAAATATGCCGAAAATATTCCGAAAAATATATTCCGAAAATTTTCCGAAAAAATTCCGAAATATTCCGAAAAAATTCCGAAAAATTCCGAAATTACCTTACACTACTTGTCCAACATCGGTTAGCCATGAAAAAGGATAAGGAATGTGAGTCTATAAATTAGTCCCAACTTGATCCACATTAGTCCAAGCACTAAGCTTGTATCAGAAAATTTCGAAATTTTCCGAAATTTTTCCGAAAATATCCGATTCTGAAAAATTCCGAAAAAATTTCAAAATTTTCCGAAAATGATCCGATTCCGAAATTTCCGAAATTTCCGAATCGGAACGGAAAATGAAAATTCCGAATTTTCGGAATAGGAATCGGAACGCCGAAATAATTTTCGAAAATTTCGGAATTTTTTTCGAAACCCCTATTTCCGATCCGATCCGGCCGAAACACACCCCTAGTCACGACCCTTAATGATGAAAACTGCAATTTACCCTATTAAAAATGCTTGGTGCATCTAAATTAAATCAATAGCATGTCAAAAGGATGGTTGACTGTATTTGCTATGGATATTTTTATTTATAAGTGAAAGAGAGAGAGAATCCCCTGTAGCTAGCGCTAGGTGGTAGGCGGACCAAGACAGGGGGTGTTCTATCCCCTTGGTCTTGGGTTCGAGATTTCACATGGGTAAGTACAAGAGATTTGGCCAGTGCCTTTGGCCTCCCTAAGGGAAGCAAGGGATTTGAAACCCCCCAGGGGTTGTGTAAGCTAGTTGGAGGGTTGGATCTCAAGATAGGCAATGTCCAAATTGGTATGGTTTCAGATCCTACAACTAGCTTGCATCCCATTTACTTGGTGCATGTGTTGTGGGGTCGGTGCACGTGACCGGGGTTTGCCCCTGTTCTACTCTGATAAAACGACAATAAGTACTGATTTCGAAGTCGCAGATGACAAGTTGGAGGATTTAAACTCGTATCCAAAAAAAAAGGGGAGGGGGGGGGGGGGGGGGGGGGGGGGGGGAATTAATCCAAATTAAATAAAGTATAGTAAAATATTTGATTTTAGGTCCACTCCTTGGTTTTTTTGACAAATCTACCTCTAATATTGGTCTACGCCAAGAGTTTTACCCTCTGTACCTCCAGCGACCTCGCTTGAGCTCCGGGGACCACCAACATGACCTCACCTGAGCTCCGGCGACATTGTTTGAGTTCTAACTAGCACCACTACCACATGCACCAGACCTCTGCCGTTCACCACCAATGCAACACTAGACCTCTGTCAATGTCACGACCCATCCCACCACACGTGAAAATAGCTCACGTGGCACACCACCGAGGCTCAATCAATTCTTTATAAAGTTGTAGTAGCGGAAAAAAGAACTTAAAACAATATTGAGTATTCAAAACATTTGGAAACATTGCCCTCCGAATTGTAAAATCCGTATAAAATTGAAAACGTAATTATATTTTGAAACGAATGAATTTATGTTGAAATTGGTCCTAAAGGTACCCTACCAACCAATCAAAACATTTAAATCATTTTCGGAAGGGGTAGAAAAACATTTCATGCAGTGGCCATTTCAACCAGCCAAACGACCGTCTTTCAACCGGTCAAATGACCATTTAGCAGAATTCCTTATTACAGCAGAATTTTGCTAATGAGTCACCCAACCTCCATCTCTTTCACTACACAAAATATGTTTACGTTAATCCAAACTTCACATGCTATATTAAGATTTCAAGAACATTATTGAAATATACTAATCTATGAAAATAAATGATATCGGAACAAGCTAAGGCTTGTTTGGCTGAATACACAAAAGTACTACCTACTGTCATTCAAAACATGGATTTGACGAATCAAGTATACAAAACGTGAATCCATAAGTTCGGATTCATTACAACGTAGCCAAAAGATGTTTTGTCCCATATTATAACCTTACAAGTTCATCCTGAAGTTCCAAGTTAACTCAAAAGCATAGTTCTAATCCTTACATCTCTTGTTACAACTTGGAATGAAAATAAAAAACATATGAAAGAGGATTCCCGTCGTTCCCATGGCCTCACTCCTCACGCTTCTTCTTCCCTTTCTTTCTTTCACCTGCAATGGAGTAAAGCTCTACTGCTCAGTTATATGCTGAGTGTATACAATTCTAAACAAATACTTTATATGACAATTCATGCTATAATATATCAAAACACATCAAAATATAGTCTCTAGGGAGGGTGATGCATATTTATCCGGTATATCGGCAAGTCCAAAGTCTATCAATCATTGCATCTAACTGCTCTGGCTGGGCCGGTTCCCAAACCAAGCAAGTAGCTATCCTACTACAACTCTTAACCATTGAGAGGCTTACCCCGGCATGAATTTGCATTAATCTCTCATTTGACTCACATAGACATATAGCATGCTCATATGATCACATATACGTGCTTTTATCGCATATTCATGTGCATAATTAACGGACCTACTTAATACATAAATTTCGCCCAGATCCAAAATATCACATCGGATATGTAAAACATGCAAATTCCCTATAATTCATAAGCCTATAATTCATACCTTGTGCGATCATCCTATAACTTTGAAGGATTAACTGGAGGCCCGATTAAACGTCGAATCTCCAAGGCTTACCCCCGCATGAATTTGTACTAATCTCTCATTTAACCCACATAGACATATAGCATGCTCATATGATCACATATACGCGCTTTTATCTCATATTCATGTGCATAATTAACGGACCTACTTAATACATAAATTTCGCCCAGATCCAAAATATCACATCGGATATGTAAAACATGTAAATTCCCCATAATTCATTAGCCTAGAATTCATACCTCGTGCGATTATCCTATAACTTTGAAGAATTAACTGGAGGCCCGATTAAACGTCGGATCTCCAGTTATACGCAAAGCTTACAAGCATTTACACGTTTTCCCAAAATTCTTAGAATTAGGATATTTATAAAAACTTAGCCAAATATGGCCTAACCACTATCAAATCGAAGCCCTTATCTCGAGGAGTTCAAATACAAAATTTGGAGAAAAACTGACGAACGGAAGATTGTCGATTTGTGTTGTGAACCTCTCAACTTCAAAACCCCTCTCTTGATTTCAATTTAAGAAAAAGTTGTAAATAAAAATATCTTAAGTTTTCTTTATATAGGCAACACTTCCGGAATTTGTGTTTACCTCCCCACGAGTTCTCCAAACTTCAAATTATCCTCCGAAACATCGCACACGTCTAATTTATTACTTCAAGAGTGAAAACTATAAGTTATAAAAGTTTTCGTCTAAGTTTCATTTGTTGTCGTAATTATGTTCCGAAAACTATTTTCGTGGAATTTCTAGATAATCTACATTTTATGCAACGTATTACATTGGTTATCTCTAATTCGTTCTAATTGATCTTTATCAAGATCAAAATAACCAGAAATTACACTACACATGCATAATTACTATTCACATACACCAGATATATCAAATAACATTTAATCACATAAATGTCATTTAAATCATTTCAAAGCTTCATGAATTCCCAATTTTCCGTGTCCTTACTTGAAACCTTCCGTTGACCCCCAGTCAACTACTCATTTCAATTATTAATCAATATTAACAATTCTAGAAATTCACTTATGTATTTAAAAAGAATATATTTTTTTCCGGGACGGGTGTGACAGTCAACCTCGCCTGACCTCCGACGAGCACCACACCACCACATCAACATTAATTGATCATAAAACAAGTTTCTGAAAATGAATTTCTCATACCACCGAAAAAAGTTGTGAAATTATTTTAAAAAAAGTTTTGAAATTTACTAACAAAAAGTTGTGAAATTTCACAGAGTTCGTGAAATTTCATGAAACCACCACCGCCACACCAACCCTCTGCCGATCACCACCACGACCTCACCTAATTGATCTCTTCACACCAAACCACAACATCAACACGAAATGATTACAAAACAAGTTTTTGAAATTTAATTTCTCATATCAGTACCGAAAAAGTTGTGGAATTTTTGTAATATAAAAAAGGTGTGAAATTTCACAAAAAAAAACAAAAAAAAAAGTGTTCTAACAAATGTTGCAAATATTTTTTTTTTTACAAATTTGAGCATTTATATCGATTTATAACTTATTTTTGCATAAAATGTATAATTTTACAACCTACTCAATGAGATCTATCCAACAAGTACCATTGTTGATATTAAAATATGGAAAAAAAAATGTTGAGAAAGTTCACTGATTTTTTTGTTTTGTTTTGTTTTGTTTTGTTTTTTGTTTTTTTTTTTTGATAAATTTCACAAAAAAATGTGTTTAAAAAAAAAAAAGCACCACGTAGGAGTAGACCACCATGGCGGTGGCGTCGTCTTCGTCCACACCGATGAAGTGGTTGTGAACGTCCAGAGACTGAGTGTGTCCGTACAATAGCGATTTTGGTTTTAGCTGTATTTGGAACTAGATCTCGCGATGGCTCGAAGATGGTGGTGGTTGGCTAGCGATGGCAGTGGTGTGCGACGACGATGGTGCACACTGGTGGTGGTGAGCGATGACGCCGCTAGTGATGAGGACAACATCGCTGTTGATCGGCGATGGAGATGAGACGCTGACGATAGTGGAGGTGGTGACAACGGTGGTCCCTAGCGACGGTAGTGATCTCGATTGGTGGTGGTCGGTGGTATTGCTGTGTGTGTATGTGTGTGTGTGTGTGAGAGAGAGAGAGAGAGAGAGAGAGAGAGAGAGAGAGAGAGAGAGAGATAAATAAAAGTGACAATACAAATAAGGGTAAATATGTCCCAAAAATATGTGGTCGAGTGGTCAAATGATCTATTTCAATTAACTTATTGAATAATGTCCTTATTTTCAAAACAGTTTTTTGGTTTCATATAACCAAATAATTCTCCTAATGTGGGATTTTAATACCAAAGTTATGAAAAAAAAAAAAAAGAAGAAAGAAAAGAAAAAAAAATAAGAGGGGGGAGAATATAACCTAATAATTCTTCTAATGTGGGATTTAATACCAAATTTATGAAGGAAAAAGAGAGAGGGGGGATTGGGGTGAGAGGGCGTAAGGGGCAGAGAGAGTGGGGCATATGGGGTCCTCTCTTGCTGTAATTTCAGCTTTACAACTGTAAGGAAGAAAAGAGTACATGAAGTAAAATTTACACCTTTTTCTTTTGATTTTTAGTTCAGAAGATTTGAATTCATGTGATTTTTATTATTAATGAAACAATAACAAGAGTGAGGAGGTCAAAAAAGAAAGTTTAAGATCATCAAGGCTACCTAAAGCCCCCAATATCCATCATATTATTCTACAATTATTGTTGTGGGGAACACCCACTGACTTCATGAAATTTCTCCTTTTAGGGGTAGTGGAACTGTTTCTCACTCCCTGGAAAAGTCCATACAAATATACACACAAGGATATACTAGTTCTAGCTCGTAGCCCAAAAAAAATAAAAAAAATAAACTTACTAGTCCTAGAAAGTGAACGGGTAATTTGTCAAAAAATTGAAGGAAAAAAAAAAAAAAAAAAACCATAACTCCTATAATTGTAACACATTTTAACAAAAGAGTGACACTGTGATTCTCTTCTTCACTTTGCACCATGTATCTCATTCGCGCATCATTAATATCTTTTATATTTTGGACTAAAGTAAAACCATAGCAAATTAGTTAAATTTAACGGGTAAAAGCATACAAAAACCATGTTAGGCAACAACTTTCATTTTCTCAATACTAATGAAACTCCAAAAGCTAAAATTAAACATTAAGCAAAATAGCCTCTGCATCTGCAATTGGCCAAAAGTTACCTCGGATAACTTTTACCAATCACAATTTTTTGTGATTTAATCACATAAGAAAAAGAAGCTATCATATAATCCACAAGGGTACTGTTAAGGGTGTCATTTGGAACGGAAATTCCGATTCCGATCCGAAAAATTTCGAATTTGGCAACTAAATATGCATTCCGAATTCCAAATTTTCGAATTCCGAAAAAAATCGGATCAGAATCGGAATTGTTTTTAGAATTCCGAAAATTCCAAAAAATTTCCGAAAATATTCCGAAATTGTATTTTCCGACACTTTTCCGAAAATATTCCAAAACATTCCGAAAAATTTCCGAACGTATTCCAAAATGGTATTTTCCAAAACTTTTCCGAAAATATTCCGAAATACTTCAAAAATTGTGTTCATCCCACATCGAAAAAGCATAAAAGAGGGGATGTGATGTGCTTCTATAAAAGGCCTACAAGTCTCAAGTGGAATCCCATTAAGCTTGAATTCCGAATATTCCAAAAAATTCGGAATATTCTGAAAAATTCCGAATCTGATGAAATTCCGAAAATTCTGAAAATTCCGAAATTTCAGAATCGGAAATAATTTTGGAATTTTCGAAATGGAATTCGGAATGCGTTTTTGGCTTCCGAAAATTTCAGAATTTTTTCCGAAAGGGGAGTTTACGATCCGTTTCGGCCGAAACACACCCCTAGGTACTGTTGAGCTCTTTGATAGATTTCTGTCTTTTATTAAACTTTGCTACTTGTTGAAATGCGCTATATCTCTTCAGGATTATTTCATGTCTAATAAAACTCTCTTTTAATTGACTAAAAAAATAAAACAACGGACAAAGTGAAAAAGGTCTAACTACATGAGGTGTATATACTTTTAATGGCTAAAACTGACGGAGGGGGCAAACTGCCACAATTTGTTAGTTGGGGGACCAAAGTGCCACACAAATTTATTTAGGGACCAAAGTGGAAAATAGGGTATAGTTTGAGAGTGCAAATATATTTTACCCTAATTATATTCTAGAGCACGTTTGGATCAGCTTACTTGGGGCCAACAATCCCTTATGTTGGATTATTGAGAGATTTGAGTCTGTTTAACGAAAAAAATTCATACATATATATTTTTTATAATCGAACCAACTTCAAAGCTGAAAAAATAGCTTAAATCATATTAAAAAATTGCTTCTTTATTTGAAATTAATTTTAAAAATTCTCATACTCCCTTGGCAATACCAACATGCTCTTCATAGTCACACCAACTATGTAATATTAGTAAAATTAATCATAAAAAAATGCCAATAATATATATGTGGAATTCCAAACTATGTAAGTAGATATCATTAATATGTAATTCTTCTTCGATGTCAAGTCCTACAATAGATAACTTCATAGATGTGCTAGCGGGCATTGCAACCCTCAATCAGGATCCCTATTAGAAGGGCTTCAGTCCCAATGTTTATTTCTATTTATTATCCTACATTATCAATGTCAACCCTAAACTATCAATTGCGCTGCGATATGTCCCCTCAGAATTGTCCATGTGCCCCATGTGACCAACTTCCGTCAATTTTTTGTAATGGAGGGGTTGACATTGCAACTCGATTGATAATTTATGATTTCAATTCAACGCTTTCAACTTCGGGGACCAAACTACAAATCGGGGTATAGTTTGAGGGAGCAAAATACTTTTTACCTGACAATAATGCAACATTCTCTTTTAACTAACCTCTTATTATGCATGTCACAAACATAATGGTATATCTACAGTTTACATTTAGGGAACATTTTTCTCACGTATTTTTGCTCACTCAATGTTCACCCAGGGCTCCATTGGGGATGATGAGTGTGTCATTCTAGTAATTATGTTGATAATACATGGACAAAATGAGAATGAAATGTGAGACATATGTCAACCAGTGAAAATGAATGAATTAAAATGCTCTCTTACATTTATTAGCAGATAGAATGTTGGTGGTGACGATTTAGTAAGAAGAAAATTTTCGTTACACAACAAATATATATTGAAGTTTACACTTTGGTAAGAGAAAAAATGGAATATAATGGTACATGTTTTAAAGTTTAATTGCCTAATTAAGTACAAAGATGATAGGAATGGTGGAGCTTAATTCCAAGAGCTCGGGGATAGTTTTGGTGGAGTTTATATTCATAAAGTAGGAGAAGAATCTAGGCAAGGCATTGTCGCATGCACAAGTCGTGCGAGCGGATGAGGGCACGAGAAAAGTTTTGAATACTCTGGAATCTCGCTCGCTAGGAAATCCGCGTGAGATCGGATTTTGGCAACAGATTTTTTGTTTCCTATTTGGTTTAGGATGCTATTTTGTAAGGACACTTTGTACATTATATATATATACTCTTTCCTAAGGCTATGAACATTGATTGCAACTCTATTTGTAATCTTAAAGCATAATACAACTCTGCAATGATATGGACATAGACATAACTGGTTGAACCACGTTGAAAAATGGTGTTCTTGTATGATTGTACTTTATTTATTTTTTTGTTCTTACATTGATTTCTTATAGATTGTATAAAGAGATTGAACCTGATTTACCCAACAAAAGAGTTCACGGGCTTAACAAATTACGTTCTAGCACAAAATCACTAGACCAAATAATAACAGTAAAAATTAAAATTAAAATTAGCCAAGTGTCCACATTTGGCATTTGTGTGAAAGCTAGCTTGCAAGTATATTTTGTACTATGTATACACACACCTCTAATTTCTGTACATACACATGAAGCAAGAGTCAAGAGTCAATAGGCATGATCACTAGCAACAGCACCTAGCTACTACCATCTATTATACTATACACTACCAACTTTAAAGCAAATAACAAAAGTGGGGACATAGACATCTTCCACAATTTCAAAGATTTTGTCTCCCAAATTCAAAATCCCCCACCTTTTAGCTTTGCCACTTTTCAGAGTGCCCTATTCCGAACAATTAATTTGCTATACATGCCACTTGTTGAAGGATTTATGGGACGCAATATGATCAAAAGTCTAATTTTAGTGAAGTACAAGCAACACAACAATGTCTCAAGGCAATGATACAAACTAAACCCACACGTGGCATTAGTAGAGAACACCACGTGGCTCAAATCATATGTGGATGTATGATTATACATGGACAGTTGGCACGCATGCAATTGCAAAATTCATTGGTCCACCAAAAGAAGAGTAATTCTTTGGTGACAACTTTCATACAACCTCTTAAAAGATGTGTCTATCTCTTTCCTGTCCACAATGACACAGGAGAGAGATAGACTGATAGACACATCTTTTAAGAGATTGTATGAAAGTTGTATGAAAGTTGTCACCAGAGAATTACTCCCAAAAGAAATACATTTTTTTTAAGGATTTTTGTTTACATGTACCTTTAGGGTAATGTTAAGGTTCTAAAAGTAAAAATAAATAAGAGAGATAAATACTGAACCCCACACTAAACACTGAAAATCATATTATACTCCTTATTTATTTTCACTTTAAATACTTTAACATGTACCCTAAAAGCACATGTTAACAAAACTTTTTTTAAAAGGTATCAAAAGAAATACTCGTACTATTTGTGTATTACGCGTGAAAAAAGCGAGATATCTAGGAGGAAAAAAAAAAGTTGCGCCATGCCCAATTATTAGCATTATTTTTGGGTGTATGCCCTAATTAAAGACAACCTATTTTGGTGCATACTCAATCTACATGAGATAGTTGAACATTTCAGGAATACGTTTCATTATACTTGTTACCTTCACAGCACATTAATGTGGTTTTAATTCAGATAATATACATATCTCTATTTTTAGGAAGATAATGAGAAATGATTGACAGTTGACAAATTTAAAATCTTGCTAACTATTTTTTAACATCTCCTAAAAATAGGAACAAGTGTATAACCTGAATTAGAGGGTGATACCACATCATTGTATAATTAATTTGAGAGTGAGAAAAAAGAAAAAATGGACAAGGACAATGTATATATATATAATACATATGTTAGAATGGCTGAATGGGCAACCCAACTTTTTTCCATCGGATTACAGCTTATAAAGATTAAGGAGTTAGTCTAATCTGAGAGTTATAGGTACAGTTCTTCAAGATAGAATTATAAAAAGTTGAATGTTCTATCACAAAGTTTCTTAAAGTAGATGACAGAAAGTATTTGCAATTAGATCCTCTGATTAGTACACTAAATTAGGTGAGTGGAACATGACATATGCATGATATATATCGGCTTACATACATGCAGTATATTCCATCCACATCAAGCAATTCTCAAGATAAATTATTTTTGAGAGATGATATCTAAAATATGCTTTTTATGTCACTTTTAAATTATGATATATGTCAGTTTTATTGTATGTGACATAATTGTTTTTGCATGTGTTTTTTATGTCAATTTTTAATCGACATGAATAAGTATTTATGTCGATTTTAACCGACATAAATAGCAATTTTTGATCCAATAAAAATGTACATTAATTATCGCTTTCTCATTCAATTAGAAATAGGATCTTGACCACCTCATAATTTTCAAGAGAGAAACTATTTGAGGGATTGTGTGATAGACACCATATGACATTTTATTCTTCTTTTCTTTTTCTTTTTTCTTTTTTAGTCTAGACCTCCGGTATCCGGAATCACATTGGACTTCGACTAATACGAATCAAGCCGGATAGGACCCGTTAAAGCGACAAAGCTCTCCCAACAAGAATTTAATTGCAGCTGTATACCCAAGACTCGAACTCGAGGTATAAAAAAACACATATTTACTCCATTTCCATTGGACTATCGTTAAATTAACGTTAACAAAAATTATGTCCAGCATTAGTATTATTCTTGCCATAATTGCCAATTTTCCAATAGACTTACTAGTCTGCACTGACCTTGTAACAAACAAGAGCGTATAAGGATAAATCCATCAGCCTATCCTCTGTGACCTCTGAATTTCCGCCAGTATTTTAGACAGTTAATCTATTACCATTTAATCGGAGTAGAAGAGAGGACAAACCCGGATACGACCATTTTTCTTCATTTCAAAGGTATAAAAAAAACACATATTTACTCCATTAGACTATCGTTAAATTAATGTTAACAAAAATTATGTCCAACATTAGTATTCACCTGTCCCAAATTTAGGGTCCTCTCTTTGTGGTTTTCAACTTTTTAAGAGGACAAAGTATTAAGAGTAATGCTACACCCACAACCTTTTTCACAACCATACATCCTAATCCTTGATTTCGGTGGATCCCACATGGAATCCACCGAAATCAAGGGCCATGATGTGTTAGTTGTGGAAAAGGTTGTGAATATAGCATTTTTGAAGTATTAAATGCTTTCACACTTGGAGAGTATATTTCTTGCCATAATCACCAAATTCCCAACCACTTACACACACATAGTACATGCATTTAAAGTGTTGTAAATTGGGTTGTGAAATGTGTTATGTGTCTAACATTATTGATTCCCAATAGGCTACTAGTGTGAACTACGTATTCAATGCATATAACAAACAAGAGTACATATTTCTTTTTTAGCGGATGACGATGACAAATCCCTCAGCTTATCCTTTGTGATCTTGGAATTCCTGCCAGTAGTTTAGACGATTTACTTATTGTCATTTAATCGGAGTAGAACAGAACGCAAACCCCGAATATTACACCAACTCGACAGCACATACACTAGTTAATTAAGTCATAGAAACAAACTAGCCGTAGAATCTGTACCCACAACAAACAAGAATTTTTTTTTATGTTTATCTTGAGAGCCTTCTCTCCTACTATCATTACTTCAACAGCTCAACTCTTAGGGACTTCAAACCAGTACTCTAACTCGGCTCGCCGAGCTGGTTAACACGAGCGTATTTCATGCAAGTGCTTCTATTTTATGTTGGAGAAGTGCTAGGCACACATCTCAAACTACACTCCAAATCATACTCTATGTTTTAAATGCATGTACTATGTATTGTTTGAATTTTTCATATTTTTCTGTGCAGTACTTATACAGCACAAAGTACATATATTTAAAGTAAAAATATGATTTAAAATATAATTCAAAGTGTGTGCCTAACATTATTATTTATGTTGCTAGTATATTGGCCGGAAAAGTTTTTGATGGGGGTGTGCTTTTTTAGCTAAGGTCTTGGTCTTTGTCTTGGATTAGGTGATCTAAGATTTAGAGAGAGAGAGAGAGAGAGAGAGAGAGAGAGAGAGAGAGAGAGAGATGGCCTTCTCAAGCTGACAAACGCAAAGGAATGGGCTCTTGAAGCGAGGTCAAACCCCAAAACCAAATCAAAAGTCTCTCTGTCCTCAATACATAATTGATTACAAATACCAAACCCCAAAACCCCACTGGCCGACAACCTGTTGCACCCTTCACATGCAAACAAAATATCTCTCCTCTATGCAACACAAGTACTTATTCCATCAATTACACAAAAAAACTAAGAGTAATACTTAGGTCACAATTAAAGTCACAACCTTTTTTTGTATAATTTTCATTTTGTGTTTATTTCTCTCTTGTTGGATCCCACAGTGCCCACTAAGAGAGAAATAAACACAAAATGAAGGTTGTGCAAAAAAAATTGTAACTTTAATTGTGCCCAAGTATTACTCAAAAACTAATAGTAATGCTACGTATTCCAAATTTGTTTTCTAAATATAATTCTAAAAAAGTTTAACAGTGATATTTTTTTTTTTTTTTGATTGAAAAATGTAACATAGGTCACTATCACTTGTATTAAGAATCACATTTAAAATAAAAATTTTAGAACAAAACATTTATTACTCAAAAAAAAAACTAAACTTGAGAACATAAATGAGAATAGAGAGACTACAAATGAGCAAAATTTTCTTGAATTTATGATTGTAATATAAACATGTCCATATAAAGCATGCTCGAAAGAGACATAAGATGAGAGAGAGAGAGAGAGAGAGAGAGAGAGAGAGAGAGAGAGAGAGAGAGAGAGAGAGAACAAATATAGAGAAGAAGAGTCGCATATATTCTTCATTACATCATCTCTGCCTATTTATATCTTTTTTCACTCTCTGAAATGCCAGCCGTCTCTGCAACCACCAACTCTGTTTTTCACAAGGGTGGAAATGCAGAGATGGAAGACAAATATAACATGCTCCATAAGAGACTTATATAAATAAGCATAATAAATATATAAAACAGACATATAGATATATATATATATATATATATAGAGAGAGAGAGAGAGAGAGAGAGAGAGAGAGAGAGAGAGAGTTTAATGTGGGCTTCCAACAATGTCCACAAACACTCGGCTGAGTGATGGCAACCGCATCTGCTGTTCCTGGATTCTGCTCTTCTTTAACAAAGGCTCTGGTGAAGAAGTAACTGATGAACCCAAAGCCCAAGAATCGTTTGAGCTATCAGAGCTAAAATTTGCATCAATTACACCACTTGGGCTACTTGGGATTTGTTGATACTTGCGCTTGTCAGGGTTGTTTTGGGCATTAAAACAAGATTTTGATAGCTCTACAATGAGTTCATAGCAATCATTCACTTTCTCCTGTAGAATACAGACAAAGCATTCAAGCCTCATATAATTAGCAATCATGCTGTGCTTAACTTTACAAACAAAATAAAGAAAAAATGGGATATTCTAGGATACATTTTAGTGATTTAGGATGTACCATACATGGTGCCAAATTAATAGTTATAAACCTTTAAAACTACATAACTCTTAAAAATCATTATTTTTCATATGATACAACATTTAAGTACCATGTTACAACATTTTAGCATCAAAATTACTAGAATGTACGATGAGTAATGCTATGCTTCCCAAAGTTGAAACTCAAATTTAATTGGTTTCCAAATGACTTAACAATTAGTAGTACTACATATCACTGCACGTCTTGGTACAATTGACAAAATATTTGAAAATCTCTGCTTTATTCATGTACAATACATCCTAAATCACAAGATGTATCATATAATTTTTCCATTGAAAGTGAGAACCCCATTAGAGGTATATACAAACCTTGCTGATTTTAAGAATACCAAGAAGCTGGTGTTGGTATTCAATGGGGTCACAAGGCTCAATCTGGTGAATAATATAAAGCATTGTTGCAGTGGCCAGCACAGAAGGCAGATAACGTGCGAATCTGGAATCTGTATTTATTACAAAGTATAAACAAAACATATACGAAATGATTATTTAAGAAGACTCCCTCACTTTAACATGTTAAAGTAAGAGACGTTGCATTCAGTTTTTATTAAAAATTCTAAAGTAATTTCACAGACTAAAAATTAAATCTAATGGCCGTAAAAGAATTCCTGGAGTCCTCATTCTGTATATATATATATATATGTATATTTTGTTAAGTGTTTGTTTCTTTGTACTTAATTTGTAGTTATCGAAAGATCTAATAATAATGAATGGTCTCGATCAGAGATTTGAGTACAGTTATGAAAATAGGAAATACTAATTACCAGCTACTAGAGAGAGAAGGAGAGCTTCACACCGCCTGAGAAACTCCCAATGGAGATGAGTCTTCAATCCAAGCCTCCTTATGATATGATCAAGAAATGAAAGTGGGGTCACTGGGTTCATCCTCCATTGAAGAGTTGACAGAACCAGAAGCTCCATTCTCTGTATAGTTTTAGCCTCAAACACAAACTTTGTGTCCTCAACCTATATTACAAAACAAATTACATCAATATCCCAAAAGTAAGTAAACACATTAAAAATGACATAAAAACAATACCATGAAGGTTATATATATATATATATATATATATGTGTGTGTGTGTGTGTGTGTGTGTGTGTGTGTGTGTTAATGTACATACTTGAAGGTCTAGGAGGAGATGGACTTGGGTCTCTTCAACCTTTGCAGCCAAAGAGAGACAAGTAACAGCTGAAAGTTGAATCATCCATGGCTTGTCTCTCTGAAAATGAAGGCTAGAGAGAAACCTATCAAGATAGTTAATGGCTAAAATTGCAGTGAGTGTTGTGAATCCATAATGGGAATTGACTTTGAGCATCCATTCCACAGCCTCTTTACGAGCCAAAGAGAGAGAAGGGTCTGTCTGAACAAATTTGAGATGGGTTTGTTTCTCTTTAGAGAAGAGAGAGAGAAGCTCTTCGTCTTCCCAAAACAAGTCCTGTTCCAATAAAAGCAGAGGAAGTAGAGATGACGATAATGATGATGATGATGATGATGATGATGATGGGTTTGTCACATTATTGTTATATTTTTTGTGGCTATGAGTACTCTCTCTCTCCTCATCTAGACACTCTTCAACACCTTCTTCATCCCATTGCTCTTCTTCACAGTACAGAGCATCTAATGAAAATGATTGGCTCTGTTGTTGGGTTTGTTGATGCTGATCATGTTGTATTGCCATCTTCTTCTGGGAAGAAGAGGTTTTAGTGCCTTGCACATTATACAAAAGAGAAAAGAAAAGTGGAGCTCATTCTCACACCCATGGTTGATGGTCCCTTCCTCTATCTCTCTATATCTGTAGCTGTGAAGAGAGAGAGAGAGAGAGAGAGAGAGAGAGAGAGAGAGAGAGAGAGAGGGGGTGGTCACTGGTCAGACTCTGTTCTCAAAAACAGAAAGAAAAGGAAGAGATTTTATCAGAGTGGCTTTCACGCTTGTCCTTTCTTTATAAGTTGAAATATTGATTTTTGGGTTTTTTTTTTTCCTTTTCTTTTTCTTTTTCTTTTTCTTTAAAAAAAAAAAAAAAAAAAAAATTTCTATGCTTTCGGTGTGTTTTCGTTGGCGGGCAGAAATGTAACGGCACACACATCAAGCCGGACCCCATGAAAGCAACCTCTAATACAAGCAAAATAAAGACACTGTACACTGTACATGTTAACTATCAAGACACATACGTACACATGAAAAAGGAGAGAGAGAGAGTCGTATCTTGAATCATGTAGTACATCTATCGTATAATAGAATTTTTTGGGTAATTAGAGGCACTAAGTGGCATGTATTCATTTATGTAGTACAATTTGCACCTAATGAAAGTGTCTTTTGGGTGGGTTGCAGTAGGCCTGTAAACGGGTCGGATTCGGACCGGATCTAGTACATCCAGATCCAAATCCGCTAAACTATATATGGATTCGGATTCAGATTCGGATCTGACGGATCTGTTATAAGTCAGTCCATATCCGGATCCGCCAAAATATACTGAATCCGGATTCGATCCGAAATAATATATAATGTGTATATCTATACTATTTTTGTATATATATAATATGTATATATAAATATATTTGTATATACATGACTAATATAATAAATATAATACAGTATGTATATGCATTATATATACATAATTATATTATAGTATGTATATACATTATATATACACAGTTATATTATATATATATATATAAAATATGTAGATATATATATATATATATAAATATATTTATATATAAGTATTATTCGGATCCGGGTCTTAGGCGAACCGGATATTACAAAATCATATCCGGTCCATTTTTTAAGCATAAAATACGGATTCGGATCCGGATCTGGATATGGATCTTAAAAAATGCTCAGATCCGTCTAACAGAGCCGGATCTGGACCGGAACCGGGTCTAAACCCGGTCCATTGACAGGCCTAGGTTGCAGTCTGGGCAGATGCGCCTACCTAAAGGGAGTTTCACTATTTGTGAGTTTCACTACTTGTGAGTCTAATTAAAAAAAAAGACTCACTCTTATTAATTTAAGAATAACATATATGTATGTCACATGTTTTTTAAAATTGAAGTGTTCACAAATTTTTTGTGGTTTGGATACGAGTTTTTACATATAAATTTTGATGTGCTACAACAATACACGGCTACACGGGTCACTGAAATATTGAACCAGTTGACATATGGACTAGTATAGTACTTATAGACAATTTTTTTGAACGCTTTATAATCTTCTCGGATGGATGAAGGGATTAAAAAAGCAAATATTATAAGTTGAATAATTGGAATGTTATCACCTAATTTGTAAAACAAAATTCAGATTAAAAAAAAAAAAAAAAAAACAAAATTCAGATTAAACAATGTATTGCATTGAGATTTTGTTGGTGACAATTGAAAATGCATGAAGGCTTTGTATGGAATGGTTAAAAAAACATCTAATCATTGCAGATTTAACTTCAGTGCAAAATAATAGTAGCAAATTTAACTTCAGAGTTTCACCTTAGCGTTGACATTTTACAGTTGGTTTGGTTCTCACTTCTCACAATCTTACCCAGGCACCCAGCCCTGCCATTTCAATCAAAACCTCGTCAGAAAAAAAGAAATGTAAAAGAAAAGGCAGAGGAAAAAAATAAAAATAAAATCTCCAATTACTGGAAGTAAAAATAAACCCCAAATACGAAAGGAACAGAGTACTCCGTACACATTAGATGTATATAGTTATTTGTACGAATTAAAAAATACTACACCTTGTAATTTAGTAAAGAGCTTAGGTAGGGAAAGAAATTTGTAGTTGAGTAATATTTTGGTGACAAACAATTACAAACACACTTTATCTATTTTTTAGGTGGTATTGTGGGGTTTGAATAATTTCAGTGAACTCTACAGTGCCACTCAAGGAAGATATAAAGTGTGTTTGTAAAAAGTGTTTATCACCGTAACATTATTGTATTCGATAAGATAGTTTAAAGACATAAAAGAGTTGTACAAAACTGAAGGAGAAGATTAAAAAAAAAAAAAAAGGGTAAATGCGAATATGTAATTGTGGAAGACAGACAGAGTCCAAGAAATACAAGTTTTTATATATGCATCTTTAAAATTCCAAAAATCCAAAATTTCTTCAAAAAGTTGACAATAACTTCCAATTTTTAATTTGTCCTCATCCCGAAAAAAAAAAAAAAAAAAAGCAAGGTAAAGAAATTAAAAGAGAGAAAAAGAAAAAGCAAAATGTAGCAACACATTGCTTTTCACATGGCTACAATAAAAAGGAACTCAGGGGGTGGATAATATCCAGAAACATATGGAAAAGGTAGAAAAGAATATGTAAAAGGAGAAAAAAAAAATGATGTTCATACACAGTCTCTTGTATTCCACCCACTATATAAATAATTATACCAAACTTTTATGCACTTATGATGATTTGATGACACAAATATAAACATAACTAATTATACCTGCAAGTCATTAGTAAGAACATTTGATCACAAATGCAGTACATAAACACTCTCTCTACATTGCCAGTGGTAACGGAGGTATGTTCAAATATTAAAGCAGTCCTACCCTTATGCTTTATAGAAAATTTCAAGTTTGACTGTGATCAGGTATACGGATTAAGTTAAACCAGTTTGAGAAACATTAAATTATAGGTAGTATCTATTAGAGATCGAATCTACCTTCACCAGAATATATATATATATATATGATTGTTTTCATAGGAATCTACAGAGGAGTCATGTCAATGGCTCAGGAAAGGGAGTTACTAAAAACCCACCGATTTCTCTCTACTTGCACCTACATGTACAAGTACAACAAGAGATGATGCATGCACTTCTCCTCACTCCATAATGTGGATGTAGAGAAAAATTGGGTATACGAATTGAGCCGCTTTCCTTGGGAAATACACCTTGTACGTTGTAATATAATGCAATGAAGCATGAATTTCAACATTCTGTGTTCCAAATAGAAAAACAACATAAAAACATTCAACAAAGAACCTCAGGGGTTTAGCTCAGATGGCCGGGAAGCCTTCAGGAGTTAATTAATACCTCAAGGTTGCAAAGTTTTAGTCCTCTCTTTAGGAGCTTTGCATGGAATGTGAGGAATTTGTCTTGTAACCACACATTTTAAAGGTCCAGTGCATGATTGAAGAATTAATTCTTGGTCAACTAAAAAAATATTCCTATATAGCAATCGGTTTACATAAATATAGTACTTAATTGTTCAAGAGACTTCAACATTCGACTACTACATAGCACTTCATGGTCATAATTCAACACAAATAAACCTCCTAGCTAGTCAGTTCAACCTTCAAGGTTAGTCAATCACATGCACGTACGTATGCAATAATGCAAGTACTAATTAAGTAGCAATTTATATTCACCGTACCATAATCAAAACTGTATAACTTCCTGTAATGATATGCATCCAAATTTGAATTCTATATATGCTACAGACACATCTTTAAAGGTACAGCAAAACTTTCATATGCATAAATCTTGAAGAGCATGAAATGCTCCTTGCAAAAATTCAAAATGGTGAAACAAGAAACATATATGTGACAGACACAAAATAGCTGGAACAAACTTTGTGAGCTGACTACGTACATCTATTGAGATTAAGGACCCCATATGAAAAATCAGCAGATCCCTGGACTTTGACAAACATAGTATTTTTTAAATTTTTTTTTATACGGTTAATTTGGTAAAGGAGAAACTTATATAATAATCTTTCATGTCAGAATTATATATGTATGTTACAGCTAATTCATACAAGTCTCTGTTGCTTAAATTACACATGCAATGTCATGTACAACATATGTGTGTATACACACTCACAATAAAAGGCTAAAAGCAAGTACTAGCTTTTGACTCTTTTGAGTATGCACATCATGCAGAAGTGATGAGACGGCTCGCAACTTATTCACACAGTGGTGTGGGGTTTTGTGGTGGTTGGGAAGTGATGGCCAGCCCAGCCCAGCCCAGCCCAACCCAACTCAGCTAGACAAGAATTAGTAGTTAGTTACTATGGTTATTATACTGTAAACTCAGGTGTTATACATATAACAGCAGTAAAATCAGTCAGCACGTTCCTACAATGAATTCCTAACCACAAACAGCTGTTGAATCTTTCATTGTTAATTTAAAGTCAAAACAACCCCACCTATGTCCCCCTTTTAGGTTTAAAATTTAGTTGAACTTCCATCACAGCACACTGACCAAATCCCCTTTTAAAATCACCAATCATTTCTCTCCCACTTACCAATCCTAGGGGGCTGTTTGGGTATGTTTAACGGCCTGCTTGGGAGTACACAAAACAGGACCAGGTTCAGTCTCATTCCTATTAAATCTAGGTCTTATGGATACCAACATCATATTGGTTTGATAAAGAACCAATTTTAGGAATGATTTTAGCTAGGTTGGTCACTGACTCCCACGCACACCAAAAAAAGCCTCAACCAAACACTTGAATTTGTAAAACAAGTTTACAAGTGAACTACAGAGACGGTTCTACACCTTCCCATGCATGCGGCACCTAAACTATGATCTGGTTGTCTTACTTTATATATGTTTTTCTTTTGAAAATGAGAACCTAGGTTATATTGGTGTGACAAAAAACCAATTTCAAGAGAGATATTAGACTAGGCATGGACTCTTTTGCAAGAAACAGACATCCACCAGACATTTGAATTCATAGAACGAGTTCACTTATGAACCACAGAACCGATTCTTTGCTTTCCTAAACTGCCCCTAAAAGTTACAAGATGTGCTTAGGACTTTTCTGCAGAATCTGGTCTGCCAAGTAACCATTGGCTATCAACTGCAGGCGATATGATATCAATGAGCTTGGGTCAACAGCGATACTGGCCTTCTAATCAAGGATCCAAAATTCAAACCAAGTCAAGAACAATGAGAAGATTCAAGACCAGTGCATATAAGTTCTAGATAGTTCCATTTCATACATTATGGCAATGAACTTGAATCGTACTTCTACAAGTTTAAAAAAAAAAGATTTTTACCCTTGTAAGCAAACAAACAACAAAAGGAGGAGGAGATTTCAAAAGATTTCACAAATTGTATCAAAGAATATGTGGCCAAATTGACTTCATTACAAGACACTTGTACACAGTTTTCCAAGATATGAAGGCATTTGCCAACCTTCCCTACTCTTTTCCAATTCAAAGCAGGTCGTAATACAACTTAAAAATATTTATATATATATATAGAGCCCCATTATGAGGTAGTGAACAGTATACACACACATGCATATCCAAAAACTCATCCAATTCCTAAACCTGCAGAATTTAAGGTCCTTCCTCAACGATGGTATCACCGTATCATAACTTGACTTGTAATGAAAATAAATGATCATTTTCTGAGAAGCCAATCACCGAAAAAGGAAAGGAACGTAGAGCTATTAAAGCCCCCTCAACACCCACTTCTCCTAACGTTTCTGTCTGATTTGGTTATGTTCATGTTAGGTACACAAATAACTCATAATATGAAGCACTACAGAGGGCATTTTCCCCTCCACTATATCAGAGACCTTTTGAATTCACCTCATATAGGTTTGACCAAATTGGTGAAAAGGGTCTCTCCTAATAAAGTGACTATCTGAGTTGGCTGGTTTGATTCATCAAAAACTAGCCTCAACCACTAAAAGGCTTGGTGGGAAAAGAAAAAAAGAAAAAAAGAAAAAAGGGTAGAGGTGGAACATTAACTTCCTGGTTCCCACCGAAAGTGAAATCGAGTGCGAGATGTCAATCCAATCGGATGATAGTAAGTGACAATCCAGTGAACCCATGTTCTCTGAATGATTAAAAAAAAAAAAAAAAAAGTGGTAAATAACTGAAAAATAGAACTCAGAGGTATGCACTTATTCAACCTAATGGGACAAATCTTTGCATTAAAATCTTTATACATATACACTGATTCATTCAAAAACATTAGGTGTGGTAATCTTCCAGGGCAGGTATACGCATTGTTGGTTATAAAGAAAGAGCAAAATCAGTAATCTATACACAAAACTACTCTCAACGTCAGCGGTAAACAAACACTTCCAGCATAACATTTTCCTGTCAATCTGATTATCATTTGAATCAAAAATCATAAACAGTTTGGATGACAACATTAAAAAAAAAAAAAAAAGAAGAAGAAGAAGACATGTAAAAGAGAATCCTGTGCATAAGCGTGGAGCCATGCGGCATCTAGAGACGATTAGATATACACAGTCTTACCCCTACATAAGGAAAGGTTGTTTCCACATTTTGAACACATGATACCAAGGTCATGATGGAGCAACCTTATGCAGCAAGACTAATAAGATTGTTACCGCTGAGGGTTCATATTATTCTCTATGCAAGGCATGAAAAATGTAGACACTTTTTTTACAACATACATGAGATCGAATGCAACTAATATCTTGCCTACACCCATCATTTTCTAATTTTGAACTACTTACATATCTGTCCTGCCAACCATCAATGCCAAACCTTCATTCAGAACATCATTTTCAACAAGAAGAGTCTGTACGCTATATAGGAGATTCACTCTATCAAAAGCACAGGTTCTTCCCAGCATGCAAAATGTGGGTTACAAATTCTTATGTTCGACAATTTGTAGGCAAGAGTAGCACCCAAGCCGAAAAATCTTCAAAGCCAATCCCCAGGGTCTATTACATCTTGTTAGTCAGAGAGAACCTAGGCCAAATAAGTCTTCAATACCAAGTCCTCGCTGCCAAATCCTTTAAATATGTTTGTGAAGTCAGAAAGCAATCAATGCACCAACCTCTAAGAGAGGATTATATGAAGATGATGAAATCAACAGCAGTTACAATGTTGTAGAACAATTAAGGTCGAAAGCAAAGCATAAGTTAGAGTTGCAATCGAATCAATAGCATTCTGTTCGTTGTCTACTTGCCCCCTATTCTCTCTTCTTTTCTTTTTTTTTTTCTTTCTTTTTTTTTTTTTATAACTCTGGGTGTCCGGACAAGCTTACGCGCACCTTGACTAATCCCAGGAGCTTACTAAACACCCTACAAGCCTAGTAAGCTAGGTAAATCACAAATGTGGTAGGTGGCCACTGCCTTGAGATTCGAACACAAGACCTCTAAGTATAACACCCAAACACATTGCCGTCCAGCCATAAGGAAAGTAGTTAACTTGCCCCCTATTCTCATTGTATTATTTTTCACAAATAGATCTGTGTTAGTGATCTGGACAGTATATTACCCAAAAAAATCCGGACAGCACAGTAATTCTACTTCTAGAGAAACCACCTTACTTAAAAATCAGGTTGAAACGAAATGATGTACAAGAAAATTGGCAACAAAAAGTAAAGTCCTTGACACAACGTGACTTTGGCAATATGGAGTTTTTGCAGTAATTTGGAATCAACTAATCGCTTGTAGTATCGCCGTCAGTCGATACGGGCAGATTACATGTTGAGATATTTTAATACTATTATCTTTTGTAAAACAATATGTGATAATTGTTGATATATATCAAATAGCAGAATTGCTTTTTAGGTACATTATGACGAAATTTGAAATAAGAAATACTTAAAAATATATCCGAGAGTTTTGGGTTGAACAATTGTTACGGAATTGTGTGTGTAGTATTCTCTTGACACTAGTTCGACAACTTGTGTATTTTATATTTATGTGATGTCTGTTGGGGATTTACCTGCAAAACACAAATATTCATTGAATAAAATAATAATTAACGATAGAAAAATAGATTTTCTTACCGAATTGCGAATCACATAATGTTAGCTAGAAATGGTATGACATCACTTGGAATGTCGTACCACAAAAAGTCATATAGTTGGGTTGAGTGCAGACTAGGTCGTTCTCTTTAAGACGGTTCGCGCGTGTCATGGTAGTCACTGGTGTATAGAGGTGTCAATTGGGTCCTGATACTTCTAAATATCAACTCAAGAATATGACTCTTGAAAATTTTTAGTAAATACAAAGTGATCACATTAATTAACATGAGTATGTAACTTATTGGCTAATAAACCAAACCAATAAAGTTGGTGTATAAAGGGTTTGTAACTCCCACAAACAATAACCTCACATATAATTAGTTTTGAAACATATTAATCCAATAAAAAATACAGTATATAATATGAGCACATGGGTAAAGTTTTTATATTAAAATATGCTTATAAATAAAATCTTATTTTCATTAAAATATCCCAACAATGTTTAAGTTGTGTATTACGATTTTCTATTTTGACATATTTTGTTATTCATATTATTTTAGATTTTTTCATTATTTTTTAACATCTTAAATCTAGGGTATCGTTGCATATCACCCGATACCAGCCCGCGATGCAGAGACCGAGTCACCTCGGAAGCCTCGACGACGGTGTGCGCGACCGCGACTTTGAACCATGTGCTCCACCAACCATCAACTCATCGATCTATGTAATAGTAAAATATCATCTCCAACTTAAAAGTGAAAGCAAGTATCACTTTCTTTTCAATAAAGTAAATATTGAACTAAAAAATGGCACATAAATCATTTTTCTGAAAAGTTAAAGCTACAGAATTTCAGTACTGAAAACAACCACTCGGGCTGTAGCCGAGTTGGCCAGCGCCCATCCTCCACTGAGACGGTTGTGAGTTCTGCGGGGGGCAAAAGCAAGGGAGGTTTTCGTTAAAGTGGAGTTTCTTCTCTAACCTACTAACCTCACTCATGTCTAGAGGTGGTTTGTTTATGAGAGACACAAAAAAAAAAAAAAAAAAAAGTATTCTGCATCCATTTTTTTACTTAATAACATCTAACACATGGAAGAATCTGATTCTTCTTCTCATTTCGATTTCTTGTGATAAAGGATGTATTCGGAATAAAGTATTATACCTGTTGGGCTGAGGATCTTTTTCCAGAACTCTGATGTCGATCGAGAGAGAGAGAGGCGCTAGAGTTTGTCTGTTCGCATATGCAAAATAAAATCTAAAAACTTGAACAACACGACCTAGAATTTCATAATTTTGTTCGAACTTTTGCACAGTTCAATCGCGTATTAAAAGAGTATTAAACACAAAATTGAAATTTTAAGTGAAGAAACGGAATGAAAATCGATGATACTAAACTCTACCTTAGCAACGTATTCATTGTATTGTAGGTCCAAACTCCTTTCTCAGCTTTTTGGCGGGTAGATAGAGGGTTCACCGTTCACTTCTGTATTTATAGCTTCCAATTTTTCAAATCTAACCCCAAGTTGTTTTTTTTTTTTTGGGTAAATTACACATTGCACCAATGGGCCATGTCTGTAGTTTCAATTTTTAGTTTTAATTTTGATAATTTGGTCCTTACAGTTCCAAACCTATCATATTCTCTAACAATTATTGACAAGACTTGGGTTCAATACAAGGGTAGATTTAGGCTCAACACAGGGGTGTAAAATGTAATTTCCATCAAATTCTCTAACAACTGTTGACATACTTAGGTTCAATACATTTCTCTAAGTAATTTATGGTTATGCCCCTACATGACATATTTTCTGTCAAAATTGGTGAAGTTTTTTCATGAATGAACTACATTAAACTTAACTTGAAACTGTAAGTACCAAAGTTTAAAAATTGAAACCATATGGACCAAAATGCGTCACACCCAAACTACAAGGGTGCGGAATGTAGTTTACTCTTTTGCCCGTTTGGCTCAGCTTCTTGTGATTCAATTGCACATAAACCATTTTTTTTTATTAAAAGTTGTGCAAAGTAACTTTTCCCCAATCTTAAACTTCTGTTGTTGGCTCATTTTTTTGTAATTGAATCACATAATCTGATTTGCCAAGCAGTTTTATATTAGCTTTTGAAGGTCCATAATATCATATGGACTCCAAAAGTCTCTAGCCAAACGGGGCATAAGCTATGGAGAGAGATTTAAAACAGTCCTCTCTTATAGTGGCGGGTCGAATTCAGAGCAAATTTAGTACATCTTGAATCAGATTAGATGTATTGAAAGTCGAATTCAAATCTAGAGCCAATGAATTACACAAGTCTAATTGAATCCAGGTAGGGGAGGAACGGGGGGCCACTACCTCTCCCCTTGGGCTGTGGATTGTCAGCTGCACGGCTGGGATGGCAACACCTTGCCGGTGTTGACAACGCACAAAGATTGCGATTTTCTTCAATTTTTATGTCAAGCAAAAAAGCTCAATGTATTGTGTTGTCAAAAGCACAATGTTGCTGCCATCTCAGCCGCAGATTTTTATGTCAAGCAAAAAAGCTCAATGTATTGTGTTGTCAAAAGCACAATGTTGCTGCCATCTCAGCCGCAGGTGCCTGCGGCTGAGAATCTGAGACCCTTCCCTATTATTAGTGCATATATATGACCTCCAAAAAAAAAATTCAATACAATATTCAAAAATCCTAACTCAATTTGAATACAAGACAAAAATCCAGCCAAAGATGTTAATCGATCCGAATAATCGAATCCTAATGGGTTCGAATATTTATCTAACCTGTGGAAGATAGATTTCAGCAACATAATACACACTGCTGATATTGCCACAAAGAATTCACATCCAACCAAACATGGCAGAAAAATTGGACAAAAACGGTTTAAAAAAAAAAAGAGAGAGAGAGAGAGAGAGAGAGAGAAAAAAAGAAAAACATTTTCAGTACAAGCAACCAAAAAACAAAAAGTTTCAAAGACAAAACATATCAACATTTTCCGGCAGAAGCTACCAAAAAAAAAATCTGCTTATACGAATTTTTGTTCGAAATTTTTCACATTTCAAATCTCCTATCTTGGCGGGTCAAATTCAGAGCAAATTTGGTAGATCTTGCACCCGATTACAAGTATTGACATTCTTATACGAATCTGGAGCCAATTAATCTTACATAAGTGACAAGGCTAACTGAATCCAAATTCGATAAAATATTTTTAAAAAAAATCCAAACTCAATTCGAATACAAGATAAAAATCGAGCTATCGAATCCTAATCGGGTTCGGATATTTATCTAACCTGTGGATGACTTAGATTTCATCGACATAATACACACACTGCTGATATTACCACAAATAATTCACATCCAACCAAAAATGGCAGAAAAACTGGACAACAAAGTTAAAAAATAACTGGAAAAAAATAAATAAATAAATTCAGTACAAACAACCAAAAAAATAAAATGCCAGAGAGAAAACATATCAACATTTTCAGGAAGAAGCTGCCAAATTTTTTTTGCTAATACTAATTGTTAAGACAGGTAAAACTACCAAAAGTCTATACAACACTCAGTAAATAACAGATCTGGTTTCTTCACAGACTATATAGGATCGTTATCAAAGGCTTAGTTCTTGTTCGTCACTCAAAACTTCAAGACTGCATCACTTATTCCAGGGCTTATGATGGCTTTCGCCAGCGGTTACCACGGTGGCGGCGGGGGGTAGGCTCCAGGGAATGGACCTGATTGAATAGCAAAGCATAGATTAAGTAACAACGAAGCTAGATGTAGCAGACTACGGATAATAAGGCTCGGTTTGGTTCATGGATTTTGCGAGGGAAAAGAAAAGAGAGAACATAAAGGAAACCATTTTTATTTGTTTGAATGCTGGGAAAACAGTGAGGAAAGAAGGGGAAAGAAATTTTTTTTAAAAAAATGATGAAAACTAAATTAAAAGTTTTAACTTTACACCATTTTCCTGAATATTTTCTTGAATTTTTTACCATGTTTGAACTTTTTAAAACTTTTAATGTTATTAAAGCGTGAAGGAATGAATATAGGGAAAATTAATTAAAAGTCCCTCCATTAAAGACTTTCCTACCAACAATCCAACGTCATTCTTTAGCTTAGTAAGGACAGAAAGTTTTTTATAAAAAACTACTAATAAGTCCATGTTCAAATGTTTAAAAAACTTATTGACAAATATGCCCTCCATTAACACGTTTAAAGTGGATTCCAACTTCCTACCCATTCTCTCTCTCTCTCTCTCTCTCTCTCTCTCTCTCTCTCTAACACCACCGTCTAACACACCATCGTCACCGCCTATACCTCCTCTAACCTCTCCGGCCACCACACCTCATCTCCGATCAACCATCGTTGCCAACGTCCGCACTGCCAGCCACCGTTGTCAACGCACTGCTGACCACCACTGTCGCTCGGCGCCGCCAAACACCATCGCCATCTCATTACCGATCACCACCATCGTTTGCACCACCAGGAATCGTCTTTCATCGCACTGCCAACCACCACCTGCGTGTCGACTACCACCGTCGTTGATCTCTTCGCCGCCAACCTCCGCCACTCGATCTCTTCGTCACCAACCGATCTCTAATTGAGAGAATTTGGGAGATCAAGCCACCGAAAAACTGAATTCAAAGAAGGTAGTAAGCCTGTCTAAGCAATCCAAATGGCTGAAGAAAAGCTTCGATGTACTTCTCTAATTACCATTTTGATTTCTTTTCTTTGATTTCAAATTGTATCCAGTTGCATAGTATGCCTTTGTTGGCTTAAGGCAGAGAATGTCACTGCCTAATTTATGGCATATTTATGGCACTATCTCCTTGAGACAGTGCCATGTTACTGTATAAGCTATCCATGAATCAAATTAACATCTCCTTGAGACAGTGTCATGTTACCGTATTCCATATGATTGTCATGTTACTGTCTTACATTTTATTGAGATATCGATCATAAATCAAATTAAATTTTTTTTTTCCCTTTGAGACAGTGACATGTTACTATTTTTATATGGTAAAAGACAGTAACATCTACAAAATGGGTATCATTTTTGTGATTTAAAAGACAGTAACATCTATTATCATGTCACTATCTTTACTTGGACAAATTTTTGAATTTTTAATTTAAAGAATTTTATAGTCAATATGCATCTTGTTTTGTAGATCTTGCTTTATAGATTACGAATATATAAATTTTATCGAAAACCGATTTGTAGTTTGAAAGTTATGGCATTTTCAAATTGGAACAAAAAAAAACACAAAACCAACCCCGCTGTTTTAGGAAAGCATGCAGTGTAGTTGTTAAAAATAAGGAGAGTGGGCAATTTTGTCCACAAAAAATTACAGGGACTGTGGCACTAAAAAAAACGCAGGGATTGATTGCCTATTACGGTCCACTATAGGGACCTATGGACAGTCGCCCATTGAATGTACTAGGGATTCAGTTTTTTCTTCTCCTCCTCGAACCTTTTCTTTCCCTTCACTAAATCCATCAACTAAAAGTAGCCTAAGGTTTTGTTTGGTTCATGGATTTGGTCAGGAAAACACTAGCAAAATGTTTACCTTCACTTGGTTACTAGGGAAAACAGAGGAAAGTAGTAAGGAATAGAGCATATAGTGAGAAATAAAGTTAAACTGCTGAATTTTGGGAGTTGCTTAGCTCCCTTCTTTTTTTTCCTTCTCAAGGTACAGTAGTATTTCAAAAATGTTAGATTTCAATGCCATTCATGCATGGAAGAGAACTCAAGGGAACTACATTTCCTTCTTGTTTTCCATTTCCTCGGTAAATCCCCAAACCAAAAAAAGCCTAAAGAAATATTACCTGGAGGATAATAGGGAGAGGATTGCGGAGGTGGTGGGTATGGCGGTGGAGGATATGCTGAAGGTGGTGGGTACGGTTGAGGAGGATAAGCCGTTGGCTGATGGGGAGGGTATGAGGATGGTGGATATGCTGCTGAACTCGGAGGATATGAAGGATAGCCAGAAGGTGTTGGGTGGGCTGTGGCCTGTGGCAGGTAATGAGCTGCTGGGGGTGGTGCAGAGTACAGAGAGACTTGGGGAGTGGCATGTGCTATATATGGTGGAGCTGAAGGAGCATAGCTTGTCGCATGCTTCTGCAAAAACCCAAAAAATCCAGTCATTTGGCTTCGGTAATTAAACAAGTTTCACATGTATAATTTGCTGTCATATATATATATATATATATATATATATCACTAATGCACAACCGGGTGGTGGCTAAAGGCCTCTTTATTCTATTACCAATCAAAATTAAGTACAAATCACTGAGCTTACATTAGCATTTTCATAGTGCAATATGAGTCGAACTTCTCCTGCATACCTAAAAAGAGAAGAAAGAGTTCAGAAATTTGGAAATTTTCGGGTAATCTTTATCAAATAGAAGTTTAGATGGATGATCCACAAGCTGCAGCACACAAAAGTTGAAATGCATATGAGCTTTAAGGAACATTTGGTTTGACTAATATAATACAAAATGTTATTCCCATGGCACGTTCATGAGGACGATTGACATGTTAAATTTAATGTTGACCTAAGTTTAGATTGGAAATGAAATCTGAAGTGATTCAGGAATAAAATAAAATCTACCAGAATTCTTTTCCCATTGCCCACATCAAATGCTCCTACAAACACCCCTCTTCGTCCAGGGAAAAAGGAAAAGACATATGGATCACAAACTTTCAACCCAACTCCAGGCTCCAGTACATATGATCTTTACTACATAGGGGAAGATATTCTTCTTCTTCCCTGCATTCTCTTCCGACTTTCTTTTCAATCTTTTTACACAGAGAGCTGCAGATCAAGTTCTGTAGGTTGCATGGCTTATGCTTACCACTCAAAACTTAAAAATCTCGTGGTACTAATCAAGTCAGGCAACCAACATTGTTTCATTTCACTTCCATTCAAACTAGAGATCTGAATAGTTCCGCGTTTAAAAGAGGGGAAGAACAATGCAGATATTGTAATCAGGTCAAATATGATTAGCCAATAGAAACTGAGATGAATTTGCCGCGAGGCTCGGGACTCTTTCACAACTTCAGAGAACTTTTAAGAATCAAACCAGTACCAGACACAATTTGATCCATCTACATAACTCCAAACAATTTTCTGTCATTATGTAGGCAGACCAGAAGAGCCGGCAACACATGTATCTGTCGCGACTCACGAGACATGGCTCCCAAACATAGTATCTCCTTGCGAAAATTTATTATCCTCTCTCTCCAGACAAATGTGACAAGAACTTCACTCGTGCATAGCAGAGGGTCAAAATGAGGATAGAAAGGATTCAAATAGGTAGGGGGAATTTATCTACTGAAGTAATCACAGATGAATTTTACAATTCACATCGAAATCATATGAATCTTCCAATTCTACCACTTTTAAGCCTCTTCGGATTTGTTTGTAAAATACCCAACCATTTTTTGTTACCACTTTCTCTTCTTTCCAAAATATTCTAGGGCTCACTTTCAACAATTTGAAATATCATTCTCTACGAGAATCCAAATCGATTTCCATTTTTTCCCCGTGTTTTTAGAAGAGGAAATTATAAGAGGCATTTTACTAAGACTGAAGAAGTTTGGAGATTGGAGCTTTTTGGGTCAGTTCATCTATTTTCAAATTTCACAAATTTTGAAATAATATTCGGTGTTTTACTAAGTTTGGGTTCTTAGTTTGGTATGTAGGTGCTTAAGTGCTACATCTCCACCAAATCTTAGAGCATTTGCAGTGGTGTGAATGGGTAGGGGAAATTAGGGTAGTGACCCCACGGGCCATTCACAGTGATGTAGTTGGTAGGAGAACTTAGGATTGGGTAGGGTAGTGGAACTTAAGTTTACCATAACTGCAAGGGGAATGCCGGCTAAAAGAATTTCTTTCCTATTTTAACGATAAAGAAAACATGTCAGGTGTATAACTATAGTTATGGCAGGACATAGACCATGATGATATAAGGATAAAATATTATGAAGGACACGGCAGCCCCTTGCCGTTTGGGAATGAAACAGCAGACGCTTTGCCGTTTGGAGATTAGCCGGCCTTCCCTTTGCCGCTTCGACTCCTACCCCACTGTGACCCTCAAGTTTTTGTACACGGATTAAGCTTAATTTTACCCTACCTTCTACTACAGCACTGCAGATGCTCGTACGATGCACGCCTTGGGAAAAATGGCATTTGGATTCATGATACAAATCCCGATTTGACAACTATAACTTAAAGAATCTAAAATTTCAGATAAAAACTACAACAAGAAGAAAGTGAACTTCAGAACTGACATCCTAGAGAACAAATAAAAGAAAATATAAACGAGAGCCAGGAAAACCAATGCTGTCCCACATGGAAGTGAAGACCATGTGCTTCTCTTTCATTGGAACTTGGATAGGTAGATCATGTCAAAACCAAGGAATATATTGTGTTCTATTTTTGTTAGAAGGTAAGATTGAAGTATTAGCAGGGCTGGGGATGAGGTGATCAGACATTTGCCCAACTCAAGCCAAGCTCAGAATATAAAGCTATAAAAAAAAATAATAAAATAATAAAATAAAAAATAAAAAAACACTTAGTCAAAAATATGCTATGCTTAAAAGCCAAATGGCCCAAATCTTCACATTTTAATTTTAGGCTCAAAAAGTGCAGTACCTCCTTCTAGAGATCAACTCAACTTCAAAATATATTACAATTTAGAAATTTGCAAATAAAATTCTACGCATAAATGTGATGGAAAGAAGTGGATATTTTCACAAAGATGCATACCTCACATGTATATAGTACTACTCAATACAGATATGAGTACCAGAAGTTTATATATATTTGAGGTAGAAGATGTAAATAATAATAATAATAGTAAAGAGTCACAAATGGGATTTCAGTTTGCCAATTTACCTGCCAGTTTTAGTTTGAATTGGCCAAGCACTATCATCGTAGCCTTGCGAAAGAACCTTGTGCAATTGAACCCTAAAAATAAGGGAGAAGAACAAAAAAGGAAAAAAATAAAAAGAACAGTCAAATTCGAAATCATAACTCAGCTAATAAGAAAGTTAATACTTGAAATTTTCTGAAATACTACAGGAGAAAGGTTGAGAATTAAGTAGTAATTACTTTCCACTGCCGATGTAATCATCCACAGTGATGGTATTGCTGTTCCAAACCACAACGTTCAGTTCTCGTAGCCCTTCAATCATATTAAATACGAATTTCTCTTGAAACGTAGGGGTCTTACCTCCATCTGTATAACCAAAGTATCAATATTCATTGAATTCTTAAGCAAACAAAGTAACAAAAAGCAAACAGAACCCTAATACTCCAATACAAGGCCTCTTATACACACAGATCTAAGTTTATACATATATATATATATATATACCTGTACAGGTTCGGGTGCGGAACTTGGTGCTAGCGTATTCAACACAGACGTAGGGATCTTGCCTTGAAAACCATTCTGTGTCTTTCAATTTGTTGCAACCAACGACTGCATCCAAAGATTACCAATTTCTAAGAATTCGAGGAAGACGAGACACTTGCTCACATATCTATCGATCTATCTGGAGAGAGAGAGAGAGAGAGAGAGAGAGAGAGAGAGAGAGAGAGGGAAAAAGTAAGTACCGGTGACCTCGAGCGGTTGACCCTGAATACCAGTAATCGACATAGAATGATGAGCAGACAATGGCGTTGAAGAGTGATACATTGGCCTCCCAATACAAGTCCTATATATATATATAGAGTAAAATATAGGAGTATATAATTGTATTATGTGAAAAATTCCAATACTCCTCTTTTTCTATATGAAAAATAAAAATAAATTCAAAATACTTGGTATGAAAATAGATTTATGTGCAGTCCCTGTCTATTCTATAATATATGTAATGGATTGTGATTTTGACTTTTATTCGTCTTTTTAATCCCTTCTCTCTCTTGGATGATACTGGTATGGTATGTATTTATATACTATGAGATATAGCTTAAGACGTTCTTTTGAAAACGCGGAGAAGATAACGTGTTACTCGTTTGCGTCTCTCAGCAGCCCGGAGAAAATATATTCAATAACTCGTCATATGGCTGCCGTGGTATGAGGAGATGTCATGTGATGTTCTTGGAAAAAGTTATTTTAGTGTAATTGGCACACCACATTAGTATACTAATATAGTATTATTTTTTAGAAATGTTAGGTATATAACACATTCTATAATAGGATTTTAAATGCATGTACTATGTGCTGTGTAAATGGTGCATAGAAAAGTGTGAAAAATTCAAACAGCACAGGGTACAAGTTACAACACATCTAAAGCTCTATTGTTAAATGTATTGTGTGCCTAGTATTTTTAATTATTTTTTAATCTAAACCATATATCTACTCCTATTTTTAGTGGAGACATAACAATCACTTTGTTTGTCATGATCTCACTGAAAATAAAGGACATGTTTATGGTCAAAATTAAAAGGTCATGCAATATCAATTTTGATGTGACAAATACACTAAATAATTTCTCTTTATGCTCTATAATGTCACCATTATATTCAATAGGACAAATTACACTTTAGTCCATTAAATTATAACATGTTTTTAAGTGGGTCTATAAACTTTTTTTTTTTTTTGAATTGGGTCCTTGAACTTCAAAAATTCATTCAATCAGACCCAAATTGTGACACTGTTAGCTTAAACTATTAGAAATTATCACGTACGTTGTGCATGATGCTTACATGTCATATGTTAGATTAAGACAAACATGAAAGATTGTGAATAGTGCGAAAAATCGCATTCAATCAGATCCAAAATCGCGTTCAATCAAATTCGAAAACACAATCGACTAGATCCAAAATTGCATTCAATCTTAACCAAAATCACATCATTTTTTAGCCATTCACAGTCTCCCGTGTTTGTCTTAACCAAACATGTGACATGTAAGCATTACGCGCAACGTACGTGACAATTTCTAATAATTTAAACTAACAGTATCAGGATTTGGATCTGATTAAATGAATTTTTAAAATTCAAGGACCCAATTAAAAACAGGTGTATAATTTAATAGACTAAATTGTAATTTTCCCTACTCAATATTTTCTACCAATGGCCGTTCTCCAAAATCAGTCTAATTTCTAAAATGTAATAATAATCATGTAAATCTTTAAAGGCTTAAGGTCACTTTAATACCTTGTAGTTTGGACGAAATTTTATTTTTAAGCCATTGACTTTCAACTACAACATTTTAGACCCTATAAATTTGATTTCGTTGCAATATATGTCCTAATCCCAACTCCGTCAATAAGATATGAGAAATGATAGATGCACAACAAAAACCCACAACTAATTGCACAAACTGCTTAAAAATGTTGGACTTTGTGCTGAAAAAGCTGTACACCCTTTTTTTTGTCTCTTTGTGTGTACAGCTTTTTCAGCACGAAGTCCAACAATTTTAAACAGGTTGTGCAATTGATTGTGAATTTTTGTTGTGCATCTATCATTGCTCATAAGATATATGATGGAAAACATCAATTTTGAGGCCCACACGCGTTCTCTCCGAAAAAACAGATTCTCACAAAGAACAATCCCTCTCTCTCTCTCTCTCAAGAAAATAAAATAAAATCCATCAGTGAAAAAAAAATGTTGAGAAACAGAGCAATACAAACCATTGAACCATCCCTATTTCACAAAATCGAATCTGTTGCGTACCCACTTTAACACACCAACAAAATTCACCCTAATATAATTATAGATACACTCAATTATGTATATGTATACATATATATAAGAGCGTATATCAATAAGGATCCTGCTTTTTGGTTTGTATACCTCAACCTTTCTGTCAATGAAATTTGCCGCTTAAAAAAAATATAGTATATATATATATATATGTATGTATGTATGTATTCTCCAAATTGATCACTTTACGTCTCTATTTCAGAGAAAATGTTAGGTACCCAAATTGACACACCAACAAAATTCATTATATATCACTATAGATACACTCGAGTTCTGAAAATCAATTTATATGAAGAAATACATCATGAAATATGCAAAACTATACTACGTGATATGTATACATACACATATAAATATCAATCTGACACCGTAAAAAACACCACCGGTGACTACCACCTCTCAGCAATTCCCTCTCACTGTACTCTCCCCAATTGTTTCCCAAACCCAACCCCTGTCACACTTTAACGAACACAACCCATCTCAAAAAAATTCTACCAAATTATTGATTATTGATACCTTTGATTCCACCACCACCCCCTATACCGAGCTCTTCTTCTCTATTAGAGTGTGATAACTTGATTCCACCCCCAAAATCACCCCAATTTCAACCACCCACAAGATCCAGCACCGCCACTCCCACTACATTGGGAGTAGAAAAGGAGTTTTGGCTGCTCAATTTGAGAGGAAGAGTGAACCGCGGTTTCATGGTGGCTTGAGCTGGTCTATGTTTTGGGGGATTTTCATGGATCTCTGGTTTTTTTTTTTTTTTAAAGAGAGAGAGAGAGAGAGAGAGAGAGAGAGAGAGAGAGAGACAGTTCTGTGCATGGGCAGACCTACATAGACCCTTGGGGTGGCACAAGCCCCTTGGATCTTTGGAAATTATAAACCTATATGTAGTAATTTGTAGATTTTAAAAATAGGTTCTCTTAAATTTCACACAGGTCTCTCCTGGACTTTTAAAAATTTTAGATTTATATGTAATGTTTTACAAGTTTTAGACACACGCCCCTTGCATTTGTGAAATTTTTAGACTTACATGTAATATTTTACAAGCTTTAGATATAGGCCCCTAAAATTACATGATTTACCCCAAATTAGGGGTGTTAAACCAATTCTACTTACAATTCTACCATTTTGCACATAATTATATATATGTAGATCCAAAAAAAATTTCCTCGGGGGCGTTGCTCCCGAACCCCCGTATAATTTAGGCCCCCTGACCAAAAATCCCGAATCCGCCCCTGGTCTGTGTGAGATAATATGTAACGCCCTAAGGGATTCACTAGCCCAACAACTTTACGAGCCTACCACATTGGCCCTTAAAATGCTTAAGCCCAAGTTGTTAGTAGTAGCCCTTTTGGTTTTACATATACCAGATTAACTTTTTATATTTATCCGATGTGGGACGGGATCTCACAATCTCCCCCACTCAGAGACGCGACGTCCTCGTCGCGTTGGCCCAGTTCTTCCCCTGGCTGGTCGATGTGGAAGCAGATCATTGGTGACCACAGAGCAGCCCATAAGCGTGCACAAGGTATACTACCTTGGGGCCTCTACCCCTCTCCGGAGCCTCTACTCCTCTGCCACACCGCTCACGGCGCCCTTACGGGACCAAGGTTGGCTCTGATACCCTAGAGATCCACTAACCCAACAACTTTACGAGCCTACCACATTGGCCCTTAAAATGCTTAAGCCCAAGTTGTTAGTAGTAGCCCTCTTGATTTTACATATACCAGATTAACTTTTTATATTTATCCGATGTGGGACGGGATCTCACATAATATGTTCCTGTAGGCCCCAAAATTAATTTTTTCCGTCATATTTTATTGACCTATATTGTAACAAAATTGAAATTACAGAGTACAAAATATTGTAATTAAAAGTTGAGTACTCAAAGTGAAACTTCAGTCAAATTACAGAACAGGGTAATAAAAGTGTCTTTCAGCCATCTTAAAAAATTGCAAACTTTGCTTTTCAACAAAAAAAAAATAAAAAATTTCCAAAACTCCATTACCATTATATTTTTTATTTTTTATGTTGAACCAAAGTAAAATTGGATTTGGGGTCCCAATCCAACTGTATAACTAATGGATATTGTTCATACTGTTCAATTATTAGATTGACTCTCTTTTTGTTTAATAATTTCTTGATAGACTTTGCTATTAAAAAAAACATGTTGATTGACTTTTGTAATGCATTCGTAGTCAACCAATTTAACAACAGACTAAAAAGTGCAATTTTTCATTTGAAATACTTTTGAGAATTCATATGACAGAGGAACATTGACTTTTCTATCAAATTTAGATCTGTACATAGCATAGCCAACAAAAAAAAAAAAAAAAAAAGGGGGATAACTCGTTTTCTAATATTTCCATCAATTTCAAATGAAAATTGCCAATTCACCCTTTTATATACCTTCCTACCAAACGCAAGGAAAACTTCTTCCATACTTTGTCCCTGTTTGGGCACCCCGATCAGTGCCCCAGAGTAGCGTTTACAACCCCAACAAAAAAAGTCATGGTTTTTGCCTTTTGGACATTCAAAGGCAAATGCAAAAGCCAATCGCAATTGGGATTTGGAGAGCTTTCCCACTCGTTTTTCCAAAGCTGCTAGTCTCCAGCTTTTGGTGAGACCACGATCAAACCAAGATTCCTTGCATGCCAAAAGACATTGTCACACTCGATCCGAAAAAATTATTGTTTTAAAATGTATAAGTGGATTTTGAAAATTTTCAATATCATTTGATAAATGTAAATGGAGTTGACGTGAGTCAATGGTGAGGTGTCAATCGAGGACATGGTAATCAGAGAATCGTGTAGTATCAATAGATGTAAATAACATTTACATAACTTAAATATTATTTGATATTTTCTCGTATATGTGAATAGTAAATTATACATGTTTAGTATGTTTTCTGATAATTTTGATCTCGACTTAGATCACTTTGAAGGTTATAATAAGAACGTAGGTGATACGTTGCATAAAAGGTAGGTTGTGTAGAAATTCTACGGAATTAGTTTTCAGAACGTAATTACGGCAACAAACGGAACTTAGTCGAAAACTTTTATCAATTATATTTTTCACTTGTGAAGTAATAATTTGGACGTATACGACGTTCCGGGGGATAGTTAGAAGATTTGAGAACTCGGGAGGAGTTAAACGTAATTCCTGAGAGTTGCGGCTATATATAAAAACCTTAAGATATTTTTCATAAATATCCAAAATTAAATAGTTGAGAGCTTGGGAGATTTAGAGGTTTTGAGTACTTAGAGCTTCAAGATGCAAATCAACGGACTTCTACCCGTTTGTTTTCTTCTAAATTTCATATTTGAATTCCTCCAAGTAATAACTACGTTTTGATACTTCTTAGATCACGTTTGCCAAACTTTTTAGAAAATCCTAATTTTAGAAATTTGGGAAAAACATGTTAATACTTGTAGGAATCGCTTGAGATCGGAGATTCAACGTTTAATCGGGCTACTAGTACTTCCCCTGAAATTATAGGACCGTAGCTCGAGGTATTAATTCTTGACTTATGACATATAAGGAATTTTGGATGTTTTAGATATTGTGTATGAAATTGTGATCCGGGCAAAACTTATGTGTTAACTTAGGACCGTTAAATTCAGCAAGTACGTATGAATAGTATGTTTGTATGACTATGTGAGATGCTAAATGGATATGTGGGTCAAATGAGAGTTTGGTATAATTTTATGCCGGGGCACGTCTCTCGATGTTTGAGAGTTTTAGTAGCGATGGCTATTTGCTTGGTTTGAGAACCGGCCCATCCAAAGCAGTTGGATGCAATGATTGAGAAATTTTGGCTAGTCATTGGCATCGCGATTTAAGATTTAAAACTTGCTGATATACCGGATGAATGCGTATTTCTCTCCCTATAGACTAAATTATGTGGTTTAGATGTTTAAAGCATGAATTACCTCATATGCATATGTTTAGAATTGTCCACTAAGCATATAGCTGAGCAGTTGAAACTTCCTCCATTGCAGGTGATAAGAGAAAGAACAAGAAAAAGCAAAAGCGAGAATAGTGAGGCCGACGAGATGCTAGGGACTTCTCTTGTATATGTTTTTGTTTTCCATTCTAAATGTTGTATTAAGAATTTTGAGAAGTTACAACAATGCACTTAACTTAGAAATCTTGGAATGAATTTGTAGTATTGTAATCTGTAGTAAAACTCCTATAATTATATTTTGGAATGTTGAAATATAGTTGTGATTATGTTGGAATTGGGTTGGAGAATCATAGGTTTGAATTCTACAAAATGTGCAAAATTCTAGGAAATCAAATGACTGGGTCCCGGACACAGTCGACTGGATCCCTGTTTTAACAAAATGTCTTTTCGATTTTCGAATGAAAACAGTCGATTGGATGATGAAAAATAGTCGACTAAAACGTGTTTCAAAATATGACATTTTGCTGGATCTAGTCCAATCGACCGGACAGGTACCAGTCGACTGAGAATTTGAGACCCCAGTCGGCTGGTCCCCTACAAAATCGACTGGACTGGGCTGTTGAGCTGTGAGACCTCTATGACTTTCAAAGCAGTCGACTGGGATCCCGCTACAGTCAACTGGTTTGCTGTTTTCAAAGTGAATTGTTTCTTTAAGTGTTTTCAAATGGGGAAAACTTTTTATAACTCTGAAAATGTTGGATCTACTTATTTTCATTCCGCTGCTACAATCTTTAATGAATTGGATGAGCCTCGACTGCGTGCCACGTATCCTATTTTCATACGTAGCGGGATGGGTCGTGACAGACATCTAGGCCCTTACCTTTTCCAATATTTTCGATTGTGTCCAGCACTAAGGACAAAAGTCACAAGTTCACAACAAGAATAATGTTATGTGTTCCAAATGTAATCCTTAACACATATGATAGTGGGATTACCTCCAACAATTGTGTGACCAATTCAACATCTTCAATGAAAATCAATTTGGCCCACTATCGCATGTATTGGGAACACACTTGGTATACAAAATTTGAAAAGCGATAGCATTACTAGTAATGTATTATGAATACTAATGCAATGCTTTCCAATTTTTGTACATCTCAAATGTTTCTCATATTCTGAATCTCAAATAATTCCGAAGCACATGTGGCAGTAGGATTCGACCCACTACCACATGTGTTTGTGAATTATTTGGAGTGAAAAAATTTGAGAAGCGTAGCATTACTCATGTATTATACATTTCAATAAATATTGTCCGTACCTAATATATATTTTTAATTTATCATTAATTCAACTATTTTTTTTTTTTTAATCAATAATATGTATTAAGAAGATAAACTAACTATGTACGCAGTACTACTATAATAGCAATACAACATAAGGGTATAATTGTCTTTTGGACATTCAAAATAACTGTTATATTTATGTAACTAAACACTTATATTCATAACCACCTTTACTATACATTATCCAAACACCACAAAACTCGTAATCTATTCTAACAATAATTTATTTTGACAAAAGCTATCGCAATCACAAAAGCACAAGCTGCCTCAAACAGGCCCTTTGTCTGATATACATATCATGCGGACACATATTTGGGATAAGGCAAGAGAGGATAATGAGATGGAAGAGAGAACTAATTTGATAGGACGGAAGATAGGAAGAAAAGGGGGAGCGAAGGGATGCCTCTCCCCCTAAATTCATCTGTCCGAAAGAAAACAGATTGGAAAGAAAAAGAAGTTTTCCTCCTTCTTTTGATATTTTTGACCGAGTCAATTGTACTTTTTCATTACAAAGTAGGGGCTCACTTACTTTGTGAGTGGAGAACTTTTAGGGGAAGTTAAAAGTAAATTTTCAGTGATATTTTTATGACATTTTAATTCATTGTATATATTTTTTAGGAAAAAGAATTTAATAATTTTTTTTGTAATTATTGATGGTAGGAAAAAAAAAATTTAATGGTACCCCCATCTCCATTTATATAATAGAATAGATACTCAGTAAGCATATGATATTCCTTCTTTCTTTGGTCACTGCCTTCACATTTCACGAAATAAAAGGAGGAAACAAGAGTGTGTTTGGAATAAAATCCTCCGAATATGTTCTTAATTTCTTACCAATTGTGATTCCACGATGATCTTTATTTTTCACTTATTTTTAAGATGCATTCTAATTTAATTTTGACTTTTTCAACAAACATATATATATGTATATATATAATCACTTTCTTACAAAAGGGAGCATAAAGATCCTCCTCCATCCCCAGATTCCCCACTTTCCCTCCCTCTAATTTTTCTGTCCCTCCTACTCTAACAATGTCTGGACCAGCTTCACGAGCATCATAATAGCATTGACAAAAATTACAAATTCCTGTCTTTAACCACTTGAATTTATATAACAAATCCAGGAAAACCATACCGAATTTTTATGCAAAGATGGTTCTCGCCTCAAACTGGCTTTTGATTTTTCAAAATCAGTAAAGCCAGAACAGAGACTTGAACAATTACAACAAATTAATTGAAACAAATTGTAGTGAAGAAAACAGGGAATCTGACAATTTTTTAACAAGCCATTTCTGTACAGATCTTATGTCATACCCATCAATTTAACCCCTTAGTTCAATCACTTTCATAGTCTTCATCATCTCCAAATGTGAAAACCGATGCATCGGCGGCCATTGCCTTGAATTCACTGACCTCGCCAACTGGGTTTGAGACCTCAAGCCCTGAAGCCACTCCCACAGTATTATCCTTTTTGGGTTCATTAGTGGAATGGATTTGCGTAGATCCTGTTGTTCCCAGGGAGATCTTCTCAGTCTCATGTGTCAAACTCGTGATTTTATCCGAGTTTGTACTTGTTTCAGTACTAGTTTTCACTCCTACAGCTTCGGATCCTGCTTTAGTTTGCTTGGTTTTAGTAGATCCTGTTTCTTCCGCCTCATTGTCGGAGAACACATCATCTTTCTCATCGTTTTGTGGGTCTTTGTTTGGGTTTGCAGAAGCTGCATTGTTGTCAACTGAGGCAGGACTAGCAACTGAACTTTCAGTTGATCTATTTGTAGTTGTTTCAGTATCAGTTGTCTGCTGAACAGCACCATCATAGTCCACTAACACAACCTCAACCTGAAAACCTGGCGATGGCAGCTTCCTCTGCATATAGGTGCAAAATAAGTATCTTTAGAACCATTGCAAACAGTGAAATTGGCAAGAGAAGACATCTATTCTCCATAGTGGAATAGCTACTTGTAAACAAAATAAATTGAACTGTGATCCTGAGGTCACAGAACAGATATATAAGCACCACAATCTGGAAAACAAAGCAAAGGGACGAAATGACAATAGAAGATATCTAATCTACATAGCTATGATATCTGCTTATAAAGAATACACATTGAACAGAGGTTGAGGTTCCATGATGGAATATTCATGTTATTAACAACGATCTCATGAATTAAGTTCACCTTGTCAAACCCATCAAGGTCATTCACGTTCAGAATTTTTCTGTTCTCGATCATTGTTGTGTTCAACCAACTGAAACATCAAGCAAAGCAAGAAAGTTGGGAACTTCACAACTCAAGAAACCATCACAAGAGGCTAAGTTGATGGCTGTCTTAGTTCTGTTGGTTAGCTAACATACCAGTAAAAATCCCCTTGGCGGTCGTGAAACTGAATTTTGAAATCCCCAGCCAACTCTGTCAAACCAGGTTCCCCAGGGAGAGCAAAGACCATTATCCCTTTCTTTGGTGCACTAAACCAAAAATCTTCAGGCTGCAAACAAATATTTACAAGTACTGAAATTCTAATCAAGCATAGAAGACACTGAAAAAATCAAAAAAGCACTGGAATATGAGTTGGGCATAACTATTGTAGAAGTCGAGAGTCCCAGAAATTTTCCGTATGAGGGGCCAAAGGTATGAGGGGAATTATTATGGTATTAGAAGTGTAACACAGAAACAACAGGTTAAGTGCAAGCACAATTGTAATTTTTCAATTACTATAAGATATAAAGCAAACTTACCGACAGATCCTTGGTTCTTGGATGCTTTCTCGTGGAGAAGAGAACGCCTGCAAAATAAGAAAGCATAGCCAATAAGCAAAACTAGTCACATATCGGTTCGTGGAGCAGATTGTTAAGACGCAAGCGTTACAACTTTCAAAGCATAAAAGCAGGGGCGGACCCCAAGAGGAGGGGGGGGGGGGGGGGGGGGGGGTGGCGCACGGCCCCTGCAAAAAAATTGAAAATTTTGAGGGTCTATATAGAATTTTGATGTTTGAAAATATTTTACATAGTGGCCCCCCCAAATTTGTGACTTTACATGTGGAGGTTCTTAACACATAGTGTCCACTTGACTTTCATTATGTTGAAATGGTGATGTGTTAGGAATCACATTTGGGGATAAAAAAATTTGAGAAGAATAACATAGCAGGATTAATACAATATCCACTAGTGTGACATTAAAAGTCTCTATTAATAGTGAAGGGGAAGAGTAATATCCCCTTATTCAGCTCAGGAGATAAGCAATGTCTAAATCTAATTTGCCACAACTACTCGTTCGACTCTCTGTCTCACTTAAAAATAAAAAATATGTATAAATGACCCAAAAAAAATTTCTCGAGAGCGCTGCCCCGAACCCCCGCATGGAACTTGGCCCCCCTTAGCACAAAATCCTGGGTCCGTCACTGCATAAAAGTGCTACTACAAGTGTGATGTGTGTAATCAAAACCCATGCACATATGTGAGAGGAAAGGAAGAGGGAGAAAGGTAACAATTTTACAGTAAAACAAAGGAGGAGGAAATTGCAAAAATGTTTGATGATCAGGTAAATGTTGAATTTTACTTGCACAAATTATCATAGCATTATTTTCATTGTTGCACCAAGCTCACATCATATCTTGATTAACTGTTCCGTGATTCAAAGAAACAACCAAAACTACAGGTCCACCCCAAACTTTTATCTCAAGAAATTTGGGTTGTGTGCTTAATTCCCACACAGCCATACTCATTTAAAGGGGAAAAGCCAGGAAAGCTCTCTGGTTGGGTCATTCCCATGCACTGTGAAGAAAGAATACTTCTATTCCCTACTCAGACAGCTACTGAGGACTAACAAATTAAATGAGGTGTATGATAATTACTCGGAAAATAATCTTCACATGAGCAGTGATGAAACATGAACTAGAATGAAGGGTGACAAATTCTAATTCAAAGTTCCAAACGATGACAACTCTTAAAAGACAGGAAGATTGAGGATGAACTTAGACAAGGTTTGTAGACACATTAAACGCAGAGAAGAAACAATCTGATATAGAAAGAATGCCACCATACCACTGTGATTAGAGACAGTAATGGAGGGCCTAATCCAATACGGACACCTGTGAAGGCGAAATCCCCTCAGCATGCACCTGCACATAGTGCGATTTAGAACAAATCAAAAATGCCTTATGCTCCCTTTGGTAAGGAGGTGACTCTTTCTTTGTAGGACGTGTCAATATTGATATTATTTATATAAACACAGAAAAAAAAAACCCCAAAACAAGGGTAGAGATGGAGATAAAAAATACAATAGAGTGGGGGATTACTTGCTACAGAAGTTGAGGAACATAACTTCAAGTAGAAGCAAGAAAGACTTGCTTTTGGGAAAAAGCAAAAATTGTTTCAAAATGCATCATTGTAATAAGTTGTAGATGATAAGGATAATGTAACTACAATTGGCGAGAATGCATTCTGAAGATGTCATTTCAAACACACCCTAAGAACCCGTTGACAGCAGAAGTCAATTTTCATCATTGATCTCTGCATACACTTGAGAATGACATCTCAAATTTTAAGGTTTCCATGTTCATGAGGTAAGATTATGTACGAGTCTCAAACTCTGAAAACAAGATGTATTCTTAAACACATACTAACAGAAATATACCTACGCCCAGGGGGGATTTCTCCATTGAAGTATGTTAGGATGCGTTCAAAATATTTGACGTATCTCTATAAAGGCAGACAATGAAAATGGACACTTATCAGACAAGTAAAAAAAAGGTCAGCAAAACTGATGAGATGTAAAGAATAGGCAAGTTAAAAAACTTTTAGAAGGGTGTGTGTGAAGACTGACAATCTGACTGGGTAGAACAAGCCCTTTTCCATCAACACATCTTTTCTGGTTGTAGTAGTCCATCGACTCCTCAGCTGTGGGAAAGAACTGAAGAGAGATGGAAAATGTAGACAGCGGTAAAAAACTGAGCAGCAGATTAACATACCGTTGGGGATAGCTTTTTCAGGGTCAAGTGATTATTAAAAAAGTTGTGACGATTTGGATTAGCTTTTTCACAGCATTTCAAAATTCTCTTATTCCAAAAAGTGATGATTTTATAAGCTATCCCAAACAGCCTCTAAAACAGGTAATAAAAGTTCTCCACCAACCTCATTCAGCAAAGCCCTCGTTTCACAAAGCATATCATCAAAATCTTACCTTCAAATACAAAAGAAGGCTAGAAATCATTAACCCTGTCCTTGCCATTCCAGCCTTACAGTGCACAACCACAACATTCTCGATATCCTCCTTCAACCACGAGTATGCACTTTGACAAAATAATGTAACAAGATGAATAGGAGGACAATTATGGTCATCAAATGGGAAGCTAGCCACCTGCAGAGTAAGTAACATCTCAGATATCAAAATTTTTAGTGTTTATCTGAAGAGCAGCCTTCATAAGACCAAGCTACATGTGCATATGTCCTAAATCAGCATGCACTTAAACAAAGGCCGACTAATGGTTATGAAACCGCTTAGCTTGAAAAGCAAGTCGATGATGCCATTTAACGCATAATTAATAAAAATATACTGGAAATTCGAGCAAAAACATTCTGCCACCCCCAATGTATATAAATTGCTACTAGCTTTGCAACCATGTGAAGACCAAAAGTCTGCTAGTATACTAGTAAAAAAAATTATTTCTTCATTCAAAAATCTGTTAATAACTTCTGGATCAGTCGTGCTTGAAGCGTAGAATTGTCAGAACACTTCTATCTCTGCATGGGGATTGAACAGCTCTGTATCTTTAGAAGTACAAAAACCTAGTAGTTTTACTAAGGGGCTGTTGGATAACTAAAAAAGTAATAAAATAAACTAAATAACATTCCATGGTAATAAGGTTAAGCGTATTTGAAAAGATATGCTTAATCATCATTTAAAACTGAGTTCACTTCCAATAATTTCGGTCAGTTCAAATAATTAGTGAAACATATTTAATTTTGTTTAACCAGACAAATTTCCCCGTAAAGAATCTGAAGTTGCCACTAATATATCTGTGTCAATTATCTCCCTCTTCTATGAACCAGCCACGCGTTCACTCAATATTTTCTCAAACGGAACAATCTGTTACACTAAGGGTTCCAAAAACATGGTGACCCAGTTATGATCGAAAGTGTTCATGGACTTTTGTGTTGGTTTGGAATGCATGGTAGTGTGGTGAGATGGTGGTTCAGCTCAAAGCAGCAAGGTATATATCGGTGATGGTCACGATGGGGAACGACAGGTCGACAAGAGGGTAGAGGTTTGGGAAGGTTTGTTGCAGCAGTATGGACCTAAATTGGAAGAAAAAAAATGGTGCTTGGCAGAGATACTGGGGGTTTTGTTCCATACCTTGAGGTGGCAATAGGTGGAACAACAATGGGTATTCAGAATTTGGGGTGGCTAGATAGATGATGGTTGAGAGTTGGTGTTTGTGGCATGTCTGCGGACGGTTGTTGAGTTAAATCTTTGTTGGTTCATGCTGTTCTGTTTATATACTTAATGTTAGACTCAATATGTCTTTCCATTGGTATCAGTAGCCCTTGGCTGTGTTTGTACTTGTAATGTCTTTACAATGGGTAATACTTGGGGCACAACCAAAGCCACAACCTTTTATTCACAACCTCCATTTTGTGTCTATCTCTCTCTTGATGGGTCCCACAGTGCCAGTGACCCCATAGTGCCCACTAGGAGAGAGATAGACACAAAATAGAGGTTGTGAGCAAAAGGTTGTGGCTTTGGTTGTGCCCCAAGTATTACTCCTTTACAATACATGCATGGCTCTTGTATATACAATATCTAGAGTTTCAACTGGGAATGCTTCTACATTGTAATATGTGGATATATATTTATAATATACATATAAATGTACCAATGCCCATAAGTTTTTTACACTTTAATCAATCGGTGCACTTTTACTTAAATGATTCTCTTCTTCTTTTTTTCGGTTCACAGTTTTTTAGTTTTCCACTACTCTCTAAAAGTAGATAACGTTATTGCTTAGTGCTTTAGTTGGACTCTAAAACTAAGGTTCCTAATTGTTTTTGGATTGGCTTGGCATGACTGCCTTTTTTCTTTTTCTTTTTTTTCATTTGTGGTGTATTCCATCTAATAGCAAAATACATCCCTAATTTTTTTCCTACAACATAGGACACTGCCTACATTGTTCAACCTTGACGTTGGGAATGGTTTCTTTAACAAGTAATTAGTAAGCAACTTTTCATGTGAGAAAGCAGCTTTTAACTGTTAGATTAAGATTTGGTCTCTAGATAATAAGTAAAAATATTATTAAATAACTATTTATTCGTCATCCAATAGTTGTAGAGTGCTTGTGCATATGAGAAGCTGCTCATAGTATCATTGTCCTTTAATTTCGTGGACTCGGAGATTTTTAACATGTATTTATTCATTGATATCTATATTTTAAATTTTTGATCAAGTTGGAACTCTATTCTTATATTCTGTGTGTGTGTGTGTGTATATATATATATATATCTTTCTTTCTTGTTTGAAATGATATACTTTCCAAATTTGGTTCCCACATTTTTTGTCATATGCACCACATGCGGTAGTGTGTTACATATCGCATCCAAAACATACATGTGGTGAGAATCAAATGAGATTTAAATTTGGAAAGCATAGCACTATTCACCTTTCTTTTCAAAAAAAAAATTTCCAGTAACAACAGTTTTCACATTATGTATATGTATAGGGTAAATTACACTTTACATCCTTATAGATTGAGTGTGATTTCACTTTGATTCCTCATTCCTGTAGTTTCAATTTTGTCAATTTGATTCGTACAGTTTCAGTTTAGATCAATGTAGTCCATTTATCAATTTTCTTACTATTTTTGTCTGATTTAAGTTTAATATAAGTGTGCAATGTGTAAATTTCTCTAGGTAAATTTTCCATTACACCCCTAATGATACCTCATGTGTGCATCGCATGACATATTTTGTCAAATGTTGTAGGAAATTTTCATGAATGAATTACATTGAACTTAAACTGAAACTGTAAGGACCAGAGTGACAAAACTAAAACACCAGGGACCAAAGTAAAATCACACCCAAACCAAAAGGGTACGAAATGTAATTTACCCATATATATATATATATATATATTCTTTCGGCTTATGTGAGTTCTTTAATTAGTACCGACTACAAAGACTTTCTCAAAAATTTCGGTTAAAGATTTTAAGAATTTTCAACTCATATAGTACAAAGAGTTTGACCATCTTGACGTAGAGGCTTCCCTGAACATTTTTATAGGAATGAAAGTAGGTGTGCTACCAGAATGTAAATGTGGGAATAATGTTATATGTGCTTCCCAAATCTTTGTATCTCAAATATAATTCCAAAATGAACACACGTGACGTGGCAGTAGGACCAGTACCTTCAATAGTGGTGGGATGTCTTAAACATCCTCCAATAAAAATCGAGTGGGCTCACTGCCACATGTATTGGGAACCTATTTTGGGAGAAAATATTCGTTCCAACGGTTATTTTGCTGACGTGGTATCACAATCCAATCAAAACTCTTTATTTATTCAACTGTAACCCCTATTTTCAGGGGAAATCCTATCCACATTACATATCCCAAATGTATTAGTATGTTGTGTTTGATATTGACGTGGTATCCCCATTGCAACGAATCTTTACTCCTATTAGGGATACAAATTTGGACAAGCATAGCATTACTCTAATTGTAGAGTACGATCATGATTCCATAAATGTCAAAAGTACCAGATTGTACCATATCAAATTTGTGCTGCTAAGGCATACAACTTTCAATTTTATCGTTAATAATGTTCTCTTTTCTCATATGGCAAGGGCAACATCACCTAACTGATATAGTATAATGTTTTTGAACTCTTAAACTTCAAAGATTAATTCGTTGTTTTAAGTTTACATGTTGTAGAATTATAGGAGAAATTTAACGGGTAATTTAATTATCATACGATTAAAAAATAAAGATGCGACAATACTTGAATAATATGTTGGTACTTAATCAATTTGATACAATTGTCTATCGTAACTTGATTTCAATGTACATTATGATTTGATTGAAGTTATGTTCTTTGTTGTGCTAATACGCTATTATTCAAGGTGATAACATTATATTATTAATACTTTGAGAATTCTCTTTGTTTTTTTTATCAATTGATTAAATACTATTATTGTATTTATTTAAAAAATTAAATTTTAACTCACCTTAGAATAGTAATTGAATTTGACCTAATATTTCATGTATTTATATTACTTAAGCGCGATATTATAATACTTAGTGTATAAAACATAGTAAACAAGAATCTTATAATAGTTGTTCATATTCAAACACTAACACATGGTATAATAAAAAATGTCAATTTTGAATTTGAGATGAACTAATATTCCTTGTAAAATGTACAGCTACATAAAACTTATAGCTTAGAAGAAAAATTGAAGTGAAAAGCTTACAATGAGGTTAATTGAAGTTAGAACTATGATGATTGGAAAAAGTTTATACGACTTGGCTAAATGATGAAGCTATGGAACTATAAGTTGATAATTAATTCGACATAATATTTTATATAAGTGTCCTTTATCAGTTGTCTTATAAATGTTTTTAATTTGACTATATCATCTCACCGATTATACTTTATTTGTAACTAGCTAGATATTTATATAATTCCTTTCAAATATGTGTATTCACAAAGTAAAAGTAAAAATACAAAATAAATAAGAAAATCTTAAATTACAACATAATGAGCATTTTAATCAAAGGCTATACCCGATTTATGAGAAATGATGGTTTTCTAACATGGATTTATTTTAGATTAAGTACAAGTTTACAAGTGATCCTTTGTATAATCATATTTATGCAATTTGACATGTCTTAGTATGTATTATACGGGATTGTAGTGGAAGACTGTGCAGATATTAGATTTTCTAAAGGTACTCTTGCATCTTTTTGTAGTTTGGTAAAAACTTTACCTACATTCTTATCCAGAGAAGAAAAAAAAAAAGGAAAAAAAAAGCCTTCACCTACACTGTTTGTTTTCTATTATTTTCTAATTACACAATTGGACAATTCACAGCAATACAATGTTTTTCCTCTGCTTCATTACAAATTGTTGTATAAACTTTACTGCTAACACACAAATTTATGTAAAAATTTATAACAAACTAAAGAAAGTGTAATGCTAGGGACACAAAAGGGTCACCAAGAGATGCTTACAAAAGGATGTGGCATCCCATGTGACATTAGGACCCACCACCCTCCTTTTGTGAGCATCTCTTTGTGACCATTTTTCGTCCCAAACATTATTCCTAAAGGAATATCTTTTTTCTTGTCAAAGAATCTTAAAAATTACTTTTCATTATTCAATAAATCCTTAAATGTAAATCAAATACTTCTAAGCTATATATACTGGACATATATAAAAGATCTTTTTTTTTTTTTGATATGTGGGAGGGGATGAAGGTTCGAACATCGAACCTATGCATTGGAGGAGACTTATAAATGCCAAACTCTTTGCCACTTGAGCTATGCCAACCTATGCCATATATAAAAGATTTTATCGATCTTTGATTTTATTTGTAAGTTATCTTCACCGAGGGTGGTTTTAGTCAAAAAAAATTATATATAAGTATTCAAAACTTGTAGATTTAAACAGGTGTTAAACATTCTTTTTGGACACTACTATAAGTTTTAAAACTGTTACAATTTTTTGTAGTAACTTATTTGCTTGTGAACTTTGTCCCTATAAAAGTAAATGTGTGTGTGTGTGTGTGTGCAATTTTTCAGATTTTCCATTATTGCAATTCAGAACTAATATTATGATTCCATGATCGTAGCCTTACGAATTGGTTTCGGAATTTCTATTCCAACTTGTATCCGTATGATCACATAATTAGGAATAACGGAACATAGTTTAAATTGTCAGAATATTTTCAAAAACTAATTATGATATACATTAAAACGAATAATTAGGAAGTGTTTCAGTACATCACTTCACCAATTGAAATATACTATATAATCTAAATACTTTAATATTAGGCTTGATGTGATTCTTCTAGCTTTTAATACTTTTTAAAAATATTTTTAAAAATTATTTGTACGTACGAGTCAAAATTTTAGCCAGTTAAATCCTTCAATTTGTTATTATCCACCCTTTTGTGCACCACCACGTGCAAAGCACGTGCTTTAAAACTAGTATATATATATATATATATCAAAGATTTTCTAAAGAGGGCGCCCCCTCTTTATTAAAGAAAGGGCCTCTGTTTAGGCCGTCGGATCGTGTTAAAAAACTGTGAAATGACAAAACTGCCCCTAATGAAAACACGGTCCGATGGCCAAAACCTATGAAGCATGGACACTCCATTTTGGGTGCCGTTTGCGTTTCTGACACTCGTCGGACACGGACACGCGTGGGACACGGCGGGATACGTACGGGACACGCCCAAATCCGTGTCTGAATTATTTTAATCAAAATTGAATGTCGGACACGCAGAGGATACGTTTGAGACACGCCGAGGATACGTTTGAGGATACGCAGAGGACACTTTGGGGGTAAATGAATTTGCCCTTTTGAAGAAAAAAAATTTGGGGGTAAACGTAATATGAAGAGAGAGAGAGAGAGAGAGAGAGAGAGAGACTTACCCTAGCCCCTTTTTAATCAGAATACCTTCCATCCAAAAATGGTCACGACTCCGGAGAGGGCTTCGCTGCTTCGTGAAGACGATGGCAAGACTGCGAGAGGGCTTCTTCTTCTTCTCCGTGAGACTACATGGACTTTGACTTCTTCGTGAGACAGCGATTGCGAGATTGTGAGGGCTTCGCTGCTTCGTGGTTGAGACGATGGCGACAAATGAAGGCTTCGCTGCTTCGTTCCACTGTTAGTCGTGATTTCTTCTCCTCCTTCGCAACTTTTTCATTCACAGATGAGTTGCTGTCTGATTTTTTTCTTTATCTTTTATTATTATACATTATATAGAGGGAGAGATGTAGATAGATGGATGGCCAGATGGATAGCCAGATGAGTGCTGCTTTTTAATAATATTTATAATTGTCCCTTCACTGTTTGAAGAGCCAGACTTATATAAGTTATACTGTGGACTTCTTTTGTCTTTTTCGTTTCTAGTGCTTGACAGTTTGTTTTTAATATTTGTCATTGAAGAGGTTTTTTTTTTAAAGAAACAATTGAATTATATTTTAAAAAAAAAAAATTTTATCTAAAATTAAATTATATTTAAAAAATATTTTTTATTTGAAGTATCCTAGCCGTCTCCGTATCCTATATTTTTCGAATTTGCCGTTTCGCCGTCTCCGTGTCGTATCGTGTCCGTATCCGTGCTACATAGGCCAAAACAGAGGCCCTCTCTTTAATAAAGAGGGCGCCCTCTTAAGAGCCTGACTAGTATATATATATATATAGAGAGAGAGAGAGAGGGGGGGGAGGGGGGGGGGGGGGGGGGGGGGGGGGGGGGGGGGATTAAAATTCATTTGTTTTACTTGGAAAAAAAAATGAGTTGAAAGCTAAATAGACTTGGGACATCTTAAGAATTGTAACATGATTGTGCTATGGGAGTAGCATGATGTTTAGCCTTACCATTATTAGAAGTAACAAAAAAGAGTTCTGGAGTCGAAGAGAGGGAGTGAGAGGAGGAAAATTGATAAAATGCAAAGCAAAGCATGCATCTATACTGACGCGCCCGTGTTTGTGTGTATAGTATGCTATACGGTTCAGTCCTGTTAGAATACCGCAAAATGTGAACTTCAAATAAAGAACAACACACCTTTCCTTCAAAAAGTGATGCATCATACAGCCTCTCAGAGCAAAGATTGTATACTTTGTATTTATCCTGCATATAGAATGTTGATCGTAAGCTATCCAAAAAAAAAGAAGAAAGTTGATTGTATGCAAGACAATAGATTCCAAAAATACAAGGACGACGTAGATGGGGCTTTTGATGATCCATTTACAGTATATAACTACCACATATTAAAGGTGAATGGAATAATACTGCATTCCATTTCTGCTGAATAAATATAAGACAATCCTAAGCAACCATGGATCAGATTAGGATTGCAAGCGAGCCAATTCAGGACTTATACAACCATATTGAACCTTATCCAAACCAAACAACTCGACTCAACTAACAATTTCACATCCAAGTGCTCATATGTTAGTTAGCAACTATTGAGTAAGGAACCTAAAGATATAGTAATCTGGTCAACTTATCAAGTTATCCTACTGCCAAGGTGCAACAAGAGATGACCAGTGGCCACAACCTCTAAAGAGTCGGAACAACCTCTTAACAAAGAACAGCCTTACTAACAAAGAAAAGCATCTCCTGATCTTCAAGAACAAGAACTCGAACAAAAAACGTTTTGAAAATTGGCATGTACTTGCATGTTAAACAACAAAAAAAAATTACTTACAAGTGTACACGTATAAAAGATTAAGTTTTCATTTTCAAACAACTGTCATGGTGATGAAAATGACAAACAACCACCTCCAAGCAGAAAAACTTGCAACCAAAAAGAAAGGCCCAGGAAAAAAGAAAATGCCAAGGATTAGGTTTATATCCAGTCCACTGTCCAACCTTCTTAATACACGGCATTAGTAGGAACAACACTAGGTAATGGCCGTTTTTTAACAAGTGAGATTTACATATCAACATTTTGACTTCAAACACCAACAGGTGAGTTGTAGTAAATTCCAAGCTGCAACAATCATAAAAGTAATGTTACAGCTTACAAGTTCAACTGTCCAAGCATTCTCTACACACACACACACACACACAAAAGTAACATTACCTTGTGATGGGTTTCAAAAAACTTTATCACTTCTTCCATGTGGTTTCGGTAGAACCCCTGCATCACATTTCTTCAAATAGTTTAGCTATTCGTAAAAACCAAGATTTTTTATGGGTAAAGTTTGGTTGTGAACTCTTTAGTTTCCGTACCTCAACATATCCAAAAAACCCAGAGCTCATATCTCCAGCAGGGAACCCCATAGCAATTATATTCTCTGTGATGTACGTCATATCCAAGTCAAATCCTCCTTCCTAAAACCCAGTGTTGTAGTCACGAATATAATAGTGATAAATATGTTAGTCTTGAAACATTAACGAACAAAAGTGAAATAGCAAGAAAAACCAAGAAGCAATTTCATATATGTAACTGCAGTTAATGAGGATTAGGAAGCAAGTGTGTTTCCAAGGATGCGCCAATGATTCTGAAGCATGCACTAACCATGTTTTGGACATTAAGGCATTTGTTATGGACACAACATTCAAAACACCGACAAAAGATATAATACGGTGACAATTATGAAAAATAGGTTACGCTATTAAGTTGCATATCCGTCTTTCATTATTCCAGGAGCAATTGCTAGCTTCAATGGTAAAATTTCGGGTTGACAAGCATGAGAGTTCGGTTCCAGCCAAAGTAGCCACTACAAGGAAAAATAATCCAAATGCAAGGTGACGTACGTAAGCAGAACCACCACTAGGTAATGGCCATTAAACCATCTTCATTATTCAGTTGCATATTGACTCCAACTGGACCTTATCCTGCTGCCATATGATTCAACTATTAATGGACTCTATCACAATTAGAAATGACTATTTCAGACTATTCGAATTTAATAGACCCTTTTAACGACTACTTGAATGTTAAGGTTAGCTCGTGCACCTCACACAAAGCACGGCCAAATCAAAAAGGCCAAATTACACTTTAATACTGGCAAAACAAACGTGAACATTCATTGGCTTTGAATATATGGGTTCGATCTGGGCCGGAATTATTCTCAAAGTGAACAATCAAACAATTTAGCACTCGCCACTCAAAAAGCACATGTTTAGCAGGTCTACTGTGTGCATATATATTTGGGATCATTGCCAACCAAATGACAATCTAGGGCTTTCTTTTCGATTTTCAGTCATGGTATAGAAAAATGCATATGCATTTCTGCTGATTTCAAAGTTCATTCTATTGGGTTTTCATTTGTGCTTAAGATCTCTAGGGCTTCCATTTCACTTATGATGTTTCAATCAATAATTCAATATACTTCCAAAAATTGGAATTGGAATTTGTTATCCAGTGGCCTTGATGTGGGTAATTTCATATCAAAATCTGTTATTATGGCCTTGCTTCTTGCTTTAATTTGAATCTTTGTTGTGTATAGAGGTGAGATGAGGTGAGATGTGGGTAAATAAATTGTTTTTATAGATGTTTTAGTCATGGAAGTCACAAGTCAAAATTTTAATTCAGTCAAATTTAGACACGTCTCCAATTCCGTCAATTAAATTAACAGTCATTACGAATTGGGGTTGATTGCATTGCTTATGAAACTACATGGATTCAATTGGGAAAAAAAAACCTGAAGTACAATGGACTAAAGTGTAATTTGGCCTATCAAATATATCACTAAGATGCAACTTTCAAAGTATTTCAGAATACTTGGATATTACAGAGAGTCATACTTATCAAGAAAACAAAAATTCTAAAAAAAAAAAAAATGAATTCTCCAGAGAGTCTTGACCTTTTGAGTTTGAAGGCAAATGTTTAGCATGCAGTGCATACATGTAACAGTGAGTAAGCAAACAACTTTCATTAGAGACATTTAAACTTCCATGATCTGAGTCCTTATTAGGAGCATTAGATTGTGTCAACTCAGTTTAATAATATATACCTAATTGATCAGGCACGTTCTATAAGATTCTACTAATGAGCATTCTTGAATTGAGAGAAGACATAAATTCTAATGTTCGTCCACTTCTACTCATAGAGTTGTGGTAATAAGAGAAAGAAATCCAGACAAGAAACCACAAAGCTTACTTGCATGATGCGTGTCAGAAACTTGAAATTGAAACCAGGATAAAATTGCAAAACAAGTAACCTATACTACCAAAAAAGTAACCACTTAAAGAGAGACAACACAAGATAGCAAACAATGAAAAGATAATTAAGGAAGAAACAAAACAGTAAGTTACCTGATATCTTCGTTTGTTTTGAGAGACAACATGTCGAGCCTTGACCTGAACTGCCTTAACTGCGCTCCTAGATGAGTCGACTATCCCTTTCGTGAGTGTTCCAATAAAACCAGATTGTGCCGTTGTAGAAGCTCCATCAGAGCTATCATCTGCTTGAGGAGATTTTGGAGATAACCGCAATCCAAACCCATTAGTAAAACGAGCAAAGGTTGATTTTCCAGCATTTTCTGATGATGACTCGTCATGTGTGCCTGAAAATGGCTGAGGAATCTTCAAATTTTTGGCCCAGGAAGATATGCCAGAAGCTGGTGGCTTAGATGCTGCATCGTGTGCAGAATCATCTCGTCCAAGTTCTGTCACAATGGAAGGTTGCACATTTTGAGCTTTAACAGGAGGTGAAGCTGATAAATCAACAGAACCCGAATCCATTCTGCCAAAAAGAGGTCTTAACAACGGCCAACGATAGCAGCACTTGACCCACTATGCAAGATTGTCGCTATAGCTTCCCTGCAATCACAATTACACCAAAACAATCAATTCAGATAACACATAAATAAACAACAAGAGTAAGAGAGTTAAAGAAAAGAAGGAAAGGAATGGAAAATTAATAAAGAAAAATACTTCTATACTTCAATTAAAAGAGTGTCACATAGGGATGATGCATCTTTATTTCCAAAACTTCAGTGACAATCAACGGTGAAAGTTCTCTACCCACTGAGGTTTGCCCTATGATATTTTCAGTCTTATAAATACAGCTGCCTAAAGTTTATATACTGCTAATACATTATTAAAAAATTTCCAGTCCTTAATGCTCAAGTTCACTAAGAGGGTAAACACTAAACAGTATGTAAAACTAATTATACATCAAAACCCCTTTAATACTATCCTTTTTTGATATTACAATCATAGAGAATTATAAATTTCAAATTGGACAAGCCAAAGAATCATAAATTTTCATCTCAAGCTGAACATCCGTCAAAGCCCTTAAAAGTGATGCAAAAAATAAAACAGATAAACCATTTAATTCTACGCCTCCAAAGGGTCTAGAACATATACATATAGAATATGGAATTACAGCAATATAATAGTTTATGGCCAATCCTCGCAGGGGGGAGGGCGATTCGGTTAAAGAAACCCCCAAAATAGCAGACTCAGAGCATTCAATATGGCGGATTCGACAAATTCTTCTTACGATCTACAATCTTCACCAATCTTTGAAACTATTGTGCAACGAATATACGTACTTACATATACATCAACACAAACACACACACACACACACACACACACACACACACACACACACATGTGTGTATGCAAGAAAAGGAGTTATAAGAAAATCTCAACTTACCAGACAGTGGAAGGCGGTCGGTAGACGGCGTCGCCGATAGTAATGACGAAGGTTGCGCCGGCGACGGTGGTTCTGATCGTCGTTCTCTTCCTCTTCTCTCTGTGGTAAGCAAAATGAAGTGACAAGTCAATCTAAATCCCCAAATTAAATTTTCAATATTTAATGAAAAGTATATATACTTTTATGAAATTACAAATCCAGACCTTTGCAATCGATTATTTCCCTTTTAAGTACATTTATTTGGCAAAATCCTACAATTGCCTAGCTAATAACAGTCCGTTTGGTATGCCACAAACAAGAAAAGAATTGATTTGCATTTCTTGTTTGTGGCAATTCCTGTGTTTGGTTTGACACAAAAATTAGAAATGAAATGATTTCCAATTCTTGAGAATTGAAGTTTTAGGCCAAAGTGAAATCCGACCAATTTTGGTCGGATTTGGTGAGAATTCAGTCTCATAATGTGTTCTTCCCAAAATACCCCAAATCTACTTCGTCTTCTTCGTCGTTCTGGTCTTCGTCTTCTTCGTCCTTCTTCTGGTCTTCAGCTTTTTCGTCTTCTTCGTTCTTCTGGTCTTCAGCTTCTTCGTCCGTCTTCTTCGTCGTTCTTCCCAAAATCCAAAAAACCCTAAATCGTTTCTGGTCTTCTTCTTCTTCACAGCTTCTTCTTCTTCGTCTGATCCCTTCTTCTTCTTCTTTGTCTGATCTTCTCTTCTTCTTCTATCTTCTTCTTCTGGTGGGTATTTTAGGAAATAGCTATAATTCTTTCAATTCTATTCTTTTCATTTCTGTTTTAAACCAAACAGGAGAATTAGACTTGCAAATCAATTCTATTCTTTTCAATTCAATTCTATTCTATTTTACAATCATACCAAACGGATTGTAAGTCTTTGAGCACACACAAATCTCACAAACACAATCCATAAAATATCACAATGTGTTTATCTCTCTCCTCTGTGGATTTTACAGTGTCAGTAAACCCCACCAAAAGAGAGATAAATACATTGTGATATTTTGTAAATTGTGTTTGTGAGATTTAATTTGTGCCCGAAGACTTACTCTGCTGAGAGTTTGAAACATGTACAATAAAGTTATACGGTGATAACTAGTACGTACAAGTGTTTGTTTGTGTGAATATAAATGGACCAGTCATTTATGATAACACCACTATTTAGTTAAATAGTTGTTTTGTATCTACACATTATGTTAAATTTATGAGAACATCGTTATTCAGTTAACGATTGTTTTTATATTAAACTAGTCGAAAAACTCGTGCAAATGCATGGGATAAAGAAAATTTTTTGCTTATCCAAAAAATGGTTCACCAATGCTCACCCAAGCATCTCATTGCCCAATCCAGTGAGACTCGGAATTAAACATCATATATTTAATCCCCGGTCTCACTGCATTGGCCAATGGGATGCTTAGGTGAGCATTGGTGAACCATTTTTTGGGTGAGCAAAAATGCTCTCCGGGATAAAATAGAAATGATAAACTGAAGAGGATTAGAGTGTAAAAAAGCATTCAAATCTATCTTTGAACAACCAAAAATTGGAGAAATTGTAAATACAAAGTTTTTTTTTTAGAATCTTACCTAAATGTCTATGCAATAATGGCATGAGGAGATATGGGGTGATACAGATAGATTTAATAACAATGGTGTGAGGTAGGGGTGTCATTTGGAACGGAAATTCCGATTCCCACCAATTCCGATTTTGGCACCAAAAATTGAATTCCGAATTTCGAAAATTCTAGGAAAAAAAATTCGGATCAGAATCATAATTATTTTGAGAATTCCAAAATTTTTGAAAATATTTCGAAAATATGTTTTCCGAAAAAATCCGAATATTTTCCGAAAATTTGGAAGAATGTGGACTTCTTTGTCCCACATCGAATAAGAAGAGAAATAAGAGAGTAGGGGACTCTCTATAAAAAGCATGATTTACTCTTTTAATAGTATTTGTATTCCGAAAATTCAATAATTTATAAAAAATTTCGATTCCAATTTCAAAAATTCCGAAATTTTTCGAAGAATTTCAATTCCGAAAATCCAAAAATTCCAAAATCGGAAAGGAAAATGAAATTCTGAAAAAAAAAAAAAAAAAAAAAAAAAAAAAAAAACTCGTATTTAATTTTCGAAATTTTCAGAATTTTTTCCAAAATAAAGTATTTCGATCCGTTCAGGCCAAAACACACACCTAGTGTGAGGTGAATGGAGATCAAAGTGAGAGGATAAATGAAGATGGGAAGTATAAAATTGACTATTAGGGAGAGAGACGATTATGAAAAAATGAGCAGAATTTTGGGAAACTGAATGGATAGTAGGGCAAATGGGGTGAATTAATCTTTTCAAATTTAGAAAGCAAAACAGATATCTAATACACATCGATTAAATCATTTTCTACTTAAGATACTTATGTTTATTATTATATTACATCTATTACAAAAACTAATGGTACAAATAAACAGATATATTTATATTTTTATTGTGTCTGCTATATCTTTTTCTATTCATTTTTTCTCTGCATTCAATATCTTCCTTCACATAGTCTAGCTTGGAGAATTGAGCAAAAACCCAATTAAGAAAAAAAAAATCAAGGTTGCAAATCATTTCATTGTCTAGCTTAGTACTATCATACATGTACAGTTAGATGTATATGCATGTACGTATTTACTTAGGCATGTAAATGTAATTTATGGATGAATGGATTGTTGAAATTGTAAACAAATGCTAATGGGTGGAAGCGAGCTGGGATGGTGAGACTGTAGGGTGTGGTGGGTATGAAAGGAAGAGAAGAGGTAAAATAAAAACCAAAAAAAAAAAAAAAAAAAAAAAAAAAAAAAAGAAGAAATTTTGTTTTAATATATCTAATAGATATTGAAGAAATCTCTTTGGTAGTGGGAAGGGCTTTGAATAGAGACAACTATCATTTTTATAAGCTATTAGTGGTAGGGTGTCCAACCACATCTATTGCAAATATAAAAACAAATAATAATAATAATAATAATAATAATAATAATAATAAAAAATAGAAAAGTAGAAAATTCCACATCTAATATCTAATATATGAAAACAAAAGATTTTGGTTTTGCCACCTCAGCGCCACATGTAATTTTTGTGTAAAATATCTTCTTCTTTTTTCATTAAATATTTGAAATTGAATGAATAGAAATTAATGCTAATTAAATCTAATCTTAACTAATTAATTGTCCTAATCTCTCTTCACCATTCATGATTTTCACTTATTAGACATATAAATAATAAGTGCCTTTGATTTATAAGATTCAATTTAAATTATTTAGGTATCTATGGAAGGGTATGACAAATTATCTATATATAATTTTTATAATAATATGTGTATTTGGTGTTTATGTACCTATGTTTTAGTTAGCATTATTTTGATATTTTTAAAAGAAAACTTTAGCTTCATTTTGCCGATGATTGGGAGTGCTCCTTTGGTATCACTCTAAAGCCTTTTATTGAGCATCATTTTAGCATTAAAAAATATGCACCACGCTTTGTAATTTTCACCTACTAAAAAACGATTGAAAAAACAAAATGAGTAATTTTGTTCTTCCGAGTTAAAAAATTTTGATTGACATGTAAAAAAAAATAAAACTATGCTTCTCAAATTTTGTATCCCAATTGTGATTCCAATACATGTGACAGTGAGATCACTACCATATATATTGGAAATCACATTTGGGATATAAATTTTTAAAACATATCTAACATATTACAAATATATATAACTAATTTAATATATATATATCTAATATATGAAAGCAGAAGCTTTCGCTTCTGCCATGTGGCATTCCTAAGAATTTTCAATATTTTAAACTAAATAACTACCATAAAAGATAACTATAAGACTATAATTTTTCAATTAAATGTTCCAACATGTAACCCATATATTCCTTTATATTATATTTGTTTCAATTAATGATTTAACATGTAACTGATATACGAGTTCTATGGACAAGATTATACCAAATTTGAAATAAAGATATTTGCTGGATAAGATTATATCACATATGAGAAAGTCAATTTTTTAAAACAAATCTTTATATTTGATTTGTATTTAAAGATGAGTGATTCGTGTCCAATATTGCATTCTTGAGTTATTGATTTTACTCTTATTGGGCGTGAATTACCATGTAAACCGGGAGAGTTAATGGATAAATTTGTGTTTGTGTTGTTAGTGGTTATTTGTCGTTTGTTACTAATAAAAATCTCTTTCTTGTAGTGTTTGGGAACTTCTTCAAAGTGAGAACCAACTCCGTTTGGTTCTTATCTCAAAAAAAGGGAATGAACTTCAGCAAAGGCGGATCGATCCGGCCCTATGAGCGGATCGATCTGTGTGTTTTACAGGAGCTTGGTATCAGTTTCAAAAGAAGTGGATCGATCCGGCCTTTTGAGCGGATCGATCCGGCCTTTTGATCGGATCAATCCGCGATTCCGAATGATCATTCTGCCAGAAAAATCCCAAGATAGATCGATCCGCCCCAAAGAAGGGATCAATCTGCGACTTTTCGAAGAGATATCAACTGCCCAGATGAAAGACGAATCGATCCGGGCTTTAAAAGGGATCGATCCGCGGCTGCAATTTTCCCCTTTTTTTTATTACAAGTTTGCCATTCTTGTGGTTTGTATAAATAAGAAGACTTGTCTTTTTTGAGGGATAGTGAGTTTTTAGGAGTTTCCTTCCATTTTTGTAAATTTGAAGTAATCAATTGAAGTTTTAATGGCTAGGCACATCTTCTATCTCTTTTCCTTTGATGATATTGCTATATTTTTCATTATTAGTTAGTATTACTTAGATTGTGGATCATGAGCTCTTGGATTTAATGTTGTAGCATTTCTAGGGTTCATTTGTGTAGGATTCGAAACTAAGGCTTCATCTTATTTGTATTGCATTTTTTATTGTCAAAACTTAGACTTTGAATCTTACCATATGTATTTCATATAGAATATTACCTAACCTTGTGTTGTGCACTCCATGTGTTGGATAAATGTTGTGTGTGGGATTTAAAACTTGAAGTCTTCATCTTTGATGTTAAGCATCTTTGATTATCCAAACTCTTGGGTTTTAAATACTACCTTTTGAAGGCTTTATAGGTGAGCTGTCCACCAAGTAGATTAGTTAGTGTAGGGTGGACAAATCATTCGGATTAGAAGCCATGGAGGCTTCATCTTGTATGTCATGCATCCTTGATAGTCAAACGTTAGCTTCAAATCCGTTTCTATGGAATTCTCAAAGCTCTTTTTATCAATCACATAGATGCACTCCTTGTGTTTGATAATATGCCACAATGAAGTGTTACCTTAGGATGCGCTTGAAACATTAGTCCATTTCATATTGTCGTGACCCAAGATGGGGGGAATGGTCCCAACCTATTGCTTTTTAGATTAGTATATATTTTTTTACTTTTTATCCTCCAAAAATCAAACAAAAAAAGCCGCAAGACGCAAAGTCATTTTTATTCCTTTTCATCATCTTTTTCTTACTTCTTTCTTTTAGCATTATAATTAATTTCTAAACTTCCCAAACGTTGTTCTTGTATCAATCCCTGTAGACTCGACACCCTTCTTCCAACATACTATGTTTTTAATAGGGTTAAATAAAAATACTTGGTTTTGACAACATCAATAAGTAGTATACAATTTTGTTAGTTAACCCCTCATCCAGATCTACTCAGGTCTCTATCTATGGAAATCTCACGTATGGAAATCTCACGTACTATCTAATTAACACAGAACATGAACTGTTGGTTCCTAAATAGGATAAAACAACTGTCACGCCCCGACGTAGCATAAATAAGGAAAGCGTTTAATTTCCTTTATGGACCCGTAAGTCGCGACAGTTTGAAGGATCGATTCCGTCCCAAACGTCGAACAACGATAAACAGTAATAAGAGTGGAGCAATCAAAGCTTACAAATATATTTCTATCTTAATAAATATTACAGCACTGGGTCATCTAAAGGCACATATCGACTTGAAAACGAAACAATAGTTTAATATCTATTACAGTCGTCCTTATTACAAATCAGTTCATAACTTAAAATTTATAACTTAAATATGCAATGACGATAACAGTTTCTCTTCCAAAAGCAGCCGTTCTCAATTAGCATAGTCATAAGGCTCTGCATAGTCGTAACCTGAAAAGCCTGAACACGAATGTCCAGGACGCATCAACGTCGTCAGCTTCAAGAAGCTGGTGAGTATTAAAAACATAACTTTGAATGTAAAACATACCCATTTACAAATTCTCTCTTTTCAAGTTTTGTAAAATCAACGGTTTCACCATAGAAATAATTCAATTATAAATCAACGGGGAAAGTATTTAAAAATGTCGTTCATTCATGAAAACATATGATCGTGTATGAGACAATGCACCACACTCATCTTACCGACTCTTTTCTCTCGACAGACACAACAACCACCATCTCACTCTAGTATCTTTGAAATGCTAAGATAGCCACACTTTAGCAACGGGGCGCCAGGGAGTGTCCAGTTTGCCTCACACTTTGGTCCGGGGTATCAGGGAGTGTCCATTGCCTCACACTTTGACTACGTAATCCGCCATGCAAATACCGGAGCAACCTCACGCAGTATCCAAACTCGGGTATCAGGGAGTGTCCGTAGGCCACACTTTAGCACTACCATGGGTGCCAGAGAGTGTCCAAGTTCGGCGTCACACACTTTAACGCTTACATGGGCGTCAGGGAGTGTCCATATTTTCCACCGTCGCATTTCAAAGATACCCTCGCCGCAATCTCAACCACAAGCACAACCGCAATCTCAATCTCAATCTCAATTTCAATCTCAATCTTAATCTCAATCTCATACTCTTTCCATACTGACCATTACTCTTTTCCACACTGATTGACACCCACATGCATGTACCACTGACCCCACATGAATAACATGAACTTAAACATAAAGTAAATCGCTGAATTAAAGGCACAACGTACGTACAGGGATTGATAAGTCTTAATACAACATTCTACTCGTTCAAACATAACCAATTAAGATCCTGTTATAATAATTTTCCCAAACAGGGCCTTAACAGTCCTTAAAAATTGAACCAAACAGTCCTTTAGCAGAAAACAAACAAAATCAGAAACTGGCAGGTCGCGCGCGCGGGCTGCTCGCGCGGGCCGCTCGCGCGATCTGCCCATTTTCCTTTTTCTTTTATAAAACTTTTCCAACGGCCAGAAAACACAGGGCTCGCGCGCGCGGATCGCTCGCGCGAGGGGTCGCTCGCGCGATCGCGCGCGCGATTAATTGCTGAGGCTCCTTCTTCTTCGTAGAAACTGCTCTGTTTCAGTTTAATGGGGTCTTTTTGACCCATTTTCAAATCTGTTAGTATATATATCATGTTGCATATGGATCTCTCCCTTTTCTTACAAGGATTAAGAACATGTAATCAATTTAACATGATTCAAACTATAGCTCTCCAATTTTATGAAAAACTATAACATGTCAAAACTTATTTTCTTATATACTTCCTCATGTGATCAAATTAAGCCCCAATACTTTAAACATAGTCTATATATACCATAATCTTTCATTACTATCTACGAAAACAGATTTTGATTTAGTTTGGAAATTTATGATTTTCAAGCTATGGAACATCAACGTAAAATTAACCATGGTGATTTTTCAAATCAAGCTATATAAACAAAATCAAGACATGAATTACATTAGGAGTGAGTTAATAATACTCACTGATTGAAGCTTTGGAGATTTAGTTGAGAAAGAAATTAGAATTAAACAACCCAATTGAAACTTCAAGCTTGAAGCTATGGAGAAATAAGCTTCATCTCTCTATAATATTTTCTGAAATTATGAACTTTCTGCACTTTCTTTTCTCTCTGAAACTCTCTAACTCTATGTATTGATTTACCAAAAGTGTAGGATCAAGTGTGTGTTTGTGGTGTATAAATAGAATGGCAAGTTGGAGAACTTGGGCTCCAAGTTCCTTGATCAAGGCTCAACAAATTGGATTTTAATTAGTTAAATGCATATATAAATTATATACAGCCCATATACATAATGCATATACGTATACACACTCTCAGATGGTGAAGGGGCAAATTAGAGTAGTAGGGGTCAAGGGGTGTTTGGGAAATGGAACTTATGGTACCACATTTACACACACAAACTATACTTTCCAAACAAAACCAAAGGCAATAATTAGTTTGCCATAATTAGAAAGTAATGTATAGTTACTTTCAAAATCTGTGGAAGTTTAACACAGCGCGGACATTTTTGAACATGAACTGGTATTTTTGGGGCGCGGTGGTCACCACAAAATACAGAAATTTCATTTTAACTTAGGAAATGATTTTCTGGTTTTATAAAAAAAATACTGCTTGAGTTAAAAGAATTTATTCCCACCGTTTTGAAACACAGCTTTAAAATCCAACACAGGTGTTACTGAAGTTTATATAATTGCAGTTTGGTCCCAAAAAGAATTTCAAATACGAAATCAAGCAAGTAATAAATTCTACACATAAGAATTGTAATTAAAATAAAAGCAGACAATGAAATTTGATTTTAAATAATGCAAATACAGATTAAATAAAAATGCAGGTTATTACAACAACAATGGTGAGCAAAGCCTACTTTAACATATCTTCACCATTTCGATTATCACCTATTATGCTATTTTTCATTATTACCTATTTATGTTCCTGGTATGATGATACTTGCCCAAGATTAATAGCTTTCTCTTTGTATGCAAAATTGTAGAATTTAATTGACAATTAATCCAATGTATTTGATGATTATTAATTATTGTTAAAATTGTTATATTTTGAAGACTGATAATGATGTGGATAAACATCTTGACGTCCATATTTTATGAAGTTATGATTAAGGGTGTATCTCTTGCAGAAAATTTATATTAATTGATGTTCTTATTAGATTGATTTAGCAAATTTTTATATTTTCTTCGAATTTGCGCACATTGGATGTTTTGAAATTGTGACTTAAGATTCACAGAAAGTGCTTATGATCATTCGTGTTGTACATGATCATTAGTAGCTTGCTTATGATTATTTGTAACTTTAGACCAAAACTATATGTTGACAAAAAAAGGGGAAAAAAAAGTATTAACAAAAATCGGTTTAACATTAAGTATGAATGATCATTCATTATGTATATTATTTATCAATTTTTTTTAATTATAAAAATTGGAATCTCACTAAAAATTCAAATCCAAGATAATTTTGCTTAATCATGTTTGTTTTCTAACAATTCAATATTTTGTACACTAACTTATTCATTTTACTTTACAAAATAAATCAAATCATGGATATACTCTCCCGTGCATCGCACAGGTCCAAATCCTAGTGGTGCATTAAGCAAAGAGCAAATGTCATGTGAAAAAAAAAAAAAAAAAAAAACAATAATGTTAGGCAGACAACACCAACCACAACACAAACCACAATCATGCTTTAAATGCATGTAACTTGTGCTTCCAAAAAAAAGTGTGGGCCATGCGTGAAAAATTCACACAGCACAAGATATATGCATTTAAAGCATGTGTTCTGGTTGGTGTTATGTGCCTAACATTATTGAAAGAAAAATATAGAAAAAGTGGCACATTGAGGGATGAGATTTGGTTTCGCTCTTTATATATATATATATATATATAATAGATTTCAAGAGATAATAATGCTGTGATTTCCATATTTATCCCCCAATTTAGCTCTAAGTGATCATTTCGAACAATCTAGTGAATTCAGAAGATTCCTTTAGCATTTTTGTCTGGTTTGCGGATATATTGGAAAAAAAGAGAAGGGAATGAAAAACAAGCAGAAAAATTAGTTAGTTCTTTTGGGTTTTCTTCTATGCATAAATAACTTTAAAATTTAAATTGTAAAAAATATTGTTATAACTTAAGGGGAAATAGAGAATAGGGACTCACAAAATTCAAATTCTGTTTATTTATTTCTAAACACATTTTTTTTTCCTTCCATTTTTTCCTAGTAAACCAATAAAGAAAAATATTTTCCTTAATCTTTTCCTTTCTTTTTCCTCACTAAATTCATGAACCAAACATAGCCTTAGGAGGGGCGCCAGTGTGGCATAGGACCACATTCAACAATTTCTAATTAAGAATTAAGATTCGAGTGGTCCAATGTGTTGTCCCGCTCTTACACCCTTTTTTAGTCCAAGGGTAAATAGGTAGGGGCCGAACACTTTACGCATGCAGTGGAGGCTCCAAAGATTCAATTTTTTTTTTATATATATCTCTATCTATATGTGTGTGTGTGTAAAAGAAAATCAAAGTTTTGAATACAAATTTGACGAACATAATATTACAATTCTTTGAAAAGAATGAAAAGCAATAAAGGTCAAAACCATAGCATTAAAAAGGATAGTCTGATGCACGAAACTCCTGCAGTGTGGGGTTTGGGGAAGGGTCGGATCACATTGGATCAATTGTATGCGATCTTATCCTGTTGTTTTGTAAGAGGTTGTTTCCACGACCCAAACCCATGACCGTTTGATCACACGACTATAACTCTTATCGTTGCGCCAAGACTTTCCATCAAATAGCACTACTAAAACTTTTTTGTTTGTGTATTAATTCCAGCCATGTGAATATGTGATTGCTTGAGAAGGGTATCTTTCTCCTTCTAATTAATGTGTATATAAACCGCATAGAAAGGTGTGACTAAGACCTGTTTGGCCACGCTTTTGCATTGGACCTCTCCAAACCGCATTTGGGCAGCTAAAAGCACTTACCAAAATGCCCAAATAATGACTTAAGGTGAAAAGTTAAGAGTACTATAAAATAAGGTGAGATTGGTAAGCTGTGGATAAATTTTCACGTACTCAACCCGTCAAAAACGCACTGGGTCTTGGGTTTGGTTGGACAGCCTCAGCATAAGTACAGACAAACACACTCATTAACTATAAAAATATACGGAGTACAATTTAGTCCTTCAGTATAGGATTAACATGTATAATTAATCCAGTTGCCAGCCAGCACCTCGGAGCTGAGTGCTACCATTAAATGTTCAAAATTTTGAAAATGCAAGTGCCAACGTGAATTTCTTTTGTCAACTTTGAAAAGCAAACCAAATACAAATAACTTGGTGTGTGTTTGGTTGGTGTCTTGGTGATACATCAACATCCTCTAAAGATAATACACAATCACTATGCATTAAACTAAACCTTTTAAGATCAGCAGGATGTATCATACGGAGTAGAATTTTTCCCCATTAAGGAGTTTGGGAAAGTATTCGAGGATCAAAGAGAAATTTTAATTCTCAATTACAAAATACAACATAGAAGCGGGAAGAAGTAAATGAGATCAGTAATATTATACTTCCCAAATTTGGTTCTAAAATGCTTTGTCAGTTATACCACATACAAAAAAAAAAAACATTCAGTACCAATGTACCATCGGTCACCGCCAAAGCATGTAGTATAAGTAATTGTTTTTAAGTCATTTAAGAACTAAATTTGGAAAGCATAGCATTACTCTTTCAAAAGTCTTCATCCAAATGCAATTTTATTGTACCTAACAAATAGTTATTGAGTTCACAAACAATACTAAAAATAAGTTTAAAACTCCAATTTGTTTTTGATCTAATGTAAGAGATTATTTACAACAATGCAAGTAATTAAAACCAATCTATCAAGGGTGGAGAGGCAATGAACTACAATGAATGCCCAAATTTTTTTCTTCCTTAGAACATCCACTCCAGGCATGAACATTGTGGCAACTTCCCCCCAAGACAAATCATGATTAATCAAGCACTGCCGACCTTCCGGCCACCGCGCTGGCGAGACCAGTTGGGTCTAGCAGGACTTCTCTTCAATGCTTTAACTCCCAATGGGTTGTTCTTGCTCTATTACATAAAAAAATAACACATCATCAGCAAAGAGGAAAGCTAATCTGTTTGATCTTGTAACACATCCTGGGCCGGTTTGGCAACCACTTCTGCCTTTTGGAACAATCACAAAAAAAGTTATGTTTGACAAAAAGCTGTCGAAAGCAGCTTGATTGTGCGATTGAGTAACATTTTCTTTTTTGCGAGAGAATCACAAAAGCTAGTTTGCCACTCTCATTTTAGCTTTTGGAAGTCCATAATCAATATGAGCTCCAAAAGTTGTTGCCAAACACGAACTTACAAGTGGTTTTCTATTTGTCAATGACCTTTCCTGCTTTTTGTATGTGTTGCGGTTCTCTTCACCGGATGGAACGAACACTATGACTATAACACCCCCAATATGTTTTACAAATATATAAATTGAAAAGAAAATCCATAATTGTCCAAAGATGCCTTTATACATCTTCCCATAACTTCCAAATTGATCTATCTATAAAATTCGTAAAATATATTGGGATATTATGGTCATCTTAAGGGTATTATAGACATGTTTGTGCTATTTAGTGGGTGGAGAGAAATGCAACACAAGCGCGAAAAGTAAAAAAGTTCAGTGACATGATGCAGCACTAACAGTTATAAAAGCAAACCTCAAGTGCGGTATGAGATCATTTTCACTTTTTCCGTTTCAAAAACAAAAAGCAGGCGAAAAGATTATCGGAATAGATAAATTACCAGTAGGCAAGTCCCGTTTTCAAGATCACAAACTGGATACTCGTGTGGGCAGCAACTAGAATGATCATCGCAGCAAGTAGCAGACTCAAGAGGGCAGCATCCCCAACCGAAGCAGAAGTCACCATACTCGTAGACACAGCAACAGGTGCTTCCCTCGGGGCAAGAGTAGTAATCGTCACACACTGTGGGTGGACTTACAGGAGACGGAGGGGATGGGCCCGGATTAGGAGGGTTCTGACCATTCTTGACAGGGTACGAGGGCTCTATGGCGATCCCACACTTGCCCGCGGGGGCATTGATATTGCGCTCTAGCTTTATGTATCCATTTTCTCCCCAGCTTGAACCCCACGAGTTCCTCACAATCCAATAGTCTACACCATCTTCTGAACCGTATCCAACTGCTACAACACCGTGGTCTAGTTCTGTTCCACAGAGTCCGGTGAACACACCCTGAATACGTTCAAAGAAAAGGTCACATTGCAGCAGATAAGGGGCTATTTGTGAAGACAATCGGTATTATGTGGCTCATAGGTTAACGAGTTTGACGTGTTCTAGTGTTCAATAGATACTTTTTTAGTAGACAATATCATTGTTAAAGCATGTTACTTACCATATTAACAAACATGATGCTAGTTTTCATGAAAAAGAAAGAAAGAAAAAAAGATACAAAAAATGAATGAGAGCATAACTTGATCCTATTTTATGTATTCTCAAACAGACCTCAGTATTGTTGTTTCTTGAGCTTGTTCATGAGTTACACCTATATAGTTCTACCAAAGTGTCTCCACATCAAGCAGAGTCTACCAAAGTTTCCCTACCAGAAACCTGACCCATTTGGCTCATGTTAAAATGTCAGAATTAGAGTCGACTGAGTGACAGTAGTTGGGATTAAGAGAATACAATACAAAATCTCAACTCCTCAATAGATGAATTCATGTACCTAACATATATAAGCAGAAGACATGTATATACAGTCATGATTCATAAAGCCAAATCCCTAATCAGGTCCCCAAAAGAAAGAATTCCCACACCAAGAACCAAGAGAAATAATGTGTTTTAAGTTTTTAAGTCGGTACCGATTGGTAGAGTTGGAAAGCCCTGCCGCCAGCTTCAATGGCCACACTTATTGGTTGATTGGCCAAAGCCTTCTTCAAAGAGCTCTCGTCATTGGTTGGAACATCTTCATAACCATCAATGCTAACAACCCGAGCATTTTTCTGAAGTAAAAGATAATATACCAAACTTAATGTAAACCATATAATAAATCGATTACAGCACAAATATTGGTGCTAAGATCATAGTATAATTTGAGATTTAGTACAAACCCGGTACTGGTCACATGTGCCATCATGAGCTTGATAAGGGTAATCCTCTTCTGAATCAAGGCCACCATTTTTTATGATAAATTCAAAGCCATAGTCCATAAGACCTCCATTGCACCCCTGGTTATAAGATTTGTCACAATCCACCAGTTCTTGCTCTGACAGGGAGATCAAATCGCCGGTTACAATCTTGTTTATTCCCTCCACCGCACCAACCGTGGAGAACGCCCAGCAACTCCCTTCATTTTGAATTTTAATAATTAATTTTGAAAGAGAAAAAGGAAGTATATATCATGTTGCCGAATTGCAGTAGCAGTAGTTGCAATTGCCAATCCATCAATGTTATTATTTATTTATTTTTAAATCATAATGGATACATCATATAAGGGTCAACCTAGGCCGGTAAACGATCGGATTTCAGTAGAATCCGGCCTTAATAGTCAGATTTAGATTTCAGTTTTGCATTCCGAATCCTATTATCATTGAAGTTAGTGGATCGGATGTGGATTTAACACATCGGATCCGATAATAATCCAAATCCGATACTCATGATTATATTATAATAAATACAATACATATCATATTACAATAAATATAAAATAGATATCACACACAATATATTTTAAATATACAACATATTATTCAATAAGAATAGTATTTATACAATAAATATGTCATATATACAATATATTATACAACTAGAGTGATATCCATACACTAAATAACAGTGGCGTATACAGGGGGGCAAAGGGGGGCAGTGGCCACCCCTAGCTTTTGGGAAATTACAGTTTCCAAAGCCCCCTCCACCCCACCCCCCCCCCCCCCCCCCCCCCCCCCCCCCCCCACACACACACACACAAAAAAAAAAAATAATAATAATAATAATAGTAAAAATAAAACTTATTATATAGCCCCCCAAAAATATTAGTTAGGCTAAAAAAAGGATTTTATATGTAATATGTTGGCCAATTATACTTCATTCTCCACACAAAAAAAAAAACAAAAAAACCAAACCTTATTATATGTAATATATTGGCCTAATTACAAATAGACTAAAAGAAATTTGCCTCGGAGGCGCTACCCCCAAACTCCGTGTAGCCCCCCTTGCCGCCACTGCTAATTAAGGAGTCATCATTTAAAAAAAAAATACATTTTTTTTATTATTTAAAAAAAAATAGGAGATTGCTTAACGGAGATCCGATAGTTAACAAATCCGGATTTGGATTTCATATAAGCCAATCCGATCTGAATTGGATAACACAAATCCAATTTCCTTAACAAATGGATTTGGATTTCATGAATCCGGTCCGAATCCGATCCCTTTACAGGCATAGATCAACCCATGCGAAGTAACAAATATAGAGACAGATATCGGTGAGGCTATTAAGTTACCCCGTGAATATGTTTTTTAGCCTAAAAAGAACTCGCGGGCTACCCCCGCTGTCCTGCAGGTTCTTTTAGGCTAAAAAAAGTACATTCACTGGATATTTTCACTCAACATGTTCACTTAAGAGCCTGCCGTATATATATTATTTGCAGACAAAGAGCCAAGCCATCCAGATCTACACCTGATTATGACCCCCAAATGACCATAAGATAAACAATCAATTTCCTGATAATGATAGGCTATTTTTGTTTCCACCAAAATCATTTTCACAAGCAATTTAAGCCAAGAAAGTCAATTACATAATAATAATAATAAAACTTATTATATAGCCCCCAAAAAATATTATTTAGGCTAAAAAAAGGATTTTATATGTAATATGTTGGCCAATTATACTTCATTCTCCCCAAAAAAAAATATATATATATCCTTATTATATGTAATTTATTGACCTAGTTACGAATAGACACAAAAAAATTTGCCGCGGAGGCGCTATCCCCAAACTCCGTGTAGCCCCCCTGGCCGCCACTGCTAAATAAGGAGTCATCATTTTAAAAAAATACTCCCTCCGTCCCATATTAAGAGTCTCTTTTGGGAATTCCAACTTATTAAGGGGATAACCTTGATTTTGGTGAGATTTTCAACTTTCCAATATTGCCCTTTTTGAAATTCAAAATTATAGTGTTAAATCAAAAAAACGAAAGGGAAGAGTTAGATATAATAAATGACAATTTTGGAAAGTGTGTATTAAAGTACTTTTGACTTTTTAAAGAGGACTCTTAAAATGGGACATCAAAAAATAGCATCAAAGACTTTTAATATGGGAAAGAGGGATTACATTTTTTTTTAATTATTTAAAAAAATAGTAGATTGCTTAACGGATATCCGATAGTTAACAAATCCGAATTTGGATTTCATATAAGCCAATCCGCTCTGAATTGGATAACACAAATCCAATTTCCTTAACAAATGGATTTGGATTTCATGAATCCGGTCCGAATCCGATCCCTTTACAGGCATAGGTCAACCCATGCGAAGTAACAAATAGAGAGAGATATCGGTGAGGCTATTAATTTAGCCCGTGAAAATGTTTTTTAGCCTAAAAAGAACCCGCGGGCTGCCCCCGCTGACCCGCAGGATCTTTTAGGCTATTCACAGGGTATATTCACTCAATTTGTTCACTTAAGAGCATGACCGTATATATAATATTTGCAGACAACGAGCCAAGCCATCCAGATCTACACCTGATTATGACCCCCAAATGACCATAAGATAAACAATCAATTTCCTGATAATAATAGGCTGTTTTTGTTTCCACCAAAATCATTTTCACAAGCAATTTAAGCCAAGAAAGTCAATTTCAAGCTCAAAATATAATGATAGTATTTATTTTTCCAGAAGCTGACAAAAAAGTTTTACCTTCCAGGCTTTTTGATAATCATCATGTAATATACAACAAATAATTTCCAATTTATTTTTCAAATAGTTTGCCTAAATTATTTCTAAAGAACAATTTTACATCATGGACATGATCAAGAAAAGAATTAACAATTTCACATCTATACAAAAATAACCAGTCAAAGAGGGCCACCTAGTCCCAGACTCCCAATAACCCAACCAGACCTACAAATTCCACAGAAAAAACCATGTTCCGGGTCCCACGCCCATATACAAGTCTCCACTTCCCATACAGATAGTGAATATGTGTGTGTGTGTGTCTCTATATATATATACACAAATATAATAATAATAATCTATATCATCTGTAATTTATATGGAAAAACTCACCACACTGGCCTTGATCTTTGACCGGAGCGACGGCCCCCTTCTCTCTCCAATCAACGGACTCCGGCAACTTATCGCCGGCGCGAAACGCGTACCGATCGCTCTTCGGAGCCGACAACCTCTTCTTCCTCTCCAATCTTCCACCCACAAACATAGCCCTGTACTCCTCGTTGCTCAGATCCGCGAACCTATTCAATCCAACCTTGTACGTCCTTTTCTCAGCATTATGTTCATCAACAAACCTCAGATTGTCCTTGAAAATCTCGAACCGCCTCTCCTTTTCGCCGATCGCATTGTAGGCCTTTCGATGGCTCACGAGCCACGACTCGTAGATCGCCATAACCTCTTTCTCAGATCGGTGATTGACGGTCTGATTGTGCGTTAAGTCGTAGCTGATTATAGACATGTCTAGAGCGGATGAGAGAGAAAAGCAGAGTAGAAGAAGACAAGCGACGGAGGAGGATCTGAAGGAAGCCATGGTTGATGGGTTTGTGGGTCTGTAGAGAGAGAAAGAGAGATGGTGAGAATATATATAAGGGTTTGGAGATGGGGACAGAGATAGTGTCCGGGAAGGATGTGGATACGTGATTTGATGGGTTTAGAGAGAGAGAGAGAGTGAGGAGAGAGAAGATGGTTGGGAGATAGGATTGGTACCGAAAATCAAAACTCCGTTGAAAGAGGAGGGTCCAATTCCACATTGTCTGCCCCACATAACACGGAATGGCCTACCTTACTAGAAGAAACGTGAACGGTAGAAATTTTAAAAGTGCTGTTTGGTAACGTAATTTCAGTGTGGAATGTACAAAACATGACCTAGTTCGATCTCCCATTGAATATGATTCTTATGACAACACGACCACTTGGCCTAATGGAGGCGAGTCTTAGCAGGAGGTGTTAAACCCCTTTCGTTGAGGGTTCAAAATTCTACAATAACATAATGGTTGTGGTCAGAATTTTTTGGCTTCTCAAAAGAAGGACAAGGTTCGAAGCCCTTAGTGATCATGCGGGTGGTTTGAAAGGACAAATCTCAGGTAGTTGGATGACCTGTATTCAGAGCTTGGCGTGGGTTTGAATTCTATCGCTCACTCATCTCTCTGATTTACCTGATGCGAGGGTTGTAGGATCGATGCACGTGTTCGGGGTTTGCCTCATGTTCTATTCCAATAAAATGAAAATATGTACTAATTCTGAAGTTGCAGAGGACAAGCTAAAGAATTTATCCACGTCATCCGGAAAATGTTGTAAGATAATCCTTTTTTATTTCTCGTATTTGTTCGTATTTGAATGATATGAATTAATGTTTAAGAAACATGAAGGAAAAAAAAAAAGAGGAAGTAGAAGAAAGTTCTATTTTAAGCATTCTAAAACAAGGCCTTTTTTTTTTTTTTTTTTTGCTGGAAAGAACAATATCATTAAGAAGCAAAAAAACAAACAACCAAGCCTTAACCCCCTTGAGGATGTTCCTCAAACACAGAAAGAGGAACCTCATCAACCGGGGTAGGCGCAAAAAAGTTACAACGCAATGCCCAAAGGGTTAAATTATGGGCCACAAAATTAGTCAAACTAGGAACTTTAACAAAGGACCAAGAAACAAAAGAGGCAGCAAGGAGACGTCGACCATCCGAGATGATGGGTTCAATTGCCCAGTCGGGATTGCAATTCCAATCAGAGAGAGGAATGCAGACCAAAGCCGAATCCCCTTCAAAAATAACAAACTTAAGACCCAATTCGGATGCAATCGAGATGCTTTGGAGCACTGCCATAGCTGCCGCCATAGTAGGATCCAAGGGAGGTTTTTTCCAAGATCTAGCATAAAGAACCTTAGCATGATGGTCGCGGATGATGACGGCGAGGGCAGTGGCATGGGCGCGAATAGCAACATCAAAATTTATTTTGACCCAATTGAGGGGGGGAGGGGTCCAACCTTCTTTCAGATTCCTAGCAGATTGAGAGGCTTTCTTTTGAGAGAGTTGGTGCTCGTTTGCCAAAGAGATAGTCTGGGCAGCCCAAACACGAGCATCAAAGTTGGCTTTTTGAAATAAGACTATGTTTCTAAGACTCCAAATCTGGGATAAAACCACAGAAGCAAAGATAGTGAAATCCCTTTCCTCATCCACGGGGATGCAAAAAGCTCGAGAAGGGTTGAGGATCATGGTAATCCACTGCCTCATATCAGACAGCACAAACAGAGATGGGTCCAAAGGCCACCTCGAGGATCTCCAAGTGATACGAACAAGAGGACATTGCAAAAAAATATGTGCCGGAGATTCCACCGAAAAGTCACAAAGCGGACAGCGGATATCATCGATGTGAAAACGAGAAGCCAGAACTGACCTCGTGGGAATAACATTGGCCGCCACTTTCCATAGGAAAGTTTTTAGGCGTTCGTGCAAATGAGCACTCCAAATTTGATTCCAGCATTTTGGAGGGAAGGTCAAGGAGGGAACCATCCGAGGCTTCTGAGCCGTGAGATAAGCCGATTTTACAGAAAATAAACCTTTCTTATCTGGGAGCCATCTGAAGGAGTCATTGGTGGCGGAAGTAGGGATGTGGATTTGCTGGATAGCCTCAACTGACTCTGGGAGAAAAAGCTGATGAAGAAGGGATATATTCCATCCACCTTCTACATGGTTGAAAAGATCTTTGACCAGGAAAATTGGGGGCCGAGGGGATAGCCTGAGGACAGGCCGAAAGTTTGGCAAATTTGGCACCCACGGTTCATCCCAGAAATTGACGCTCAAGCTGTTGCCGATCAGAAAGCAACCACCTGTAGAAAGAATAGGAAGAGCCTTGGAAATTCCCTGCCACACCCAAGAAGAATTGGCCAGTTTTGGACAAAGAAGCAGGGGATTGCTTGCGAAGATATTTGGCTTTGATGAGGTGGACCCACGGTTTTTCAGCTTGTGTAAGGAGCTGCCATCCCAGTTTTGCAAGAAGCGCCATGTTGTAGTCATTCATTCTGCGGAGGCCTAAGCCTCCAAAACTTTTGGGGAGGCAAATAGAATCCCATGCTTTAAGACAGAAACGACTCTTGTTTTCCGTCGAACTGTGATTCCACCAGAAATTTCTCATCCACTTGTCCAACAACAGACAATAATTGGAGGGAAAAGGGAAGACTGACATGGCATACACTGGCATAGCCTGCGTGACAGATCTAATCAGAGTGCCCCTGCTCGCTTGAGAAAGAAGAGAGGCTTTCCAACCTTGGAGTCTGGACTGAACCTTCCCCATAATGTCCGAGAAAGCCAATTGTTTCGATCCTTGAGCAAAGAGAGGGAGACCCAGATATTTGGAAGTTGTGGGAGCTTTCCTCAAACCCGTTTCCCTCTTGATGGATTTGGCAATGTCAGGGCAAGTATTCTTGCTAAAAAGGAGCCTAGATTTGGAAGAGTTGATTTTTTGACCTGACCAACTGCCATAGGTGTCCAGACAATCCAAAATATTCCGTGCCTCATCCGGATTGGCTCTTCCAAAGACAATGAGGTCATCTGCGAAAAGGAGAATGACAATGAAAATGCGATACCAATGTTGTTGGTATATTTGGTCCATCAAAGATTCTGAATCTGTTGGAAATATTTCATCTACATTACTGTTGGAAATATTTCATTGATGTAACAGGAAACAGAAACAGATTCTGAATATAACTAATGGAAACAGTAAAATTACACTTGACAGAAACAGAAAATAAACAGGAAAAATCAAACCGAGGCCTGTGATTTTTATTCACAGTTTCCTTAAAACAAATTCGCCGCCTCACCGGATGTGCTTGAGGAAAGCGTCGGCGTCTGTCTCCCAGGATACAGTGGCTTCTAGCAGTAGTACTTGCACAACGTACAACTGCTCCGGCGAACTTTTTATGCTTCGTGCTCTCTCAAGAAACCAAGGATAGTATATGACAGTAGAAGAAAACTTTGTAATTTCGTATCTCTAGACTGAGGGGAAGCTGTGATATATATAGGATAGTCATATGCCTTTCCATTTTCTGTAACTACAACCTGTTCATATCTTGCAACAGTTTAGAAATCCCAAAGGTTTCTGCAATGCAAAACATGTGCAGAAATCCCAATGGTCTCTCTTTATAGATTGGAAAAAACTACACCTTAGGTCCTCCCCCTTCCACAAAACTGGGTACCCCTTGGGGCCCAAACCCAAAACATGAAGTAGCCTTATAAATACACTATAGGCTACTTCTAGTTTTCCTATGTGGGACAAGGCAAGTTGTGAACCTCTTTCATTTCAACAACTCCTTGTATGGGGCAACCTTTAACCATTAATTTCTCATTCACCCATCAATAGTTTTGGACATGTGAATATCCAAACTTCATCTCCTCATGGAGGAGAACACAAATCCATAAGGACCCCACTTAAACTCTAAGTGGGTCCCACTTTTATTAGCCCTTAAACATGGCCAAACACACATATTTATCCAACAGAATCTACCCAAAATTGGATGCATTAGGACCAGGCTTTGTGCTGTTCGCTAACTTGGTCTTTTTCGACATGTCTAATGTTAATACAAATTCAAAAGTTGCTTAATAACAAACTTGGTTTACCTTTATATTAAATTTACTCACTATAAACATTTTCAACTCATTTCATAGAGCTGATATATATTAGAACTATGCTTCGTTCTAATATATGCTTCGTTCGATAATGTAACAAAAACTATGCTTGGTTCGATAATGTAACATTGAGCTAAAGGGTTGTTTAAGAATGCTAGAAATTACTCTATCTTAACTTAAGTTATTAAGTAAGTGAATATATAATAACATTGTAGTTACGAATATGTATTATAAGTTGGTTCCCAACTTTAGAAAATAAAAATAAAGCGTTTTTTTTTTTCATGAGGGAGAGGGAATGTTCAAAAATAAAATTTGGATACACAGGAAGACACTAAGTGCCAGCGCTTTAATACTTTATTATACTTTTTCACGTATGGAAAAACGATGTTTGAACTAAACCAATCTTGGTAAATTCACAAGATTCCCTTGGAATTGGAAGTGAAATTGTTTGGAATTAATGCAAACTTGAATAAAACTCTATAAAATAAGTTCGCAATTTCAAAACTCCACATTAGTCACGTGAAACGTGACGGGTGTGACACTATTTCTTCATTTTCAATGTCAGGGAAGTTTTGTTACATACTCCGTATATCACAGTTTTGTTACACATGTGACAGTACGAGATATAGATTACTTGGTGGGGAAGAATATAGTTTGTTGGTGCATAGGAGACTTTCTAATCTATTGATATTCAAAGACCCCCTTTTGGCATTTCCATGTGCAATGCATTATTGCATTATTGCTTCCATAAAGAGAAACGTGTAGCCCATATCAATGTAAAAATATAGAGTTAATTAGTATAATGTCCATTTTACTCTAGGTTTCTTGCAATAGGCCCAACGTATGAAACAATTTCGTTTGAAGTCCACACCACAAAATTTGGACCAAACTACCCTTTCCATTTCTCATTCAAAACTGCAATTAATAAACCCAACTATTTTAGGGGTTTTCAAAATTCAAATCACAAATACCTAAATGAGAATAAATCACATTATATATGCATCTCTCTCTCTCTCTCTCTCTCTCTCTCTCTCTCTCTCTCTCCCTGTTTAGAGAGAGAAAGCTCAGGCCATAGCTCAAATCATCCTCACACAGGACCTCTCCGGCGACCTCACGCTAGTCGACGCAAGCCAGATAAACTCCATGGCGAGATGCTCAGTCTCAAACACGCCGCCGCGCTCCTCCTGGGGACCAAGATCATGGCCGACTTGGACTACTCGAGGACCAAGATCATCGTCGGATCCGCTCTCTGTATTGTCATCGCCGGCGCTAGGCAGAACCCCGGCAAGTCCAGGCTGAACTTGATACAGAGGAATAAGGGTGTTCTTGATTATTGTGTCCCAACTTGCGAAGTACTCGCCCGATTCGATGTTGGTGATTGTTTCAAACCCGGTTGATGTTTTGACTTATGATTCTTGGAAGCTTTCTGGGTTTCAACAACAATGGCAATACCGGATCTGCTCTCTCTCAAGCTATACAATGGAACCCGATTGTATATTATGTTGTGGTTTAAAGGTTGTCGTCCAAAAGGTTGTAGTGTAAAATTTAACACTCATGTTCTTGGTTTCACATGTTATGCTGCGAAATTGTATACTATGTGAATGAAAAATGTGATGTCAATGAAATATTGCAGTCAGTGTAAAAATGAATGTGCAAATGAATTTGTGATAAGACAGTGTTCCTTTTGTTGAATAACTCGAATATGAGTGTGAAATTTAACACTTATATTCATTCTAGTGTGAAATTTAACACAATTGTTTTTGGGTGATGGTGATGAATGACTGTTAGATCACCCAAGAATGGTGAAATACGAAATTAAAAAAGATATGTGTAATATTAAACAGATTCTAACGTATAAATCCCTACAATTATGGCATTTAGTAATTTAATTCCTAAAATATATGCAAGATTTAGTAACTTCCCAAAATTATGGGATTGAGTTTGACCAATTGCAGTTTAAGTTTGGTAACTTCCCAAAATATATGCAAGATTATGGGATTGAGTTTGACCAATTGCAGTATAAAATTTTCACACTAATGAACTAGTTGCAATGTAAAAACAAACCAGTTGCAGTGTAAAATTTCACACTAATGAACCAATTGCAGTGTAAAACGAACTAGTTGCAGTGTAAAATTCAATACTCGCATAAATGTATGGTGCATAGTAACAGATTAATATGTTATGTGATCAATGATTATTGGTAGAACATACAAAAATGGGATACCCACATAAAAATGGCGTTAGAAATATTCAAAAGACCCATAATGTACAAGGCTAAAGTTATGGGATTTTATTTCCATATATTTGATATGCAAATCAATGGGATAATAGAGTTATTACCATATATATATATATATATATATTTCTATATATGTATGCCTGTGTATATGTATAGGGGTAAAAAAGTCACTAAAACTATCTATAATTGGGGATTGTGGACTAATCACTAACAACATTCACAATTATAGGGTCTCTCATTGGGAAGTACCAATTGGTGGGTCTATTATAACAAACATTGGTAGAATGGGATTTCCCACTAAATTTTTCAAAAATATATACCGAAATGTTTTTTTTTTTTTTTTGGGTAATTGTGGTGTCTGGTCCAGTTTGTGTGCACCTCGACTAATTCCACGAGATCAAGGCGTTCGGGTGAATCACCTGTGGCCACCCCCTTGAGATTCAAACGTGAGACCTCTGGGTATAATACCCAAAAACCTTGCCATTCGACCACAAAGGAAGTGGTTATATACCAAATGTTAACATTTGCCTTAAGGGTGAATGTGTTAAAGTGCTTAAAATGGTAAAAAAAAAAATAACTAAATAAAATAAGGGGGCTCATACTAATGGAAAGGTTATGTGTGCGTCTCAACTTATTTATTTATAATATATTTTTGGTTATTTTTATCTCCTTAACATATGTGTCTTTATGACACTTGTTAATAGAACCTATATATACACACACATATATATATATATATACACGACCAGGCTCTAGAGTAGGGCCGGTCCTGAGATTCCTAAAATTTCTCGGGGCCTCAAGCGAACTTTAAAAAAGGGCCCCTCTAGGCCTCTATACATAAAGTTTCTTAAGCACAAAAATTTTATAAGTGCAAAATAATTTCATTAAAATGAAGGGATAAGCAGTAAGGACATAGTTAAAGTGTTCCAATCAAACTTACATCAAAGTAAATGTGACCGCCTTACATTTTGAGCTGCAAAAGTATCAATTAAAGGGTTCCAATCAAGCTTCTCCAACAAATTTTTTTCAATTGATATCATAGCCAATCCATTCAATCTCTCTTGTGACATTGTCGACCGTAAATATGATTTGATCAACTTCAACTTTGAGAAACTTCTCTCAGCAGATGCGACAGTCACTGGTATAGTCAATATTACTCTATAAGCAATCCAAGCATTTGGAAAACAATAATCTAGCCTCTTTATAAAATTTAATACTTCAATTGCCTTTCTTGTTCCTCTTGGTAAAGCTTCTCTTAAGATTTTGAGTTCTGAAAATAATTCTATCCCGTTAATATCAGAAACCATGTCATGCTTTAGGAGATCTTCAAGGTTAATACATGAACACTTCAAACTATCATTATCTGCAGACTTCAACCTCTCCAAACTAAACAAGAATCCAAAAGCATCATCATATTGTTGAAATTGTTCAAATCTACTCTTGAGTGAAGAAAGGGCTTGATCAACTATGTACATGAAGTAATTGACTCTAAATGATTCTTCGGCTGATTGTGTCATCTCTTCACTACCACTCTCATCAAATTGTTTCTTTCTACGAATGACACGCCGTTCACAAAAAATAGGTTCAACTTCCATTCTAATTGCAATCTCTTTAGCCTCAATCATAGCTTCTTCAAATCCATTTTCTCTATATCTTTCAAAAAAACAAATGAGTCCTCTTAATAGATCTATAGCAACATCAATCTGCATGTCCTCTGTTTGCATGATTTTGCTTATTTTGTTAACAACATTCAATATTTCAAACCAAATAACCATGCCAAGTAAGAACTCAAAATTCTCAATATCATATGTTGCTAAGCTCTCAGCATCACTCTTTGTCTTGGGATCTTCACTGGTAGTTGCTAAGTGAATTAAAGCTTCTCTTATATCTGGAGCTTGAAATCTTATTGCTTTAACACTTTCAACTTGACCTTCCCAACGAGTTTGTGATGGTGGCTTAAGTGTTAAACCTTTAACATGATCTGTGAGAACTTTCCACCGCTTTGTAGATGATGAAAATAATGAATACATGTGTTGTACCACTCCAAAAAAAGATGAAGCTTTAGAACTGTAATAACCTGCATTTTCATTTAATTTCTTGTAATTGCATTTGACATATTTAAATTCAATTTGAATTTTCATGATTAATCTGTATTGTTAATCTCATTGTTGTTTACAATTCTTATATGTTAAAACTGTTTCCTTGTTTTATTTTATAATTAAAATACTTTTGGGGGTCAAAATGTAATTTTTACAAAAGTTAGTAATACCTGTGTGGATTTCAAAGTCTGTATTTCAAAATGGTGAAAATGTTTCCTTTTAATTCTAACTGTATTTTTATAAAACCAGAAAACCGTTTCCTACAGTAAAATGAATTTTCTGTATTTTTGTGGTGGACACCGCACCCTGAAAATACCAGTTTATGTTCAAAACTGTCCACGCTGTGTTGAACTTCCACAGACTTTGGAAGTGACTGATTTGGACAATTGCTTTATTACCATTTATGGCAAGTGATCATTGGCTTATGCTTTGTTTGGATAAACTTGTCTTGTGTATGTTATTGTTGGGTCCATAAGCTTCATTGCCAAACACCCCAAGCTTGGACCCCTACTACTCTATATTGCCCTTTCACCATCTGAGAATGCATATACGTACATACAATCTGTGATTAGATTGCACTTAGTTAATTTGGAAATCAAATTCAATTGTAGAGTCTTTGAGGTTGAACTTGGTGGCCAAGTTTGGCTACTCTCCTATATATATACACACCATATACTCTCTCAATTGCACACATTCTGTACTTCTACATTCAGAGAGAAAAGAGAGAGAGCTTGAGAGTTAATTTCAGAATTTTAGAGAGAGAAACTCAATTCTCCATAGCCAAGCTTGGATTGGATTATCATATCTCCATTCTTTCTCAACAATTACTTCCCTCTCTAATCTCAGTGAGTATTATTAACTCACCTAGAATGTAATTTCATATTTCAATCACTGTTTGTATGCTTGAATCATAAAACACCACTGTTGATTTTACGTATGAACTCCATGGCTTTGAAAATCAAGATTTTTCAAACTCAACCAAAATCCGTTTTTAGAGATGATTATGAAAGATCTTACATCATATATGCTATGTTTAAAGTTTTAGAGCCTAATTTACTCACATGAGAAAATATATTAGAAATTAAGTTTTGTCCTCTTTTAATCTTTCATAAAATTTAAGAGTTGTAGATTGATTCTTGTTAAATTGATAATGGATTCTTAATCCTTGTTGAAAAACAAAGAAAATCATATATTACATGTCCTATATAATTCCAGAATTGAAATGGGTCAATTTAGACCCTGTTTTGCTGAAACAGAGCAGTTCCACGAAGAAGATGAAGCCTCTGCATCATCTCGCGCGCGCGATCGCGCGAGCGACCCACGCGCGCGAGCCTTGCTCCCCCAGGCAGACAGAAAAATTTATATATATAAATTGAAATTTGGACAGTTCGCGCGAGCGAGGGTCGCGCGAGACACATTTCGCGCGAGCGATCCGCACGCGCGGCCTTGGCCTTTTCAGGCAGAGAGAAAAGTTTATATATAAAAGAAAAATTGGGCCTATCGCGCGAGCGGCCCGCGCAAGCGACCTTTCGCGCGAGCGGCCCGCGCGCGCGAGTTCTGGCAGTTTCTGTTTTTGTCTGCTTTCTGTTAAAGGACTGTTTGGTTCAACTTTTAAGTACTGTTAAGGTCCTGTTTGGGAAATTTAGTTAATCAGAACTCTTTTGGTTATGTTAGAATGTTTTAAGACATTGTATTATGACTTATCAATCCCCGTACGCGTGTTGTTCCTTTAATTCAGCATTTTGCTTTCGTTTAAGTGCATATCATTCATATGGGGTCAGTGGTACATGCATATGGGTGTCAGTCAGTATGGAAAAGAGTAATGGTCAGTGTGGAAAAGAGTAATGGTCAGTGTGGAAAGAGTACGAGGTTGTGGTTGAGACTGTGGTTGTGGTTGTGGTTGTGGTTGTAGTTGTGGTTGAGATTGTGGTGAGGGTATCCTTGAAATGCGACGGTGGCAAATATGGACACTCCCTGACGCCCATGGAAGCGTTAAAGTGTGTGACGCCGAACTCGGACATTCCCTGGCACCCATGGTAGTGCTAAAGTGTGGCCTACGGACACTCCCTAATACTCGAGTCTGGATACTGCGTGAGGGGTTGCCCCGGTATTTGCATGGCGGTTAGGGTATTCAAAGTGTGAGGCATTGGACACTCCCTGGTACCCCGGACCAAAGTGTGAGGCAAACTGGACACTCCTTGGCGCCCTGTTGCTAAAGTGTGGCTATCTTAGTATTTCAAAGATACCAGGAGTAAGATAGTGGGTTGTTGTGGCTGTCGAGAGAAAAGAGTCGGCAAGATGAGTGTGGTGCGTTGTCTCATTACACGAGTATCTGTTTTTATGAATGAACGACCTTTAATATATTCCTTGTCGTTTTATAAATGAATTCTTTCTGCGGTTTAACTATTGATTTATACAAATTGAAAAATGGAAAAAGGTAAATGGACATGTGTTACATTCAAAGCTATGTTTTTAATACTCACCAGCTTCTTGAAGCTGACGACGTTGATGCGTCCTGGACATTCGTGTCCAGGCTTTTCAGGTTATAACCAGGAGGAATCATACGACTATGCTAATTGAGAATGGCTTCTTTTGGAATGAGGAAACTGTTTACTTATTATATGTTTTTAAGTTTTAAACTGTTTGTTTTATAAGGATGACTGTAACAGACATTAAGCTATTGTTTTATTTCCAGGCGGTCTGTGCCTTTAGATGACCAGTACTGTAATACTTATTAAGTTAGAAAAATTTGTAAGCTTTGATTGCTCTACTCTGATTATTATGTTTTGTTGTTCGACGTTTGGGACGGAATCGATCCTTCAAACTGTCGCGACCTACGGGTCCATAAAGGAAATTAAATGCTTTCCTTATTTATGCTACGTCGGGGCGTGACAAGAACAAGATTTTGACATATCACAAAGTACAAGATTAAGACTATGACAACCACAAGGCGTGTAAAATGCTCTAGGATTTATCTCTAATAATCTTTTTTGTACACCTTTGTTTTTCCCTTTCATATTAGAACCGTTATCATACCCTTGTCCTCTTACATCACCAATGTCAAGTTCAAGAGCTTTCAAAACATTTACAAGTTCACCAAATAGTCCTTGTCCCGACGTATCATCCACCTTTAAAAATCCTAAAAAGAACTCCTCTACACTTAATGGACTTGTTGAAATATTCACACATCTTAATATAAGTGACATTTGCTCTTCATGGCTTGCATCCGGAGTACAATCAAGAATAACTGAAAAGTATTTCGCTTCTTTAACCCTTTTAATGATTACACATTTGATCTCATCCGATATCCTAAGAATAAATTCATTTTGAATTTTGTGACTAAGATAATGATAGCGAACTTCTTTCTCTTGAACTCGACGGGCATGCTCTTTCATTATTGGATCAAATTCGGCAATCATTTCAATTATGCTTAAAAAGTTCCCATTATTTTCTTCATAAAGCTTCTTATTTACCCCACGGAAAGCCAAACTATTTTTAGCAAGTGTTTTCACAACAACAACTATTCTCAATAATACTTGTCTCCAATGTTCTCTATCTTTGTTGATTTGTTCTTCAACACTTTTATCGATGGTTGCATTTTGTCGTAATCTAGCTTCCAATTCAATCCAATTCCTCATGTTAGTAATGTGTTCACTACTAGTTTCATGACTTTTAAGCCCGCCACTAAGATTTTTCCAATCCCTGGCTCCTTCATTTGCCAATTGAGTTTTGTTTGCATCATTTTTGAACAACTTACAACAAAAACAAAAGACCCGGTCCAAAATACTTGAATAGATAAGCCATTTTCTATCAAGCTTTTCACCGTTTGGTAAAAGACGATTGTAATATATAGAAGAGAAATGCCTCGTACCTGAATCCCTAGGAAAATCATGTTTGTCATATCTTTTAGGACCTCTTTCAACTAATAAATCTCTAAACCTTTGATCAATCTTTTTCCAATTTCCTGGATCGTTGATGTTCAAAGGAACTCTTTCAACATCTTCAGGTTCATTCACATTTTCTTCATTTAACAAATCTTCAGGTTCATTGAAATTTTGTTCATTTACAACATCTTCATGTTCATTTACAGTTTCTTCAGGTGCATTCACATCTCCATGTTCATTTACAATTTCTTCAGGTGCATTGACATTTTCATGTTCATTTACAATTTCTTCAGGTGCATTTACATTTTCATGTTCATTCACAATTTCTTCAGGTGCATTCACATTTTCGTGTTCGTTTACAATTTCTTCAGGTGCATTCACATTTTCTCCACTTTGTGTATTCGTTTTAAAAAACTTATGAATAGCCCCTTTTTGAGATTCAATCAATTCTTCTTCCCTCTTTTTTCTCTTCCTTTTTTCATTCCCAGATTCATATCTTTTCATACCTTGATAAAAAAAGACATAAAAAAAAGGTCACAACAATTGGTCACAGTCACAGTCATAGGCAAAATGAACAAAATGCTCACACAGGATAAACAATTAAATGGTCATAGGCAAAAAGCAAAAATTCTCAAAAGATGGTATTAAATTGCTCACTGGCAAAAAAAGCCTTATATTCTACGATTACCTGCTCGGTGATGCAGATTGTAGGCTGAAGCTGATGCTCAGATGCTTCACCGGACTACTCAAATATTCAATACTTGAGTTCAATCAACAATTCTGAGTTCTGAAATTTCATTAAAAGAAGATTTTAGGAAGAAATTATAAGAAAAGATAAGGAAAAAAAAAAGTTAGGTTTCACTTTGAAAATTTGAACTTCAATACTCACCACCAAATACAGTCCAATCAACACTTTTGAGATCTGAAAATTTCATTAAAAGAAGATTTTAGGAAGAAATTATAAGAAAAGATAAGGAAAAAAAAAGTTAGGGTTCATTTTGAAAATTTGAACTTCAATACTCACCACCAAATACTGTCTGACAGAGAGAGTTGGACTTCAATCAACACTTTTGAGTTCTGAAAATTTCATTAAAAGTAGATTTTAGGAAGAAATTATAAGAAAAGATAAGAAAAAAAAAAGTTAGGGTTCATTTTGAAATTTTGAACTTCAATACTCACCACCAAATAGAGACTGACAGAGAGAGTTGGACTTCAATCAACACTTTTGAGTTCTGAAAATTTCATCAAAAGAAGATTTTAGGAAGAAATTATAAGAAAAGTTAAGAAAAAAAAAAGTTAGGGTTCACTTTGAAATTTTGAACTTCAATACTCACCACCAAATAGAGTCTGACAGAGAGAGTTGGACAACTTGGACTTCAATCAACACTTTTGAGTTCTGAAAATTTCATTAAAAGAAGATTTTAGGAACAAATTATAATAAAAGATAAGAAAAAAAAAAGTTAGGGTTCACTTTGAAATTTTGAACTTCAATACTCACCACCAAATTCTGAATGAGTTCAATAGCTTCAATCAAAGTCAGTATTGATTCAAATCTGAAAGAAAAAGAAGACTTTGAAAGAAAATCAAGAAATTAGAAGAAATCTTACAAAAGATAAGAAAAAAAAAATTTAGGGTTCAATACAACACAATACTCACCTTCACCACACCATGACCAACCAGTGGAGTGATCAATCTTTTGAAGGGACTGACTAGGGAGATGAGAGATGGCCGAGAGACAGTCTGACAGAGAGAGTTGGAGAGACGATGGGAGAGGGAGAGAGTCAGAGTGAGAGACGATGGAAGAGGCCCAAGAGGGAGAGGACTGGAGGTGTAATATGTGAGTTAAAAGTTCTCTCTCTTAGTTCTAAGTATAGGTAAAAAAAAAATAAAAAATTTGAGGCCCAAGGTAGCCGCCTGGGCTGCTTGGCCCAAGGGCCGGCCTTGCTCTAGAGTCAACATACCCGGTGAATATTTTTTTTTTCTTGAAAAAACCCGTGGGCCGGCAGGCCCGCACACGCCCCACTGACCCTACGAGTTTTTTTTTTCAGGCAAAAAAAAAAAAAAATTTGTTCACTGAGTATGTTCATTCTATCATGTACTCTCTATAGCTTGACCGTATATATATATATATATACTAGATATAGCCCGTGCCTAAAGGCACTATCATACAATCACCAAGGTCATGCTTAAATAGTGGCTTGAAAAGTCAAGATAAAACCTTATTTAAAAAATGTGAATAAATCAATGATGTACCTTCTCCAAGTAGGCAAGTTTGGGTGTCCAAGAAAATCATATTGAAAAATTGTTTTTATAGCTGGTTACAAGGGTATTCTATATCTTTATGTTTAGTATTTGTATGTTTTGTAAAACTAAGTTCCAATAAATCAATTGCAAATAATAAAGAAGAGAAAGATGGCATGAATCTTGATGTAGGAGAGGAGATAATCCAGCAAGGAACACACCCCCAATATTCAACTAAGATTTTTATGACTATCACGTAACTTCTTTACCCTTTTTGAATTGAAAAGAAATGAGAAAATTAATAGTGTTTCTCAAACTAAAAACCAATTTCAAAGATGCATCAACAAAGACCCAACCGATGAACAAATGAAATTTATGAGTTGCATTCCAAAAAAAATCCTACAGAAGCAATATACTTATCTACAAATAGCATGTTCATGAGGAAACAAAAACCTTATATTTATTCTTATGAAATGAAGTGTCAATGCAACAACTAAGCGAAGTCAATCTTGTTAATCCGTCAACTTAAATATTTTAGACTTCTTTTCACGCTGCTGCCCTTCAAATTCACTCAATTTAATATCTCTTGCTTCATCTTCTTACCAGTTTAGGCAGACTCCATAATCTTTCAAATCCTCATTAAATGAAGGCTTGATTGATAATAAAACAAAGAAAATAGAAATTGCAGCACATTGTCAAGAATCAAGAAAAGTTAAGTATTACAATGATTTAAAATTGAAAAAAAACTGTGTGTGTGTGTGTGTGTGTGTGTGTGTGTGTGTGTGTGTGTGTGTGTGTCCGACTACTCCTACCTCAGTAAGGTTGATTGGATACACACTTTGTAAAAACTAACTTTTTGATTCATCTAATATTCATGTCATTTTACCAATTTTCAAGTAGCAACGAAAATCATCCCAAGAAAAAACCATATGCAAAAACAAAAGACATCTTTGGGATAAAAACCTATCCAAAACCAATCTCATACCTTTTTAGGATTAGAGCAATCAATCAGAACAACTCTTCAAGATGTTAAACAACATACAGAAAGTAGGTAACTCATCAATTTCATTCCACTACCCAACCTAAGGATTGTTGGATATCACTAACAAAATTGAGAAAACTGTTTAGAAAATTGAAAACAAATATATTCAGCTAGATTTAAAAACGGAAACAGAACCCAAGTTTCCCAAAGTCGGCCATGACTTGCGTTCCACCAACTAACCAATAAGAAAATATTTCACCACCTAGACATGGTAAAATCAAGTAAATTGCTAAAAAAAATACCCATCTTCGAACATATAGATACCCAATCGATTATCAAGGAGTGACAGACATGCCTAACTGACAGTAACTTCAAAGACTAAAAAATTGATAAGAATTAGGTAATTGTCATTCAAATTTCATGCACTTTTCAAATTCATGCCAATTATACAATTTTTCAAGAGATAATTAGGAGATTGATTTTAGGGAGAGAGAATTAGAAAATAGATTTCAAGCTCATAAATGGGGGAGGAAGATATACATTTAGAGTAATTAGAGTGATATTAATTAGGATAAGAGTAAATTTAGAGTAATAATTAGGATAAGAATTTCCTAAAACTGTAAAACATGATAAGAGAGTATTTAGAGTAATCTATACGTATAAGTGGACTTTGCCATTTCAATTCAGTCTATCACCGTAAAATTAGGGGCAAAAATTTGGAAAGAGAAAACCCAAAGAATCATACACAACAAAATGAATCTATATTTTATTGGGAAGGCAAATAAAGGGGAAGGCAAATAAAGGGCTATATTGGGACAACAAAATTTAGGGAAAGCAAATAAAGGACTATTACTCTATAATGTGATGACTCAAATCATAATGTGATTTTAAAACTCCAAAATCTTTATTCTGGATTAAGAAATATAATTAGGAGAGAGATTTTAGCCCTTCAAGAAGGGTAAGTCTATTGTGACGAGAAGATGCTCACTATAGCATTGCCCCTTCAAGAATAATGGTATACATATTTCATGGCATTACAAAGGAATGTAAAAGAGAAAGAATAGTGATTTCAGACATAATAACCTAATTATTGGGGACAAAATTTTGGAAAGGAAAAAAAATTCAAAAGCAGAAATAAAAAAAAGAACGGAAATCATAATGGGATAATAGGATGTTGCAGATAAGAAGACTTCCATGGTACTTACTTCAATAGGATTGTTGTGTTCGTTGAAATATTAGGGCAAGCACACCAGCAAGGTATTTGTAAATGCAAACGTAAAACAAATTCAAAATCTTCAAAATCACACCACAAATTGCATAAAATGAATTATGATTCCCCTAAATCATTTTATTGCACGTAAACACGGAGAAAAATAGGAAAATAAAGAAAATAAGATGAAGAATAATTAACATTTTGCATTTTGCACATCATTTTCCCTCCCTTGACTCATGAAGTAAAACACAAATCGCAACCCAAAGAAAGTAGCTTTCTTTCTCCTTTTTTTTTGGGCTCTAAATCCACAAACCAAACAGAGCCTTAGTGGCAGAACCACAAAACAATACAACCATGAGCAAGAAACTATGATTTTTTGGTTGAGGCGTGCGCAATGTACTGCACTGTCCTTAAGAACAATTCCGCCCCTCTAAGTCAGTGACTCGATGCACAAGGTCACAACGCTATGTTCTCCAGGATTCAGCAACCAACTCTTCCAAACATGCACTTGAATTGGAAGAGTAAAGTGAGTGCAGGGGAATGGTGTTTGTTGTGTAATTATGGAAGAGTGTGATCAAGTATATATAGTCATATCATTGGATTAATACTCCAACGTGACAGTACCACCCCTATGCGCGAGTGTACAATTCGAGGTGCATTCGTGTCCGCAGGACGTGCACACGCAAGTCACAAATTTTAAGCCAAAGCGGACGGTCCGAACCCAAGATTTGCACCCCCCCTGCGCGCGTGAGAGAGCATTTCCCCAATACAAGCTTACTAGCTTATGAAAGGAAAGTATATAAAAGGAGTAAAAAACTCTTGTAAAATTTCAATGTGGGATAGAAGTAAAAATCAAACTTTAGCTTGGGTTTGGGTTTTTGAAATAAAGAATCCCATGGCCCAATTGCTTGGTTTTAACAAATACTATAACCCAAACAAATAAATAACCCACAAATATTTAAACCCAATAAACTAATCCAACATTTATTTCATGCCTAGCTGATCTAAACTCACAACCAACCACAAACATGTTAAAGAAAATTTTAAAAATATATATATAAAATCAAATATCACTAATAGTAATGTAATGATAAAATCCTAACCCAAAATATGCAGGGATTAATGTCTTTCAAGATCGAGCTAGTGATCTTCGTCCATCTTGTTTTGAGGCTTCTACAAGGGGAAAAAAGTGAATCCACAAAGAGAAAAAAAAACACATACACACACATACACATATAGATATAGATATAGATATATATACATCAAAAGAGTGAATGCACAATAGACCTACCACAAATCTCTGTAATGCGAGGCTCAGAACTTTGACTATTGCCATCCCAAATCTACCACACCTGCCACAAATAACAGCCAAAAAAACAAAAACAATTACAGTGCCTCAATATACTACTTGAACACTGATTCAAGAAGATAAAAAAAATAATAATAATAAAGAGATTTATTATTGCCAATTTGAAATCCAAAAAAAAAAAAAAAAACCCGTAGACAGAGATAACAACTTTTTGAGATGAATCTCTATGATTGAACATAGAGATTTAACAATTTTTGTGATTTGGTTGTCATCGATGTCTGCACATCAAATGGAGGTAGAGGTGGCTGTCTATGATCTAGTTGTGATGTACGATTACGATCTGGTTGCTTGGAATTGGTGGGCGATCTCATCAGTGAGGAGTCGCTGTTTGGAGTCGTGACTGGATTGGGGAGATAGAGAGAGAGAGAGAGAGAGAGAGAGAGAGAGAGAGAGAGAGAGAGAGAGAGAGGTGGGTGGGGCGTGAATGAGTGTGATTGATAGTTTGACCCATAACACTCAGCCATGACACAGAGAGAGAGTGCGGATGGGGAGGTTTGAGGGAATTACTTATTGGGCTTGGGTTTGGCCTAAATTGGAGGGCTTAGTCATCACACACATCAACACATATGTGCCACGTCATATAATTTATGTGTCCTAGTAGGACAAAGTCCTATAATATATATATATATATATAATATATATAATAATATATAATATATATATATATTACAAGAATGCAATATCACCTACCCATAGTTACATTATAAATTTATTTTTATTTTTTTTAATGCAAGAGGTAATTCAAACTTGTGCTTGGGCCATGTGGAAAGTTGGTGTTGGCCAATCCAAATAGGACATTAGTCCTAATTGTGTTGTTTATTTGCACCACTTTTTTGATATTTGAAAATATGATAGTCCTAATTATGTCAATAGTCTATGAAATTGCCTTCTTGATTAATCAAAATTTAAATTAAGAAGGTATTAAGCATAATTGTTTTCTTACTTCTGTATGCTTGTGCTGATCTCTTCTGAGATCTGCTGTTTGAATGAATGAATTTCATCCGTTTATTAAAAAAAAAAGAAAAAAAAGAAGCATGATTCATTCAAAATGAAAATGACCAATTTGGCCATGATGAGTGTCACACTGGAATGATGACAACTCCCCCCCCCCCCCCCCCCCCCCCCCCCCCCCCCCCCCCCCCCTATTTGAAAAGGGACCCCACACTCTCAAATCATTTTTCACTTTTCCAGAAATTAAAATCATTCTCTGCTCTTCAGAAGAATAGAACACATAAACAACTTATGTTCTTCGACCACAAGATCAGATTCAAGAACTATGAACTGTTTCTTCAAGAACTCAAAGTAGATTTAAGAATTTTGATCTGTTTCTTGAAGAAATCGAAGATGAATTAAGCGTTTTGTTCAAGATAAGGCCCTCAATCAAGCAATAATTCTTCAATTTTCCTACACTAGAATACTCGAAGACATCTGTTCGATTAAAAAACACGCACGAGAAGCCCTTGAATCAGAAGCTTTCAAGGAGACTGAATCAGAGGACTAGTTTCTTTGTATTAGATAGAAACTGTACAAAGATTGTACCCATTTTAAATCAATAAAAATCAAGTATTTGTTAGCAACTTTCATGTTAATTCACATTTAAGGGATGGTTTTGTTACACATGTGAGATTAAGAGATTTTGATTAGTTTGTGCCAATCAATTGATATTTAATGACCTCTTTCGGCCTATCCATGTGCAATGCATTATTTTGTTTTGTTTTATGGTTAATAAAAATAAGAACATGAAAGTTAATTCCCTCTTGGGATTCAACACCTATTCAGGTGCAATGCATTTGTTTAGTTAATGGATTTTGTGAGAAAAAAATAGCGGCGAATGGAAAACACCATCTCTCTTTTCTCTCATAAAATTCATGAACCAAACAAAGCCTAAGTCAAGAGAAATGCATAGCATTTAATCCTTATGCTATTATTTACATTTTTTTTTTTACCATTACAACAAGAGGGGGAATTCGAACTTATGCCTGAGGTATGAGGAGACTTGGTCTCGGCCAATTCAAATAGGACATCAATCCTACTTATGTTATTAATTTGCACTACGGTTTTTAATAATTGAAAATATGATAGTTACTTCACTTATTTTTTTTTTTTTGGCTTTTCATATATTTCCTGGATCTCACCCTATTGAATGACAATTAAAAGTTCTAATGGCTATATAAACTAGAAGAAAATATATATGACTATCATCATGTTAGTGTGTTAACATGGTGTGATCCACCAATTATTTTGACTCATAAAGCTTATATCCATTTTGTCATTTATTCTAGTATGGATAATAATCTGTAACATATCATTTTAGTTATAAACTGTTTGTATAATCAAAAAAACGATTATTTTGTACCTACTTGAGTCAGTTCTACAAGGTCAAGTATATATTTGGTAAATAATTATTTATTGTACACGAACCAACAAGACATTATTCTCACAAAAATCATACAAAACAGTGATATTTGAAGCGTTTACAAATAGTCTCTTACAAAAAATAGTTACTCCATTGATCTTATTCTATGTGCCTCATATTATTATTTGGACTGTCCCTAAATGTTGTCCACATTTGGGATTTAATGAGAAGATTTTTATTCTTTAAGCAAAAAAAAAAAAAAGAGAAGATTTTTATTCATTTTTTGAAATTGGCCTTCTTAAGTTGAGAAAACCAAAGAATGAAAAGAAAGGAAAAAAAAAAAATAAAGTTTCATATTCGAGGCTGATGGATATGATTAGGGCTAGCTAAATACGAGTCAAGCCACTCAGTAGCTCTCTATGTTCGATAAAGACTCGATTCACCTTGTTTAATAAATGAGTCAAGCTCAAATACACATGAGCTTAGCTCGTGAACACGAAGCTTGTATTTGGACATTAACTATAAATCTATATTATTTTAGAGGATACACGAGCTCGACTCATTTATATAAGTCAATGTCAAACTTGGGTAAAATGTTATTAGCCAACTATAATTTATACGAATCAAGATTAAGTTTGAACTCTACACTAACTTAATAAACAAACCAAATTCAAAACTGCATTCAAATTCGTTTAATAAATCAACCAAACTTAAATATTATGAGCACAGCTGGACTTGGCGCGTATTTCCTCATATGGTGGTTCAAGTTGGTCTTTGGAGCTCCCATTTTTGCCGAGAAATACAACTCCACGGCTCAATATCTGTGTCATTTGTAGTCTTCGTTTGGTTTGTCTATTAATTATGAGTTTTGTTAAAATGTAAAAGTAGAAATAAATAAGGGGTACTGTGGGTTAATTAAAGGGTTAATTATGGAAATACCTCCTATGGTTAGGTCTTTTATCAGTTATCCTCCTATACTTTTTATCATTAATACTCCTTGTGGTCTGGACTAAAGTGAACCAGTTACTTTTTCCGTTAAAGTTAACGAAAAATAGATAAAAGTACGAAATTACCCCTATTACACGCTAATAAGAACACCTTTATATGCTTAAATGTTTATTTAAGCATATGTCGTACATTATTATATTACTTTGATATTATAGTTGTTGCTAGAGATCATTCGATGGTCACTTTAGAGTACCTTTATGAGAGCTAATACATCACTACAGGATTTCATTGTGTGTGGGCCAAGGTAGATAAAAAAAAGCTAATGTATCACTAAGATTGTATGTATGTCTAAGGATAGATAAAAAAAATAAATAGTAATAATATATCTTCAAGATTGTGCGTGCTCTTTGTGTGTGTGCGTGTGTGTGTCCAAGGATAGATCAAAAATATAAAATAAAAAATTAAATAAATTCGCTCTCACGTAGGTACCTCAAATTGACAACAGAATGGACTCTAGCAACAAATATAATATTAAAATAATATAATAATGTATCACATATGCCTAAATAAATATTTTTAAGCAGATAATGGTGTTCTCATTAGCATGTAATAGAGGTAGTTTCGTACTTTTACCCATTTTCCGTTAACTTTAACGGAGAAAGTGACTGTTTCACTTTTGTCCAAATCACTTGGGATATTAGTGAAGAAATTTAAAGTACAGGGGTAACTAATAAAAGGCCTAAACATAGGGGGTGTTTGTATAATTAACCCTTAAATTAAAAGTCACTGACTCAGTGCCAAAGATGAAAGGGTACAACTGTTAACATTAAAACAATAGGGGGTTGATTCAAATTTTCCATAAAGTTCAGGGCGTGAAACTATATTTGACCATAAAAACTTTTCTTCTTTTCTTTTCTTTCTCAAAACCTAAAAACTTCCCAATCAATGGTGTTCATACATACTTAAGGGTAGCTGGTAAGGGCAGGTGCATTTTTTAGTTTGGGCACCTCTTTTTAAGTTAAAAAATTAAATTTTTATCTTTTACTGTAATTAGTAAGGGCACCTCACTTATTGTAATATATATATATATATGGGTAAATTGCAAATTACACTCCACTAGTTTCGTAAATCAGTGTAGTTTTGTATTTATTTATTTATTCCTATTTTGTTTCTTTCTTAATTTCTTCCTTATTCAGCTTATTATAAGTTTTAGTCCTCCTCTTTTTTTTTTCTTTTCCTTTTTTTTTCTTTTTTTTTGGGTTAATTAGGATTAGGTGCCGCATTAGATACTTTTTACGTGATTGGGCTAACCCGTGAACTAGTTTAATGAAATGCCCAACGAAATTTAGTTGACCAAAATAGTCTTTTGTGTATTGTTAGCACGCGCACATGCACTATCCGACATTCTGCATTCAAAAGGAACGCATATGGACATGCACATGCCACGTGTATAGTTAGGTTTTTTTTTTTTTTTTTTTTTTTAAGGAACACGTGTATAGAGAGAGAGAAAGAGAGAGAGAGAGAGATCGCCATCGCCATCACCATCGGCGATGATCGCCGGCCAACACCACCATCGTCGTCGATTACCATCACCATTGCCGTCGTTGCCACCACCACCACCACTATTGCCATCGCGTCTCCACCACAACCGTGGATCGCCACCACTATTACCATTACTATCCCATAAATAACTTATAATCTTTTAAACAATCTAATACACTTAAAATTTATAATAATCTGATAATATCTTATAATCTTTTAAACCACATGATAATATCTTGTAATCTTTTAAATAATCTGATACACTTAAAGCTGGACACGCACTTGTACACTAATATCAAAGTGAAATTGATAAAAATAAATAAAAAAAATTAAGCTTATAATACAAAACTTCCGTGAAAAAATTATGGGATAGATTATGGGGTCATTTTGGGCCAGAAATAATGTGATAATCCCATTGTACCCTTACTTATTTTGTAATTGGGTGGATTTTGCACAATTTGAGGACTGGAAAGGGAGTAAATTGCCAAAATTGAAACTATAGGGACCAAACTGTCATAACCCTTAAATTATTGGAGTGTAATTTGCAATTTACCCATATATATATATATATATATATTACAATAAGTGAGGTGCCCTTACTAATTACAGTAAAAGATAAAAATTTAATTTTTTAACTTAGAGGTGCCCAAACTAAAAAATGCACCTGCCCTTACCAGCTACCATACTTAAGATATTCATTTTTTCCCCCGTCTTTTACTTCTAATTACAGTGACGCAACTCGTCGTCGTCATCTTCGATGATCGAAGATAAGATGGAGAGTTTGATCTCGGTTCATCATATAGTTTTGTGAGGTTAGTACATATGAATCTTAATTAATGGCTAATTTAATTAATGGTATACTACTTGTTTGATGTTATGTTTAGAGAGAGAAGACAGATAATTTTAGGTCTAGAAGAATGTTTATTGCGATTTACACACACTGCTGATTTGGGAAAAACCTTGTTAATCAAATTGTTTAAATGCTCACTCTATTGAATTGACTGAAAATACGCACTTTGAAAGTTCTTTTCTCTCATGTTCTCCTTAATTATGTTAATACTGTATTAGGCATATCCCAACCTTGCTCAAAATCCATGTCAAAATTAAATTTGTGTAAATTTCCTTTAAAACCTTCTTCAATCCTTGACACAAAACTCATATTACATTGAGTTTTACTCAAAACTTAAATCCAAATTGAAATAACACTATTCACATACTCAGTTTTTTAATATGGGTTTCAGCAAGGATTGGAGAATTTGCGTTTTATAGTTTTTTTTTACTGGAATTTGATTTGATATGGGTTTGAGTAAAGGTTGGAGCACTCAAATTATGCCAATTGGAGAGCTCGGTAGAAAATGAAGCCTTTACTCAATTTTTTGCTGTAATTTGATTAATAATTACCTTATGGGATATCCAATCCTTATTCAAAATCCATACCAAATCTAGATTTTGATAAAAAAAAAAAAAAAAAAAAAAAAAAAAAAGTCCCCAAAAACCATCTCCAATCCTCGACTCAAACCGGAATAAGACTTTTCACGTACCCATATTTTGATTTGAGTTGGGTAGTTATCGGAGGTACTTCGTTAAAGAATTTTACTCAAATATGATTCTTTATGAGTTTGAGTAAAGGTTGGAGATGTTTTCACTTAAATGTTGTATTTTATCGAGGAAAAATAATAATATTGTAAAAACATTTGAGTGAGACCATTGGAGAGCATTATATCAAATGATGGTTTTACTTAAATTTTGCTTTACATTTGAGTAAAAATTGAAGTAAGGATAGTTTGAGTAAGGGTTGGAGATGTTTTTTTTACTCAAATGTTGTACTTTATCGAGGTAAAATATTAATATTGTAAAAACATTTGAGTGAGACCATTGGAGAGCATTATATCAAATGAAGGTTTTAACTTAAATTCTGCTTTACTTTCGAGTAAAAATTGAAGTAAGGATAAAGATGGCCTTATATAAAAGTTGTATTCGTTGTGAAGATGGAATGATAATATCTTTAACCGCCCTGTGATATTCATTTCTCTTAGATGCTCTTTCTATCTCTCATCACCATTCATGGTCCTGTTCACAAATTGCTCTTCTTCTCAAAATGGAGCTCATTCACTGTTTAGTACTGGTGTAATGATCCTACATCAGATTAGTAGTTATCTTTGTTCCAATTCTCTTTCTTGTTTGGATTTAATTTATCTATGTGTAGCCTCTTGTGATTTACAAAGGCAGGAAGAATTCTTATTTAACATAGTTGCTTTCCCACATTTTCTTTAGCTTTGGAGCCAACTTAAAGGCTCAAGAGACACATTGGCTTTGAAATGCACACACTGAAGGTTTAAAATACTACACTACTTATAACACAACAAGAACAAAAAATGCAGTAGATGTGAGCTTTTGCAATGTTCGAAGTTCTAATAGTTGGCTCTGATAATACTTTACATTAAACCCACTTTCGCAAATCCATGGGAGTTATTATATAAGGGCGGTTACAAGTGTATTATGTAATCTTCTCTTTCTGCCTTTGGAGAATAACTGAAATCTCAGCAGCTCCGTGGACTCACTCCTAGTTTTGGGGGTGAACTAGGTGAATCCAATGTTCTTGTGTTCTCAATTTTCGCATCTCACAGATCCTGGTAAATCCCTAATAGGCTCGAGATTGATTGGACTTCAATTCTTCTAGTAAAGCGTTGATATCAGAGTAAGACGAGCCCCCCTCTTCAACAGCCTTCCTCGCCATATCTTTAAACCTCCTTGCACGGCTTCTCATTTCCCCAGCTTCTTCACCAACCATCACTTGTGAAACCGCCTTTTCTGCATCTTCCCTCTTAACAGCAACCTTGTCGTCCTTTGCCCATCTACACCATTCACGAGTGCCCCCTTTAACTCCAATCTTTAAAACATCAGTCACCAGCTTTTCGTTATAAAATTGATCCGCAAAGAGTGGCCATGTAACCATTGGAACTCCAGCAGTTACTGCCTCCAGCAATGAGTTCCATCCACAGTGAGTCACGAACCCTCCGATGGACTCATGATCAAGGATTAGCATTTGGGGGGCCCATCCCCTTATTATCATACCCTTACCCTCCATCCTCTTCTCAAATCCTTCTGGCAACAATTTTTCGTCGTCTTCATCATTTGTTTGCTTTATTCTCATCACCCAAATGAATTGTTGTCCGGAAGCTTCAAGACCCATTGCTATCTCATGTTGCTGAGCAACCGAAAAGTTGGATACACTTCCAAAACATACGTACAGAACCGAGTTTGGTTTCTTAGAATTGAGCCAACTCAAACAATGTTCGTAATTGGAGTTTCCGTTTCCTCTCTGGGATTTATCTTCATAGTCTTTGTTGCAGAGTGAAACAGGACCAATGTGCCACGCCTTTCTTCCAATAACCTTCCTATAATAATCTGAATAAGCTGGTTCGAGCTCGTGGAAGCTGTTAACGAGAACTCCATAGCTCGTCTTCTCCGCTTCCATAATCTTTTTGAATCTGTTGGTTAAGTTTGTTGCAGTTCTGGTATCTGGAAGTTGCTGTCTAGTCAGCTCTATTCTGTCTGGAAGTTCAGGCAAAACGAAGGGTTCCGAGTCCGACTCAATATTTTCATAAGGTTTATAGTGATTCAAGATGTGGCTGACACAGAGAGTGAAGCAACCAAATCCATGGAAAATTAGCCTTGGAATTCCAAGCTTGGCTGCAATTTCAGTAGCCCATGGAAAGAACAAGTCGGCAACAAGGCAATCGGGGCGCTCTTCTTCTAGAAGCCGTTCAAGTGGTTCTTGAAGGAGGTCAAGGGCGCTGTAGAAAGTTGGAACCATTTCTTGAGAGGTTATTGAAGTTACATTCTCACATCCTTCCGGGAGGCCGACTTCGGCTGAGGGGAATTCGATTATGCGAATACTGATTTCAATACCGTTTTGGGTATCTCTGTGGATTGTTTTACAGAATTGGGACGCGTTCAGGGGTGTCATAATTATGGTTGCCTTGACACCACGCCGGCTAAACAACCTGGCCATGTCCACCATTGGGATCATGTGGCCGGGGGCCATCATTGGGAAGAAGTGGATGTGAAGCTGATGATCAGGTTTTGAAGCCATTTAGCCTTGTTTGTAGGAAGAGTGAATAGTTTTATAGAATAGATGATGCAAGAAGATGAAAGCTAGTAGGATGGAAATTGGATTAAGAAAGAGGTTAGAGAGTTAACATGAAGCCAACGTCTCTCTTTCTCTCTCTCTCTCTCTCTGGAAATTGGATTATGATATAGGAAGAGGTAGAAATCTTAACATGAAGCCAACGTCTCTCTCTCTCATAGTTGCATGACTTTCTTGGCTTAATATCTTTCTTTTAGACTTGACCAAAATTGCTTGATTCGAGAAGGTGAATGTAGGATGGATTATGGAAATTGGATTATGAAATACTAGGTAAAAGATAGGGAGCTAATATGAAGCTACCTCTCTCTTTTCACACGCATTTCTCACTTGAGATACGTCATTGCTGATGAAACAGATTTGTCTTATTTATAAGTGGAGTCTATATCTTTATGCATACTTTTCGAGTCTTGTGGAAATTATTGGTCACTTGTTTGGAAAACTTGTTTTTTCATTCATTGTGTGTTGACCATCTTAAATCACGGAGGGATGGACAAGTGTAATCAAAATATCTTGTTAGACTACCAAATTACCAATACCATAGGCCACTTGCTTTCTAAAGCTTCATGAATCATGGACTTACTCATTACCTGCAGCTGTAAAGCCTGGTAAAATTTGAGTCATGGTATCTAAACGTGGTTCCCAACATAGTGGCGGTGGGATTGGATCACCTTTAATTATGGTGAGACTTCGTCAACATTTTTTAATAAAAATTAAAAGGGTCAATTGTCACGTTTTGAGAATCACATTTAGGATATAAATTTGAGAAAGTATAGCATTATTTTGAAAGTTTCAATAGAGAATGTTTGATGTTAGATGCTGACATATTGGAATCCTTTTGGAGATTATCCTAACATTAAGGAAATTCATTTTGGTATGTCTTGCTAATACTAATATATCTTGGTTGATTTCTCGCTCAATTCAATGATTTTGATCTAGTTCATTTTTGTGGAAGGGCAATGCTATTGTGAGAAGCTTCTCACATGAGAAGGCGGGTTTTAACCGTAGGATGAGCATCTAGTCTTAAGATTCCCAGGAATCTGGAGAGAATCTTAAGGCTAGATGCTCATCCAACGGTTAAAACCCGCCTTCTCATATGAGAAGCTGCTCACAATAGCATTTCCCTTTGTGGAATAGGAGCTGAAGAATGGTTAAAATTGATTATATTGGGAAAGGTCTCTGTTCTATGATCGGTTGTTAATTACCTATTACTTTGTTGGCAGGTTTGAAGAGCCAGAAATGTATGTTAATTCTCGAAATGTCTTTGGTTTTTCTTGAGACTTATCTTTAGACGCTGTTTGGTTCATAGGCTTAGTGAGTGAAAAAAAAAATTTAACATAAAGGAAAATATTTTTCTTTCTTTGGTTTGTAAATAAAAAAAGTGAGAAAAATTTGATGGAAAAAAAAAAAAAAAAAACTAATTTGAAAAGAAATTTGAAATCTTAAATTTTGCTAGTCACTTTCCTTCCTCTTTTTTGGAAATTTTATTATCTTCTGAAAATTTCCAATTTCTCATGTGATTTAATTGTTGAGGAAAATGCAAGGACAAAAACCAAAAAATAGTTTTAAATAAATAATTTTTTATTATTTTTTTTCCTTCTCCAAATCTGCGAACCATGTTTCGAGCCTTATGGTCAAATCTTGTGCCATGAAACTGTCTAAATGATGGGTTGTTTTTCCATGGAAAAGTTTGCATGGTCTAACGATGGGTTACATATTTTCTTTTCCATTTTTGAGTCCCACACACAATCTCTCTTCTGTCTGCTGCTTGAATCTTGGTGAAGTCACTCTCTCCAATCGTCAAACATGATTCGATACTACGTGATGAGTCTTTGTTTGGTTAACGGTTTCATCAGAGGAAAAGAAAAAGAAAAGAAAAGGAAAACTAGTTATCCTTGGGGGAATAAGCGAACAGATTAATGCAGTGTAAAATCGAACCGAACTGAAAATTTATACTAAATCGAATCGAATTCGATAGGTTTACCTGAAAATTGGGCCAAACCGAATCAAACCGTTGTCACCTCTAGTTATCCTTGTATTTTCTTTTGTACCTTCCTCCCTACTTAATAATTTTAAAGTCATAAATTTTTAAAATATTATTTTGATTTAAGAAAAATGAAAAGAAAGTGACTCACAAAATTTAAAATTCGCTTTATTTCTTACTTTGTTTCTTTCTCTTTCCTATTTTTTTTCACTATTTTCCTTGGAAATCTAAGAAAATGTTTTTCCTTTTGTTTGTGTGTGCATTTTTTCCCCCCTTCTTTTCCTTCACTATATCCATGAACCAAGCAGTGTCTTGGAGTTATTTTGGAACATGGAAAGTCCAGTCCAAAATATTTACACACGCACACACAGGGCAGACCCAGGAGTTTTGTCTAAGGGGGAGTAGAAACTTATACAAGGTTCGGGGGCACTGCCCCGGAGTAGAAACATATACGGGGTTCGGGGGCAGTGCTCCTGACCCGATTTTTTTTTTTTAAAGCTTAAAAGCAATTTTTTTGAAAAGTTGAGGGACAATCAAGGGGCAAAAATGAATAAAGTATGAAATATATAAGGTGAAGGAATTATTTTGGGGGGCAAAAATGAATAAAGTATGAAATATATAAGGTAAGAGAATTATTTTGAAATGTTTTTTTTGGGGTGGGGGGGTGGCGCAATTAAGAGGCAAAAATGACTAATGTATGAAATATATAAGATAAAATAGTGATTTTGAAAAGTTGGGGGAAATTAAGGGATAAAAATGAATAATGTGTGAAATTTATAGAATAAAATAGTGAATTTGAAAAGTTGAGGGGGGTGGGGGTAATTGCTCCCTCGTGTCCCTATGTGCATCCGCCCCTGTCACGCGAGAAATTTTTGAGTACCCCCAAGGTACCACGTGGCATGTCACTTGGTATCCTAAACCCAATAAATGTGCGCCATACAGACAATGAAACGCACTACAAAAAATTTCAATAGCCCAATAATCCTGTGTGACGTTATCTCATTGAGTGTGGGGCACTACGTAAGCGCAACTTTCAAGATACACAAAAACTTCTCCACTGCCACACAGGTATGAAATGCAGCAAACTACATGGAAATATGTATGTACACTTGTGTGTGTACATGTTTCACTATAATTGGCTAAAAAACCAGTCACGGTGCTATAGGCTATAGCAACGCCCCTCTTCTTATTATAAAGCTTCATATTTATCGAACCTGTATGTTATCACGGACTCGCCTGCAAGGACCACTCGGTTTTGTGTGGCTCAGAAGATTCTATATTCAAATAGCGTAGCTATGAACCTTCACGCTACTCAATTCCGTTTGAAAAATGCTAGACCCACACAATGAATCACATATTTTTTCCACACACTTCTTTAAATGCTTGTACCTTGTGCTGTATAAGTGGGGTACAAAAAAGTGCAAAAAATTCAAACAGCACAAAGTACAAGCATTTAAAGATGTGTGTGAAAAAAGTGTGTGGTTCATTGTGTGGGTCTAGCATGACTCATTCCGTTTATATTTTGTAGGAAAAATTTTGGCACTTTTTCTTAGATAATTTTTTTAACTATTTAAAAGTGTGATTGGTCCATATGTACAAGTACGTCTGTGCCATGTATAGGTGAAATAATATTATATTAAAATATAATAAAAAGTAACTAAAGAAATATACTGAAGTGTTTTCCCATTACATGTACTATTATGTCTTGGTTGGACATATACCTTTCATTCTCTAGAATTGAAGTTCATCTAAATTTATATAAGTGAAAAAGAATGAGAGTAATTCTTATTACATTAGAAATAACACTTGTGAATTAAGAGTGCTTTTAGTTAGCAATGTTCTTAACATAACTTTTTTTGTAGTCACAGACTCACAGTATCTTCAATATTTTTGGGGCATGTTTGATTGTCCTTGAATGCAATAATTGCATTCTATTATTTGTATAGAGCTTTACAAAAAAAGATGGCGAGCTTAAATAGTTTCATGTAGAAATAGGATGCCCGTCTCAAGAATGGTGCTTGCAATCATAAATTTTGGCATTCTAGTAAAAGGTAGAAATGGTCACATAAGAAGAAATATGATGAAGTTTCTTATTTTTATAAATGAATTCATTCATGGTGATGAATTTTGCTTTAAGATTCAACATGAAATCATATATTTTTATAATAGGCTGGCGATAAAGGCACCTTCATTTTTTAATTAGGGCATCTAAATTTAAGTTAAAAAAATTAGTTTTTTTTTTTTTTTTTTACTTTTTACTTTAATTAGTAAGTACATCTCACTTATTTTATTACTCCCTCCGTCCCATAATAAGTGTCCATTTCTATTTTGCACATTGTTTAAGAAAGTTGTATTATTTTAGTTTTTTTGGTTCATTAAATGGTCACTTTCCAATTTTGCCCTTAGATGTGATGGGTGTTTGACTTTTTGCTTGTTTTGAGGTCACAAATAAATGCTACTTTGTCTTTATTATAAGGGTAGTTTTGGAAAGTAAGTAAATGCTATATGCCAATTTAGGAAAGTGGACACTTATTGTGGGACATCCAAAAAAGGAAATGTGGACACTTATTATGGGACGGAGGGAGTATATCTTATCTCTTTGTGTCTCTCTCCTTATTTATTTTTAAATCCTTGGCTATTTCTGATTTCTTTCTCTATTAACTCCTAATTTGTATTTAGCGTCTTCTTTGATTTGACTTCTTCTCTTGTAAGTTTTTTGTTGTCATTAATTGTGATTCTTCTCTCTTCTCAATAGGAGTCACGTGATCCTCTTGAGCATAGTTTATATAATAATATGAATTTGCCCATATCAGGTTTCGAGATTGTTTCTTTACATCATCAATTTATTACACTTTATAGTGAAATTACGTTTGCCCGTGTGTTTGTGTTGGCATGGATTGTATTTATTCCAGATTTATACTTGTCGCAATTTAGCAGCCACATCGTTTTTCCTTTTGTATAATCTAATGGTCTTATGATATCCAGATATCAAGTGACGAAGTCACATAAACTGCTAAACGTCTTGCACTGAAAGAATGATTACTAGTAACTTCAGTTGTTATAAAACTCTATAATTGCAAGTACCAAATTTATTATTGTTATTATTATTGTTCTTTGAATATCTTTTAATTTATAATATTTATGAAAAACATAATGCCTAATTATGTGTGTTGTGATTGTCCCTATAGTTTGGTCCTTGTAATTTAGAAATTGTCACTTTAGTCTCTGTAGGTTCATAAGTGTCAAATAAGTCCAATAAGTCCCTTAGTGATGAATAATTTTGTCACTGAAAGTAAAAAATTTGTCACAAAAAGTGTTTGAGGGACTAAAATGACACTTTCTAAAATACAAGGACTAAATTGACATAAAGGGCAAACGAAAAAGGTGTAAAATACAGTTAATCCTATAATATATAGTAAAATAAGTGAGGTGCCCTTACTAATTAAAGTAAAAGGTCAATTTTTTTTTTTTAACTTAAATATAGGTGCCCTAATTAAAAAATAAAGGTGCCTTTATCGTCAGCCTTATAATAATGTTCATTTATTGTCTAATGAATTCGGATTGATTATATTATTTAGGAAAAATTGGTGAAAATGACATTAGGACAAGCTAATTTGGAATTAATGACATTTAATAAAACAACTTGGTCTAAGGTCCTAAGAATATTTTTGGACAAAAATATTCTCATTTTTATCATCTAACTTTACTACCAAACCCTAGCCACCATTACCACAACCCATGCCTAACCTCCAGCCACCGCCACTTTCACCTCCGGTGCCCACCATTACCACCTCCAGCGACGCACTTGCTAACCTTTGTCTCTCCTCCTCCTCTCTCTTTACACCCATTGACATCCTCTCTTCACCATCGCCCATCCACCAACGTCGTCTCCACCACCTCCGACAAACATCTCCTTCCTCGGGCGACATCTCCACCACACCACCTCTACCACCACCAGTGTCCACCTCCACCAGCATCGGCGACACCACCACCACTACCGTTATCTCCGTCGTTGCCTTTACCACTGCCGGCCAGATCTGGAAATCTCTTTTTTCTTTCTTCTCTCTCTTCCTCTTCCCCTCCTAGCCACCACCATGGCCACTTCTTTTGTCACCACCAGATCTTAATCACCTCTTGATCACCTCCTTTTCAACATCTTACCACCATCCCTGCCATTCCTGACCATCGGTAACCACCCCTTTACCACTCGACTGACCTCCGGCAACCACCACTATCACTACTTAAGATTGCCATTTTACTTAAGATATCTTAAGTGAAATATCTCTTAAGATAGTATTTTAAGTGAGATTTCACTTAAGATATTTGTGTTACAGTGTACCTATGTGTTGGCTACATATTAGTGCTGCAAACACAGTCCACTTGATTGTTGCAGCCCTACTACATATGTGCATGTGCATGCGTTTGTGTTTGACTCTAATGATGGAATTTTGTTTTTTCAAATAAGAGATATGTGTGTGTGTGTGTGTGTGAGAATCTCCAGAAGGAAGTGTTTAAAGCATTTGCTGGTTTAATTTAAAACTTTTGCTTTTTTTTTTTTTTTCCAGAAAATGAAGGTTGAAGCGATCATGGGCACATTGACTGCTTGTGTGGCGTTCTTCACACTGTTCTACATATTAGAAATCAATGGCGGTGGTGGTGCGATAGTGGTGGCAGTGGTTGGCGATGGCGATGGTTGTGGTAGCTAGGAAGAGGAGTGAAGAAGTTAGAGAGAGACATAAGACAGATGGTGGTGGTGACTATGGCCAAATTGAGGAGAGAGAGCTAGAGAAAGAGAAGAGAGATTGTGGTGGTGGCCATGGGAAGAGGAGAGAGAGAGTGCTCTCTTTTTTTTTTCTTTTTTTTTTCTTGGGAAAGATGAAGTGAGGGGTAGTTTGGTAAGATGAAAATAATGAAATGTTAATATTGTGAACTGGAGCTAAAAAATGGACTTAAACTTTTTATCTTTGTAGAGTTTATTATCAATGGACTGTCCTTTAGTCTAAAGATGCCCAACCTTAAAAAACTTTAGGTCAAACATCCCTATTATTTATTCATCTGCTTTATTTCTTGTATTCCTTTTCCTTTTTTGGGCTAGGGGTGGGTTTATGACAAGGATTTTGATAGTGGGCTTGTCCATTCTTTGACACAGGCCTTTGGAGGGCCAACGTTTCACTAGCCTACACTTGCGGTTCGCATTGTGCTTTTTGGTAAATGAAATAGTTTTGCGTTGAGTAATACTAGACATATTTTGAAATTTATACTGAATTTGACATCTTATGTTTTAAATACATGTGTTTTGTACTATGTGAATTTTTCACACTTTTCTGTACATCACTTATATTATACAGTACATAATACATGCATTTAAAACTGGGTGTCAAATTCAGTGTGAATTTCAAAGTGTGGCTAGCATTACTCTTTTGCGTTTGGCATGACCAATCTTAGTTTTCTGATTTTATATTTTCTACATTTTACTCTTCCACCTTTTTTATTTACATATTTTCCACCCAGTTTGTGCTTTTTTATTTTTTCACTTTTAGTTTTAATGTTTGACAACAAAAAATTGAATTTAAGAAAACTCAATGTCATGGCGACTTCGATAAAAAAAAAAAAAAAAAAAAGGATTTCAAATGCTTCATTTTTATTATTCCTTAATGTAATTACCTACAAATAAGTTATATTTGTACCATTCTCTAATAGTTGGTGCAAAACTGACTATTTATGTTCCTAATGACTTTTGCACATATGTTGCCAAACATAAAAATATATCACTTTTGATCCATCCAAATACCACATACCAACAACAAAATCAAAGGTATCAAGCAACCCCAAACCAGATGTTACTAGGGAAATTAAGGTTCGTTTTGAGTTTATTTTTTCTTTATTATCTTTCACTTAAGTTGAACTTGTTGTTCGAAGACTTGTTGAAAATTGCCGGTTGAGTGGGTCCAAGCAAGTACCAACAGACATGTTATAGTTAAATTTAAGTAGGGATTGAGTAGAAAAGAAATTCAGAAGAGAAGAGACACATAGCCTGTTAATGACACAAACATAACTGTTTTTCTTTTCTTGGTAACCTTAATTTTGCAAAACTAAAATAATAATTTAAAAAAAAAAAAAAATCCTCTACATAGCAATTAGCATGTCCCTCCTCAAAAAGTTGAATATTATGTAAGCACCAACTATTGTCACAAGCATTAATACAAAAACAATATTTTTAGCCAATGGTTACCAAATGCCTTATAAGATAGATGATATGATAGTCACTTGCACTACTTTCTCAAATGTAGAAATGGAGGGACCAATCCGACATTCCTACATTCCTACCACCACTTCTTATTGGTGAGCCCACTAATTTCCATTCTATGTGGTTCAGATGATTACCTTTTGAAATGTGAAAACGGCACAACTCAAAGAGTCTCCAAGAGTTTAATATACGATGTTGAATGATGCAACTATGAAACAACATTCCCTGTTTTTATAGCCACACCATTTGTGGGCTTTCTTGAATGAAACTACCTTTTTACACGCATGCACACACTGACACACATAAATACCCATACACTACATGAGCACTATACTTCAGAACTTTTTTTTATGGTACATTTCCTCTGTGTATTGGTCCATACTCCGAGAAGTTTTTGTGTACCCTCAAGGTAGCGCCTATGTGGTGCCTCACATCCAATGAGGTAGCGCCACACAGGATTGTTAGGCCATTTAAATTTTTTGTGATGAGTTTCATTGTTCGTGTGTCGCGCTTCTATTGAGTACGGGGTACCAAGTGATATGCCACGTGGTACCTTGGGGATATCCAAAAATTTCTCCCATACTCCATATATAGTCTTCCTAGATAAATTTGCACATGGAGAACAATCCAAATCAGAACAACAATAACGAAATGTATTATTTTGCTTCGTGGCATGTGTACGCACGAGAGTCACACTAAAAGAATTCGACACACAATTGTTGACACATTTTTTGTCATAAAGTGTTATTTGGCCATTTATTGGCGTGGCTCCACTACTGAACACATCTTAACTATTAATTTTCGATGACCGAGATGCGTTTGGTGGTAGGTCCGCGCTAATCAATGACCAGATGACAATTTGTCTAAAAATGTGTCAGAAAAATATATGTGCCACAGAAGAAAGAAGAAGAAGAAGAAGAAGGAAAAAAAATAGTACAATTAGCTTGTTACCCTTTCCACAATGGTCATTGGTTTGCCAGGGCAAAGCAAAGCACCACTTTCGGTCACTCGCTCCTACATTTTTAAGTCGATCTAAACAATAAGCCTTGTTTTTGGCCAAAATAAATACAAATAAGCCTGTTTGCAAAAGAAAATATAATAAATCATATAAAAGTCACATATGTTTAGAGAGCAGTTTTGCTCCTCTCAAAATTATTCACTTTTTTTTTTCTTTCTATTGACTAATGTACTATTAATTATTACTCATTTAATATTAAGTCCCATTCTATTATCCAATAGGAGAGGAGGTTGAGCAAATAGTGATTAATTTTGAAATGAGCAAAAATGTATACGTATATCTAACCATTGAGTTGTTTAAGAAAATAAAATAAATGGTCCTCGTTACAAATACACTATTCAATACTTTACCCGCCAAAAGCAATGCAAACTTGAGAATCAATTTCCACTGCGCATATGAAAATTTAGTGAAAGCAATGTGGCATCATCAACTAAAATAAACCTCTATAAAACCCAAATCAGTATCTCCTAATCACCATCTTCTGCAACAGCAACACACACACACACAAACACAAACACAAACACACACACACACAAACAGAGAATGGTAAGCATATGCTTATATATAAAACACGTAATCTTCACTCTCCTCATTACAATTGCCAACTTCGTGTGTGTAATTAGCAGGGAATGTGGATGTGAATCACCACCACCGACTCCGTCACCCCTAACCTTCCTAGACCAAAGACTCGCCGTGGTTTTCCCAGTGATCCAAAACTTCAAAAACACAATCACTTCCGACCCGTTCGGAGTCACCCAAACATGGGTCGGGTCAAATATCTGCACTTACCAGGGTTTCTACTGCGATAACCCACCGGACAATCTCACCGCCGTCGCACTCGCCGCCGTCGATTTCAACGGCTTCAACCTCGCCGCCCCATCTCTCGACGGCTTCATCGATCAACTCCCCGATCTCGCTCTCTTCCACGCCAACTCCAACAATTTCTCAGGCAACATTTCCCCAAATATCTCAAAACTCAAATTCCTCTACGAACTCGATTTGAGCAACAACAATTTCTCCGGCGCGTTTCCGACGACAATCCTCGGAATCGCCGCCCTATCATTCCTCGATCTCCGATTTAATTTCTTCACCGGCTCTGTTCCAATTCAGATCTTCATTCAAAAACTCGACGTTCTGTTCATCAACAACAACAATTTCAATCAGAAGCTTCCCGACGACCTCGGATTTACTCCGGCTATTTTTCTCACCTTCGCGAACAACAAATTCACCGGTCCGATCCCCAAATCCATCGGAAAAGCTTCGCAAACCCTAATCGAAGTCCTGTTCTTAAACAATGAGCTCAGCGGTTGTCTTCCTTACGAATTAGGGTTTCTGAAAAAAGCGACGGTGATCGACGCCGGAAACAATCTGATCACCGGTCAATTGCCGTGCTCGTTGGGTTGTTTGGAGGCGGCGGAGCAGCTGAACTTCGCTGGAAACTTGTTGTACGGAGCGGTGCCGGAGGTGGTATGTGGGCTTGGGAATTTGTTGAATCTATCTCTATCGTATAACTATTTTACGAGAGTGGGGCCCTTGTGTTGGAAGCTGATCAAGAGTGGGGTCCTTGATGTGAGGAAGAATTGCATTTTGGGGCTTCCTGATCAGAGATCAACAGCTGAGTGTGCAGCGTTCTGGTGGCATCCTAGGAATTGTCTGTATCCCGCGTCGTACAGTGTCATTCCCTGTAAGCTTCCTTATTCGTATAGTCGTGCACCACCGCCGCCGCCGTCGTCGTCTAAGCGATCGAATAGACACTTGATTTCCTATTCTGCCCTCTCGAAGCATCGGTTGAGATAGAGTCTAAAGGCCTGTTTGGGAATACGAAAAATAGAATGATTTCAACCCATTTTCACTTTAATCTTATTTTTGTAAAAATAAGTAATCTTCGTTAGTTCGATGAAGAACCCAAAATTTGGACATTTTTAAATAAGAAAGACACAGATGCTTATGTACCAAAAAGCAACTATACATACACAGAGCAATATAAGAACATTTCTTCTCTGAATAACATAATTCTTGGTATGCCCAAACAAGCCTTAAAAGCTAGATCACATGATCAAACGATCATGATTCCTGGTTGATGTAATTTTCTTTTCAGCATGTTTTACACCTCCCTATACTTATTGACGCCCATTAAGTAATGTCTGACATTGAAGTGGGGGGTGGAAGAAATGGTGAACTAATCTTGGTGGAGGAAATGGAGAAATCATTCCTTTTGGTCGTAACAGTTTGTCATCTCTTCGTTGCTGTAGAACGCTTCAGAACTCAAGTCTCAATAAAACTCACACACTTGTGAAGTCACATGAAATAATTTTCGGTACCAAATTTAGATTCTTTATAAGCACAGCTCCGAATAATGTTCTTTAGGCCCTTTTAATTATGTCCTTTTGAGTGTTGTTGACCCAAATGACATTCACACAGCACACATGCACTTGTAGGGAATAGCATCCAAAGACAATAGCATTATTCAATCAAAATTTTTTTTTTAAATTTTTTTAGTCATATGCTATTGTATGAATAAATGCTATTATATATAAATAAGAGTTCATTTAAGTTAGCTGAAATATTAAATACTAATTTTTTTTTTAAGTGATGAAATATTAATAATACGCTATTGAATAATCAAACATCCAGTCTATTGTAACGCAATAGTAAACAATGGGAGATCCAGGCCATCAAGAGCAACCACAGTCGGCATGCTATGCTAAGAATAAACTCCACGTTGTATAACCCATGGAGCGAGCCTGACTTGGAGACTTGGTGTGCTGAGAAGGTTAGATATCTAAAGCCCAATTGAAACATGGGCTAAGTGTTGGAAATTAAGTAAAAAGATAGTCCCAAGAAGCTAGAATGACCTTGTATGGGCGATTGTGCCTGAACATCTCCATTCGGATGGCCCAAAATGGTTTGCAGTTTAGTGGATTCAGGCCTGGTAATCCATCCACAATACCTGTACTAATAAATGATTGGTTAGGGAGAATATAGAAAACTTGAATTCATAGCTAATCGTCTTGGGCATATATGGGTAACTAGTCAATATCCCGTGCTACGCGCATGTTGAGCAGTATTGTTAGTGTGACACCTAAAATACTTCCCAAACACATATAACTTACATTAAGCCTAAATTGAATTGTAAAAAATACGGTGTTAAAGATTGAAATTATAGGGATAAGGAGACATCACGCCAAAGCTATAAGGGTAAAAAAAAAAATGCCATTTGTTCGTCTATAAAAATTTTGACACTAAATTATTTACTTCATAAAAAAATTCAAGTCATGAAAAAATCTCCTATGCATGGCATGGGTACAAAAGCTAGTATATCTTGGAAGAAGAGGTTCAAGTCTCCGTTGTTAGAAAATAATAATGAATAGACACTGCTGTGAACGAAAATACTTATCAGTGGGGTTGAAGAGTGACTGAGTCGTGTATTAGACACTGTCCTTCAGAGTAATTTCTGCCCCTTGGAGTTCTTGACTCGATACAGAAAGGTCTCAGCGGTTTACCCTCCAGGATTAAGCAGCCTCGTCTTTGTTCACGTGCACTCGTTGAACAAAGGGCACAGAATAGCCTTGTATGTACTTCAGTGATCGAAGCAGAGAGGAACCAGAGAGAGGAAGCATATTTTGTTTTTTTTTTTTGTTTTTTTTTCCCCTCTGTCTATTCACGAAGAAGAGGTGCGATTATATAATTTTAGAAACCCGACAAGATTTGGGATGAATCTGGACAGAAAAAATAAAAGGAAAGAATTCCAAAAAATAATTTGCAAAACTATAGCCCAACTAGGTGAGCCTGCGAGGCTTGGAGGCCAGGATTTGCACCCCCCCTGCGCGCGAGTAAGACGTGACGCACCCGGTTAAACGATTTCCGGATTGAAACCCAAATTTCTATTGGATTTGGGCTTAGCTTAGGCTTGGCTCATGTGCGCGTGAAAGCCCACATGTTCCAACTTATTACTAAGCCCAAAATGACAAATCATATACATACCCTTCTAACTCTCTCTTCATGAGCAATGTGGGACAAGGGTCCCTATCACACTTTTGGGCAAGACCACACCCACTAAAGAGATGTAGAGAGAGAAAGTGAGATGTAGAGAGAGAAAGTGTTTGGCTTTGAAAAACAATTAATTTAGTCTACAAATTACAACAATCCCCCACATTTTTCAAAGACAAATTTTTGAGAAGTAACGATCGACCACTTTAGTATATTCCATCAGTGATGGTGTCTCACCAAGTCAACCAATAGTTTGTTATTACCCATATGAACCTAGTTTGTGAGATCTCCACTCATATAGGTTGGGTTACCACTACCGTTGACCTCTGTTTTGGGCATAAGTCCCATCCCCCTCGATGTATTAGCCACTAACTTTCTTGCTAATGGTTTGGTCAGAGGATCTGCTAAATTCATCTCTGATCTCACAAAGTCTAGGGATATAATCCCAGCTTTCAACAGTTGTTTCACAATGTTATGTCTTAGGCGAATATGCCTGCCTTTTCCATTATAAGCCTTATTTCTTGATCGGGCTATTGCAGCCTGGCAATCACAATGTAAAGACACATATGGAACTGGTCTCATCCATAAAGGGATATCTGCCAAGAGGTTTCTAAGCCACTCAGCCTCAGAACCTGCCTTCTCTAAGGCGATAAACTCGAATTCCATAGTGGACCGAGCAGTGCATGTTTGTTTGGATGATTTCCAAGAGACTGCTGTCACAGCCCGGTCGCACAATAGCGGAACGGGAGCCCGTGGTACGCCACCGAGGCTAAACCAATTCATTAACGTTCCCGAAATTTAGTTTGAAGAACACACGCAGCGGAAAACAAAACACATTTTAAAACTAGGGGTCCGGTCGACTGGGTCGGGACCTCAGTCGACTGAAGAGAGCAGAGAGTTTTCAAAAAATGTTTACAGCCCTTCCAGTCGACTGAGGTTGGGATCCAGTCGACTGAAGTAAGCAGAACAAAAAAAAATCACATAAACCTTTAGAGGTCCAGTCGACTGAGGAAGGGCCCAATCGACTGCTTTTGCCATATTAAAAAGCAGTAGCTAGCAAGCACAAGGGTCTAGTCGATTGAACACTGGACCAGTCGACTGCTCCCCTGGCAGCAGCCCAATCTGCAGAAAAACAAGTTTCAAAAGCTTTTTAAAACAACCAAGTGTTAACCACACACTCCAACCTCACATCAAAGTAATCCTAGCTGTATTAAAACATTACCAAAGTATAATTACAACATGTTACTAACTATTACCATGCTTTAGGTCCATTCTAACATACTAAGTTAAACATAAGTTAAAACATTCAAATCTTTATTACAACATTCCTATTGTTCCAAAACTACAAGATCAACATTCAGGTTGCCTTCTAAGCGAACTCTAAACCCATGTGCTCACTTCTCAGATTCCTCGCCAGTATTAACACCTGAAATGGTTATTTGAATAACCACAAATATTTGATTTGTTTAAGCTAACGCTTAGTGAATAAAACAACATATGCACATGAATGATAAACATGTCCGCATTCACATCTCTACATTTCATACTAGTCGCGGGAGACTCACGTGTCCGTCCATACTCCCAATCCGCGACTCCTCGCCAATAAGTCCACGTGAAAGGGTAAGACCCACGATTCTTCTCTTCAATCGTGCGACCTTAATGCCTATATCGGCTCCACAAAATGGCACGGTAACCACGTGCTCCTTCTGACCCACATAAGCAACTTAACATGCTCAATACATATCACAATGCTCGCGAAAATCAAACATTTCATCGTGCTATTGGGCCTACTTATCAATAGAAATGCCCAATATGAACTACACATTATATATCTATGAATTAATACATGCTATTCAAACATAACATGAATACACGTCAAGAAATCATTCCAAAACATAGTTGGATCACTCACCTTTGATTTACGCTCTTAAACTTCGATCCAAAGAAAACCCGTGTACAAAGAACGTGTAGAAGTCCGTCTAGTACAATTCCTATGGATCAAAATTTCATTTATCAACTTTTATGAAAAATTTTAGAAAACAACTTTTCGAAAAACTTAGCCAAACAAGCCCTAACATATATCAAAACGAAGCTCTTACCTCGAGGAGCTCGAATATGAAATATGGGAGAAAACAGACTGACAGAAGGTCGTCGTTTGGCGTCGCAAAGCTCTAAGCTCCAAAATCTCCCTATGGCCCCTTTTTTGGAATTTAGGTTAAGACTTGTGAAATTTATGAAAGTCATCACTTTCTATGTATAGGCAAAACTATCGGGAATTACGTTTACCTCCCCACGAGTTTTCAAAACTCCTAACCAGTCTCTGAAACTTTCTATACAACTTATTCATAACTTTATAAGTGAAACCTCAATATTATAAAAGTTTTCGACTAAGTTTCGTTTGGTCGCTAAAACGCGAATTTCTACATGACGTTTCCGAAGTTGCTAATTAGCCTACCAAATTAATAGCGTGTTAATTCGTTCTCACCAGGATACTAAAACTAACAACAGATATAAATTCTAAAACAGAAAATAATACAGATATTGAAATACACAGGTAAATATTTATTTTCAGATAAACATTTAAAGTATTCCATAGTGACCGTCTCACACTCGGAGAGACGTCGCAACAACAAATCCTCAATCACCACAGTTTTAAAGGGTTCCCTAATACAGACACCCAAATCAACTCGTGAGTCAAAACTCACCCAAACATGTGTCATAAGACACGCCACATCACATTATCATGCATGACAATGTAATGCAAAAGCAATAACACAAATACGAGTGTTATAATACTCTCCCCCTTAAAAGAAGTTTGTCCCCAAACTTGTACCTCATGTCTCAAAAAGGTGCGGATACTGGGTACGCATCTCATCTTCTATTTCCCACGTCATCTCTTCCGTAGTTTGGCTACGCCATAACACTCACTTTTGATATTACTTTGTTCCGTAAGGCTTGATCCTTCCGATCCAAGATCTCTACCGAATACGCAACATATTTTAAATCACTCTGAATCTCATTCGATATCGGAGTCATAACTTGATCTCTATCCTCCACTAAGTGTTTACGTAATAATGACACGTGAAACACGTTATGCACTTGAGCATACTCACTCGGCAATTTCAAATGATAAGCTACGGGTCCAACTCTCCCAATAATCTCAAAAGGTCCTACATACCTCGGGTTGAGTTTCCTGTATCTACCAAATCTGGTTATTCCCTTTGAAGGTGACACCTTCAAAAACACCAAGTCTCCTACATCGAATTCCAACGGCCGTCTGCGCTTGTCGGCAAAACTCTTATACCTACTCTGGGCTATCAGTAATCGTTGTCTAATTACCTTTATCTTGTCCGTCATTTCTTGTACAATTTTCGGCCCTTCAATCATTCTTTCTCCCACCTCTGTCCAACTAATCGGTGAGCGACATACACAACCATATAAAGCTTCATAAGGAGCTATTCCAATACTCGACTGAAAACTGTTGTTATATGCGAACTCAATTAACGATAGGTGGTCTTCTCAATCACCCTGGAAATCAAGTACACATAACCGAAGCATGTCTTCTAAAATTTGGATTACTCTCTCTGATTGGCCATCGGTCTGAGGATGAAAAGCGGTACTAAAGTGCAATTTGGTACCCATTACTTCTTGCAAGGCTCTCCAAAACTTCGATGTAAAACTACTATCCCTATCCGAAACGATAGAAACTGGGATACCATGTAGTCTCACAATTTCGCGAATATACAACTTAGCTAACGTCATTGGCTTAGTTGTTCGGATTGGTAGGAAGTGCGACGACTTCGTCAAACGATCAACGATCACCCAAATAATAGTGTTCGATCTCTTCGACCTCGAAAATCCGCTAACAAAATCCATTGTTATGTGCTCCCATTTTCACTCGGCTATCGGTAACGGTTGTAACAATCTCGAGGGTACTTGGCGTTCGGCCTTTACTTGTTGACAACTAGTACAACGCGAAACATAACGTGCTATTTCTTTCTTCATTCCCGGCCACCTATAAACATGTCTTAAATCTCTATACATCTTGGTGCTTCCCGGATGAACGGTATACTTCGTATTGTGTGCTTCCTCTTGGATGTTCCGTTTTAACTCCTTCTCGTTAGGCACACAAATTCTACCCCTCAATCTCAAAACATCATTCTCAAAAGTAAATCCTGGTTGTTTGTCCATCGGAATCTCATCACAAATCTTCTTCAAAGCCACATCTTGAAGTTGTTTCTTTGCAATCTCGTGAATCAAGAGTGGTTGTGCCACCATCGTCGACATCAAGCCACTTTCAATCTTCGGTATCACTTCAAGCTCCAAATTCTTCATATCTTGTATCAGTTCTTTCTGAGAAGTCAAATCTGATGTGGTGTTGGTTGGTACTTTGCGACTAAGAGTATCGGCGACGACGTTCGCCTTGCCCGGATGATACTGAATTGACAAGTCATAGTCCTTCATCAACTCTAACCATCTCATGTGCCTCATGTTCAAATCTCGTTGTGTAAATAGGTACTTCAAACTCTTGTGATCCGTGTAGATCTCACATTTCTCCCCGTATAGATAATGACACCAAATCTTCAATGTAAAAATCACGGCGGCCAATTCTAGATCATGTGTTGGATAATTCTTCTCGTGCGATTTAAGTTGTCTTGACGCATATGCAATAACCTTATCACTTTGCATAAGAACGCAACCTAAACCTCTATATGAAGCATCACTATAGATAATAAACCCTTCAGTCCCTGACGGAACGGCTAAAATTGGTACTTTCACTAGTCGACTATTCAATTCTTGAAAACTTTCTTCACATTCTGGACTCCAAACAAAAGCAATATCTTTCCTCATTAACTGTGTCATCGGCATTGCTATACGCGAAAAGTCTTTTACAAATCTCTGATAATACCCAGCTAATCCTAGGACACTTCGGATGTCTGTCACATTCGTTGGTCTCACCCAGTTAGTAACTGCTTCTATCTTCTGAGGGTCTACAGAAATTTCCTTTGCCGACACTATATGTCCAAGGAAAGATATCTCGGTCAACCAAAACTCACACTTTTTTTGCCGAATAATCTCTTTTCACGCAATCGTTGTAAAGCTAATCGCAAATGATGCTCGTGATCTTCAACGCTTTTGGAGTAGAATAGGATGTCATCTATGAACACGATAACGAACTCATCTAAATAATCCTTGAAAACACGGTTCATCAAGTCCATGAAAGCAGCTGGTGCATTAGTCACTCCAAATGGCATAACCAAAAATTCAAAATGATCATATCGAGTCCTGAAAGCTGTCTTCTCAACATCTTCCTCTTTGACTTTCAACTGATGGTAACCGGATCTCAAGTCGATCTTCAAAAATGCCTGGGCCCCTTGTAACTGATCAAACAAGTCATCTATTCGCGGCAACGGATACTTGTTCTTGACGGTCAACTTATTCAACTCTCGGTAGTCGATGCACATACGCATTGTTCCATCTTTCTTCTTCACAAACAAGACTGGAGCTCTCCACGGCGAAACATTCGGTCGGATAAAACCCTTCTCAAGTAGTTCTTGTAACTGAACCTTCAATTCTTTCAACTCTATCGGTGCCATTCGGTACGGCACTTTAGATATCGGTTTTGACCCTGGTACTATTTCTATTGTGAACTCAAGTTCTCTTTCAATCAATACGTCGGGTAGCTCATCGGGAAAAACATCTGGAAATTCTCGAACTACTTAAATGTCTTCTATTAGTGGTCCAAGAACTCGCGTGTCGACAATTGAACATAAGAAACCCGAACAACCCTTCTTCAACATCTTACTTGCTTGAATCGTCGATATCAAGTACGGCGGTACGATCACTCCCTTACCCTGAAAAGTAAACCCTTCTCGCTCTGACGGATAGAAACTAACCCGTTTCTGTTCACAATCGATTCTGACTTGATTAACCGACAACCAATCCATACCCAAGATAACATCAAAGTAGTTCACCATCAACGGAATCAAATCAACGCTTAAGACTTTATCACCTTTTGATGCAAATCATGGCACGTCTTCAAGGGAACCAGTTCAAATTCCAATTGGACCAGTTACGAGGGCTCGGGCAAAGAAGTTCAAAGAGGCACTCAATGGGCTAATTCAAGACGTTTGGTCTCAGAAAAATTCGTGGAGGCCTATAGAGCTTGGTCCACAAAGATTTCTCAATCTAATTCAAGTTCTAGAAGAATAATCCAGCAGTTCAAGATTGAAGTCGAATTTTAGTTTTTCTAAAATTAGAATTTGATTGTCATTTTTTTTGTAATTGCTTAAATTGCTGAATTGTAGGCTTGCATGCCAACTATGGAACTTTCCTTATTCCTTTAGTTTCGTTTTATTTTAATTCTGGACGAATTTATTTTCGGGCATAATATTTCGTAGGCTTATAGGGCCCAACTGTAAGTCTCAGCTATTTAAACAGTTTTAGGGTTTGTAATATGCAGTTTTGATCATTAATAATATTGTGAGAGTTTTCTCTTTGGTTCTTTGAAGAACTATTCGAACTTATCAGATTTACTCTGTGGCGTTCATACCTGGACTTATCAATCGAGTTTTCCATCCTTGATTGTGGCGTCTTCATCCTTTATACCAAGGTTCGCATCTGTTATAGGTGTTGGGCCGCGGTTTCCATTTGAATCTGACAGTAGAATGATCCGAGGCATTAATCGTGTTACGGGTTTCGTCACATTGTTGGCGGGATTCGTATCAGTTGGTATCAAAGCACAGTTCTAGTCTCAGGTTTATCATATCTTTTTTGTTTCTGTTCTTATTCATTTCTTCTGGTTCTGTTCTTATTCGTTTTTGTTTCTGTTCGTTTTCTTATTCGTTCTCGTTTCTGAACCGTATCAAAAAAAAAAAAAATTTGTTCGATTACGATCTGGAATTTCGTGTTTAGGGTTTGCGAATCTGATCTGTGATTTGCTCTTGTTACTTCGTGTTTGTTCATTCTCGTGATCGTTGTTATTGTGGTTTTTTTTCCTTCTCAGGAATTAGGGTTTTTGAATCAGATACGTAAACTGTGAAGTCTAACCGATTATTCAAAAAAAAAAAAAAAGAAAAGAAGAGAAGAGAAGAGATCGGTAAAAAAAAAAGAGTACAAAAACTCGACTTAAAATTTTATTTTTGTTTTATGATATTTGGGGTCTAAGGAGTCCGAATCTGACCTTACTCCATAGTGTGAATTTTTTTTTTCTTCTGAAAATTCCATTTTTTTTGTGCTTTTGGAAACCTAGCCATCCATGTTCGTTTTTAGTCGTGCTTTCAACTTCCAAATTTGATTGGTCTAGTTTGGGTGTGGATTGTTATTGAGAAATTCTGGTCATTGTTTGATCAGTTTCATAAGAACTGAGTGAAAATTACTACGAGTGGAAAAAAGGCAGGAGTGGTGAGCATATAAGAGGGTAAAAGCCGATTTGAATTTTGAGTGTAAACACGAGTGAATCATATTCTTGAGTGAAACACGTGAGGGAGTGTAGTGAGGATCTGTTCTATTTCTAATCCGTTCTTGCAGGGATTATGGCTCAAGATCAGGGAAGAGTCACAAATGAAGAGGCTCAACAGCCGGTTGTTACGAATCTACAAATGCAAGCTTTAGTGGGGGAGATGAGGCGAATGATGAGGGCAGAATTGGAACCGATACATGAGAGATTGGATAAAGTTGAAGAGGGTACATCGCATAGGCAACCACAAAATGTTCGTAATGTACAAAGAAGAGTTGATGATGAGGAATATTTTGGGGAAGACTTTGATGAAGAAAATGATCGGGAGTCAACAGATAATCATAGGAGATATGGTGGTCGGGGTAGAGAAGTTAGGTTTAGAGACGCTAGGAACCGGGAAGATAATAATTTGGGTAGTATTAAGATGAAGATTCCTTCGTTTCAAGGAAAGACTGATCCGGAAGCATATCTTGAATGGGAGAAGAAGGTGGAATTAGTATTCGATTGCCACAATTACTCCGAGATGAAGAAAGTAAAACTTGCAGCCATTGAATTTTCCGATTATGCTATTATTTGGTGGGATCAATTGGTACTAAATAGGAGGAGAAATCGGGAGCATCCAATAGAGACATGGGAGGAGATGAAAACTGTGATGAGGAAGCGGTTCATTCCAAGCTACTACTATCGAGAGTTGTATAACAGGTTGCAAAGTTTGAGGCAAGGTAATAGGAGTGTAGAAGAATATTATAAGGAGATGGAAGTTGCTATGATTCGAGCGAATGTAGGAAGATCGAGAGGCTACAATGGCTAGATTCTTATTTGGGTTGAATCGGAAAATTGCCAATGCAGTGGAATTACAACACTATGTTGAATTGGAGGATATGTTACGCATGGCTATTAAAATTGAGAATCAACTCAAGCGGAGGGGCAACAGCACACGTCCAAGCCAAAATTCCAATACATCCGCTTGGAAACCAAATAATTGGAAAGAGATGAGAAGCAGCCTTTGGTAAAACCAAAAACTGAGCAAAAACAAGAGGTGGCCAGCCATGGAAATTAAGGTAAATCCGATTCTTCTACTTCTAGAAATCGTGACATTAAGTGTTTTAAATGCCAAGGCAAGGGACACATAGCAAGTCAATGTCCAAATAAGCGGGTTATGGTGATGCAAGACAATGGTGAGATTGAAACAGAGGAGACGATTCTGACACCGGTGATATGCCACCGTTGGAGGACAATCCTGAGGAGGAGTACGTTGCCCCAGATGCATTGACATTGGTGGCAAGGAGAGCATTGAGTGTGCAAGCCAGAGAAGTTGAGGAAGTGCAGCGAGAAAGCATCTTCCATACTAGGTGCTATGTTAAGGACAAGGTATGTAGTGTGATTATTGATAGTGGTAGTTGTACTAATGTTGCGAGTACAATAATGGTGGAGAAGTTAGGGCTGCCCACGCTGAAACACCCTAGGCCGTACAAGTTACAATGGTTAAATGATAGTGGTGAGTTGAGAGTGAACAAACAGGTGTTAGTGGCATTTCGAATTGGTAAGTACGAAGATGAAGTGATGTGTGATGTAGTACCGATGCATGCTGGACACTTATTGCTAGGGCGCCCATGGCAGTTTGATAGGTGCGTGAAGCATGATGGCTTTACGAATAAATATTCATTTGTGCGTAATCAACGTTCGATCACTCTTGTACCTTTAACCCCGCAACAAGTTTATGAGGATCAAGTGAGGTTACAAAAGGAGAGTGTTCAAAAATGAGAGAAAGAGAAAAAGAAAGTGAGTGAAAATTCGAGTGAAGAAAAAAGAGAGGTCGATAAAATTGAGAGAGAAAAAAAGCGAGGAGATTCGGCTAGGGAGATAAAAATAGAGAGAAAAACAAATTTCTATGCAAAAGCGAGTGAAATCAAAAGAGCGATGTTTCTAAATCAGCCAATGATTCTACTATTGTATCAGGAGGCATTTCTGAATACTATCGAGATTGACCCCGCTTTGCCTAATTCTGTTGTTTCTCTTTTACAGGAATTTGGTGACGTCATGCCCAAAGAGATTCCGCACAGTTTGCCGCCTACTCGAGGGATCGAACACCAAATTGACTTCGTACCTGACGCTTCCATTCCAAACCGACCTGCCTATCGTGCTAATCCTGAGGAGACAAAGGAGTTACAAAGGCAAGTAAGTGAATTGATGGAAAAGGGGTACGTGAGAGAAAGCATGAGCCCGTGTGCCATTCCGGTGATTATAGTTCCTAAGAAGGATGGGACGTGGAGGATGTGCGTTGATTGTCGAGCCATCAACAACATCACGGTAAAGTATCGACACCTTATTCCTCGCTTGGATAATATGTTAGATGAACTGCATGGTGCTTGTGTATTTTCTAAGATTGATCTAAAAAGTGGTTATCATCAAATAAGAATGAAAGAAGGAGATGAATGAAAAACTGCTTTTAAAACAAAACATGGTTTATATGAGTGGTTAGTGATGCCATTTGGATTAACTAATGCACCAAGTACATTTATGCGATTAATGAACCATGTCTTGCGTACTTTTATAGGCAGATTTGTTGTTGTCTCTTTTGATGATATACTCATTTATAGCAAAAACTTTGATGACCATGTTCTACACTTGAAATCAGTTTTGGAAGTCTTGAGAAAGGAAAAGTTATTTGCTAACTTTAAGAAGTGCACTTTTTGCACAGATAAGCTTGTGTGTTCTTGACTTTGTTGTTAGTGCCCAAGGAGTACAGGTTGATGAGGAAAAGGTTCGTGCGATTCGCGAGTGGCCAATGCCCACGAGTGTAGGCCAAGTTCGAAGTTTTCATGGGCTTGCTAGTTTTTATCGGAGGTTCGTGAAAGACTTTAGCAGTATAGCCGCCCCGCTTACCGAAGTCATCAAGAAGAACGTTGGATTCAAATGGGAGGAAGAATAAGATAAGGCGTTTCAATTACTGAAAGAAAAATTAACTCATGCTCATTTACTTGTTCTACCAGATTTTACTAAAACATTTTAAATTGAATGTGATGCTTCAGGTATTGGCATAGGCGCAGTTCTCATGCAAGGAGGACGTCCAATTGCATTCTTTAGTGAGAAATTGAGTGGGGCAGCCTTAAACTACCCTACCTATGACAAGGAACTGTATGCGTTAGTCCGAGCATTGGAGACGTGGCAACACTATCTTTGGCCTAAGGAGTTTGTGATTCACACAGATCATGAATCTTTGAAACATTTGAAGGGCCAACACAAGTTGAATAGGAGGCATGCGCGATGGGTGGAGTTCATTGAGACATTTCCATGTGTCATCTGTTACAAGCAAGGTAAGGAAAACATCGTTGCAGATGCTCTCTCTCGCAGGTATGCATTGATTTCTACTCTTGATGCAAAATTGCTTGGTTTTGAACACATTAAGGAATTGTATCCATTAGACCAAGATTTCGTGAAGAGTATAGGAATTGTGAGAAAAAAACATTAGGTAAATTCTTTAGGCATGAAGATTTCTTATTTCGGGAAAATAAGTTGTGTGTTCCTAATTGTTCATTACGCGATTTGTTAGTGAGGGAATCGCATGGTGGGGTTTAATGGGACACTTTGGAGTTGCTAAAACACTAGCCATCCTACACGAGCATTTCTTTTGGCCGCACATGAAAAGAGATGTTGAGAGAATTTGTGGAAGATGTGTAACTTGTAGGCAAGCAAAATCTCGAGTGCAACCCCATGGATTATACACACCACTGCCTATTCCTAGTGAGCCTTGGATTGATATCTCCATGGACTTTGTGTTAGGTTTGTCTAGGACCAAACGGGGTAGTGATTCGATTTTTGTGGTGGTAGATCGCTTTTCTAAAATGGCACATTTTATTCCATGTCACAAAACGGATGATGCATCACATGTTACTGATTTGTTCTTTAGGGAGATTGTAAGATTACATGGTATGCCTAGAACAATTATTTCGGATAGAGATGCTAAGTTCTTGAGTTACTTTTGGAAGACCTTGTGGTGTAAGTTAGGGACTAAATTATTATTTTCTACTACTTGTCACCCACAAATTAATGGTCAAACTGAAGTAGTAAATAGGACTTTGTCAACTTTGTTAAGGGCTATTATTCAAAAGAACACTAAAACATGGGAAGATTGTATACCACATGTTGAGTTTGCTTACAATCGATCTATTCATTCTGCTACTAAATTTTCACCGTTTGAAATTGTATATGGGTTTAATCCATTAACTCCGTTGGATTTATCTCCTTTACCTTTGACTGAACGTGTTAATTTAGATGGCCAGAGGAAAGCTGACTTTGTTAAGCAGATTCATGAGAAAGCCAGACTCAACATTGAGCGACGAACAGAGCAATATGTAAAGCAAGCCAACAAGGGGCATCACAAGATGGTTTTTGAACCCGGAGATTGGGTTTGGTTGCATATGCGAAAAGAGAGATTTCCGGCTGAAAGGCGTTCCAAATTGCTGCCACGAGGAGATGGGCCTTTCCAAGTTCTCGAGCGCATCAATGACAATGCTTACAAGCTAGATTTGCCAGGTGAGTACAATGTAAGTGCTACTTTTAATGTTACTGATTTGAGTCCTTTTGATGTAGGTGATGATTTGAGGACAAATCCTTTTCAAGAGGAGGGGAATGATGTAAATCATGGCACGTTTTCAAGGGAACCAGTTCAAATTCCAATTGGACCAGTTACGAGGGCTCGGGCAAAGAAGTTCAAAGAGGCACTCAATGGGCTAATTCAAGAAGTTTGGTCTCAGGAAAATTCGTGGAGGCCTATAGAGCTTGGTCCACAAAGATTTCTCAATCTAATTCAAGTTCTAGAAGAATAATCCAGCAGTTCAAGATTGAAGTCGAATTTTAGTTTTTCTAAAATTAGAATTTGATTGTCATTTTTTTTGTAATTGCTTAAATTGCTGAATTGTAGGCTTGCATGCCAACTATGGAACTTTCCTTATTCCTTTAGTTTCGTTTTATTTAAATTTTGGGCGAATTTATTTTGGGGCATAATATTTCGTAGGCTTATAGGGCCCAACTATAAGCCTCAGCTATTTAAACAGTTTTAAGGTTTGTAATATGCAGTTTTGATCATTAATAATATTGTGAGAGTTTTCTCTTTGGTTCTTTGAAGAACTATTCGAACTTATCAGATTTACTTTGTGGCGTTCATACCTGGACTTATCAATCGAGTTTTCCATCCTTGATTGTGGCGTCTTCATCCTTTATACCAAGATTCGTATCTGTTATAGGTGTTGGGCCGCGGTTTCCATTTGAATCTGACAGTAGAACGATCCGAGACATTAATCGTGTTACGGGTTTTATCACATTGTGGCGGGGTTCGTATCACCTATCTTGATCTCACACGACTTGAATATCGAAGAAGTAACTAGCGGTTCACTACTAGGCAATGATACACACAAGTCATATCCTAGCGGTTCTGACTTAACAGTTAAATGCTTAACAAAATCACGTGATACGAATGAATGCGTTGAACCAGAATCCATAAGTATACGTGCAGGATACGAACAAATAGGAAGAATACCTGATACGACGGTATCATCCGTATTCCCCGGCCTGAGCTAGAAGTATCGTCCTTGTTGTTGCGCGACTCCTTTCCCTTTATCCACTCGAGGTTCTACCCTTAATCCGCTTGGCACACTCGATGCCCAGGTACTCATTCCCGGTTGTCTCTTACTCGGGCAGTTCTTCACTATGTGTCCCGGTTGTCCACATTCAAAACATTTTCCTCTCATCTCTGGGTTGTAACTCTTTGTGTTCGAGGTAGTGTTCGGTGTAGTCACATTCGCATTCAAAGGACAATTCCTAGATACGTGTCCTAATTTCTTGCAAAGGTAACAAGTGGTCAATTGATAGCAGGTTCCTCTGTGTCGCAGGTTACATATCGGGCAGAACGGTCTCAAATCTCCCGTGAATGTACTTCCTCCTTGGTCACCCATATGCGATCCCGAACCTTGCGTAAACGGTTTCTTCGCATTCCCTTGGCTCTTACCCCAACTGTCATTTCGATATCTGTCATTTGCTCTCTTCCCTTGTCATTTGCTCTCTTCCCTTGTTGTCCCTGTCGATAAAGAAAAGATATGGAAAGAATACAGAGATGGTGGGCGTGAGAAGGGAGAGAAACCACGTTTGGCCACAGATACAAATAAAGATGGTGTTTTTCAATTGGTGTATTCTTCAAGCACTTAATTCAGGGAGCATGAATAGCATTTGAGGATGAAAGAAATGGATTAAATTCAAGCCAAGCACTATATACCGTGGATGTAATTTTGTAAATTACAAGTGGGACCAGACTAATTATGTAAATAATAGTACCTCTTTACGGATTCTGAAAAAAATCTTATTTTATTTATACGGGTTCGGAGTGTGACAATAACATACCGGTGACTATTTTAATAACTTCGTTTTGGCAGTTTTACAAAAGCTTTCACACACCCACTGCCAAATGATATAGAAGATGCCAATAAATAAGGACAAAAAAAATATAGTACAAATGATTTCAACCGATATTTACCACTTTTAGCCCTAAGTTTATGAATTTTACAGACTTTTATGACTCAAATAAAAGTTTCTCTTGGTAAGTAATAATCTATATGTGACTTAACTTTGTCCATAGTTTTAAATGGGACAACATTTCAGTAAAGTTCTTCAGGTTCCTCTCACATTGATACACAATTAAAAAAAAAAACAGCTTAAAAAAAATACACATTTCAAAAAACTAAAATAAATAAAGTTTTAAACACTACGAGAATAACATAATGAAATGTACGAAGAAACTTTATTGAAGTAAAGTCTTGTTCTTTTACACCAAAATACAAACGGATGCCTAACATACATAAACTCTTAAACTATTCTTCCACTTCTATTTTCTTTCTTTTTGTGATTATTTGGTGCAATGGTCTCGTGCAATGACATATTTGCCAGAACTGGGGGATGGTGGTAAGGATCGAATATTGATATGAGCGTAGCATAAAGAGCCTTTTCACCATCTAGACTATGCCGTTAGCTCTACTTTCTTTTAAATCTAACATTTTATGAGACCCTTTTTTTACTAGGAACCCATGCTACCTAGGTTCTCATGATCAAGTACAAGGTCATCCAATAAAATGAAGTTACATGCAATCTCTAACGAACCACCATTACATACAATGCATTATTTTCGAAAACAATCTTTATTTTCTCCACAAATAGGACCAATTTGAAAAACAATATCTTAATCAAGAAATTAAGGTGAGCTTTCCATCCCTTTAAACATTACATACTTCACATTTGTAGTCAAGTGAGGCACATTGGTGGTTGAGGTAGGCCTACCCACGGCCCAAACAAAATCTGACCACTTAAAGCCTCAAAATTTTGGGCCAAGCACTCAATACTTGAAGTTAACTGACCTTGTGTACCTTATGTCCCCACATAGATCAAACAACAAAGGGTCCAACTCCAACTATCAAAACTTAAGGAAGATGCTGTGATATTTACCAACATTTAACTAACTTATAAAGAGAGAAGATGAATCACCACCACCGACATCACTCTCTCTCTCTCTCTATAATCTCTAGATATATATATATATATATATATTTATTTATTTTGGTACTTGTATGATACTATCATAAGGTTTTAGTTGCATCATATAATTATTTCCACACGGTTGTCACTGCGTGTAATAAGTAGGGATGGCAATTTTTCCCACTCCACTGGACCTCTCCCCCCGCTCTGCTCCTAATGGAACGGGTTTAGAGGAGTTATAATAGAAGTAGCTGATATGAAAAAACAAAAATCCTATAGGAGTCGGGGCGGAGTTGGTATCTATGAAATACTACCATTTAAAACTCGTCCGCCCCGATTAAATCATTAAGTTACTAAACTACCCTTATACTTATAGTTATTTACAACAAATCAGGGCATATATATACATATCTTTCTCTTCAGTATTAATATTTAATTCCTGAATTGTGATTAATAAATTTAGAATCATTTGTGTGAGTGATTTTTAGGAAATCAAGCTAAAATATAAGTGGGTTTTGAATTATAAAAGAACATTTAATTTTAGAATGGTGATTAACAAATGGAGTAGGAGTGTAATAGGAGTACCCAATAGTAAACGGAGTAGGAGTGGATATTTTACTTAAACGGAACGGGACGGAGTCGGAGTAGGAGAAAAATAAACGGAGTAAGAGTTGATATAGGAAACTCCGTACCAGCTCCAACCCGTTGCCTTCCCTAATAATAAGGTGCCAATGAGCTGTAACAAAGGTATCAATAGATAATAACCGCAAAACCAACATAGTAAAACCACTTTTCTTGGTTACTCTACATTGACACTATAGTAATTTTCTTAACTTTTTACGATTGTTCTCATTTACAACCCTTTGTACCATCATATTTACCATCCATTAGACCTTGATGTACCATTAGCCGAATTTTAAGAGTTAGTATCATGTTCAAGCTTGAGTTTGACTTGTTTATTATTAAGCCGAGTTGAATCTAACTGTATTCAACCCGAGCCGCAAGCTCTTACTGAGCAGCTCAACTCGTGTACACCCTAAATAGCAAGTTTAATTTGTCAACGGAAACCCACAACCAAGCTCAATGCTTGACAGTTGGCATATATATATATATATATATATATTTTTAACCTAAAACTATTATTTGACACATGAATTTAAAATTATGCAAATATTCTTTCAATTTTAAATATTTTGTATTATACATATATTATATTTTTATAATTATCATGTATATATATAATATTCTTTCAATTTTAAATACTTTACATTATACATATATATTATATTTTTATAATTATTATATATATATATATAATTAAACAAGTCCTTATCAAAACTATTAAAGATATTTTTCACGAGCCTATTATACGAGTCTTAATCGAACTGTTCGCGAGTCTTATCGAGCCGAGTCAATGTGTGCTCAAGCTTGACTCGTTTATTAAACGAGCTTTGTATTCAAGCTCGAACTTGACTTGTTTATTATAGCGGAGCCGCAAATCCTTATTAAGCGGCTCAGCTCATGTACACCTCTACATTTGAAGTTTCCTGTTGTACCGACGTTTAAAACCCCACTAGAATGTATTGTATAATTTTGCATTTATGTTTCTCTTACTAGTACAAGTCTCTCTCACTCAAGTCACTCACTCTACACAGTAACACTCTCCTGCAACTTAACCTTTATCACGTGCAGCACGTGAAACAAAGAGTGGTGCTGTACAAATATGAATACTATATCTAGGCTACAAAAGCTAGTCTTCAGATGAAATCTCTGACACTAGTCCCATGCAAGTCTCATATGTTCACGCGCCGCTCGAACCCATGATACGACGCGTGGCTATATCTCCAGGAGTTGGAGCGCGTGCCAGTGGGCCTACATGTTTCAAAAGATCCGAAATAAATCCGGAGCTCCATAAAAAGAATTTTTCTTTGCTAAAGTTACTGTCACACTTCACTCTTCTTACCATCACCGACACAACCAATTCTCCATCACTTTTTCCCCTCTTTTTCTTTTCTCTCTCTCTCTCTCTCACCTGTTTGGCATCCCAGAAAATTGATGAAAATTAAAGAAACTAATTTCTAAGTTGTTTTTGGAGTATTTATTTTGGGGAAAAACTAAAATTAACTAAACTTAGAACTCAGCAATTGGACTAGATTTCATTTTCCCGGGTCCGAAACAAATATAAAAAACTGAGAATTTTATACTAACTAAATTTTTTTTTTCCCCACCTTTTCTTAGGAACCAAAAACATAGCAGAAATTTGAATTTAATTCTTTTAGCTTAAAACTCTTTAAACTTTTGAAGCTGTACAAATTACTCCATGTAATATACTTAGAAAAGGAAAACCCAAAAAAAAAAAAAAAAAACCATGTAATGGCAGAGTAATTACAGAGTTTATATCAATCATCAGTCCGCTGACAATGTCGATTCCGATGACGATGATGATGAAGAGTTTGGGCAAAACTCAAAGTTAGTTGAATCCATAGTCTCCAATTCAAAATGACCCAACAAATCAGTTGATTCAATCAGGTTGTCTCTGCACAAGAACTCATCAATGGAGACTCTCTCCACCTCTCTGTCCACTTCATGGACAAACACATGCGTTTTGGGTTCCCCGCCGCCGTTTCTCTTGCTTCTCGCTAATACGCCGGCGGTGAATATTGCTGACATCCTTCCCGGTGCTGCTGGAAAGTACCCACGAGGTCCGTCCACCAAAATCACATTCCAACCAACTTCGTAAATGTGGTTTGGAAGGTCGTTAATGGCTAATTTACAGTCGGAGAAGAGAAGGTTCTGTACTGGTCTGCACTCGTTTCGAATTTGCTCTTTCGAGTGCTGAATTAGATCGTATAGATCGCTCACTCTCGTCGTGAATTGAATGTCGTAGGCTTCGATTTCTGGGTTTTTTTCCTCGAGTTTCGAGACTAAATAGGCGCTCTCGTCGATGAACACGGTTCGGCCGTTGTGATTGAGGGATTTCCAGAGGAGGGTTTCGTGGGTGAGTCCGAAAATTAGGAAATTACAGGGGGCGGGGCAGCGGCGGAGGACGGCCGCGATCGAGGTGAGTTCGGCGGCGGACATTCGGGCGGTGGAATTGGATGTAGCGGCGTAGTGGAGCAGGGCGTCGAAGACGGGTTTGGGTAGTGGGGAGTTGGAGGCGGCGGCGGCGGCGGAGGAGAAGGAGGCAGTGTTGGTGGTGGGAATGGCGACGGCGTCTCTGGTGGTGATGAGGGTGAGAGCGAAGGCGAATGTGAAGAAAGAGAAGAGAGCGAGGAGCCAAATACGGTGGGGGCCGGTTTGCTTGCTGTGGATTGATGGGTGGAGGACGATGAGCTTTGTGCTGCTGGTCTTCATTTTAGAGAGAGAGAGAGAGATGCGAGGAGGAGGAGGTATTGAAGACGCAAGCTTAACAATGGTCCTTGTTTGTGTTGTGAGAGAGAGAGAGAGAGATTGCGGAGGGAATTGGGAATGGAGGCACGGATCACTAGGTGATGTGTTGTGTAAATTGTAATAAAGAAATGTGTTTGGGATTATCTAACTAATAAGAGTAATAAACCAAAGTCTTGTTCACAACTTCTATTTTGTGTCTATCTCTCTCTTAGTGAGTATTATGGGGTCACTGACACTGTAAGACCCATTAAGAGAGGTAAACACAAAATGGAAGTTGTGGGCAAAATATTGTGACTTTGATTGTACCCCAAATAATAATACTACATTCACATCTCAAATTATACTTTTAATTACATCTTTGCTTTAAATATATGTAATCTATATTATGTGATATACAAAAAAGTGTGAAATAATCACACAATACAAGATATATACATTTAAAATATAAGATATAATTGGAGATTTAAAGTATAAGATATGAATGTAGATGTGATTTTATAATTATTGTTATCAAAAAGAGTAGAGAATGAAAGGTATGATGGAGGTATGGGGCCCAATTGATGGGTAGATTGGGAGAGGTGGTGAGACCGGTGAATTAAAGGGAAGATAAAAGGACGACCGACGGAGTGGAAAAATTGAAGGGTGAAATGAGCGGAAACATATTATTAGCAAATTATTGCGCATATTACGTGCAGTTAGAACTTTCAAGTGTTTTTTCCCTTATAAAAGAAACAGCAATAATAGGGATACATACCAAATTACACATTAAATGACACATTGTGCTTTAAATGCATGTACCCTCTATTGTTTGAATTTTTTATATTTTTCTGTGCATCACTTATACAGCACAGAGTATATGTATTTAAAGCTGGTGTGTCATTTGTTGTGTATCCCTATCATTTTTATACAAAAAGAAAAAGAAAAAGAACTTGCAAGTGTTTTTATATACGGAGTATATAAAAAAGAAGTTTCAAACAAAAATAATACTAATAATAAGTGTTATTTCCATTGTAACACAAACAAAAAAATATATATATAAATAGTCAGGTTTTAAAGTGCACTAAGTGTGTTATTTCCATTGTAACACAAACAAAAAAAATATATAAACAGTCAGGTTTTAAAGTGCACTAAGTATGCGTATTGAGTTTGTGCATTGGACTTTTTAGCCTAAAAAAAATTGTGGGTCAGTGGGGTGATGTGATGGGGCGCGGGTTAGCGGGGTGACCCGTAATTTTTTTAGGCTAAAAAGCCCGATGCGCTTTAGTGCCTGACTGTATATATATATATATATATCTACTCTATATAATAAGAAGAGAGTCACATTTAGCAAGCACGTCAAAAAATATGAACTTCCTCTTTTGCCCTTCACTATATCATAATTACTCATATATCTATCTATACATCGTAAGGATATATTGATTTGTGTGAGGGTATATCGGTCCTTTTGGACAAATAATTACATTCAAGTCAGCTCTTGAAATTTTATTTAATATAATAATGAGGTTTTAATCAACAATCTTGTATCTAATTACATTTGGGTCAACAATTTTTGGGAGATTTATTATTGACTTCAAAAAAAGTAAACTAAAGTGGCTATTTTGGTGGCTATTTAGAAATTGGTCACTAATATTTACAATTTGGTCAACTTCTTCTCTCAAATGAGGTTTCAATCAACAATTTGTGTCTAATTATATTTGGATCAATAATTTTTGGGATATTTATTATTCATATATAAATTGTAAAAAAAAAGTGACTATTTTAGTGGTTATTTAAGAATTGGTCACTAATATTTCCAATTTGCTCAACTTCTTCTCTCAAATTTAGGATTCATATATGGTAATATGTGTAATTGCATTTAGGTCAGCAAGTTTTGGGATATTTATTATTCACTTAAAAAAAAAATTAAAAAGTGGCTATTTAGAAATTGGTCACTAATTTCAAATTTTGGTCAACTTCTTCTCTCAAAATTAAGTTTGGTATATCTAAAATGTCAAATAAAGTGGTTATTTTAGTAGCTATTATGAATTGATCACTAATATTTACATTTTGGTCAACTTCTTCCCTCAAATTCAGGATTTATAGATTGTATTCGAATATCAATTAAGGCCTACAAACACATTCATTCCATTTTTTTAGAGGAAATACCCTACTTGTGTCATATATTTTTAGTGGCGCTTTATTAGTTATCTTTACTACTCATTTATAAGATAGTCATAATTATCAACTTCTTCCGTCAGAAGAGTTTTAGATTAAATGTTACATTTACAATTTTCTATTTAACTGTTTTAACATCTTATGTTGATTTTTACAAGTGGACCTTATTTTGAAATATATATATATAAAAAAAAGGAAACGTGACACTTATTTTAAAAATATCCAAAAAAAAAATGAAACGTTGGCACTTATTTTAGAACGGAATGAGTAATTATACCTCTCCAAAGACCTCTAATGTCAAGATTAATACACAATATATCTAGAAATACAACTATCTGACGGGCACGTGCCTTGCACGTGCCTTGCACGTGCACCCTCACTAGTATATATATAATAAATCAAATGCAAATTATGAAAAATTATTTTATGTGATAGAGTTATGTTAAACTCAATGATTTCAGTAATTATGTTGATAATATAAGGGTAAATGGAAATATAAGATAATATATATCATCCAATGAAGGCCTAATAATGAGTGGGCAATAACTCTCTCGATATTTAAATCGCAGTTGTGATAATTTCTTGCAAAGTACATCTAACGGTTTATGACGGCATAAATGGGGAAAGGCAAAGGGAAGTTTGGGCCAATTGAAATATATATTTACAATGTTTAGTTAGACTCCTATTTTTTTTTTTTTTTTTTCATTTGACATTTTAAAATATGTTTTAAGAGTAGTAGTACTCTAATAAATTGCACTGTTACTAATTTGGATATTCGAACACCTGCAAAGCAAAGACGATGGGTTGGACCTAAAGTCTCCTTCGACGATCAAGTTAGAATCTAGAAGGAGATACTATGTACATTCAAATGGGAGAATCAGGGTATGCTTTTAGTGTATCTCGGTGGTCCTTTTTATACGTGTATGTGTGGTAGTGTTATGGTAGGTTCATGAGAGATCTTTGGAGATCTTCTTGCCTTATAAGTGAGGTATATTTTTCCCTAATTAGGAGGCATTCTCCAGGATTTGTGCTCATCGTGCTCGATCTGTAGGGGTCCTAAGGGTGCTTCCCTGAGCACATCTTGAACTAGCCTGGACGCTAGAAAGCAAGCCTAACTCATGGCCCAGGATGACTGGGCCCGACCTTCAAGACTCTTGGAAATGCTTTAGGAGCGTCTTGGGTCTGACCCTTCCAGACTTTTTTGGCCTAGCTCATTGTAATACCCTGTAATTTCATTGTATTTTTGTATTTTTGTATATGTAAATAAGACCCTTGTTTTATTTATGGTCTTTGTTGAATTTCTGGCCCCAATCGATTGGCCTTTATACCAATCGGTTGCCATCTTTTGAACACCAATTGATTGCTATCTTTCCAATCGATTGGAATGCTGCCGACCTGAATTCATTACGTGGCACTATCCTAATCGATTGCCATCAAATATCTGTGTCCAATCGATTGTCTCTAGACCCAATCGATTGGCACCAGCAAAGACAAGTTTTCTTCTTTGCTTCATGTTTTGACGTGGCACTCTTCCTTCTCTATATACACTGGTTTATTTCGTCCATTGGGACTGTTTTTATAGTCTAGGGAGAGAGGGAGATCTTTATTATATATATACAATCAAACACATACATATATACATATACACACACCCATACATACACACATACACACACACACACACTGTTGAGGCAGAGGAAAGAGAAGAGAAAGAAGAGAAGATCATAAAGAAGCGGAAAAGAGAAGAGAAGAGAAGAGAGACTGAGGCAGAGAAGGAGAGAGGAAGAAAAACCTTGAGGTGTCAAGCTCCACAAGCCAAACACATACCCAAACCCTTAGGTAAGTCCAACTCACATAGTTACCCTTATATGATGTTTATATACGGTTTAGTGAAATTTAGACATAGCTTTTATGTCCTAATTACGTTATATGCTGGACTGAAATCCTGCTGGAGAAGATGAAGTCCCAATCGATTGGTATATTTTCTAATCGATTGCCATCAGTCTAGACCCAATAGATTGGTATGTTTTCCAATCGATTGCTAATTATAGTAACCCAATCGATTGCCAAAGTTTGCAATCGATTGACATTCTTTTGGATCCAATCGATTGCCATGTTTCCCAATCGATTGCTATAATTTTTATCCCAATCGATTGAACCTTTATCCCAATCGATTGGAAGTTGCAAATCATGGATAGTTCCTCTTGTTTATTATAATAAGGGTTTGTTTGTGCCAGAATTGTTTCGCATTTCTATTATGCAACTACGGGATTGTACGGGATAATGTGATACAGTAGTGGAATAATACACACGTTGAATAAATTGACTAATGCATTGAATAAGTTAAACCAATTGTATATAAGGATAAAATGTGGTAATCAGAATGATAAGCCAACGTGCATAGTAGTGGGTCTGTCGACTGTGGAGGTCGATATTATTTATATTCGTGCGTATGAATATGGTCGCTAAGATCATATGATGATAGATTTAGAATTCCAAGGTGCGGGGATATGATTTGGACTACATGTCAGGGTGAAGTATGATAGCGTTGGACTGCGTGTCAGGTTTACATTTGATAAAGTTAGACTGCATGTCGGATTTGGGAAAGGCAGGTGATGTAGGACTTTGTGTCAAGTTGGTTACGTTGGGGCACAATGGCCAGAACGTGTTGGCCGTAATGTATAAAGTATATTGGGGCGTGTTGGCCGTAATGTATCGAGCGTATTGGTTGGGCGTGTTGGCTATAATGTATCGAGCAATTGGCTGGGGCGTGTTGGCCGTAATGTATCGAGTGTATTGGCTGGGTGTGTTGACCATAATGTATCGAGCGTATTGGCTAGGCGTGTTGGCCGTAATGTATCGAACGTATTAGCTGGGTGTGTTGGCCGTAATGTATCGAGCGTATTGGTTGGGCGTGTTGGCCGTAATGTATCGAGCGTAAATATATCGAGCGTATTGGCTGGGTGTGTTGGCCAAGACGTACTAAGGGTGGATTGACCAGAATAAATCGAGGCGGGTTGACCAGAGGTGAGGACTACGTGTCTGATTAATGTATACCCAGGGGTCTATGTTATGTTTGGGATAAGATTGAGACGATGTCCGTAAGATTGGGACGATATCCATCGAGGTATATTGAGTTGGTGCATACATGCATACGAACGATGATATTGATCCTTTTAATGATGTTATTGCTTAAATGCTGCAATCTATAGATACTCTGTTAGTGTTTGCATTCACTCAGCTTCCGTAGCTGACAGTGTTTATGCCGCTGGATATTCGACATCCAGCTGGCCAGGGTTATGAGCATACAGGAGATGCATACGTGGATAGGGGCTACGAGGATGGAGTCTACGATGACGGAGGCTACGTTGGAGATGACTACTACGCGAGCTGAAGACTTGGAGCTTGTTGTTGATAGTTTATGCTTATGTTTTTTAGAGACCGTTGTAATAGTTAAGTTTATAATCGGCATATGTTACCGTAATGTTTTATTTATATATTCTGCAAACACTTTGGTTTTGTAATAGTTAGTATTGAACTCTGATTATATATATCAACCTTAGAACTTTCCAAATGCGTGGTTTGAATCATTACTATGATGATTTGACTTTGTTCATGGACAATATGGTGACTTTCAACTGTCATGGCCTACGGGTCCAAAAAATAATTTATTTTCTCTATTTTTGCTACTGCGGGGCATGATAGGATTTTTGGTATCAGAACCTAGGTTTGGTAGTCACGTTCACCAATTATCCAACATCTCTTGAGTATGAACCTAAGATTCCTTGAGATATGGGTTGACTCTAAGTTTATGTTTTGGAAATCGTCCCTATGAAGTTCTCCATGCTATTAATGTGATTATAATTATAACTATTATGTTTAGCTTCGAATTACTTTCTATAACTATTTTTGGGGTTGACGACTAACTGAGTGATGTCTGTATAGGTACCCAACCTTACTGTATCGATGACAGGATTGCCTACTCGAAATCGTCCCGCTCAGATTGAAGATGTCACCCAGGCACCCCAAGCTATTGATCCAACTGGACTGTTTGAAGCCTTTGTGCATAGAATGGAACGGATCAACAATCCTAACATGCACAACAGAAATAACCATGGACCACCCCCGAGGCCATCTGAGGATCGCATAGTTGAGCGTTTCCGTCATTTTCGTTCGGAGAAGTTTGACGGGAATACTGAACCGTGGCAAGCGGAATAGTGGCTCTGAGAGATGGAAGCAATCTTTGATACCTTGGGATGTAATGAGTTAGAGAAGCGTCGACTGGCAACATTCCAGTTGACTTATGCGGCTACCGATGGTGGGAATCGGCGAAGGCGACCGTAGGAGAGGACGCGACTAGAAGGATGCCTTGGATCACATTTAAAGGGCTGTTTCTTGAGAACTGCTTTCCTCAAACGGAGAGGAATAAGAAGGAGAGAGAATTCATTGAGCTAAGGCAAGGGAACCTTATCGTGAGGGAGTATACGGTGCAGTTCGAACGATTATCCTGTTTTGCTCTTCATATGATCGATACGCCAGAGAAGAAGAATAGGCAGTATCACCAGGGCCTCTCACTGCCACTACAACAGATGACTCTGAATCATCAGGGTCAAACCTTCAAGGCCATGGTAGGAATGGCAGTCGATCATAAGGATATTAATGGTCGGGAGCAAGGACGTTTTGGGAATTGACCACCACCTAGGGGTAACCAAGGACCGCAACCTCCGATACGGTTCCAAGGGAATAAGCGCAATTGGGCTGGAGAGAAGAAGTCACAACCTACGTTTTCTAGAACCGCTATGCTATAACCCAAGCACCTCCGCCGCAAGGACTCCCTGCTGCTACTGGAGGCAATACCGGTGGATGCTTTAATTGCAAAAAGCTAGGTCATTTGACTAAGGACTGCCGAGCTTCCAAGAACTACAATCGGGCGAGCATTTTCTATTATAACTGCAACAAGCATGGCCATATCAGCAAGGACTGCAGAGCACCCCGTAGGGCATACAATGGACCAGTTGCTCAAGGTCAAGTCGAACAGGCTCGTTTGAATGCTATCATCCCCAAGAACGTGGGATTTGATGAGACTAAACAGTAGAACACGGAAGGTACTCTTACGTTATTCACCACTCGAGTTAAATTTCTATTTGATACAGGTGCTTCGAATTCGTTTATTGCTATCGGGATTGTTAAACTCTTAGGTTTATTACCTCAGACGCTTGATGTAGCCCTGAATGCGGTATCACCTTTGCGAGTAACCGTAAGATTAGGGAAAGTGTGCAAGGACTGTACTTTAACCCTTAAGGATAGAATTCTTCCCGCAGATCTAATCGTGTTATCAATGAAAGAATTTGACATCATATTAGGATTTGATTGGCTTACGAGGTATCGTGCCAAGTTAGATTGTTCCAATAGGATAATTACCTTTTTGGTACCAGGAATTCAGCCGTTTGATTTTTAATGTAACCTCTCTAGTGATGCTTTTCTCACTAGCCGGAGCTCACTGTGGCACAGATTCCTGTAGTCCGAAACTTTGATGATGTATTTTGGAATATTATAGGATTACCACCCAAGCGGGAGATTGACTTCTGTATCGAGTTAGTACCTGGTACTATACCACAATCGAAGGCTCCTTATCACCAACGGAGATGCAAGAACTGAAGAAACAAGTACAGGAGTTAGAAGATCTCAAGTTTGTTCGACCCATCACGTCGCCTTGGAGAGCGCCAGTGTTGTTCGATAAGAAAAAGGACGGTACTCAGTGACTTTGTATCGACTATAGGGAGCTCAACAATATCATAATTAAGAATAAGTACCTACTCCCTAGAATCGACGATCTGTTTGATCAGTTGCAAGGAGCGACGACTTTCTTAAAGATCGATCTACAATTCGGATATCACCAATTGTTGGTTCGACCAGAGGATACTTCTAAAACTGCTTTCAGGACGAGATACGAGCATTATGAATTATTGGTTATGTCTTTTGGATTAACCAACGCTTCAACGGTATTTATGGACCTAATGAACAGAGTATTTAGACCCTACTTGGACCAGTTCATTATCGTGTTCATAGATGATATTCTAATCTACTCGACCGAGGAGGAATAAGAGAAACACATAAGGACCACACTATAATCCCTCCAAAATAGTCAATTGTATGCGAAGTTCAATAAGTGTGAATTTTGGCTAAAGAAAGTCAAATTCTAGGGCATGTCATCTCGCAGGATGGAACCGTAGACTCGTCAAAGACAGACGCAATGTTAGATTAGAATGTACTAACCACTGCAATAGAAGTCATAAGTTTTCTTGGTTTGGCTGGATACTATCGGAGATTTGTGGAAGGATTTTTTAAGATAGCAGCTCCTTTTACCGGACTAACGAAGAAGGATTTGAACTTTGAATGGAATAACAAGCATGAACGCGCATTCCAGGAATTGAATGAAAGATTGACCACTGTGCCAGTACTTGCAATACCCAAGAGCGGTGAATAATTCACCATCTATTGCGACGCATCACACCAAGGAGTTGGATGTGTTTTGATGCAAGATGCGAAGGTAATCTCATATAGATCACGACAGTTAAAACCTCATGAGTTGAATTATTTAACGCATGATCTCGAGCTAGCCGCGATTGTGTTTGCTCTCAAGATTTGGAGACATTATCTCTACAGCGAGAAGTTTGTTCTATTTTCGGATCACAAGAATCTGAGATATTTGTTCTCTCAAAGAGAGTTGAACATGAGGCAACGACGTTGGATGGAATTGTTAAAAGACTACGATTTCACACTACAGTATTACCCTGGAAAACCAAACGTAGTAGCTGAAGCATTGAGCCGAAACCCTTGAGGATGACAGTAGCTTCTCTTATGGTCAAAGAGTGGCAAGCATTGGAAAATTTGGCTGAATTCGGTATTCACGCCTCATATTCCAGTGAAGGGGGACACTTTGGACCTCTCATGGTGCAATCAACACTCATCAGGCGTATTTTGGAGGCACAGAAGAGGAATGAAGGACTTCAGGAATTGTTCGCAAGCAACGTGGTGAAAGAACTAGAGAATTGGAGTTTTGGTTTGGATGGAGCACTCAGATATAGAGGCAGACTTTGTGTGCCGGATGAAGGTGAACTTAGAAAGGATATCTTGAACAAAGCTCACAAGTCGCGAATGACTATCCACCCAGGAGGTACAAAGATGTACAAGAATTTGAAGAGAAACTTTTGATGGGAAGGAATAAAGTGAGAAGTTGCTGATCACGTATCTCAATGTCTTACGTGTAAGCAAGTGAAAGCGGAACATCGGAAGCCTCCAGGACTTCCACAACCATTACTAGTGCCCGGATGGAAGTGGGAACAGATAACTATGGATTTTGTTGTAGGTTTGCCAAGATCTTAGCAAAACCACGACGCTATTTGGGTAGTTGTGGATCGACTTACCAAATCGACGCATTTAATAGCTTATAGTATGTCGTATCCAGTCGAACGTTTGAGCTATATGTACATACAACAAATTGTGCGACTGCAAGGTGTACCAATCTCTATTATATCCGACCACGACTCACGATTTACTGCAGAGGTTGGAAAAGTCTATAGTCAGCTTTAGGGACTTCATTAAGTTTGAGAACAGCCTTTCATCCACAGACTGATGGACAAACTGAACGAGTTAACTAAGTGATGGAGGATATGCTGCGAGGGTGTGTTTTTGATTTTGAGAACTTATGGTAGACTCATTTACTGCTGATAGAATTTGCATACAACAATAGTCACCATTCGAGCATAGGAATGGCACCCTTTGAGGTATTATATGGAAGACCGTGACGATCGCCTTTGTGCTGGGCAGAGGTTGGAGACAATTAATTGCTTGGACTTGAATTAGTTCGAGAAACTAACGAGAAGATCCAGATCATGAAAGAAAGGATGCATACGACACAGAGTAGACACAAGAGTTACGTGGATAAACGTCGCAGGAGTTTGGAATATAGTGTTGGAGATCATGTACTACTTAAAGTATCTCCGGTGCGAGGAATTTTTAGATTTAGACAGAAGAGAGGTAAGCTAGCACCACGTTTCATTGAACCATTTGAGATACTCGAACGTGTAGGAAAAGTTGCCTACAGACTCGCGTTACCACCTAAGATGTCGGGAGTACACAACGTGTTTCACGTTAGCATGTTGAGAAAGTGTGCTCACAATCCGAATCACGAGATCGACTTTAAAGACATCGAGGTTAACGATAATGTATCATTTCATGAAAGACTAGTGTGAATTTTGGATCGGGGAATTAAGAAGCTGAGAAATAAGGAAATTCCATTGGTAAAGATCTAGTGGAAGTTTCACGACGAAGGAGAAGCTTTATGGGAATTGGAATCTGAGATGCGTGAGAAGTATCCAGAGCTGTTCAATGACGTTAGTTCGGATTTCGGGGACGAAATCTTCATTTAGTGGGGGATGATGTAATACCCTGTAATTTCATTGTATTTTTGTATATGTATATAAGACCCTTTGTTTTATTTCTTGTCTTTGTTGAATTTCTGGTCCTAATCGATTGTCCTTTATATTAATCGATTGCCATCTTTCCAATCGATTGGAATGCTGCCAACCTGAATTCATTATGTGGCAGTATCCCAATCGATCGCCTTTTTATCCAATCGATTGCCATCAAATATCTGTGTCCAATCGATTGCCTCTGGACCCAATCGATTGGCATCAACAGAGATAAGTTTTCTTCTTTGCTTAATGTTTTGACGTGTGGCACTCTTCCCTCTCTATAAATATGGTTCATTTCGTCCCTTGGGACTGTTTTTACAGTCTAGGGAGAGAGGGAGATCTTTAATATATATATATATACACTCAAACACATCCATATATACATATATACACATCCATGCATACACATATATACTGTTGAGGCAGAGGAAAAAGAGAAGAGAAAGACGAGAAGATCAGAAAGAAGAGAATAAGAGAAGAGAAGAGAGACTGAGGCAGAGAAGGAGAGAGGAAGAGAAACCTTGGGGTTTCAAGCTCCACAAGTCAAACACATACGCAAACGCACCCTTGGGTAAGCTCAACTCACTTGGTTACCCTTATACGATGTTTATATACGTTTTAGTGAAGTTTAGACGTAGTTTTTACGTCCTAATTACGTTATATATGCTGGACTAAAATCCTGCTGGAGAAGATGAAGTCCCAATCGATTGGTATATTTTCCAATCGATTGCCATCAGTCTGGACCCAATCGATTGGTATATTTTCCAATCGATTGCCAATTATAGTAACCTAATCGATTGCCAAAGTTTGCAATCGATTGACATTATTTTGGATCCAATCAATTGCTATGTTTCCCAATCGATAGTTATGATTTTTATCCCAATCGATTGAATCTTTATCCCAATCGATTGGAAGTTGCAGATCATGGATAGTTCCTCTTGTTTATTATAATAAGGGTTTGTTTTTGCCGGAATTGTTTCCCATTTCTATTATGCAACTACGTGATAGTAAGGGTTAATGTGATACAGTAGTGGAATAATACACATGTTGAATAAATTGACTAATGCATTGAATAAGTGAAACCAATTGTATAATAATGATAAAATCTGGTAATCAGAATGATAAGTCGATGTGCATAGTAGTGGGTCTGTCGACCGCGGAGGTCGATACTATTTATATTCATGCGTATGAGTATGGTTGCCAAGATTATATGATGACGGATGTAGAATTCCAAGGTGCGGGGATAGGATTTGGACTACGTGTCAGGGTAAAATATGATAGCGTTGGACTGCGTGTCAGGTTTACATATTTTAAAGTTAGACTGTGTGTCTGATTTGGGGAAGGCTATGATGTAGGACTTCGTGTCAAGTTGGTTAAGTTGGGGCGCAAGGGCCAGATCGTGTTGGCCGTAATGTATAGAGTGTATTGGGACGTGTTGGCCGTAATGTATCGAGCGTATTGGTTGGGCATGTTAGCCGTAATGTATTGAGCGTATTGGCTGGGCGTGTTGGCCGTAATGTATCGAGCGTATTGGCTGGGCGTGTTGGCCAGGACGTACCAAGGGCAGATTGGCCAGAATAAATCGAGGTGGGTTGGCTAGAGGGGAGGACTACATGTATGATTAATGTGGACCCAGGGGTCTATGTTATGTTTGGGATAAGATTGAGACGATGTCCGTAAGATTGGGATGATATTCGTCAAGGTATATTGAGTTGGTGCGTACATGCATACGAACGATGGTATTGATCCTTTTAATGATGTTATTGCTTATATATTGCAATCTATAGATACTCTGTTAGTGTTTGCATTCACTCGGCTTTCGTAGCTAACGGCGTTTATGCCGCTGGATATTCGACGTCCAGCTGGCCAGGGTTATAAGCATGCAAGAGATGCATACATGGATAGGGGCTACGAGGATGGAGTCTACGATGACGGAGGCTATGCTGTAGATGACTACTACGCGAGCTGAAGACTTGGAGCTTGCTGTTGATAGTCTATGCTTATGTTTTTTAGAGACCGTTGTAATAGTTAAGTTTGTAATCGGCATATATTGCCGTAATGTTTTATTTATATATTTTGCAAACACTTTGGTTTTGTAATAGTTAGTATTGAACTCTGATTATATATATCAACCTTAGAACTTTCCAAATGCGTGGTTTGAATCATTATTGTGATGGTTTGACTTTGGTTATGGATAATATAGTGACTTTCAAGGTCATGGCCTACGGGTCCAAAAAGAAATTTATTTTCTCTATTTTTGCTATTGCGGGGCGTGACACTCATAGCTAGTCAACCCACATGTTTCTTACCCGGTTACATAAAGGGCACCATGCATCCTGGTCTGATTGATTGTCCCACTTTTGGTCATATCAAGATTGACGTCAATACCGGTTTACTTTGTGAACCATCGAATGTATCAGAGTCTTTCCAAACAACTCATTAGAGTCGTCAAAATCTTTGGCACAATTCTTACTTCCTTAGTTATACCTTTATAGGCGAGTATACAAAGATAATTTATTTTGTGAGCCTGTCACACCACATGAGCATGCTGATGTGGTGTGATCATTTAATCTAAACAACCCTCTTGTCCCCTACTTTCAGGGGTTCATGACAAGTAGTTGAAAAAATTGACATTTGAAATTCCACCCATCAACTTGTCATAATCGTCTTGGTGTGACAGGCTCACTGCATAACTTCTTGTATACAAGGCCTTTATCATGCATATTCACGAGCCTATTGGCAATTCAAACTTGCTCATGAGCCCTGTCGAGCCGAGCTCTCATGTGTGTTTGAGCTTAACTTGTTTATTACATGAGTCAAGCATTTAGGCTTGAGCTTGACTTATTTAGTAAATAAGTTGCGCCAATTTTTGATCGAACCTATTCACAATGGCAATTAAACGGCTCAAGTCTAATCGAGCCCTATGTACAGATTTACCCCAAGGTCTCCAACTAGAGGTGTCAATCGATTTTTTTTTTTCAAACCGACCAAATATCCTTGGCTTGGTTGATTTTATAGATTTTAGTCGATTTTTAATTTTAAGTATTTTTTAAAAAACCGATGGATTGATTCTTATGGTTCAGTTTTTGTAAACACCCCTATCGCGAGCCACATTTTGAAACTGTCGCCTATATAGGTTACATAAAAACAAAAACACTCAAATGATGGTGTTCTTTAGAATATGATAACTGCAAGGTGTTTCTTAACTTACCGCCATGACCAACACTTGTCATTATTATTTTTGATAGCAACACTGTCATTATTTATTTGTACAGTTTCACATTTTCAATTCTTTTAATTAGCGTAACTTTATTAAGTGAAATGCCATGTAGCCCCAATTATGGGTTCAAAATAAAATCACAACAGACCAGCATTAATTACATTATAGATCAATTTAAGTTAGTTAGAATCAGTTGTAATAGTCACATTGTCTTCATGTAGTAATAATTAGAAAAATATGAGTGGAATAATAGAGGTGATCAGTGTGACTTTTGGAAGGAATTCAAAATGTTCAATCAAGGGATTGTTTGACGAGAATGAAAAGACCAAACTAGAAATTAAAGTGGGGGTTTGTTGAGTAAAAGACAATCATCCACTCCGCCTTCAACGGCCTATTTAGTGTATTGGTCGTTAGTTACTGTGTTTGTCTTGATCCGTTTTAATTTGAACCAACAAACACCTTCAAATTGAGGGGTTTAAAAAAGAAAAGAGAAGTAATGTTGTGCTTCCCAAATTTAGTTCTCAAATACTTTATCAGTTGTACAATATGTAATGACATGTGGTATTATCGATCAATGTCACAATATATGGTACAATTATTCAGCCATTTCAGAACCAAATTTTAGAAGTATAACATTAGTCTCTCACCCGTTTTAACAGGAACATATCATTAATTATCATTATTCTCAAATTTTTATGTTAATTGTACACTTACATGACCAAGGAACATATCATTATCATTATTCTACTTTGGTCTACAAGACTACAAGAAGGGCCAAAGATAGAAAGTATTTTTATTTACCCTTAAATTTATTGGGTGATATGTGTCTCATTATAGTAATTGTGTTGATTGTACAAGGGCCAAATGTGAATAAAATGCGACATAACGTCACCCAATAAACACATAAGTGAGTCATATGTGAGCAAATTTCGGTGAGCAAAAATGATTTCCAAAAGTTATGTGACATATCTATCGGGCTATCATCCAAAAATAAAACGAGAATAAGAGAATCTAGTAATCTACTTTACGTTACTTTTTAATTATGAAGAAAAGCTGTATGAAATTTCAGACAATAATGATTTGAAATCCTTCTTTAACAATAAAATAAACGGAATCTACTTTAAATGGACAGGAGAACCTAATTAGCCACTTTATTTAAAATTGAGTAGTGGGAGGCAAAAGTGCCTTCTTATCACTAAATTAAAGTGTAGCTATTACAAATATAGCATTAATTTACTATAGGTTTCATCTTTTGTTCGGTAACCAAAAATTAATCCTTCCCCAAACACTACGATAAATTTTTTTATAGCTAATGGTCAAAGCACCCGCAGGCACCAGACTCACACTGCAAAGTGCAAACAGCCAGGGGCCCTTCCATTGACGGTTGAAGGAGAATAAAATTCCTCAATTCCCTACGAGGGGAATTGATCCCCCCATCTTCCACTTGGGAGAGATGGGGTGAAATCAACTGAACTTAGGCCCACTGTCTATGATAATCATTGCTTGTCAAAGTAAAACATATGCTATGCTTTGTGTTGGCGAAGTATAAACCTATTAGTTTAACAATATCCATACGGAGAATAATAGGCAACCTTTTGGTTTTGGGTTTATCAAACAACTCTTTCACTAACGGAATATACACATAAAAAAGGCGCTCCCGAGCGTTAAGATTTAAGAACTTAAAATTCAGGTTTGTTTAGGACCTGTTCGAACTTTAGTAAAGACTGCCCATCCTCGTCCAATTCCATCTAGAACAGAAATTTTATTTCTATAAATTTATAATTTACGATTTTGGGTGCGGAGTTATTTGATAACTTTGGTATCTTGTACTTATAGCGAATTTTCAGTTTAGGCTCTACATTTTTTATTATAATACTTTGAACCCTCAATTTATAAGCTTGTTTTTAATCAAGGACAATTGTTAACATCGTCAAAAAAGTATAGCACAATATTGGACCATATGGAGGGCCCAAAGTGAAACTTCGTTATAAATACAGATCCAAATTGAAACTCCAAGTGGTTCATTATGTTATACCTTTTTAACACCATTAATGATTATCCTTGATTGAAACAAATTGAGAGTCCAAAGTAATACAATATAAAATATACGGCTCAAGGTAAAATTTCGCTATAAGTACAAGGTACCAAAATGCATTTGACCCTTATTTGATGTCTCTACACAAGCCCAACCTGAAATCAAGCCAGACTTGTAATTTTTAATCCAGGCTTGTTACAAAATTTATAAAAAGATAAAGCTGGCAAAGTTTACTCTTAAAGTTCGGATTAACTAAGGCAAGGTTAAGGTTAGCCCGCCAAAATTACAATGCCATACATAATGTAGTAGAAAACTTAGTACCTTATTCTTGAGAAATTGCTATTCTTACTACAAAATAGAACTAATGCACTCTATAGTACTATTGACATACTATACAGTATCATACAGTCAATACATTTTATACAGTGCATTGATTCATCTATGGAGTGGGAATAACAATTCCCTATTCAAATCTCTTAATATGATGGCAATCTATTACAGTACTAATTTACTAGTCAAATGACTGGGCTGACTTATTTAAGATAAATGGGCTAGGCTAAGCCCACTGAGCCACGACACTCTATACCAACGAGAGAGGCCAGTCCACCTGAACTTGAGTAGATGAGCAGTAGTTTTGTGTTCCTTCATCCTGAAGATACACTAGAGTAGTAGAGTTTAAATCCTTCTGTAGAAACCTATGAGGTCCCTAGATATGGATATACTATGGATTTGGTTCACCCGATTTTGTAGGAATAGAAATTAATCTTTTATATCACCAAATCTTAGGATTTAGTCATTTTCTTTAAATTTGTAAAAAAAATTTGAACGTATATACCCTTCATGCATATTTAAGTTGATTTTTAATAGATATATTTTGTTAAATTTAGATAAGGTAACTGCAACCTAAATTTAGAGTTATGGTTGCTAAAATCATGGAGTTGCCTAAAGTTGTGATCTCCGATTTAATTGAAATTCTTTAAAAGGAAGGAATCGTGTACATGTCAATTGTTTACATTTTTTTTTTCAATAAAAAAAAAACATGAGAAATTTCTCACTTGGTCAGTTTTATATAAGGAAACTTCACTTTGAGAGATTTTAACAATCATAAAGCAACGTGTGAGAAAATATGAGAAATTCATGCTCACTTTGACAAATTTTTAACATTCATCAAATCATTAGATTTTTTTACGTATCATATCGATTTGTTAAGTTCTTAGTAAATGTGAGAATTTCTCATTTTTTAATGTGAAAATTATTAAGATAAATCGAGAAATTCTCACTTACAGAAAGTAAGAAATTCATATAACAGAGTGTGAGAATTTCTCACTAAAGATCAGAAAATGAGAAATTCATGTAACTGAAAGTGAGAAATTCACGCATACAACAAAAATTTCACTTTCTTTATTCACAGAAATACAAAAAGTGAGAAATTCATACATACAACAAACATTTCCTGCTTTATTCACAGAAATACTAAAAGTGAGAAGTAGCCATTGTTAAACCAAGTACATGCATACAAACATAGAGTATTTAGTCTCACTAAAGAATAGAATGTGAGAAAATCATGGGAACAGAAAGTGAGAAGAAGGAAATTTTTTTTTTTCCAAATACAGATTTTTGCAATATCAACAAAAAAATTACAATTGATGGGATGAAGAAAACTCATAAAATATTTTCCAAATACAGAATTTTGAAATATCAACAAAACAAATTACAATTGATGGGAAGAAGGAAAAAAAAGGGTAAATAGTAATAATAATAATAATTTGTGATTGAATGATGTATAACAAAGTGATCAATTTCTTATTCTTGTTCTGACAATTAGTTTCTTCACAGAGGTTTTGGTGAGAAATTTCTCACCTTTTTTTTGGGTTCATTTTCAAAAAGAATTTTCTCACCTATTTTTGTAAGAAGTTTTACAAATATAGATTTTTGGAATATAAAAAAAAAAAAAAAATTGCAATTGGTGGGAAGAAGGAAAAAATGTGAAAAAAAAAGGCAAGATAAAAATTTCACATAAGAATAACTGTTGGGGCACATAAGAATTTTATATAAACAAGATACATAAACTTTATGTGTCTATCTCTCTCTTCTGAGGACCCCATGGATACTGTAGACCCTACAGTATCAGTGGATCCCACCAGGAGAGTGTCTATCTCTCTCTTCTGAGGGCCCCATGGATACTGTAGACCCTACAGTGCATGGTTCAAAAACTCGGTCGATACCGAGACGTATCGACCGAGTTAACTCGGTTTTGGAGGGTACCGATACGAGTCAACTCGGTGATACAGATTCGAGTTAAAAAAAATTGGTATCGCGTGTTAAGATATTGAAATTTCGGCCCGATACTCATGAAACCTTGAATCTTAAAGCTTCTCTTTCTTCAGATCTGTTCTCTTTCTTCAACCTTGAACCTTCTCTTTCTCTCTCCAGCCTTCATGCACCAGGTAAGTGTGTCGATCTGTGTGTGTGTGGATCTGTGTGTGAGTTTGGGTCGATCTGTGTGTGTGTGTCTTTCTTTATGTCTGTGTGTGGATCTGTGTGTGAGTTTGTGTCGATCTGTGTGTGTCTTTCTTTGTCTGTGTGTTGACCTGTGCTTGTGTGTGTTTGTGTGTGTGTCGAGTCTCTGTGTGTGTCGATCTGTGTGTGTTGAGTGTTTGTGTGTGTGTGTGTGTGTGTGTGTGTGTGTGTGTGTGTGTGTGTGTGTGTGTGTGTGTGTGTCATGATCTGTGCTTGTGTTTATGTGTGTGTGTGTGTCGGTGTGTGTGTGTGTGTTTGACCACAGGCTTAGCCTCTTGACGAGGCCTCTTCAGTCTTTATATATATAGTATATACATACACATCTTAGTAATTTTTAATTTTTATTTATTTTTTATTTTTTGCTAAATATTAGGGTATTTATATAGACTAATGTTATACTTTCCAATTTTTATCCCCAAAAGTGCTCCCCTAATAATGTGGCAGTGGGGGCCAGGTCTAATACACTGAGACCCGCTGAATTTTGATCTGGTCCACTGTATTAGACCTATTCCACTGCCACATCATTCGGAATGTACTTTTGGGATATAAATTTGGTAAACTAACATTACTCTTTAGTACTATATAACAACACTAATGGAGTACATATCTTATCTTAATATTTTTTAAAAATAAGTAAAATTATCTTAATTTTTTTTAAAAAATAATGCACTAATATTTATATATATATATATATATATATATCTAAATTCTTAAATAATGCACTAGTATATGCATTATTTAGTAGTATTGAACAATTTCGATCCAATTATGTGTGTATAATTATTGATCGGCAGCGTCTGAATTGAATGACATGTACTTCTATAATTAGTACATTGTGTATTTTGTTAATCTGTTAGGCCCATTTTGTTATTCTTATTATTTTAGAATTTTTCATAATTTTTTCATATTTTTTTGAACCTTAAATCTAGCGTATCGAAGCGTATCGCCCGATACCAGTCCGCAGCGCCGATACACCGAGTCATCACAGCAGACTCCGATACCGCGACTTTGAACCATGCTTCCAATGGTCTATCGCGAGCAGATAAATTTAGGAAGACCAACTCAGGAAATCCACTAAGAAGTCTTCAAAAAGGATTTTGTTTCCAAGGGTCCAAGACTGGACCAAACAAATCACGGCAAAAAGGAGAGAGGGAAAAAAAAAAAAAGGAACTAATTTTTGCTTAATTGTTTTTTAGAAAAAGAAAACTAAAAAACCAAAAATTTTTTTATTTTTTATTTTCGCCCAATTATGTTGGCATTTTCAGAGAAAAAGAAAAATAGAAACAAAAACGATTAGCAAAACACATCTCATTTTCAGAGAATAAGGTGAACTCCACTTTTATACACATACATATCACTTTATACAGAAATGGTCTACCTTGCAAATTTGCGATATTCTCAAAAGATAAACCTCTTAAAGCATTCCCAATTAAGCTAATCCTCATTAATTTCATGCCATGTTACTATGCTAAAGCTTTCCCGACATGCATGCCTCTTAAAGGACCGGCTATAAAAATAAAAATAAAAATAAACAGAATCTCTAAAACCACATGCCCCAACTCACTGCCATATGACCTCTTAAATTGTAGTATTGTCAAACCTTCTCTCAAATATGAGAAAAGATAATATGAGAAAAGATATGGCATTGCTGCCATTGCGCATTAATTTTTTTTTTTTTTTTTTTAAATTGTGCCCAACAACTATTCTCAATGCTAGTTAACTAGGAGAAAGATTGTTATGTGCAATAATGGCGTTTTGGATGAAATATACCATTGAAGTAGAATTGTCAACATTTAACATTTTGGCACAGTTATAATATCAAATTATAGTTTTTACACGGGAAAAAAATCATAACATATTCCATTAGCTAGCGATGCTCTTTATCACTAGAAATTTCGTACATTTCTGGTTAATTATCATCTCTGAGGTACTACATTAAAAATGTACAATACAAAAAGAGAAGAACCTTCTGACGTGCATGCCCAATAAGCCATAACTTAGCTCCCTTTCATGAGAAGTTATTCAATGGTCTAGGATCATATGCCACCCAGGGGCAGATCCAGAAATTGGAGGAAGGGGGAGCTTAGACAGATGACTCGGACGAGGTTTTTGAACAGAATTAGGCTTACAAACTTAAAAAAACAAATAAAAAAAAAATCTTAGAAACAAAAACTTCAATTGCACAAATTCTTCAAAGCCATAATTAATCAACACATAGGACAGCCTAGAAAATCAAACATCATCAAACAGTGCCTAAGCCCATTGAAACAAATTGTGCCTAAACTTTGGATTATGTCATGAAAGTGTGACTCATTAGACATCTCAACAGGAATTATCAAAATTACTAACACATTTTTAATGACCCAAAATGGGAAAAACAAGCTTACAATAAACACCCCAAAAAACCCTTTAACACATCTAAAGAAAAGCCTCCAGCTGCCCACTTAGGGGCCATACACTAAACACCTAATGAGCGTAAAACCAACTCATAATAGAATATCAGCCCTCTAACAAGGCAGGCCCAAAAACAACAAAATACAATACAAAACCCACAAAAACAGCAAAGCTAAACGCCCAAAATAAAAACAATAGCAGAGGTGGCCCAAAAACGGAGAGGATTTGATGATTGCGTTTGTGTGTGGTCCGAGATGGTGTAGAGGCAAAATGGAAGCTAAGGATGAAAGAGAGAGAGAGAGAGGAGGAGGAGGTCAGGGCTAGGGCAGGGCAAATAGTTCAATTAATAAAAAATTGAACCAAATTTAATTGAATTTCAAATTTCAGTTTGGTTAAAAACTGAATCGAATTAAAATTTCAGTTTGGTTTCGACAGCCTGTAGGCAAGCCGGATTTCAAAATTTTTTTTTGTATTAATAATATACTTTAAATATAACTATATATAATAAACTACATGCATTTTTATAATTGCAAAACAAAGGAAAATATGCTTTTCTTTGCAATATGAAAGAAAAAGAAAAAAAAAACATAAAAAAAAGTTGTGAAAAAAAAGAATAAATAAAAATAATAAAAATAATACTAAATGGGTTTTTTACAATTTGGTTAATAAATTACCAAACCGAACCAAACTGAAATTCCGGTTAACCGAATCGAAATAATCGAATAATACTTCATTCGGTTTCAGTTTGTTAGTTCCCAAACCGAACTGAATTAGCCAAATTAAAACCAAACCGACCGGGGCTTTTGGCTTCCCTAAGGGAGGTCAGGAGTTCAATACCCCCTAGGGGTCGTGTAAACTAGTTGGAGGGATAGATCTTAAAATGGATAATGTCCAACTTGGTATGGGTTCAGATCCTACCGCTAACTCGCTTCCCTAATATATCTGGTGCGTGTGTTATGGGGTTGGTGCACGTGCCTGGGGTTTGCCCCATGTTCTAATCCGATAAAAACGACAATAGTTACTGATCTCGAAGTTGCGGAGGACAGGCTAGGGCTTCTGCATTTGAGATAGGGGGCTTTATTGCAAAAATATTTCTTTTTTAGGTGCATATCTATAATTTCCCTCAGTGTAGCCGCCTCTATATGCCACATGGTAGTTCCGATAAAAGTTGCCTGTCTTTTAAGAGACAAAAAACTTATACTTGACTACATAACAATCCACTACTGATCAGGACCATTACATGTCATTTGGTAGAGAACTAGAGAATAATTTCTCCCCGTTCATCCTCTCTCACACAATCTCTCACATACACTGACACACATTGCTTTCCCTCTGGAAAAATGTCCAAACATGGACCCAGGATACTATTCACAATATGACAATTTTCAGTAGCAAGTGGCTGTGCTCAACCTGCCTATCCAAATCTCTATTTCCCCTATCACTAATGCTTATTCTATTTTTATTCTAAAAGTGTTTTTCAAATCATGATTTTTATTCCAAAAGTGTTTTTCAAATCATGTAATAATAGTGTCATGTCAACGTTTTTAAATCAAAATTTAACTGATTTTACTATATTTGATCGGGTCTAATTACCATATCATTTAAGAAATACTTTTAAGATAAAAATTTAAGAAACGTAAAATTATACTTCCCCCTATTATTGCCTCGTGGCAACCTCACAACCATCTGGCCAAAAAAAGATATCTACATCTGCAACCTTGTCTTCTTTCTGTCCTATCTTCTGTAACAACATGGTGGCGTCAATAATTTGAGGATCATCTTTGACACGGCTGTGCCTGTAATCAGCTTTGCAACTTGTAGCATTTTTCGTTCTCAAATGTTGTGGTGAAAGCTTATTATATGTTGAATTTTGATAAACATAAATATATGGTGGTCCGTGTTTAAAAACTTAAGCTTTTTGGAAAAAACTGATTGCTTAACATGAAGTCATACCTTTATTATGGTTGGCCTTAGGTACAACTTTGTAAGAGCTTCTCTAGCGGTGTAGTTAGTAGGGTAAATTAAGTTAATTTTTTGCAAAAAATACCTAAACAGTGTAGTTGTAGGGTAACTTAAATTACATGTATGATATAGGAATCTAACAACTAAATTTCTTACCCTACAGACAAGCCGGAGAAGAGTGTGCCGGCTGTAGGGTGGCTGGCCAAGCCTCAACCGGCTAGAGGTGGTCGGCTATCCCTCGGCCAGCTAGTTCCCCCCCTCCCTTCCCTTTTTTTTTTCTTAAAAAAAAAAAAAAAAAAAAAAAAGGAACAAACCCTCACGACTAACTTTTATCCGGTTGGGAATTGTATTTTTAATTTTTTTTAATTATTATGTCTATTTGTTGCATTAAAAAAAATTAATAATGACTAGCTGACTGAGACTTGGCCGGCCACCTCTAGCCGGCACTCCGGCTATCCCTTAACATCATTGTAGAATTTCACCCCTCTGTATAGGAATTTAATTTAACTTTACCCTATACATCTTAACACCACTGCAGATGCTCTAAGAGCATCTACAACGCAGTAGTTTTTGTAGAGTAAATTAGTTTTTTTTTTTTTGGCTGAAAAATAGTAAGTTAATTTGCTATATAGGGTCTGCAGTGGTGTTGCGCATATAAGAACTTAGCTACGTATATGGTAGTGAAACTTAAGTTTACACTTTGCCTAAATTTCTTACCATATAGGGTAAACGACAGAGACAACGCCGACCAACCATTAACTATTTACTTTTTTTTTTTTATTTTTTTATTTTTGTTAAAATGTCCAACTTCCTAAGGCATAACTGGCTGAGTATTGTTTTCATTTTACTTCTTGTTGCTTGCAATGAAAATATTTAAAGAAGAAAAAAAAAAAAACAATTCACCGACTAAGGCATAGCCGGCCAACCCTTAGTCAACTACCCTTTACACCGATGTAAAATTTCACCAATCCATATAGTAACTTAAGTTAAATTTACCCTATACTTTATTACACCGCTAGAGATGCTCCAAGAGCTACTTTAAGTTTGGTTGACATAGCATGATATCATGACTTGTTTGTGAAAGGGACTTAGGTACTAATCTCCATTCCCATTATGTGTATGTTTGCACTATGTTATTTGTCTTCATTGCAATGAATTTTTGTTTGTTTAATTTTTTGTGTGAGGGAGGGTGTTCAATCTTGGTAGATCCTATTACCCCATTCTCCAACAAATTAAGATTTTATATCAAGATGTGAATTTTGAAGTCTAAGAGCAAATCAAAAATGTTTATAGTTTTTTTATTTAAGAAAAAAAAACCACCAAAAGAAAAAGAAAAACTATAATAAAATATATTTTCATTTTATAAATAACAATGTTTTGAAAACCAGATCGTTCGTCGAACGGGAAAATTGATCGGATCACGAGTTAGAGGTTCAACCATCAGATGAACCGTAATCAACCCGTGATGTCATAATTATCTAGTATTTAACTATTTATATTTATACATAAGTTTTAATAAGTAAATATGAACAAAAAAAATATACAAAAATACACAAAAACTCAAATTTTATTTTCACACTTTCTTATCATAATTATAAATTATCAAGAGATTCATAATATAAAAAAATGTAGGGGAAAAAAAAACTTTTGTAGGCATAAAAGTAGTTTTGAGCGGTTTTGGTCAAAAAACGGTTTTTAGCAGTTTCCGAACGTTTTCCACCGGTTCTTGGCAATTTTTGTGCCACTGACGGTTACTGAGTCAAACCGAACGAGAAAATCGACTGGTCGACGGTTCAACAGGTCGAACCGGCTGGTCCTATTCGGTTTTCAAAACCATGATAAATAAAAAAAAATTTATTTAAAACCAAAGTATAAAATTTTAAAAAAAAGGGAAAATTAATTAACAATCCCTAGAATGGACTCTTCATGGTGATTAGCCCAACCCCCTCCCCCCCTTTTTTTTTTTTTTTTTTTTTTTTTAAGGAGGTAAGTCCAATCGTTGTGAATTTTATGACCTTAAGTCCATTTTTTAAACTGAAAATAAGGCTATTTGCAAATTTGCCCCCATCACACATATAGAATATTGCTGATTTTGTTTTGCCACCTCAGCACGTTCTTCAAGGAAATGTTGATTTTTTTTTCAAACTTTAAAATGCTATAACTTTCAAACCACAACTCAATTTTGAATAAAATTCATATATTTGTAATGTAGAATGAAAGATCTATCAAACAAGATCCATAGTGATTATGAGAAAATGTAAAAAAAATAATAATAATAATAACAAAAAATTCATGTTACTGTCGGATAATTATAACGTAATGTCATTGTCTCTATTGTGACAGTAACATGACACTCTACCATTGAATTATTTATTTATTATCATCATCATCATCACCATCATTATTATTATTATTATTATTATTATTATTTTTGGCATTTGATGATAAACAACCGTCTTTAAAAATTGGCCATAATTTTCGATTATTAGGTCATTTTGAAGAAATGTTTTGTCGACGACATATTACTGCTTCTTTATTTAATATCATGTTGTTAATCTTTAATGGTATGTTACTGTTTTTGGTGTAAGGATAGTTTTTAAAGACAACAATATCTACTAAATGATCCTAATTTTGTAACTTTTTGCAACAATGATGTTACTACCTTTGTAAAGGCAGTATCATCAGATAAAACAACTATAAATTTGCAATTATTTGGTCAATTTGAATAAATGCTACTGTCGACAATATCATGTTACTATTTTTACCTGTACATCACTTAAAGTCATTAACATGTTCTTAAATGGCCACAACTTTGCAATTCTGTAACCGATGTGGATGATTTTTTTTTTTTTTTTTGGATTTGGGGTAATTTTTTGAGATATAAGCAATGGAAGTGTCTATTTTACACCAAAAAAAAATTAATAATAATAATTTTAATTTATTGATATATGTTTGTGAACTGCAAATTATTTTTTATTTTTGCATAATTTTATAGGCACTGTGGATATTGTTTGATAGATCTTGTTTAGTAGATTACGAATAACTTTAATTTATGAAAAAATAATTTGTAGTTTAGAAGTTATGACAATTTAAAGTTTGGAAAACAAAAAATAACTAACTTACTTAAATTATGGGCTGAGGTGGCATGTGTAGTGTAATTGTTTTTTTTGGTAACCGTGGGTGTTTGGGCCAGCTTGCGCGCACCTCAACTAATCCCACGAGGTCAAGGTGTCCGGGTGAATCACCTGTGGCCACCCCCTTGATATTCGAACTTGAGAACTCTGGGTATAACACCCAAAGGCCTTGCCATCCGGACACAAGTGGACCAAGTGGTTAGTATAATTGTTGAACATAATGAAAGTGGACATTTTCGTCCACTGAAAATCACAGGACATTTGATACAAAAAAAAAAGCTTGGGGATCTATCCCTATTATGGTCCAACGTGAAGACCTATGACCAGTTGGCCCCCCTAAAAAAAAAAGAACCACTTAAAATCGCAACATTTCGTCATTTCCCAAACGGACCCAACAGCCAATACATACACTCGCACTCAAATATGTATATTTGGTGGCAGTCAGTACGCAGTAAGTGTGTCTAATTTTCTTATTCTTCAATTCCTTATTCCGCAGACCTTATGCTCATTCTCTCAAACAAAAACAAAAAAAAAAAACCTTTTGCTCATTACAATGGGTAAGCTTCATGCGTTCTTCTTTCCATTTATGGCTCATGGGCACATGATCCCAATGATAGACATGGCCAAACTCTTCTCTTCCCTAGGCGTACAAACAACCATTATCACAACCCCAACCAATGCCCCTCTTTTAAGCAAATCACTCCAAAACTTTAACTCCAAAATTCATACTATTACCATCCAATTAATTAATTTTCCTTCAGTTGAGGCCGGCTTGCCTGATGGCTGCGAGCGTCTTGATCAAATCCCATCTAACGATTTCGTCTCCAACTTCTTCAACGCCGTTAGTAAGCTCCGAGACGCATTGGATCGGGTCCTCCGGGAGGCCCGGCCCAATTGCCTCGTGGCCGATATTTTCTTCCCTTGGGCCACCGATGTGGCAGCCCAATACGACATCCCGAGGCTGGTCTTCCACGGGACCAGCTTCTTCGCTCTCTCTGCTACAGAGCATTTGAGACTCTCCAAGCCTCAGAGGACCGTCTCGTCTGACTCCGAACCCTTCATCATCCCAAATCTTCCACATGAAGTGAAATTAACAAGAACCCAATTGCCAGTCTTTGACAGAGAAGAAGGTATAGAAAATGATCTGTCAAAATTGATAGTTCAAGGTAAGGAATCGGAGCTGACAAGCTATGGTGTTATAGCTAATAGCTTCTACGAGCTTGAATCGGCTTATGCTGATCATTTCAGAGAGGTTTTGGGAAGAAAGGCATGGCATATAGGCCCTGTATTTCTATGTAACAGAGAGATTGAAGATAAAGCAGAGAGAGGAAATGAAGCTGCCATTGATGAACACAAATGCTTGAAATGGCTCGATTCGAAGAAAACCAATTCGGTTATATACATATGTTTTGGTAGTTTGGCTAATTTCAGTGATTGTCAGTTGTATGAGATGGCAATGGGGATTGAAGCTTCTGGACAGCAATTCATTTGGGTTGTTAGGAAGAAGAAGAATAAAGGGGATGAGGAGGAGGAGGAGGAGGAAGAGGGAAAGGAAAATTGGTTGCCGGAGGGATTTGAGGAGAGAACGGAAACGAAAGGGCTGATCATAAGAGGGTGGGCCCCACAGGTTCTGATCCTCCATCACGAGGCTGTCGGAGGGTTCGTGACACACTGTGGTTGGAACTCGACTTTGGAGGGTGTCTCCGCTGGAGTTCCGATGGTGACTTGGCCGCTGAGCGCGGAGCAGTTCTTGAATGAGAAGCTTTTGACTCAGATTCTGAGAATTGGGGTTGAGGTTGGTGCTCGGCAATGGCACCCGGCGGTGTGTGAAGGGGTAAAAATGGAAGAGATAAAAAAAGCTCTGAAACAAGTAATGGAGGGTGAAGAAGCAGATGAGATGAGAAACAGAGCAAAGAGGTATAAAGAAATGGCTAAGAAGGCAGTTGAAGAAGGTGGGTCTTCTTATAACGATTTAAATGCTTTGATTCATGAATTGACTTCTTATAATTCTTGAATCTTGATGAAGCAAACCGAGAAGAGAGAAAATTAGAAAGCTACTTATTATTACCTAAGTATGAAGTTTTTAATTTGCAACAATCACCTATCCGCACCCAAAGCATTTTTACACCCTGAGGTGGACCAATAAAAAGATACTGGCGGTGAATCTCGCAGTCTCTATCTCTCTTTTCGTTGGTCCATTAGGGTGTAGATGTCTTTTAAGTGTGTAAGGTGTGCCTCAAATATTATTCTTTAATTTGCCTCAATGTAATTGAATCACATTTGTTCTACTCTATGAAGTTTTTAATTTGTTTGAAGGATAATACTATGTGCACATAAAATAAATCTATTATTATTAGCCACTGGCCCACTAGCATAACAAGATAATAAGGCTGAGCTGAGAAAATATTTAGCATAATGATAATAGCTCGTCATATGTATCACTTCACTATTACACATACATGTATGATATTTACGTATAACTATCTTTTTCATAAACTTAGTATAGATATGTGTCTTAACATGGAGATTTTGTTAATTTGTTATACAATTAACGTAATCACAACAACTGTTGTATTGAATATTTTCTCAAGACTGAAGGATTGACTAGAGCGTAGAAGAGATTGAGATGGATGTATGTTTATATGTATACTAGGTAGTTACTAGTTTGTGGCACGTAGTAGTTCCGTTTTTCTGGATTCTAATTTTATATAGTGTATATTTATTTGACATTACGTATATGGACATTACGTATATGGACATGTAAGTTTAGGAGATCAACAAGTAACGCTAAGCGTCAACACAATAAATAGTACAACATGAATTTGACGCATGTGAAGATGTCATTTTTTTGGTTGTTGATGTAGGTGATGGATTTTAATTGTGGGATATTCAAGTGGACCTGTCATTATTCCCACTATTACATGCGAGTTGTCCCAATTTTTTTTAAACCTAATTTCAATTAATGTTGTAGAGAGAATGTACTATTTCTTTCCAACTGCTAAATCAATTTTTTTTGTTGTAAAATTTATAAGACATCCAATTATACATGACATTTTCGGGTAACTCTTTATAACATTTGGAAAACTCTCAAAAACGGTTGGGAGTAACGCTTTGGTGTCAAGACCCATCTCACTACGGGCGAAAATAGGACACGTGGTACGCCACCATGGCTCATCCAATTCATTTAAAGATTATAGCAGCGAAAAAAGAATTTAAAAATAACATGAGTATTTAAAACTTTTGGAAACAATACCCTTCGAAATATAAAATCCGTATAAATTTGAAAACGTAATTAAATTTCGAAACGAATGAATATATATTGAAAGGGGTCCCAAAGTTACCCTAAGAGCTAATCAAAATATTAAATAATTTTTGGAATGAGTAGAAAAAGATTTCATGCAGGGGTCATTTCGACCGGTCAAACTACCCCCTTTAACCGGTCGAATGACCCTTTAGCAGAATTCCTTGGTGCAGCAGAATTTTGCTAAGGATCAAACAACCTCCTACCTTTGTAAACCTCTCAAACTTTCACACTTAAAATCCAAACTTTCCAAACATACCAAGGTTGTAAGGACATACACAAACCTTGTCAAACATTGAAAAGAACCAGAAATGAAGTAAGTTAAAGCTTGTTTGGATCGATCCTCAAAACTCTATTCACATCTATATATCTATATCTAAAAATGGAGAGTGCAAGCTTTGGAGGATTTTTAGGCTGACACGTGGCAAAATTATTTCACTATTAAAACTTTCTTTTCTCTCTCACTCATTTATACCCCAAGATTTCCCCAGCTCTTCATCTTCTTCTCCCAAATCACACGCATTTCTTCATCTTCCTTATTTATTACTCCTCCATTATCTCCCCCACTACCCAGTCATTTATCTACATCCCAAATCACATATTAGCCCGGAAAAACCAAAGAAGATGTCTCTATCCCATCTATTCTCCCATCTCTGTGTCCCAACTCAGACGCTGGGTCTCTCTTGATTTCTCTTTCTCTAGGACTTGGTTTATGAGGTAATATATCCCTGTTTCCAGTGATTTCTTAACTGTGTGATGAGATTCGGTTTTCCTTACTTATGATTTGTAGATCTGTTTTTATATATTTTTTTTATTGAAATATCTTTTGGAAATCAACCCTATTTATTACATTTGTAAATTTCGCAGTTCAATATATTTGTTACATATGTATGTATATATCCACGCCAATTTTTGTGTGTAGCTATTGAATATTTTGCATTTTTCCCTCCATATTATTAACATCAGAATTTTGAGTTTCTTTAAATATGATGTTTTTCATTGTCCATAGAATATCTGAGAAACATTTGTATTGTGTTTGTTATTTTGATTCCTGAAATCATTACTGAAATATGATTGCGAATTTCTGTTTCATTTTTCTGCAGTTCCGAGGAGAAACGTCCCAGTATTGGGTAAGTTTTGTTGTTCCTCAAAATTCTGTTATTTAGATTCAATCTTTATGTTTTTTTTTTTATTTTATTTTTTATTATAGTTGTAATTTATGTTTGTATTCTTGAATTACACATTTGATCCTCTATTATTTATACTTGAGGAACTTTTAGATCTAAAGTCTCTGTGTACATTTATGACTTGATTTACTAAGTAAGGTTACAAACCAGAAATAAAGAAATATATAAACATATGCTTTAAGACATGTTCAAGGATTTTAAGTCTTTCAAGTCAATACACCAGTATACTTGCTCCACGTGTGAATTCCAGCCCTCTAAGAACATCTCTAATCACATTATCAAAAAATTTTCTAATTTTTAGATAAAATAGCTAAAAAGCTATTTTAGCAAATCACTTTTAAGCCCCCAACTCCAACTATGTTCCCCACTATTGGGAGGTTTGTATTATTATATTAATTTTTATATAAAAGTTGGAAATTTTAATGCACTCTCTCTCCTTAAATGAATATGATGTATTATTTTTCATTATTTTACTTATGAGTAATTACCCATATTTACACACACACACACACACACACACACACACACACACTCTCTCTCTCTCTCTCTCTCTCTCTCTCTCTCTCTCTCTTCAAATTTGGAAAACCATTTGAGGAATCCGTAGCTCCTAAAATGTACTTTGGTTCCCCAACCTAGCTAGAAAGTGACTGAGAAATGTGGTTGGAATTGCTCTAATATCTTGAGATTTTGGGATTCAAACTGGTCCAACACCTACATACATACTCGCCATTGATGCACATATTTCAAGGTATAAGATGAAATATGGTACTAATATAACATCAGACTTCAAACCAGTAATTAAAAAAAAGACAGCCCAGTGCACGAGGCTCTCGCTATTGCGGGGTCTAGGGAGGGTGAGATGTACGCAGCATTACCCTTACTAGAAGTTGTTTCCAAATTTGAACCTAATACCATTAAATATTACGTACAAGAACTAACCATACCCATTATCCTAATAAAATGCAGAGGCTACTGGTCTAAATATTGTGGAAGGCGGATTCTTCGAGCAGTCTATGTCACTGCAGCAGGAAGAATATCATTTTTCTTAGCCATCGTCAAGCCTTTTGATTGTCTACATGTGCACATGTGCTCTTGAAAAGAAAAATGTAAAATACTCCTGAAAAAAAATAAAAATTAAGTAGAAATAATAAATAGATGTCATCAACCTTTTTGGCCTCCCTATAACAATCTATTTTCTTGCAACATTTTAATCTATTTTTTATTCATGTCCATTATTTATGCAGTTTAAAGAACATTTTGCATAATAATGCTGTAGTTTAAACTTTGGATTCCAAATTTATTTGTAAATATTAGCATTTTTGATACGTGTATGTTTGTTTTCAGTGGCACATTGTAGTTAATTGGTCCTAATAAAAAATTTAGGAGAATGAATTGGATCTTGAAGGACTTCTTTTGTTATTATTGTAATGAGAATCTGGGGAGTTGCGTTAACCTATTGTCAATATTATAGATGATGCATCTTTCCTTTTCTGATTGCACAAAGAAGTTTGATGACATTTTCGCAATTGATGAGATAATGTTGTTAAGTAATTCAGTTTTTTAAGTACTACAAAGGTATGCTTGTGTATATAAGATTTCCTCTTTCTATTTTGATGCTAGAAAAGAAATATTTTGTGAAGTATGAATTAATCTTTGTTAGAAGTTTTGATTTGATTTGTATGACAAATAGCGTACTGCGCATTGCGCGGGTTCTATGCTACTAGTTCAATTAAAATCCGAAATTGATAAGTTAAACATTCAAAACGTGAATCCATAATTTCGGATTCATTACAACCATACCAAAGTAGTTCTTACTACCGATTACATCATTACAAAACCATTTCGAAGTTTCTAAGTTAAGGATATAGTCCAAACCTCACAAATTTATAACATTTGGAATGGAAACAAAATATAGACAAGTAGAATTCCCGTCGTCCCACGGCTTCACTTCTCACGCTTCTTCTTTCCTTTCCTCTTATCACCTGCAATAGATGAAGTCTCCATTGCTCGGTTATATGATGAGTGCACAATTCTAAACAAATGCATATAAGGCAATTCATGCTTTAAACATCTAAAACACGTCAATTAGTCTCTCGGGAGAGAGATACGCATTCATTCTGTATATCGGCAAGTCTTAAATCTTAAACCGCGATGCCAATGACTAGCCAAGGTCACTCAATCATTGCATCCATCTGCTCTAGCTGGGTTAGTTCCTAAACCAAGCAAGTAGTCGTCACTACTATAACTCTCAAACACCGAGAAATGTACCCCAAGATGAACTTGTACCAAACTCCCCTTTGACCCACATAGCCATTTAGCATACTCACATAGGACAACATGTTTTTCATACGTACTCGCTGAATTTAATGGGCCTAAGTTAATACATGAGTTTTGCCCGAATTACAATTTCATACACAGTATCTAAAACATCCAAAATTCCTTATATGTCATAGGTCAAGAATTCATACCTTATGCAAATGTCCTATAACTTTGAGGGAACTACTAGGGGACCGATCAACGTCAAATCTCCGATCTCAAGTGATTCCTACAAGTATACATATGTTTTTCCCAATTCATAGAATTAGAATTTTCGTAAAACTTAACCAAACGAGGCCTAACAACTATCAAAACGGAGCTCTTACCTCGAGGAGTTCAAATATGAAATTTGGAAGAAAAAAAAAAAAAAAAAAAAAAAAACAAACGGACAGAAGTCCATCGATTGGCATCGTGAAGCTCTAAGCAACTAAATCCCCCTTTTGATTTCAATTTAGGGTTTGAGACAATGAAAATATCTCATGAGTTTCTATATATAGGCATGACTCTCGGGAATTACGTTTACCTCCCCACGAGTTCTCAAAACTTCTAATTATTCCTCAAAACGTCATACACGCCTAATTTATTACTTCACGAGTGAAAACTATAAACAACAATGATACACACACATCTCCAACCACACTTCCAACCGCATCTTATGCTTTAAATGCATGTACCCTGTGCTTTTTAATTTTTACACACTTTTCTGTGCACCACTTACATAGCACATGGTACATACATTTAAAATAAGGATGTGGTTAGAGATATGGGTGTATCATTATTGAACTATAAATTATAGAAGTTTTTGTCTAAGTTCCGTTTGGGTCCGTAATTACGTTCCGGAAACTAGTTTCGTGGAATCTCTAGATAACCTACCTTTTTATGCAACATATTACATTGGTTATCTCTAATTCGTTTTAATTGATCTTTATCAAGATCAAAACTACCAGAAAGCATAATCATTATTCACATATACCATATCTATCAAATAACATTTAATCACATAAATGTCATTTAAATCATTTCAAAGTTTTATGAATTCCCAACTTTCTGTGTCTTCAGTACTTGACACCTTCCGTTGTCCTCCAGTCAACTACTCATCTCAATTATTAATCAACATTAATAAATTTCAAACAAATGTAACTATGATTTAAAAGATTGCATTTTTCGGGACGGGTGTGACATATTATAGTTGATTCAATTGTAAATAGTCGCAGTAAAGTTAACTACACTATAATTAAAAGTTGACTAAAATATAATTTTTAGAAGAAAAAGTTGACCAAAATCCAATTATCCATCATATTGTGAATCTAAATGTAATTATACGTAATATAGTTGATTCATTTTGTGTTTTTTTTTTTTATAGTAATTCATGAGAAACACAAGGGCATAAGTGAAAGTTCATATTTTTTGACATGCCTGCTTATGTGTTTTTAGAGCATCCACAATAGTGTAATTTTTGTATAGGAACTTAAGTTTTTTATCCTACACACTCACGCAATGGTGTAATTGGTAGAGTAAAGAACTTAACTATATAGTAGCGAAGCTTAAGTTTACACTTCGGCTAAATTTCTTACCATACAGGATAGATGGCAGAGGCAATGCCGGCTACAGCCCGCTAACCCTTAGCCGTTTAGTTATTCTTTTTTTTTTGGTTTGTTAAAATGCCCAATCGGCTAAGCCATAAATGGCTGGGAGTTGTTTTCATGTTTTTTGTTGCTTGCAAAGAAAAGATTAAACAAAAAAAAAAAAGCAACTCACCGGCTAAGGCAAAGGCTTGGCCGGTACTCTCTAGCATGCACTCCCTTAGTCGGCTACCCTTTACACTGATGTAGAATTTCACCCATCTATATAGGAACTTAAGTTAGATTTACCCTATACGCCATTACACCATTGTAGACGCTCTTATAGTATAGTAGATACAAAAGAATGAGAGTGGGAGAAAAATGTTATGAGGCAAATTTTTTTTCCCTGCTTCAAATCTACTATTTCTACAACACCTAATCTCACATGTGAATTTCATGATAATGGGAAGTGAGATTCAGCTTCAACCTTCCTCCCAAAAGTCCCTTCTAGCCAGGGACAAAACTAGAAATGGGGACATGGGCGGTCGAGTAAATTGGCCTACGTTCATCGAGAAACGGAGGTCACTCGGGATCGGATGTGCTGCCCCTGACGTTTAAATTTTTTGCTCAATTTATATATATTTTCGGTGTGATTTTCTAGTATTAAAAAAAATACGTTTTTGTTCTACGAGATTTTCTGGCCGATAGGAGGGTTAAGATGTTTGAATGCTTATAATCCTTATAATGTACAGTGGATTTTGCTCTCCTTTAGTAAAATCCATGACACAATCGATGGTTTAGGCCCTTTAGGGTGGGTTGGATTACAATCAAAATTGCAATATTTATATTTACATAGATAATATTATAAAAGCTAAAAATTTAGAGGGGCTAATATGTTAATTAATTTTATTTCCAAGGACTAATATAAATAACATCTAGTATATATTTGGGTTAATTACACACTGACCTCCCTTAGGGTATGGCCTAATTACACGGACCATAGTCATATTTTGAAAAATTACACTGACCTCCCTTGAGGTTTCTAGTTAGGTTACACTCACATCTCCTCCCATTAGTCAATTGTTAGTTGACAAAGCAGAAAAGTTAAATTTGTGTTATATATCTACACTATACTATAAAAGAGGCTTAGGGGTGGCTTCAATTTCAATTTTGTCCAATTTTGGCATTTCTTGATTTGTTTGAAATGACGGTTTTACCCTTACTTTTATCTTTTGTTCCATTTTCCTTTAATGATTATTTTGAGTTTTTGTCCTTTTGTGAGGGTAGGTTGGTCATTTCACCCACAAAACAGCCCTTATTATTATTAGGTCAACTTTTAAAATTAAATTATTTTAGAAATGATGATTCAATCAACTTTTCAACCAATAATTACAAACATTTACAATTTGATTCAACTCTTAAAATTATTTAATCTACAATCAATCAACTTTTCAAGCAATAATTGCAAATATTTACAATTTGTTCAAAACACCCAAAAGTCAACAAATTGTAGGTTGTGCCTTGTTTGGCACAACCGCTTTTTGGCTTTGTGATTTGTATGGTTTTTCAATCTTCCCAAACAAGTCACTAACTTGTTTGGTTTTGTTTTGTTTTGTTTTGTTTGGTTTTGTTTTTATTCTTTTGGGTTTTCCCAAATAAACCACTAACACAAACAAGGCACAGCACAACCTAAATTGGGCTATGCCTTGTTTCGTTTTGTTTTGTTTATTTTTCTTTTTTTGGTTTTCCCAAACAAAACACTAACATTTGTTTGTGTTTTTTGTACTATTTCTTTGAATTACCAAACAAACTATAGATAACTTTTATAAATTAATGCTTGTTTGGTAAGGCTTGTTTGAGCCTTAAGGCAACTTTTTAAGGAATCTTTGAATTACCAAACAAGCCTTCAATCACTTTTCTAAAACAAGTCTTAGATTACTTTTTAAATTTAATGCTTGTTTGGCAAGGCTTGTTTTAGTCTTAAGACAACTTTGAAGGAATCCCATAATTACCAAACAAGCCTTAAGTTACTTTTGTAAATTATCTTTTCGTATATGTGTGTGTGTGTGTGTATATGTATGTATACATATTATAATTTATTATTATTTATGTGTTTAAAGTGTGTACAATTAGAAATCAAATTGCCAAATTATCCTTTTGTAAAATAGAATTATCAAATTACCCTTTTGCCCTTTGTAATTACCTTTGTGTGTATATATATATACATACATTATATTATTATATTATTAAAATTACCATTTTGCCTTTTGTAAAGTACCCTTTTTTCAAAGTTTAAAGTGTGTATAATTATAAATTGAATAAACAAATTACCCATTTGTTAATTTGAATTACAAATTACCGTTTTTATTTTTTTGTAAATTACCATTTTGTATATATGTGTATATGTATATATACATATTATAATTTATTACTATTATTATTTATGTATTTAAAGTGTGTACAATTATAAATTGAATTATCAAATTGCCCTTTTTCCTTTTGTAAACTACCCTTGTATGTATATATATATATATATTCATATATTGTTTTATTAAATTATATATATTGAATATATTATATACCAAATTGAATAAAATTGTGTACAATTATAAATTGCATAGCCAAATTACTCTTATGCCTTATGCAAATTACCCTTTATTTCTATGCCTTAAAGAAAAGAGCTTAAAGTTTAAATTATTTACAATTATAAATTCTCATTTGTTAAATTGAATTACCAAAAACCCTTTTATTATATTACGATATATATTGAATAATCTAATTACCCTTATACCTTTTACAAATTACCATTTTGTTAAATCAAATTAGCAAATTATACTTTTGTATACACGAGTGTGCGTGCATGTGTGTGTGCCTATATATATATATATATTTTATCTATACGTTAAAGAAAAGAGCCTAAAAGTTTAAAGTATGTACAATCACAAATTGAATAATCAATTACCGTTAAGCCTTTTGCAAATTACTCTTTTGTTAATCAAATTATCAAATTACCCTTTTGCCTTTTTTATATTACCCTTTTTGTATATATGTATGTATATATATATACATATACATATTTATATATATTTATTATCTATATGTTAAAGAAAAGAGCCTTAAATTGTAGGTTAACATAAATTAATATAGTTGTTGTTAAATCATATGTTTCTAACACCATCTTAAGAATTAATAAAACTTATTTTTCTTTCTTGTCTACATTAGAAAAAAAATGTATATTGTATTTTTTTCTACAAAATTCAACGCCCGTGCATTGCACGGGCCGTCTTCCTAGTACTTTTAAAAAAAACTGACTAGTTATCCTTGTTATCAACACCACTAAAAAAAATCCTAAATAACCATTGTTCTGTTTTCTCTCTCTCTCTCTATGAAGACATGGATTGTTCGGGTAGAAAGAGAAGCATCAAAGTTCAGTCTCATCATCGCTCACTTCCACATTAGCATTGACAAACTCTCTATCTTGGGCTTGAAAATTTCCATCTTCTTCACAAGAGCCTGATCCATGAGCATCCTCAAAAAGGTCAGTAGTATCATAAACATAAGGCACCAACTCGTTAAACGAGTTACTAATCTTAATACGTTGAGCATTAGAAGGGTTAGGCCCATGAAGAACGATAGAAGTGGCAGCTTGTTGCCTTTCCATAGAAACAACACCCTTTCCTTTTCCCTTACCCACCACTTGAGTCACTGACCCTCTTCATTCTCTTGACCAGGACCAAGATCTGTAATATTTTGTGGGTCAATCGAAACCTTTTTAATTGGAATCTATTGTTGAGTAGGGTTCTGATTAACGTGGTTAGAAGAGGCAGGCTTGGCCTGAGTCTTCCTTGCACAGTCATGGCCAAAACACTTACACACCTTGCAGCGAGTAGGAGTCCACTGATATTCAACTTGAATAGTAATTAATTCGTTACCTAAACGGGAATCCGCCGCTTTTAGGTCAAAGCTCGTAATCCAATCATCTTTTGCATCAATCTCAATCCAAACTCTAGCATAAGTGATTCTACAACATGAAGCGATCATTTTATCAACACAGAGAGGTCTCCCAATCATGCTGGCAATGTGATTAATGCCATCGGGCGTCCAATATTCAAGCGGATTATTAAAGAAGTGCACCTAGACAGGTACTTTAAAGACTTTGTCTTTGTCAAAGCGGAATATTAAAGAAGTGCACCCAGACAAGTACTTTAGAGACTTGTCTTTGTCATAAGAGAAATGTGGTTCCCATGTTTTCAGAATGATAGGTTTACCACCACGACTTTTGAATTGTGTGTTCATTTGATGTTGGAGGCTCGACTGTAGTAGTGGTGGTCTTGGGTAGGGGTAAAATCGATTCGGTTCTGTCACACCCCAACCCACCCCCGGTGAATTAGGACACGTGTAACAAGAGTAACCGCACCCAAAACACACACTAATTAAAGAGAAAAGGTGAATAAACCACTTTAAAGAACTCTATTGTGATAAAACAGCCCCCAAGGGCAAAATAGTCATTAATAAAGTATGTAAAATTTTTATACCAAAAGTTAGATTTTTGAGTCCCGGTTCCAACGCAACAAACGGCGCGTAAATCCGAGTTTTATAGAAAAAGTTATGCATGTTTCCGTAAAAATAGACGTCCAGGGAAAAATACAAAGCGGATCGATCCCTTCATAAAGGGCGGATCGATCCATTTATATTAGTCTCCCGCAGAATGTCCCCTTGGAAGGGCGGATCGATCCCTTCACAAACCGCGGATCGATCCCCTTCACAATTCTGCTGCTAAATTTTGTTTGCTGTCAAAACAAGTTTTAACTTACCAAAACACAATCAAATCACATGGAAACATTATGAAACTTTGGGAAATCAATTCCAACACATTTCTAAACATGTTTAAACTCAAATTAAGCATGGATCATAAAATCATATTCACAATTTGGTCAAATCCACTAAGAACTCATTTCATTTGAAATACAATGATCTTTTCAACTTTGAAACTCAATTCTCATTCAAAATTCATGAAACTTGTTGGGACTAAACTCAATGACACAACTAACATTATGAACACTAAAGAAACATGTCCAAGACACTAACGACACATCCGGACTTGCCGAAATGGTCAACCCTTTACTTGCACCATTCTTGAGCAAAACAAAAGAGATTATACATTGGTCCTCAAATTCTCTTCCAACTCTACAAAATACAACTTTAGGATTCAAACTATTTTCCTTCAACCCAAATATGAACATTTACATAAAAGAAACCATAATTTACATCATTTTACCAGTTCAAAAGAAGTTCACAAGCATGGGACACAAATCTCCCCCATCTCTCCCATCTCTCCCATCCACAAGTCAAGACTTTAACTCACAAGTTAAGGACACTAACCCATAAGTTACATTATATTACAAGTTATAAACATAATTACAAGACCCAAATCTCTTTCCCAATTCCGAGCGCATCACTTCCTCTCCGGGTATTGCTCCGTACCTGCGGTGGTTGTTATGTACCACAACAGAAATAGGAAAACGGTTTTCTTAAGCAATTTGCTTAGTGAGCATTCTAAACATGATTGTATGTTTAACACGTGCAATGCTACAAATAACACATAAGCATAAACGTAATCGCCGAGTCACCGGTTACATGGTTCATTCAAACCCGAAGACCTCCCTTGGTCCCGTGGTCACTTCTATTCCTTGGACTTCCGTATTTATCGGATTCTTCCTCTTCGCCACCCTTATTACTCCCAACAATGAACCATTTCCCCGGTGCTCATTGACTACCACATAGACATATAAGCACATAACACCTATTCATGTATCAACATATGGTTTTCATAAAATTGACATAGAATTCACATAATTAACATCTTTATAATTCCTAATCATGAATTAACATCTCTAACATCACATATAGCTTGAACCCATTAAACACAATCAGATTTAGGTGTAGAAAACTCACCTTATACACTGATTTTACCCAAGATTAAGCTAAAGAAGTGCTGAATTTCACCAAATTGAACCTCAATTTCTATTCCAACAAGAATCCTACAAGAATTCGGTAGACGACGTCTCACCGTCAAATATGAACTACCAAAATCCAGCAAAGTAAACATAAATTAAGGGTATAGAAACGTTCGTCTCACCTCCACGAGTCCGAAAACGGCTTTGGTTCGCGAATCCGACGAACGGCGGCGACGGAACGGCGGAAAAAACGACGTCGGCGTCTCGTCTCCGTCTTCTCTCCCGAGCTCTCTCTTGTTTTTGCTTGTTAATTGCTGTAAATTGAGAGTCTAAGCTCTCATATTGACACCACACATCACATGCATGTGATGTGTCACTTCTTTTTCCCAATTTTCGTTTACACCCCCCGGATTTTCTTGAGTTCTTATTATGAAATCCCCCAAACATTCCATTAACTACCCAATTATTAAATGAGTGTTTATCTAAGTTTCGTATGGGTCCCAACGTGGGTCCCACATATTTTGTGAAATTGCTATCGTACCTACTAATTTTAAACCTTTTTCATTTATACCCTTACTTGGGTGTCCATACTAATGCTAACACATATTAACATGTAATATGAAAGCATGTAAACAAATATCCATGTAATCACATAAAAATGCATTTAATCATTTAAAATGCAAATTACCAATTTACCCTTCACTGGGTTCCATTTCAATACCTGTCCCACCTCACTGGGGACTTTTCCAATTAGTGTCCCTCTCTGAACACTTTTTACTTGGGCGAGTCCAAGCCTCCCCTTAATCCATTTGATACACTAATTATATTAATTAATGCATATTATCACAATAATTTACCCGTTTCCCCGGGTACGGGTGTTACAGGTTCTGTCGGTTTTTACCCCATAAATCAAACCAAACCGATCAATCGGTTTTTCAAACAAGTGAAATTGAAACCGAACCGATTTTTAATACACCAAATTAAACCGACCGAAGCTAATTCGGTTCGGTTCGGTTCGGTCGGTTTCAGTCCAAACTTAAACAAATACCCAGGACATGAAACCAAAAGATAAAACCAAAAAACGTAAAGAATGAGAGAGCAAAAAAAGTAGAGAATTAAAGAATCAAAGTAAATTAGGAAAAAAAAAAGTAAATCAAACAAGTTTTTTTGGGTCAAATAAATCAAAGAAGCTTAAAAAATACAAAAGCACAAGCAAGCTGCATACACAGGTATCAAGCAATACCTTAAGAAACAAATATGAGAGCAAAGTCTGGGAGAGAACATGTCAATCTCAAATGGTTTGGAGATTGAACAAAAACAACCATCAATTTAAAACCCACACATATAATAATAAATAGAGAAACGAAAATGAAAAGTGGGATGAGAGAGAGAGAGAGAGAGAGAGAGAGAGAGAGAGGGAGAGAGTGCAGAATGAATAGAGAGAGAATAAGACTTACGAGTTACAACGGGAAGAGAGAGGGGATTCAAATTGAAAATTTAATGGGTCTGCCAACTAAAAGTCAATTTTGAGAAGAGAGAATGAAGACCAATCCTTGCCTTCTTGTCTTGTCTTATTGGGTCCCATGCGCCTTAGCAATAAAGAGGGGGAGGAGTTTAAGGCAATGAAGGGTTGGATGAAAATGTAATTCGACCTTTTATTTTGATTATTCAATGTCTCGTTTGCACAGTCAAGGAAAAATTGGTAGTTGTGTTTTGCTTTATTCAATGTCAATCAAATCAATACAGCTATTGCTTTAACTTTCTTCAATGTAATTTTGATACATATATTAATATTTATTTATTACTTATCTGCTTTTTCTTTTACACTCTTCAATGTAATACACTAATACATATATTTATATGAGTATAATTTATATTAACCTCGGTTCGGTTCGGTCGGTTTCGGCCTAATTATAACAGGAACCGAGACCGAACCGAAAATAGATTTCTTTTTATAAAATAGAAACCGAAACCGACCGACATACTAGTCAGACTGACCGAAACCAAACCAAACCAAACCACTCGGTTCGGTCAGTTGGTTTGGTTTTTACGGTTTACCTTTCACCCCTAGACTCCTGGGCTTGTGGGTGGTTGAAATTGAGGGTAAATTTATGGTGGTGGAAAAGAGCAACCCCACTAGAGAAGAAGAGTGGACGAAGTGGTGGCTGGGTGTGAGGATGATATGGTGGTGTCGTGGAGGTATCCAACTCTCTCTCTCTCTCTCTCTCTCTCTCTCTCTCTTAACCCACCTTTGGTACCGCCCTCACATCTCCCATCTCTTAATTCTTCTTCTTTGTGTGCGTGCGCGCGCACACACACACACACATATATATATACTGTATATGTATGTGTATATAACATTTATGTTTTGGTTTTTTGTACAAAGCATTCCGTCTCTCTACCGTTTATGTACCTGTTATGTTTTGATTTTTTTTTTGTTTGATTTTAACCTAGAAATATGAATGTATAATAACAAAATTGGTAAATTACTTATTTTAGTCACTTCCGTTAGGAAACAAACGAGGTCAATATAATTTTTTAAAATAAGACGAAGGTCCGTGTAATTAAACTATACTCATGTAAGTGTAATTTACACTATATATATTTTTATATTCATGGGCAAATTGGATATTTGAGATTTTTTTGGAGGACCAGTCCCTCTTACCCTCCACCCCTGCTCCTGGCAGTCTATACATAATCACATATATCGCAAATTTGTTTTTATATACATAATTTCCATTAAACCAGCCCAAATTTCATAGGCTCTCATTTATAACCCCTGATATCAAAAAAATCTTCTATCATTTTTTTTACGAAATAAGAAAGATTCCCCTTTTTTTTTATATACGATCTCATTTAAGATCTCAAATCTTACTGAATATTATGACTGAATGAGGATCAGAGAGCTCTTTATGTGGTCTCACTTTACCACCATATGAAATGCGCGAAACTTCGATTGGTGGAAGCCAGTCCATGAAGATTCTCCCTTTTCTTACGTGCAATTCCCCTTTTCAATAGAAGTATGTATGGCAGCATATTATACCCCAAAAAAAATGGTCCAATGACTCCAATAATGTCAACATATGAATAGCATACATTGACTAACTCCACATTTATCCAAAAAAAAAAAAAGACTAACTCCACACCACACACTTCTCAGTCTTAGTTCGAAACTAGTCCAACACCAGTGCAAATGCACGGGCTAAAATGTTTCCTATAAATTGAAAATAATTACAATGTCAAAAGGGCACAAATCAATTTTTTATAAACCATCAATTGAAGAAAATGTAAACACAAAGTTATATGGACAACTTAACTAATACATGGGGTAAGCCTGAAAATGATGTCAATGCTATCATCGAGAAGAAACAATGAAAAAAAAAAAGAGGCACCATTTGATTTGAGCGGTGCACTATAGCGGACAACAAACAAACCAAGGACTTTCAAACTATACATGTGAAAAGCCGTCCATGGTGACCACACTTTTTCCATTCGTATAATCAAACGTACTGAGTTATTTGAAAGAGACTCTTCGAATGTAAGAGCTAATGAAAAGAAAAAAAAAACTTATTAAGCTATCAGCCCATCACTCCAGTTACATACACTCATGTCTCATTTTGCCCACCTAATACCCATGACACATTTACACCAGCTATCAATAAGAGCATATAAAATACTTCCACACCAACTAAGAAGTCACCACCGAATTTGACATTTGAGTACTCCATGTGTGCTGCTTGTCTGCAACAGAATCACAAACTAATTGATTGTTATGCGCAAGAACTCAGGTCAGAAATGATTAACATGTTTTTCCAGCTGGAAAATAGATTGTGTTCATTATTCTTATTCAAGAATTTTTTTTTTTTAAGAAATGCAATATCTATAGGAACAATATACTTATTTCACCTACAAGTTGACTTCGAGAATATCAAATCAAGATACTAATATAGCAATACATAATTAGAGAATGTCAAGGCCTCTGTTATGCACTACTTTCCCCATAACATAATAACAATTAGTGACACATTTTCATTCAAATATGCGCCGATGAGTGGTTGCCAATCGAACTTCAACTTGACGTAAACACCAATAGGAAATAAAGGTTTCAAATTGTTAGTGGAGTTCTGACGATTACAGATACAATGTGTAGTTATAAGCATTAAAAAAAAAATCACAGGCTGCCTTAATACCTGCTATGCATATTTGCATAGTAACGGAAAAATCACATGGGGTGACCGTTAGTCAGATAGTATCTCATAGACTACTCTGTCTGGGAAGCCATTTTGATTTCCTAGTTTCAAAACGTGGGCTTTAAATTTCTACGTGCGAATTGTTTTCCTTTTGTTAGAAGATTCTAAGGTTCATAACTTCCACACCGTTTTTTGCTTTGTTATTTATTTATTTATTAAATTTTTTTTTTTGCTGAGCAGTGCAATAATCAAGAAACTGGACATAAATTATTAGCTAAAAACGGAAGACAAAACAATTGTCGGAAAATTGAAGGGATCTAGAGGTCCTGAATACTGCAAAGTAGCCGACCACTCTACCAGCTATAATTGACGCATAAATATAATATTCAATATAAACTATTCAAAACACTTTGAAATCAATATTAGCAGCAAAAAAAGTATAGACTGTGTGCAAAAAATAATAATAAAAATAGCTGCTTTCTTAGCATACCAATGTAGATTAATTGTATTGCCTCCCTTGTCTGATTCCCACATGTAGAGGCTGCAAGTTGGAGTTTCTTCAGTCATCTGAAGGAAAAGTTCAAACAAATTTACACACGCGGTCTTTGTGCATGTGTGTGCATACATAGTGATGAATGTGAAATCTTGTTTTCTTCATCTACCTCATTGCCAGATGAAAGTCGCACAATGAATGAGAAAGGAAGAGAAGTTCCATGTGAGTTTACCTGATCATTAAAAAAATCTGGTAAGTGGTGTCCCCCAAATGTATGTGTGAGTGTGTCAAGAGAAAAAGAGATCATTTTCTTTGAAGGATTTACATTGAGAATTGGCATTGCCACAAGTGAGAAGCTGGGTGGTGTCATAGTTAATTGCCCCTGCTACACACGTCCTTTTCTCCCTTTTCATCCTTACAATCCCCTGTGAATGTAACCAAATACGACTCTTCAGTATAGTTCCATTTCAAAATTTGAAAATTCAAAATTTTTAGCTACCATATATTAACAGATCGTCCAAACATCAATACATAATTATGAAGACCAATTAGACATACATATAAAGATGGCAACGGCCGGGTTTGGTATGAATTCCCAACTCCTACTCCTATTAAAAAGTTGTTTACCAAACTCGTCCCAACCCTATTAGTAGTGGAGTCAGATTTGTTCGATTTCTAATTGGGGCAGTGACAGGTTTACCCTTCTTCCAAATGCCGCAAAAGAGGCTCACATTCTGGGTAGCTATCACAATTATAGTTGTTATAATATGGGTTATTGGGCACCCATGTGGGTAACCCATACCCATGTGGTAGTTGCCACATTGAAGAAAACTGCTAAGAGCAGTTTGTATACACAGAAAACTGCCAAGGGAAGTTATAAACGTGAGCACATGTTTATATATATGTGCTATGTTTATCTTTAAATACACAAGATAAGAAAAATAGTGCATATGTACTCCATATATAATGCTGCAATTCTAGAGAGAGAGAGAGACGTTTGGGTACGTGAATTTGTGTCTCCGGTTCTTGTAATTGAATACCAATCGTCATAATCATTGAAGCAAACGATTGAAGGATTGTTCATAGACAAATTGTTCGAGTCAAAGAAGCGTGTAATTCCAACCGTGGTAGAATTCTGGAGAATTTTATTAAGTAGTTTAATCACGTAAGTTCCGCAATTCCGGGTTCGTATTCGGCAAATTTTTTTACATTGGTATCAGAGCCATTATTGGTTGGTTTTCATGTTTTATGACTCTTGAAAGACAGTTTTTTTTTCATATACAGATTATAATTTATATGTATAGGTAATCATGTCTGAAAAAAAAATTCATGGTAAACCAGTAAGTGGTTAATGAAAGCCATCAAGTGTGTGTTTACACACGAACACACACGTATGTATGTATATTGTGATGATATATGGTTGCAATTATGTTGCATCTGAGTGCTAAGTTGATGCATTTTGTAAGGTATTATCACCTTTCTAAGACAATAAAAAATGAAGGGACCACTTGGTTTGTAAACATGAAACTGTGCATCAGTTTGCACACATATATACATGCATGTTTGCTGATGCTATTTGAAGCACTTTTTGGTGATAATATGTGACAACATTAGGCATACGTAAAATCCCTATATGATTGTTTTTTCATCACCTAAGGCAATACATATAGAATGTGGCAATCTTATTTCCATGGATATTTTTTTTGGGTTCAAATTAAGTTTATAAATAAATAAATTCATGGAAATTTTTTTTATCATATTACAAGTTTAGAATTAAAAAGGGGGGGGGGGGGGGGGGGGGGGGGGGGAAGGAGATTGCTTTTTTTTTTTTTTCCTTATTTACTTGATAAATACATTAAATTGTGTCTAAGGAATTCACAATTTTTACGCCATATATCAGTTAATTTAACTTTATGCCAAAAAAATTTTGTAGTGGCATAATGGTTACATTGGCAGATTTTTTGGACTATAAGATGAGTCCAAATCATACAATGCAACAACACATTGCTATGGTTATCAACAATTATCGTGCTTGTAAAATTGCGGGGTATACTATTTCCCGTAGGCAAGCAAAACAAGCTTTGCTCAATTCTCTGCTAGATTCTTGAGAATCAGTCAAAATTGCCATATCCAATAATCCGAAAGTTATTGGATTTTTGCAAACTGCAAGTGAACTTGAGTTAGCCGAGGAACGTAGAATACTCAATGGAGTAAGGCGAACAACGGTGCTATCTCAATTCTCGAATCTTCGCAGTGCCAGGCATTTGGGCCATAGAGCAAGCGATAGGATTCCTTGGCTATACAGAGTTGGAAAAAGAATCTTGGATGATCAGTTGATTTTTTATATAGGGGGTCACATTAATTACCATTGGGATCGTAGATTAAGCTATAAACGTAACAAAGAGGCATAATATTTTTTTTAAATATTGTAAAGTACATAAACTCTTTGTATATATATGGACATATTATTCATGCTTATGTTTGTTACCCTTTATATTTTTTTAATGCTATATTAATTGGGAGGATTTAGGTTGGTAGAATTATTGGGATATTTCTCACCTATTTCCTAGTACTTTGTGCATAATTGAATTAATCAATAATAATTGAACTTTGATCATGGAAGATGTGTATTACATTTCTTTCGATTCTATGACATACGTTAGATTATTCTTGCTTAATTTAAGAGATTGCGGCAAAATAATGTATTAATAATATTGTGCTAGTAATTAATGACATATTTTTCCTTTGTCTCTTAAAGTTGAATATGGCTGCTTCCAAGAGTATAATTGCGGACCTCAATCAGGGTGAGAAACTGGATGAAAAGAACTATGATGTTTGGCATCGTAAGATTCAGTATCCCCTAGAGGACCAAGAGTTGATTGAGACTATAACACAATCAATGACAGAGCCTGAGTAGGGAACCACAGCACAACACAGGCGTGATAATGAAGCTTATCTAGCTTGGAAGAAAAAAGACCGTGTTGCTCGCATCCTGTTGTTGAGCAACATGAGGAATGATATCATGCTGCGTTTTGAGAAGAATCGGTCAGCTATGGCAGTTTGGGATGCTGTCAAGTTCCAGTATGCTGGAACTTCAACAATTAGGCTCCGCCAGCTCACTCTAAAGTTCGATGGCTATAAGAAACGCCATGATCATACTGTGAGGCAACATCTCACAATCATGTCAAACATGATAAGTGAACTGAGAACTGCAAGCCATGAGTTGACAGATGAGCAGCAAGTGCAGGCTGTCATTCGTTCTTTGCCCCAAGCATGGGAACACATGCATGTGAATCTCACCCACAATGATAACATCAAGACTTTTGATGAAGTTGCGCGTCATGTGGAACTCAAGGAGGATCGCTTGTTGGCTGAAAAACCTCCTGGAGAAGCATATCTAGCAGAATCTAGCTCGCGCAAGGCTTCGGACTAGAAGAGCAAGAGAGCTAAAGGTGGGGCACCTGGACATGGCAAGAAAGGTGGACCTCCTCACAAGAAGGCTAAAAATGCACAACGCAAAAGGGGAAAGCGTGGAGGCAAGAAGGACAAGGCATAAATGAATTGCTACAACTGTGGTCAGTTGGGTCACTTCACTCGTGAATGCACTGAGCCGAAGGTATGTACTAAACTGTCTAGTTCCTCAGATTTATATGTTAGTGGTTGTTTGATGTTGGCTGAAACTGTTCTTGTTTGGACTGTAGACTCAGCAGCAACAAACCACATAACGAGGGACAGAACAGCTTATATGGAGTTTCTTTGGACACTCGCTGGGAGTAGACGAATCTACATGGGAAACAACTCGAGTGCAGAAGTTGTAGGAATCAGTACTTGCAAACTTGTATTGCGAGGTGGTCGCACTTTATATCTCCATGACGTTTTGTATGCACCTGACATCCGGCGAAGTCTTGTCTCTGTTTTAGCTCTTCTATGTTTAAGTTTGAGTTTGTTGATGGTTGTGTTATGTTGTCTTTGGGAACTACTTTTTACGGATCAGGTTTCTTGATGGATGGTTTTATGGTGCTAGACACTATTTATATTTCTAGTAATGCTAATAGTTGTTTTGCTTATTATACCTCTTCTAGCAATGATGTGAATGTAAATTCATCAACATGGCATGCTAGATTAGGTCACATAGGGCAAGACAGATTAAATAGACTTGCTCGAGAAGGCCTCTTTGGCCCAATCACAAAGATCGAGTTGCCTATTTGTGAGCATTGTTTAATGGGTAAAACAACTAGAAAACCATTTGGCAAAGCCATTAGAGCTACCACTCCTCTGCAACTTATTCATGCAGATATCTGTGGCCCAATGAATGTGAGGACAAGGCATGGCGCCTCATATTTCATCACTTTCATAGATGACTTTACCCGGTATGGTCAGGTCTATTTGCTCTCCCATAAATCCGAAGCATTGGATTATTTTAAACAATTTTCAAGATTGGTTGAGAATCAATTAGACAAGAGTATTAAGGCTCTTAGGACAGATTATGGACGTGAGTATCTATCCGAATAGTTCAAGGAACTATGTGATGAAAAGGGGATATCTAGACAGTTAACTATTCCAAGAACTCCACAACAAAAAAATGGTATTACAGAGAGAAGGAATAGAACGCTTCTAGAGATGGTTAGATCAATGATGGCGCAGGCAAATTTGCCTATTTCCTATTCGGGAGATGCATTATTTGATTGGTTCTTAGGGTACCTTTGGGACCCCTTTTAACATAAAATCATTCGATTCGAAATATGATTGCGTTCTCAATTTTACAAGGATTTTAGAACTTAGAGGGCAATGTTTTCAAAAGTTTTATATACTCAAATTTGTTTTTAAGTTGTTTCCCGCTGCGTATTGTTATTTGATGCATTGGATGAGCCTTGGTGGCGTGCAACGTGTCCAATTTTCCACGCTAGCGGGATGGGTCATGACAAACATCTACCTTTGATTGAATTTGCGTACAACGGATTTCAGTCAAGTATCGGCATGGCACCGTATGAAGCTTTGTATGGGCGTAAGTGTCGATCACCTGTTTGTTGGACCGAGGTTGGAGAAATAAAGTTACTCAGACCCGAGTTTATACAGCTGACTACTCAGAAGGTGAAGTTAATTCAAGAGCGACTTAAGGTAGCTCAGAGTCGTTATAAGAGTTACACGGACTCGAACAACGATCGATGACGTTCGAAGTAAGTGACTTTGTCTACTTGCGAGTATCTCCTTCGAAAGGCATTGTTTGATTTGGAAAGAGGGGGAAACTCATTCCGAGATTCGTAGGACCTTTTGAAATTCTAGAAAGGGTAGGTCCAGTGGCTTACTGATTGTCGTTGTCATCAAAATTGGAACATGTGGGGAAACTCATTCCGAGATTCGTAGGACCTTTTGAAATTCTAGAAAGGGTAGGTCCAGTGGCTTACCGGTTGCCGTTGTCATCAGAATTGGAACATGTGCACAATGTGTTTCATGTATCAATGTTGAGACGATGTATGTCAGATACGAGTAAGATCATGGTACTATAACTGTTACAAATTCAAGAGAACTTGAGTTACATAGAACATCCAGTAGAGATACTAGACCGGAAGGAACAAGTCTTGAGAACTAAGACGATTCCAATGGTGAAAGTGTTATGGTGTAGTCATTCAGTTGAGGAAGCTACATGGAAAAATGAGGAAGAGATGAGGAATGAGTATCCGTACATGTTCGACGTATGAAGTATAAGTTTGGGGACAAACTTCCTTTTTGGAGAGGAGAGTTGTCACACCCGTTCCAAAATTATAAGTTTTATCATGCATAATTGAATTTATGAATGAATTTATCAATGTTAGTTGATAATGAGGTTGTGGTTGACTGTGAGTCAACGGTAAGGTATTAGTGAGGACACGGGAACACGATGGTTCATTTTACATTGGCACAAGTAAATGATATTTATGTGATTAAAATGTTATTTGATTTATCTGGTACTTTATGAGTAGTAAATTATACTTGTATAGTATAATTTCTGGTAAATTTGGTATCGTTAGATATCTTTTGAGAACTGTGGTAAGAACGTGAGTGTCACGTTATATGAAAAGGTAGGTTGTGTAGAGATTCCACGGAATTTAGTTTTCGGACGTATATTTTGGATCCAAACGAGACTTAATCAAAAACTTTTGTAATTTGTAGTTTTTACTCGTAAAGACATAAAATGGGCGTGTGTGAAGTTTCAAGAGTTAGTTGGAAGTTTTGGAAACTCGCGGGGAAGTAAATGCGATTCCCGAAGAGTTTGTCTTTAAATAGTAGTGGGTGAATTTGTCATTTCTTACAACTTCATATAATATCTTGAGAGAGGAGAGAGAAAGGGGGATTGATCCTACGGGCTTTGCGACGACAAACGGCGACCCTTTGCCCGTCTGAATTTCACCAAATTGCATATTCGAACTCCCCAAGGTAAGGGCTACGTATTGATAGTCTTTAGGTCACGTTTGGCTAAGATTTTATAAATTTCTAAATCTAAGAAATTGGGGAAAACACGTGTAGACTTGTAGGTTTTACGTAGGATCGGAGATTTGGCGTTTATTCGGGCTTCTAGTCGTTCCCTCAAAGTTATACGACGATAGCTCGAGGTATGAATTTCTAGCCTATGTTATATAGGTGAAATACATGTTTTAGATTTCGACGACGAAATTGTGATCCGGGCGAAATTCATGTGTTAATCATAGGCCCGTTAATTATGCACGCGCTAAAATGTGAAAAGCATGTCTAAATTTACTCGAGCACGTTGAGTTGTCTAAGTGGGTCAAAGAGGGATTTTATACAAATTCATGCCGAAGTAAGCTTCTCGATGTTTGAGAATTTTAGTAGCGACAACTACTGTACACGGTTTAAGGCTTGGACTTGCCAGGGCACTTGGGGACATGATGATTATAGGCTTGGACTAGCCATTGACGTCGCGGTTTAAGGCTTGGACTTGCCGCTACTGGATGAAGGCGTTTTTTTTTTTCTCTCTATCGACTATTGATGTGATTTTTGAAGTTAAAGCATGTTTTGTCATATACGCATATGTTAGAAATTGTGCACTCAGCATATAACTGAGCAGTGAAGATTTACTCCATTGTAGATGAAAGGAAGAAAGGGAAAAAGAAGTGTAAGGAGTGAGGCCGACGAATGTCGAGAATCCTTTGTATATGTTATTGCTTCTATTCCAAGTTTTGTAATATTGAGCGTTTCGAACAGCTAGCACTTTGTATTTGGCTTAGAAGGGGTAGTATGGTTTTATGATGTTGTAATGAGTCTCAAAACACTTTTTAGTTATGTTGCAATGAATCTGAACTCGTGGATTCGTGTTTTGAATGTTTAACTTGTCAAACTCGTATTTTAGAGGCATGTAATGGAACTTTTATGTTTTTAATCCAAACAAGCTTTAACCCATTTTGTTATCGCTTCTTTCGTTGATTTGTAAGCTGTTTTATATGTTCTCGCAACCTAGTTGGGTTGGGGAGTTTTAGATTGAAGTGTAGAAGTCATGAAAGGATTTTAAGTGAAGGTTGTTTGGCGCTTTAGGCAAAATTCTGCAGCATTGTGCAGGATTCTGCTAAAGGGTCATTCGACCGCTCGAAATTCCCACTGTCAGAAATCTTTTTCTATACCTTCCGGAAATTTTCAAAAGGTTTTGATTAATTCTTAGGGTACCTTTGGGACCCCTTTCAACATAAGCCTTGATGGCGTGCCACGTGTCCTGTTTTCGCATGTTAGCAGAATGGGTCGTGACAACAACAGCCCGGCCACCCTTGCCATAAGTCTATCAAGTTTGCACAACTTGACAAGGCAAAAAGCTTGCCCACTAGTACCTTCTTTATCCAAAGTTGCATATTTAGAGCATCTCCAACCGAAATGCCAAATTTTGATATGTCAAATAAATTTGAGGGCTTATGTGGCAATTTGACATATTAAAATTTGACATTTCGATTGAAGATAAACTCTATCCAATATGTCAAATACATTAACTAATAATATGTCAAACCCTACCCAATAACCTTATCATGAAAAGTTACGGCAATTGTCTAAACGGAGGGGAATCTATTTCAAATACTCATTTGACAGTAGCTTTATGGGATGCCATTTTTGACATATGGCTGCCCAGGCCAATTGCCACATCTGTTTTTGGCAGATTGGTTGGAGGGTTGTTTACTACCAAATAGAGTCGTTGAGGCTACCAGCTCCTATATAACAGGTCGGTTGGAGATGTTCTTATGTACAAGAGTTGCTACAACAAATAGTCTCTGTGAATAATGACAAAGTGAACCCTCATATGCATTTACGTGTGTATATATATAAAGTTGGTTTCTTGTATGTCTCTTCAAAAAACCTGATAAAGACTTACTTTAGCCTTTAAGAGCAACTCTAATGGTGTAATAATGGTATAAATGGAACTTAAGTTCTTATACAGAAAAGGGAAATTTCACAGTGGTGTATAAGGTGGACCGGCTAAGGGAATGCCGATTTGTCCTCTCTCTCTCTCTCTCTTTTTCTTCATATTTTAATCAATTCTTCATAAATAAATAAAAAAAGGACAAAAACTCCCGACCAACAAAGGCTTTAAAATAAATTAAAGAAACCAAAACGGCTAAGTGATGCCGACTAGGATGGGACAGCAAGCCCTCAGTCGGCTCGTCAATAAGGTAAAAAATTTAATTGAAAGGTAAACTTAAATTCCTATAACTAAGTAAGTTACCACATATATATATATATATATATATCACCATTGAGATTGTTTTTTTTTTTTTCCACCAACCTAACTTAACTTAACTTACGCTACAACCGTTGGAGATACTTTAAGACTTGTGAGTGATGGACACCATAAACAACTCTTCAACAAAAAAAATAACTTATACACGTTAGGGAAATAAAAGTTGGGGTCATAATGCATAATAATGGTAGCATTTATCTGTTGGATTTCAAAGCACAACAAATGCTTTAACCGTTAGATCAAAATGTGCATAGAAATTTGAATAGACATAACGGTTGGTTAAAAGACAATAACAGTTTATAGTAATGTACCCTTTATGCTATTTTTATTAAAATAATCTAGCACATTCAAACAAGTCAACTTCATAAATAAGGGCCGAGCTATGAGAGGGCTCCCCAGTTTGCAGCCCTCAAAATCTGGTAAATTTTGTCAGTTTATGTGATATTCTATCAATTAAAGTTTAGCTCAAAAAATTAGTCTATGTGATATTTTATTCTAAATATAGTTTACTCTACCTCAATTAAGTGTTTTAAACTCAATTTGACACCATGCTTTAATGATAAATAGACATCAAAATGTATGAATATTAACCCAAAAGATAAACACAATTTAACACTAGATCTTATTAGTAAATATGTATAAATAGACCCCCAAAAAAATTTCGGAGGTACCCCTGCATGGTTTCCTTAACCCAAAAAAAAATTTCTTCACCCCGCCCTTGTTCATAAACACATGTCAAAAGCACATATTTAGTATCCATGGCTTTTTTTTTTTCCTCTTCTTGATTCCTTACGATTTACTAATGATAAGAACTCAATTCAATCCCTCATATCCAAATATAATAAAGATAAAATAAAATAATAATAATAATAATAACGCCGGAGAAAAATCAATTATCTCCAAATGACATTCCTATCTTGTGACACAGAGAGTGTGTGTATGATGGGTTGTTAGCTTTATCCCCACCACTACCACCCAGAAAGAAAGGGAAAAAAATAATACACCAGTCTACAATAGTATTATAGGCCACTGGGTGTTATACTCAGAGGTCTCAAGTTCGAATCTCAAGGAGTGTCCACAGGTAATTCACCCGGACGTATTGACCTCGTGGAATTAGTATTATAATACTATGGACATGTGAACAAAAATGTTCTATTTTTTATTGTTGCCATACTAAGGCAAAGTAACTTTCGATCAATTGTTTGAATCAGATTCTTAACAAATTAACTTCAGACGTAAGAGGAAAAAAAAAAAAAAAAAACACATATTAAGAATCCATGGGGGTCTAGTTAATTTTCTCTCTTCTTGATTTGCTTCATCAAGAATGATAAGAAGTCAATTCATGAATCAAAGCATTCAAATCATTATAAGAAGACCCACCTTCTTCAACTGCCTTCTTAGCCATTTCTTTATACCCCTTTGCTCTGTTTCTCATCTCCTCTGCTCCTTCACCCACCATTACTTGTTTCAGAGCTCTTTCTATCTCTTCCATTTTTACCCCTTCACACTCCGCCCTCTGCCATTGTTGAGCACCAACCCCAACCCCGATTCTCAAAATATCAGTTAAAAGCTTCTCATTCAAGAACTGCTCCGCGAACACCGGCCACGTCACCATCGGAACTCCGGCGGAGACACCCTCCAGAGCCGAGTTCCAACCACAGTGCGTCACGAACCCTCCCACCGCCTCGTGATCGAGGATCAACAGCTGTGGGGCCCACCCTCTTATGATCAGCCCTTTCCCTTCTGCCCTCTCCTCGAATCCCTCCGGCAACCAATTTTCCTTTCCCTCCTCCTCGTCCCCATTTTTCTTCTTCTTCTTATTCTTCCTCACAACCCAAATGAATTGCTGCCCAGAAGCTTCAATCCCCATTGCCATCTCATACAACTGAGAATCACTGAAATTGGTCATACTACCAAAACATACGTATATAACCGAATTGGGATTCTTCGAATCAAGCCATTTCAAGCATTCGTTCTCATCAATGTCGGCTTCTCTTCCTCTCTGTACTCTACCTTCAATATCTCTGTTACATAGTGATACAGGGCCTATATGCCAAGCCTTTCTTCCCAAAACCTCTCTGAAATGATCAGCATAAGCCGGTTCAAGCTCATAGAACGTATTAGCTATAATCCCATAGCTTCTGATCTCCGATTCCTTAACTTTATCAAGCATTCTTGTGAAACCATTTTCAATGTCTTCTCTGTCAAATTCTGGCAATTGGGTTCTTGTTAATTTCACTTCATGTGGGAGATTTGGGATAACGAACGGTTCGGAGTCCGACGAGACGTTCTTCTGAGGCTTGCAGACTCTCATATGCTCTCCAGCAGAGAGGGCGAAGAAACTGGTCCCATGGAAGACAAGCCTCGGGATGCTATATTGGGCCGCCACGTCGGTGGCCCACGGGAAGAACATGTCGGCCACGAGGCAATCGGGCCGGGCCTCATGGAGGACCCGGTCCAGCGGATCTCGGAGCATCCCTACGGCGTTGAAGAAGTTGTAAATGAGATCAGTAGATGGGAGTTGATCAACGAGCTCACAACCTTCAGGCAAGCCGGCCTCGACTGAAGGAAAATTAATTAATTGGATGCTAATATGAATTCCAGAGTTCTTTTCGAGTGATTTGGTTAAGAGAGGGGCATTGGTTGGAGTGGTGATTATAGTTGTTTTTACACCTCGGGAAGAGAAGAGTTTGGCCATGTCTATCATTGGGATAAGGTGGCCTTGAGCCATGAATGGAAAGAAGAACACATGAAGCTCACCCATTGTGTGATACTGTGATAGAGTTGTTTTAGAGTTCTGTTTACTTTCTATCCTCAACACACATTTAATTTGCCACCATATACACACTTGTGCGAGGCGCCGACTCGCCGAGGTCCGGTTCCGTGACGTTGCGGCTTGAAGTTTTCTTTCTTTTGTTTTAATTTTTTTTTTTTATAATGAAAATTAAAAATGCCCCTTCTCAGTGGAAAGGGAGATATTGCTTGCCCTCTAATTATTCTTTCAGTCGGAATGAGTGATCTTTGTTGGATTTTACTGTGGACCAGTGTGGGAACTTTGGGATTGGATTGGAGCTAAGGTGTGTGTGCGTGGGGTGTGTGTATCCGGTATGGATCCAAGTAAGTTAAAAAAAAAATTGTGTTTAATAATCTTTTTCATTTTTATATTTTCCTTTACTTTTTTTGAAAACTAAACCATAAACTTCTTGTGATATAAAAAGCTTGATATAATAGAGAATGGCCAGTGTCAACGATGTGTATCAAGCTTCAACAATATTCCTCATGACTTGCTACCACTTCTTGCATGTAGAGACGAAACAAAAGTGCAAGCTAAACGAAAAGGGAAAGTTAAACCTATAGACTCCTCAAATCCAAGGGTGAAGCTAGGAATTTTATTTGTGGTGGGGTGGGATTAAACGAACCTGTGACGTATCTATATAGGGTTTGGGGACAATGTCCTAGAGATAAATTTTTTGAGTCTATTTATTCATATTTTGGGAGTTATTAAATTGAGAAATAATAAGAAAATGTGATGGACAAATATTTAAGGTACGCTGAGTGACAATTGGGCCTATTTATTTCACATAAACTTATTTTTCTCAATATTTGGGAGGGGATAATTACACATATGATGTATACTTTATATATATATATAAATATAAATATAAATATAAATCCCTCAAAAAATGGTGTACCCTAGCCGTCTTGACAGTCCGCCCCGCTCAAAAACGACATGCTATTATAGTATTATGTTAGGGTTAAATATACTTACATTCTCTGTTGTTTGGCTGATTTATACTTATCTTTCTGTACTTTAAATTTTGGCACTAATGTCCCTTATAGTTTGAAATAAAGTAAAATCATGATTTTTTTTCATTCAAATTAACGGTTTTAAACTTGGGAGCTCTAATTAGTAGGATAAAATGATTTTTTTGCCCCTAAAAGTCATATTAAAAGTAAAATAAGTCATTAATCATTTTCTTTGGGTCAAGTACATGACATATATCAAGAAAATCTTAACAAATATAAAAGATTATTTCTCACCCAATTCGAAGCCATATGTTTCTTCCTTAACGAATTGAAGTAAACAAATTTTTTTTATTAACATTGTTATGAATACTTTGGAGTAATTTTGGCATTTAGCTTGCTCAATTAACAAAGTTTAACGGTTGTACTTTAGTTCGAACTACATGAGGTATTAGTGTCAAAATTTAAAGTACAGAAAAGTAAGTGCAAATTGGCCAAATCACAGAGAATGAAAGTAAAATTAGGGAATTGTTATGTACACCTGTGTATTTGCTATGTACACCCAAATTTCTTTATTCTAATCATTTTTCTTCTAAAAATTCTCACTTTTGTAAAGTTGAGCGGTGTATATAGCAAAATTAATGGTGTACATAACAATTCCCTATAATTAACCCATTATGTTAAGGATATCAGTTGCTCCAAAAAAATCTTAAAACTTTTTTAGAGTTGGGGCCACCAATCTTTAACAAGATTCAAACATATACTACGCTTTCACCACAGCATTGGAGAACAAAAAAAATTGTTAGGAAGTTTCGCAAGTTGAGTACTGCTGTAAAACATTATTGAGACCGAGACATGTTCTCTAGAAGAATTGGGGAGAAAGAAGTCAAAGACGCAAGAAATTAAGAACAGAGGGACATAGAGGTTTGGGTACTTAGGTTGACCACGATCACGTGATTTTGGAAATTGTCATGTTCCATGTATATACATAATGAGCAATGATAGATCCACAACAAAAATCCACAACCAATTGCACAACCTGCTTAAAATTATTGTCTTTTTGTGTGTACAGCTTTTTTAGCACGAAGTCCAATAATTTTAAGCATGTTGTGCAATTAGTTGTGGATTTTTGTTGTGCATCTATCATTCCTCATACATAATTGCAGAGAAGGAAAGCAATGTGTGTGAGAGAGAAGAGTAGAGAAAGCAAAGTAGCCCTCTTTCATCACGGTCCAACTAGTTTTTAGTTCTTCAATGCCAAAGTGACCAAAAAGGCTGATCAGGACAATTTTGTGTACAAAGACGGTGAAATGCAGAGCTGAACTGATCAACTTTTTAATTCAATTATCAAATTTTTTTTTTTTTTTAATCGTTTGGACCATCAAATCAGTTATCTGAATTGGTGGCCTAGTACCTCCAATAATTTCTCCGTCGAAGGGATAGTTATTAGTTATACAAAATATAGGTACTCCCTTTGTTTTAAAATAAGTATTCAAAATTTTTTTTTTTTAAATGTTATAAGTGTGTACTTTGAAAGTTAATTACAATTTTTGAATAAATTGCCTATAATACTTTAAGCATCATTTCCTAGGAGAGTGAAAAAAGAGAAATAAGTAAGAAAGTCAATATCACATCAAGAGTAAATGAAAAAGTGAAAAAATGAAGAACAAAAAAATATAAATATAATACACATTTCTTAAATAATATGCAAATTAGTAGTGGATACTTATTTTGGAACTAGGGAGTAATATTTTATGAGCACAAAAATTGAGATTCACCATAATATACTTCAATACTTTTTGTGCTTGTAGTTGCGACATTTGTTTTTTTTGCACATGCCGCTTACCAGGGGCGCATCTAGGATTTTTGGTCTGGGGGCCTAGATTATACGGGGGTTCGGGGGCAACGCCCTCGAGGTAAATTTTTTTGGGTCTATCTATAAATAATTATGTGTAAAACGATAGAATTGTAAGTAGAATTGGTTTAACACCCCTAATTTGGGATAAATCATGTAATTTTAGGGGCCTATATCTAAAACTTGTAAAATATTACTGTTTACACCCTAATTTGGGATTGCCCAAAGCACATGACAATCACGTGGCTTGATGATGTCATCGCAAGAGCAGGTAAGCAGATGAACAGGTGATAAGGCCGATGACGGAGGAAAGACTGATATCAAAGCTAGCTGTAGGTAAGGATGGTACATCCCATATGTAAATATCGGTGTCAAGACCGAGTACAGGATGATACGTGGCTCTTAAAGAAACACCTCGGCCTTAACAAGCAAGGTTAGAATTGCAAAGCAGGCGCAGCGATAGTCATAACATCGGTCAAACAAGACCGATGACCAACCAATGAAGGTCCTACCGGGCTTGGGAAATAATTGATAAGTAATCTATAGGTAAGAAGACATCGGTCAAACGAGACCGATGGACACTAGTAGACTTCCTACGGAGAATAAGACCGAGATCCGTCAACCAACAAGAATCAATCTACTAAGAGAGGGATGCTACCGGTCACCTGGAATTTGCTCACAAGGTTGTTAGGCAGTTAAGCAGGGATGAGAACTTGTGCTCTAGGAGATGCTGAGCTGGAGAGAAAGCAGTTACATGAAAGAGGAACATGGCAGAAGTGAGATTATCAAATAAATTGTGGAAGTTAGTCATGGGACATAGTGGGAGCAGTAACTTGTCCACGCCTAAAATCAGGGGCCATTAACCCCACTAACCCCGCTAATCTCACTAACATGAATGGTTATGTACCCAAGTCTATAAATAGAGCAGAATGGGCAACATTTAAAAGGGAGGCTAACACACACGCCACTTTTGCGCTAGCAGACTTTAGTTTTCTCCTCATAACAATACTGTTTTTGTTCTTGAGTAATTTATGTTCTCATTGTTTTTTGAGCGATTGTCATTGTTCTTTTGAGTGTTTGTAATTACTACTTGAAGTCGATCAATGAAGATGATGATGTCCGTGGAGGTATTCTAACTCTCAGTGGTTGATTTGTTTCATTTTCAATTTTCATTTGTAATTTGCTTACTTGCATCAGAGTAGAGCTGAGACCCATTAATTGTTATTTAACAACAATCGTTTGAATTAGAAAGTCAGATTCGACTCTGGCACGCCCAGCACACACCACACTAAAATTTTATTATCAAACAACATGTAAGTCTAGAAATTTCACAAATGCAAGGGTCTGTGTCTAAAACTTGTAAAACATTACATGTAAATCTCGAATTTTCAGAAGTTCAAGAGGGGCCTGTGTGAAATTTAGGAGGGTCTATTTCTAAAATCTACAAATTATTACATATAGTTTTGCAATTTTTAAAAATCTAGGGAGGGCATGTGCCACCCCTGGCATCAATGTAGGTCCGTCCATGCCGCTTATTGATCCGAATTACCATATCACATGAGTAACAGGGCCGGCCCTGAGGGGAAGCGGCACACGCGGTCGCATAGCCCCCCCCCCCCCCCCCCCTTTAGGCAGGGCCCACTCTAAAAAATGCTAACCCAAATTTATTATTTAAGTAATCAATAAGTAATATTTGTAATATTTATGCTAATATACAGAGGACCCCCATTTAGAAGTTCGAATAGGACCCCTCAAAATCTCAGGGCCGGCCCTGGTGAGTAATATGACTACACATAATAATTTCTCGAGACAGAATAAACTAACGATAATTTTTTATTTTGTCAAAATCTCCTATTTCCGCAGCCGCTAATCCCACATATGAATTATATGCAGTATCAACCCTCCTCCCAAAATTCCACCACCCAAAAATCCGTCCTACCAACAATACATAATCACATACGTCACAAAACTTGTCCTTGTGTTCATAACATCTACCAAACCAGCCACGTATGAATGAATTATTTATACCTATTGAAGTATGTATGTAAGCATATCATACCAAACAAAATTGGCCCGGCTGATGTAAACATATGTCACATAGGGTCGATCCTGAGATTTTGAGGGCCCTATTCGAACTTCTAAATGGGAATCCTTTATATATTAACATAAATATTACAAATATTACTTATTGATTACTTAAATAATAAATTTGGGTTAGTATTTTTTTAGAGTGGGCTCTGTCTAAAGGGGGGTCCTACGCGACCGCGTGTGCCGCTTCCCCTCAGGGCCGGCCCTGATGTCACATTTGTTGACTATAGGGGTATGCGAGAGTGTGACGGTTACCCTTGATTTCATTATGATTAAAGTAAGTTTTTAGACAAATAAATTTCATAAACACAATTCAAAAATACTACCACAATGTGTATTATTTTAATCGCTGAAGCTTGTGAGAAACAAATTGACATTATTATTGACACTCTAGACCTGTTTTGTAGACATTCGGGACAAGAGGTTAGTCGCTCTAAATCTCCCATTTTCTTTGGTCCGAATGCGGATATATAGTCTTACATGAGAGCCTAGTTGTAATCAAAGTGGTTTTACTAGAACCGAGGACCTTGGAAAATATCTTGGAGTGCCTCTTATCCACCAGGGTGTGGCTAGGAATCACTTTGTGGATATTATTACGAATGCATTTTTGCTCATTCTATTTTTGCTTATATTTGTTCACCCAGAACTTCACTGGATGACACGTGTCTTATTCCATTCTCATTTTGCCATATATCATTAACATAATTACAGAAGTAGGACACATGTCACCCAATGGAGCCATAGGTGAGCAAAAATGCTCTCTATCATTACTAAGGTGCAAAAAAAAAAAATTAATAATAAAATAAATAATATAAAAATAAAAATAAAAAATAATAATAATAATAATTCTCGGCTAGAAATGGAAACTCATATCCATGGCTGGTAGGGCAACTCTCATTAAATCGAGATCTGCCATCGATCCCCACTCATCTCATGCGGTATATGTTGATTCCTAAATCTATTTGTAATAGCTTGGACAGACTCAACGGGAATTTCTATTTCTTATGGGTGACAATGAAAGTACTAACAAGATTCATCTAATAAATTGGGCCACTGATGTGTTGTAGTAAAGGTAAATGGTGGGCTGGGGATTAGGAAATTAATGGGGGTGGACTATTATGTGGAATGATAAATCTATGTGGGTGGAGGTCGTTGAAGAAAAAGTAGTATGTTAACCTTTCTAGGGATCATTTGCACTCTTTTTAGGCCGGCAAAAAGGTTTCCAACATCAATTCTTGTTTAAGGGGCCAGAAGGATTTGAAGTTGCCACTGGTCCTAATCCCTTGGGCCTGTTTTTGAAATGCATAAAACAAAATCATGTTTAGTTCTACTCCCCATTTGTATATCTGGTTAATTTTAAAGAATACTAACTAGTGTTATATTGATTGGACAATAAACTGTTTTAGGAGTACATTTCGATCATGCACAGACTGCTATGCAATAAGCTATTTTAAGATTATATAGAACCATTTCTTTAATTTGTAAATACTACCAAACTGTTTTGGGACTTCACAAACAAGCCCTTATGGTCGACAAACTATATCCTTAGTTAAGAGTAATGCTATCCTTCCCAAAGTTTGTATCTCAAATACTTCCCAAACACACGTGTGGCAGTTTGATTTTGATTGGAGAATGTTGAAGTGGTCCCACTACTGCCACATGTATTTGGGAACTATCCTTAATCATGAGATGAATTCATATTGGGTAATGTAGAATAGAATTGTATGGGATATAAGCTGTAGACAACTCTAGGATAATTTGAATGAGTAAAGTTTGGGCCACACTCATTCACACCCAAAAAGCATCCAATTTGTGATGCTTTTTGGGTGTGAATGGGTGTGACCCTAGCATTGTTGAATTTGAATTTATCTTTTGTCGACCTTTTAACTAATTGAGTCATTCACCAATACAAGCGAGAAGGCATAAACATGGATTAGTATGGACACACATGTGCATAGATGTCTTCCTAGTTTTAAAATACATTGTTGCTAAACTGAGGTACAAATAACTTAATCACATTTAAACAAACAACTTCATGCAAAAGAAGAAATGAAAAAGCACACATTTTTTGATTCATGGTGCTCATTTATTTATTTATTTATTTATTTTCATTTGCTTCTAGAACGAACTCAATTCTTCTATCAGAGCACTCAAATCATTGTAAGAAGACCCGCCTTCTTCAACAGCCTTCCTAGCCATATCTTTAAATCCCTTTGCTCTGCTTCTCATTTCCTCAGCTTCTTCACCCACCATTACCATCTTCACCGCCTTTCTAATCGCTTCCTTATTCACACCGTCACACCCTGCTCTTTGCCATTTCCAAGCACCAACACCAACCCCAACTCTCAAAACCTCAGTTACAAGCTTCTCATTGAAGAATTGCTCGGCAAACGTCGGCCAGGTCACCATTGGCAATCCGGCAGAAACTCCTTCCAGCGTAGAATTCCACCCACAGTGAGTCACAAACCCTCCTACAGCCTCGTGATCAAGAATCAACACTTGGGGAGCCCACCCTCTTATAATAAGTCCTCTCCCTTCCATTCTCTCCTCAAATCCTTCTGGTAACCAATCTTCCTTTCCTTCCCCAATATTCTTGATTTTCCTCACAACCCATATGAACTGTTGCTCAGAAGCTTCAAGACCCATTGCAATTTCATATAATTGAGAATCACAGAAGTTGGCCATACTTCCAAAACATACATATATAACCGAATTGGGCTTCTTTGAATCAAGCCATTTTTTTATAGAGTCATACTCGTCAATGGAGGCTTCTTTTCCTCTCTGTGCTTTGTCTCCATTTTCTCTGTTGCATAATGAAACCGGGCCTACATGCCATGCCTTCCTTCCCAAGACCTCCCTGTAGTGATCAACATAAGCCGGTTCAAGCTCGTAGAAGCTGTTAGCTATAACTCCGTAGCTTGTCAGCTCTGATTCCTTAACTTGAACTAGGAACTTGGAAATGTTTGTTTCGATATCTTGTCGATCATGGTCTGCTAATTGCATTTTAGTTAACTTCACCTCGTGTGGAAGATTGGGGAGGATGAAGGGTTGAGAGTCGGATGAAACGTTCCTCTGAGGCTTATACAGTCTCAAGTGCTCCGTAGCGCTGAGAGAGAAAAAACTGGTCCCATGGAAGACAATTCTTGGGATATCAAACTTGGCCGCCACATCAGTTGCCCACGGAAAGAACATATCGGCCACGAGGCAGTTTGGCCGGCCTTCTCGTAGGACGTGCTCCAGTGGTTCTTGGAGCATGGTAAGTGCCTGGAAGAAGTTGGGAACAAGATCATCGGACGGGACATGATCAAAGCTCTCGCAACCTTCGGGCAAGCCAGCCTCAACGGAGGGAAACTTAATCGAAATGACTTCAATCCCCAAGTGTTTGGTTCTTTGGAGTGTTTTGGTTAAGAGAGGGGCATTGGTTGGAGTGGTTATTATGGTGGTTCTTACGCCTCGGAAAGCGAAGAGTTTGGCCATATCAATGGTTGGGATCATGTGGCCATGAGCCATCACTGGAAAGAAGAACACATGAAGCTGACCCATTGTGGCTACTAGCTAGTTGAAAGTATTAGAGCTAGCCTTGAGATAGCAAAATGATATTGAGAATTGAAGATTAGAGAAGTTGAAGATACATAGCTGAGCTAACTCTCTTCAGTTTGATACAATTACTGACAGACACATGCCTGTATTTATAAGCGTGTTATAGGTTGGTCTAAGGCTGCAAGGCTTTCACTACAATAACTGACAAAAAAAAAATTGGTTAAAAGTTAAAACAACAAAGTTGAGTGCTTTTCTCGGTGGAATCGCTGGCGTGATTGAATTCATCTTCTTGATCTAGAAGAATTGAAGAGAAAGAAGGAAAAGTTTTTGTGTACCCTCAAGGTAGCGCTTATGTGGTGCCCCACACCTAATGAGATAGCGTCATATAGAATTGTTGTGACCATTTAAATTTTTTGTGATGGTTCTGTTATTCGTGTGGCGCGCTTCTATTAAATACGGGGTACCAATTAACATGTCAAGTGGTATCTTGAGGGTATCCAAAAATTTCTCAGAAAGAAAACAAAGATTATATTGATTGGATATTATTTTGGCATAATGGTGTGAGGGTCCCAAAAAAAATTAGGCAAGACTGACTAAAGATGCTTGGTTACTCAAGTTGAGAGCTGCCACATGATATTAAAATTGTCATATTGTGAACTGTGATCCTGTTTTATTTCTTTATGGGTAATACTTGGGGCACAATCAAAGCCACAACTTTTTTTGCACAACCTCCATTTTGTGTCTTTCTCTCTCCTAGTGGGCACTGTGAGGTCACTGGCACTATGGGACCCATCAGGAGAGAGATAGACACAAAATAGAGGTTATGCAAAAAAGGTTGTGGCTTTGGTTGTGCCCCAAATATTACTCTTTATTTATTTATTTATTTATTATTATGTGTTTTATTATTTATTATTATCCTGTTTTATTATTTATTATTTATTATTTATTATTATGTGTTTTGTAATTATCCTGTGATCCTGTATTTTTTTTTATTATTATGTTTTTATTATTATTATTATTATTATTATTATTATTATTATTATTATTATGTGTTTGATACATTTACAGAGAAGTGGACAAATAGAGCATTGTGCAATGGACTTATTGATATGCAATTTTCTGATTGATAATTAAACTAACCAATAGAATAAGGTAATTTTTACAACTGTTTTGAAGTGTGATTAGTCCACATGCATGTACTAGTGTGTGTCTACATGGCACATATGTGGCACATAAGGGGCCAATAATATCTTAGAACATGAGAAAAAGTACTGAAGTGTTGTCCTTAAGACTTAAACAAAAGGATCTCACCGCATAAAATAATATGGCATCAAACCCATAGCTCCAATGGGAAGGATTTAGGACATGTTTGGAATCAATTTTCAAATGCACGTTTGGGCCAAATGTGCTTCTGAGATCCAAAGACACATATATTGGCTTGTTTGAATTCATTTTAAGAAGCACTTTAGAGTCGTAAAATTAAAGCACGGTTTGACTAAAGCATCCAAGGATGCTTTCACCTAGACGTGATGCGGGAAGTAGATTAAAGATTTTAATATATCATTATTAATTCTAACCGTGCCCTTACTACAAAGACTTTTGCTTCAACTTTTGTCTAAATATAAAAGTTACAGCCAATCCAAACGACCCGTAGTGGTTATAACATCTTGAGATTGCAAGATAGAGTCTCTTCTTTACAAGATGTGCATGTGCTATGGGGTTTTCATGTACATCCAGAATTTATCTTGTAGCCACTCATCCAAAATGTATATGCTTGGTCGTAAGACTCTTTGTAAAAAATAAAGAAATAAAACATGGAATCATATATAGGAGCACAAAGATATCAATTAATGGCCTTTCGCAACTGGGCTAAGTTGCTAACTCGAAATTCCAAAACAGCTCCTTGGCCAAAAGTGCATACCAAACGTGCTGAGCCTACGAAGCACTATATTTTCATTTGTCTTTTTTTTGGCAACCACACTGCACTGTGATGCCAAAAGGGCTCTAAGTTGGTAGTTAGAGCCAAAAAAAAAAAAGAACGAGATGTTGTTTCTAAACCCTCTGGCTCTCTTCTATCTCCTTCTGCAAAGGGTGCAAGTGACTTCGGAGGGGGGAAAAAAAACGAGATTTTCTTCACTCATCCATGACTCAATCTTGAGTCTCCTTGACAAGTCCACTTTGAACAGATTACTACTTTTCCTTACTACTCTTTCTTGCAAAAGAATTCATAAATGACCCATTTTGCGCTTCTGTCAAAGACTTTTCAATTCCAAAACAACTTCAAAAATGCGAATAGAATCATTTTGATCCCACGAAGTTTCGTGTTGAGGCTTCGGCTATAGGCTGATAGCTCCCTCAAAATAAAAGCCTTCTAATCTTAAAATTTATACTACTACTTTTCTTTAATTTGTTAGGTCTTTTTTATGCCTAAATAACTTCAAATTGTTATAATTTTTGTTCTACACGTCTGTTTTTTTTTTTTTTTTTTTTTTTTTGCAAAATTTAAAGTTTTGGAATTAGCAAAATAAGATCTATAAATCGAGATCAACATTGACCATAAAATACTGGGTGAGGGGGGAGGGGAACTAAAAACTAAACAAATATGAAAAACTATGTTTTTTTTTTTGCATAAATATAACAAAGACATATTCTTTTCATAAAATTGACATCATAGGTGCATAAATCTCGAAAAAATACTGGGATTTAAAAAAATCACCCAATAAGCCCAAGAATTGAAATTCAACATCAGGCTGCAACTTAACTTTTTTTGTAAAATTCCACGCCCATTGCGTAGATCTCAAAGTAATATATGAAATAAATTAAAATAAAAAAAAATTACCCAAAAAATCCAAGAATTGAAAAAGTTATGGTGGTTTAAGGTTGACAAATAATACAATCTGTCAGTGTCAACAGGTGTCTGAAAGATAAAAATGAAAAATGAAGTTCCAAATTACATTTTTATACAATTTTTCAAGTCCAATGCGTAGATCTCGAAAAAATACATGATATCAACAAAAAAAATTTACCCAAAAAGGCCAAAAAACGAGTGAATTATGATAGTTTAAAGTTCACATATAATATTGCAGATAATATTATCTGTGGACAGAGAGGCTTTTCCCCGAGTACGAAAAGTAGCGAGGGGCTACTTTTTTTATACAATTTTCAAGTCCAATGCGTAGATCTCGAAAAAATTCATGATAAAAACAAAAAAAAAAAATTACCCAAAAGGCCAAAAAAACGAGTGAGTTATGATAGTTTAAAGTTCACATATAATATTACAGATAATATTATCTATGGACAGATGGGCTTTTCACCGAGTACGAAAGTAGCAAAGGTCTTTTCACAAAACTGCAAAAAAAAAAAAAAAATTTGTGGATTTTTGGCTAACACACATAATTTTAAGGGGCCTATGATCTAATATCCCATATTAATGTCAATAGATAATATCTTCTGTTTTGACAGATTAAATCAAAGAATGAGGTTCCAAATTACTTTCTTTTGAACAATTTTCAATTCCATTGCGTAGATTTCGAAGAAATACATGAAATAACAAAAATCACTCAAAAAGGCTAAAAAAATAATTGAGTTATGGTAGTTTAAAGCTAACAGAAGAACAGATCGATAATTAGGGGTGGGCAAATAGTTCAGTTAACCGAAATTCGAACCGAACCGAACTAAAATTTTCATTTCAGTTCAGTTAATTCAGTTAAAAATTTTAGTTCAGTTTCAAACCGAACTAAATTTTTTTTTTCAGTTCGGTTTTCAGTTCCACTCTCCCAAACCGAACCGAAACGAAAAATTGAATTTTTTTTTTAGTTTATATATTATTAATACATTTTTATACACAACTATATATATTACAAAAATATAAGTATAATATATATAAGTAAATATAAACATATATTTTCTTTTGTAATATGAAAGAAAGATGGGAAAAGAAACATATAAAAAAGTTGTGAAAATGAAAAATAAATAAAAGAAAGTATAGTTTTTTCAAAATTCGGTTAACCGAATTTTCAAACCGAACCAAACCGAACCGAATTGACCAAAACCGAACCGAACCGAAATATAATTCAGTTCAGTTTCAGTTCCCATTTCTTCAAACCGAACCGAACCGACCGAATGCCCACCCCTATCGATAATAATGTCTTAACTATTTTTCTGTTCTAGTGAGGGGGTTTTTTCACCAAATTCAAAAAATAACGAGAGGGTTTATAAAAAAAAAAAATGGACAAATTCAAAAAGTAACAGGTGTTAGGATTTTGATGTGGGAACTTTTAACTCTTTTAAAAAATGTAAATTAACCCACGTTCTTCGACAGCCATCTATACGTACGCTGCCTCAGTTTCTTCAGCCACCTTAGTCCTAGTCAATGCCTTGTTTCACTTTATTGGAACTCAATGTTAAGTACCATCAGTCCATCTGTCCATCACCAACTCAATTCATGAAATCTCAATCACCTTTTACTATTATCACAATACAATTCAGCAATCATTCGCAACATGATCATTGACACTTCAGAATTAACACACACCTCCTTTTCTGGGCTGCAAATTATTGCATCAAAATTTTTATTGTGCCATGTCAGCAAAATGAGTTCTAAAGGGAACATCAAATAACAGTAGCAATTTTGTTGTCCTTATCAATTACAGCAACTTTGCTACATTTGTATATTACATCAAATCTATTTTTTTAGAATAAAAAATGTGGGGGAGAGAGAGAGGGTGGTTGGATGATTAAAAGTGATTAAAAAGTTTGAATATAAAAAGATGGAAAACTAAAGGTATATAAAAATAATCAACATTTGGTGTATCCTTTGGAGAGCATGTGTATGATTCATGAGGCAAATGTAAATTCTTGCATCAACCGAGTCATTTGATGTGTAAATTTTGCCTTCTCCTTTGGAGATGCTCTAAGAACGACTTTGTGATTCATAAGTAAATTGATTCTATTTTTTTTTTTTATATATATTTTGTTCATGCTATTTAATTGTACAAGAGTTTGTGTGCCTAATCTAATATAACTCTTAGATTGATCCATTAACAAACCAATAATAGGATGTTAGTTTTTAGAAAAATCAAATAATAAACAAGAAGAGGACAGAACCTTATCATATTTAAAGCATTTTCAAACAAGCCCTTGGCTAGCCATTAAAGTCTAGAGGAGGAGAAGTGAATTTTTTTCTTTATCTTAAAACTCTTATTTTTCGCAGTCCCTAATCTCACATGTGAATTAAGATATTTCACCGAACTCACTCCGGCAGCCCTACTCCAATGGCTCTCCGACTATGGAGGAGTCATTGGTCCTCTTGTTTATTTGTGTCCCTCCTTTATGGGTATTGTCCCTCTTTATGAGGCTTTGTTTTGTTTTTTGTTTTTTTTCGCTTTGTTTTGTTCGGTATCGTTCCCAATCTTTGATTTCATTGCTCTGCTTGTTCTACGGTCAGATATATTTGACTTCTTCTCTTCGCAGATCCAACGTTGACTTTTCATATCTAATGTTTATTTATGTAGATCTAACGTTGCTTCTTTCAGATTCGTCTTTCTTTTGCCAGATCTAGCATTTTGGTGGAATCTTGTCACAATTTCGGAGGAATTTTGGCAATCAATGGTAAGGGTCTCGTCGGTAACTTTCTCCCTCAACTGGCTCAATCGAGCTACATCATAGACAATTTTATTTGGGATTAGGGAGTTTGCAGTGCAGCTGAAGAAGTTTGTGTTCATTAATTTTCATATTTTTCTTTCTTACTTTTGTATACTTGTACTAGTTGTTGTTGAAACTATTTTTTTATGCAATGCAATGTTATTCTTGCTACGTAAAATAATAAAAATAATAATATATACAATAAAATAAAATAAAATAAAATATCATACGCGAATTCCATGATATTGGGAAGTGAAATGCAGAGTCCCTTCAAGAAAGAATACATAATCACGTTCATCACATAATTTGTTTATATCCAAAATTTTCTTTTAAAAACCAGCAATCAATGAATAATTGAACCCTCTTTTGCCAATAGAAATCCATAATCATACCAAAATGTATGTACCACATGCATTGACTAGTCGTTAGGCAGAGTGGCAGACCAAAGAGCAGATCGCTTTTCTCTGTGTTTCATTCCAAGAAGGCACAATGGACCCGCCGGTCCTGACGACTCAAAACGGGATCGAAAGATGAGCCCTAATGGGGTGTTCGGGGGTAGCACTCTCGAAGAAGTATTTTTAGATCTTTTTACACATATTGCTAATATATTTATATGTTATAATTTAATTATGGGTATAATTAATTTTATGTCACATATACAAAATGTTCTAACAGTTTGCATTATAACAAAATACTTATTTGAAGAGATTGTCTCAACAAAAACAAATATTTTTAAACAACAGATAATTAAAACTAAGCTCTAAGTTGAAACAACTAACTGACAGTATAGTATTGGCACAAACAAAAGGAAACCAAGAAGCTTAAGGAGATTAAAAATGAGATTGGAAGAATATGAAATCCCCAAATCAACTTTTCTTTTCTTTTTTTCAAATCCCCCAAATCATTTCTTTTCTCAACACCACCAAATCACAGATTTGAAAAATTAACTCATATATAAATATAATAAAATTAAAAACTGATGAGCTTTGTTTTCATTTTTTTTTTAATGGAATGTTGCTTGGGTTTAAAAAAAAAATTTTGATAGGCCTTTTTATAGTTCTATATATCTAGACTAATTTATAAGAGAAGGTTAATTCTAATAAGGGGTCTTAAGAATTGGGGGGGCCCGAGCTCAAGCTTGTGTTGCTTGGCCTCAGGGCCGAGCCTAACAATAGTACCTTTAGGCCTCGTTTGGTTGCCGGATAGAATAAAGAGGTATTGTATTAAAGTGTAGTTAGTTATCCTAGGATAACTAACCACAGGATAAAACAATACAGTATTATTTTTATACTGTGTTTGGTTCGTGCCGGATTGTATTGGAGATAAAATTCAATTAGTCCAATACTGTGTTTGGATAACCATGGTATAAGCCTGGACTAATCTGTAATTTTTCATAAATGCCCCTTTTGCTAAAAAAAAAATAATACAAAACATCACACAAATAGGATTTACTTTGTCAATGCCATCTCCAAATTCTTGATATAATTAATTACAATGAAAGCTTTAGAATATCTACAAGGAAAGAAAAAGATTGAGACGTTGATTCTTTTTCCTCGTCACATTCAATACACCTACAGGGAAAAGAAAAAATAGAATTCAGTAATACAACAAACTGCAGACAATTGACATGATTTTACACCAATTCATGTTTTAGAACTAACAGTGATCACCATTAAGTGCTACTTTGATACAACTTCTCAACCTAAATGGAGTATAAACTAAAACAAATGCTCACCATTAAGCGCTACTTTATACAACTAGGAACTAGTTAGTCATGACCCCAACACTCACCTGCCACTTTAGGAGAGTAAACAAAAATAGGACTACAAGAAAGATTATCTTATTTAATTTTATTAAGACTTTAATATCTTGGTTTCTCATTGACGGATAAGCTAGAAAGATTATCTTAGTCTATCAGTTGGAAACATGATGAACTAAAATGAAAATGAAAATGAAAAAGATTCAGTAATATGAAACAACTCCTAATACTGCAATACATAGCATGTTGGTATTAACTATTAAGGAAAACAGCTAAGAAGCCAATCCACCTTCACCATGCATACTATTAGCATAACTACACAAGATGTGATTAAGTGTGTGAAGAAAAATGACGGAATAAGGGGTAGTGAAAGAAAAAAAAATTGGAATCCTAGTTGGAATCCTATGTTTCAGTTTTGAAGTTGAGAAACTGAAACATGAAGAAAAACCAAGAATGCTTCTTATTCAAACAGAATCACATCTAAACAGAATCACATCTTTAGCAATAGTGCTTCTTATTCAAACATAGGATTCCAACTTGTGAAAGAAAATGCAAGTAACTTGTATTGCTAACTGTATTTTTTTTAATTCTTGTTAGTGTCTTGTGTTTGCCTCTCTTAATTTGCTTTTTGCATCCTTTAAAGAGAATGCTTTCATGAACTAGTTATGTCTATGGAACAGAGAACCTTGCGTAAGTAAAGCCAAAATTTGAAAACAAAATGCATGGTTTTTTTTTTTTTAGGGAGAATTTTATCATATGATCAAACAATGGGTACAATGTTTGGTACAATGCTTTGAGAGCTGGGTATAATTTTTTGAGATCTAAATAAAACCACTATGGATGCAATAATTTAAGACTTGGGTACTATATTCATACCACAAATATATATTTTTAAATGAAATGATACTAATATCTTGTAGTTGACAAGCCTTACGATTTAGATACAGACTTGCTGTAGGAACATTAAGAGCGCTCTCTCTCTCTCTCTCTCTCTCTCTCTCTCTCTCTCTCTCTCTCTCTCTCTAAAATAGAACATATGAAAATATATACACAACTGTAGATTACTTGGAAGCCCTTTTTCAATTTCTCACTCAAAAAAAAAAAAAAATAGATGGGTTGTTAAAAAAAAAAGACAAAATAGATGTGAACATGGAATCTAAGCAACCAAAACTTTCTACAAACAAAAAATGAAGATCTGAACAGATGAGCAAATAAAAAAAAAGGGAAAAGAAAAAAGTAAATGAAAATATAGATCTACAAGTCTCATTCTGAGCAACCAAACAACTACGATGATCGGTAATATAGTAGATCTACGACATATAAGTGTAGATCTAGCAAAATATAAGAAGAAGAACATAAATCTACCATTTTATCAAACATTTTAGTTCGAAAATCGGAGAAAAAAAAAAAGAAGAAGAAGAAAGAAAGATGAACCTTGTGTCGTCCCCTCGTCGCCGACTTCTCCTAGTGGTAGGGATGTCTTTCGCCGGAGTCGCCTTCAGCCACCAGTCGCAATTTCACCGGCGTCTCTTCAGTCTTCAGAATCGCCTCTCTACGTCTCTCTGCGGCTTGTGTGAGAAAAATGAAGGAATAAAGACATAGTAAGGAGGAAGGGGTATATATATGTGAGGGGTAATTTAGTATTTTTGCCCCCACAATCCCACTAACTCCTTATTCACACATGTTTAATACCACCCCACCCCAGATATTGTTTTATACGCCTTAGGAGGCATTAATTTTAGCCACACTCCCCAATCCCTTGAGTTAAACAATCCCTTGAAGTGCCCACCCAAACACAATATAAACTAGGATTGGACTATTTTAGTCCCATCCTTTATCCACATGGACTATGATTCATGCAGAACGCAGAGTTAGGAGACTAATTATTTGAGATTATTTAGTAATCAATTTTTTCATCTTTATATTAATAATGAAGCAATATATTAATTTAAAAGCAACAAATTGAAGATCTTTTTCTTAAAAATTGTGTCAAACCTTTAAAAAAAATTAGTGAACTTGTCATCTTTTACAAATCTTTAATTCCTATAACAATACCAAATACTAAATTTTTCACTGCTATTTCGAACAGTCTCGTAATTTCAACAAGGGGTGCAAGTTGGAACAAAAATTCCGATTCCGATCCAAATAATTTCGATTTTGGCAACATAAAAATAATTCTAATTTTCGAAGGAAAAAAAAAAGAGGTCGGATTGGAATTGGAATGAATCTGGGAGTTTTGAAAATTCTGGAAAAAAAAAAAACCATTTTCCAATCCAAAATTTTTGAATTTTTCCAAAAATTTTTATTATTTACAATTATGCATATAAATTCTATATCAAAATGGGGCCGTAATTTTAAAAACTTTTGTACTTAAAATTAAATTTACGAAAAATCTACTATCAAATTTTGAAACAATGATGTATTGATTTTTTACTCTTCTTCCAAAAAAATAAATGAAAATTTTGATTCCAAAAAATTCTGAAATTTTCGATAATTCATAATCGAAACACAATTTGAAAATCCCAAAAATTTTGAAATTGGCATTGAAAAGCCTATTTATGTTCCGAAAATTTTGAAATTTTTTTCCAGAAGTCATTTTAAATCCATTCCATCTGAAACACACCCAAAATTTCAACCTTTCGCGACCCAAAGTTAGGCACAGGGGAAGTAGAACCTAGTACCATGATTGATACATGCTAGGGTTGGTCCCAACCTCTATGCACTGAATATGTTAGGAAAAAGGGAGGAGGACTACCATGTATGATGTAACTAATTACTTCAAAAAAAACAAAGGGTAAATACGTTTTACCCTCTCTTATGTTTAGGTCAGATTTTACTTTACTCTCATATTGTTCAAAAGTTAACACTTAATCCATGTATTGTCGTGCGTTAAGTGCAAATACTATGTGTTAACTTTTGGGATAAAACTTCACACACGACTGTCACGACCCATCCTACTACACGCGAAAATAGGACACGTGGCACGCCACCAAGGCTCGTACAATTCCATTAAAGTAAATAGCAGAGGAAAACGTAAGTAAAAACCATGAAATTCAGAGTGATGAAAAGTTTTGCGCATTTGAAAACACTTAAAAAAACATCTTGTTTGAAAACAGCAATCCAGTCGACTTATCTCAAGTCTGGTAGACTGTAAATGCAAGATACAGAGAGCCCAAAAACTCAACATCCAATCCAATCGACTGTGTCGAGGGACCCAGTCGACTGGGGTCTCAAATTCTCAGTCAACTAATTCTCCCAATCGATGAAATAAAAAATTCCCAATTTTGAAAATACAATCCAGTCGACTATGGTCTTCCACCAAGTCGACTGTTTTTTTCATAGAATGAAAATCACATTACCCCCACAATCCAATCGACTGCGTCGGAGACCAAGTCGACTGATATCACGCCCCGCAGTAGCAAAAATAGAGAAAATAAATTCCTTTTTTGAATTTGTAGGCCATGACAATTGAAAGTCACCACATTGTCCATAACCAAAGTCTAATCATTAGAGTAATGAATCAAACCATGCATTGGAAAGTTCTAAGGTCGTTATATATAATCAGAGTTTAATACTGAACTATTACAAACCTTGAGTATATGCAGAAACGTAATTAGAGTATTACGGCAACATACACTGATTATAAACGTAACTATTATAGAGTCTGTATAATCATAAACTATCAATAACAAGCTCCAAGTATAACACCCGCATTTGTGTTATTGCATTTCATTATATTGTCATGCATGATAATGTGATGTGTTGTGTCTTATGACACCTGTTTGAGTGAGTTTTGACTCACGAGTCGATTTGGGTGTCTGTGTTAGAGAACCCTTTGAGACATTGTGAAATGAGTTGTTTGTGGTTGTGAAGTCTCTCCGAGTATGAGACGTTCATTGTGGAATACTTTAAATGTACGTTTATCTGAAAATAAATGTTTACCTGTGTATTTTACTATCTGTATTTAGTTTAGAATTTATTCATGTTGTTAATTTTAGTATCCTGGTGAGGACGAATTAACACGCTATTAATTTGGTAGGCTAATTAGCAACTTCGGAAACGTCATGTAGAAATTCACGTTTTAGCAACCAAACGGAACTTAGTCAGAAACTTTTATAATTTTGAAGTTTCATTTGTAAAGCTATGAATTAGCTGTGTAGGAAGTTTCAGAGACTGATTAGGAGTTTTGAAAACTCATGGGGAGGTAAACACAAATTTGGAAAATGTTGCCTATATATAGAAAGTGATGACTTTCATATTTTCTAAACTCTTAACCTAAAATTCAAGAAGGAGGCCAAAAGGGAGATTTAGGAGCTTAGAGCATTGCGATGCCAAACGACGACCTTCTGCCCGTCTGATTTCTTCTAGATTTCATATTCGAGCTTCTCGAGGTAAGAGCTTCGTTTTGATATCTATTAAGGCTTGTTTGGCTAAGTTTTCAGAAAAGTCAATTTTTAGAATTTTTCATAAAAGTTGATACTTGGACTTTTGATCCATAGGAATTGTACTAGAAGGTTTTCTGCACGTTCTTTGTGCACGAGTTTTCTTTGAATTGAATTATAGGAGCGTTATCCGGAGATGAGTGATTCAACTTTGTCTTATGGAATGATTGCTTGGCGTGTATTTATGTTATGTTCGAATAGCATGTGTTAATTCATAGAAATATATTGTGTAGTTCATATTGGGCGATTATATTGATAAGTAGGCCCAATAGCATGGTGAAATGTTTGAATTACCGAGAGCACGATGATATGTATTTGAGCATGTTGAGTTACTTATTTGGGTCAGAAGGAGCACGTGGTCACTAAGCCATTTTGTGGACCCGATATAGGCATTAAGGTCACATGATTGAAGAGAAGAATCGTGGGTCTTACCCTTTCGCGTGGACTTATTGGTGAGGAGTCGCGGATTGGGAGTATGAAACGTGCACGTGAGTCTCCGGCGACTAGTATGAAATGTAGAGATGTGAATGCGAGCATGTTTGTCATTCATGTGCACGTGTTGTTTTATTCACTAGGCGTTAGCTTAAACAAATCGAATATGTATGGTTATTCAAATAACCATTGTAGGTATTAATGCTGGCGAGGAATCTCAGAAGTGAGCACGTGGATTTGGGAGTTCACTTAGTAGGCAACCTGAATGTTAATCTCGTAGTTTTGGGACATTAGGAATGTTGTAATAAGGATTTGGTTGTTTTAACTTATATTAACGTGGAATCGTGGAACGAGTTCATAATGTTGTAATAGACTATAACATGTTGTAATTATGTTTTAGTAATGTTTTAATACAGTTAGGATCACTTTGGAGTGAGTTTGGTATGTGTGTTTAATCCCTAAACAATTTAAGAAAGCTTTTAACTTTGAAAGTCTGCAGAATGTGTGCTACTGCCATAAATCAGTCGACTGGTTTGTGGAACAGTCGACTGAACCCTCTTTTTCAGCAACTCACTGCATTTTTTTTTATAGAGGATCAGTCGACTGGGTCCCCGACACAGTCGACTGGGTCATGTTTTCAAATCAGATATTTTTCGTCTAGACTGGACTTCAGTCGACCGGACCGTACCAATCGACTAAAAATTTGAAATCCCAGTCGACTAGACATAAAAAAACAGTCGACTGGATTATGTTTTAAATTCAAAGTTTCTACTGGACCAGTATCAGTCGACTGGGCATGAGGTGTAGTCGACTAGACTGCTGCTTTTCAAAAATGTTTTGTTTTGTTCCGCTACATGTGTTCTTCAAACTAATTTTTGGGAACGTTAATGCATTGGTTTAGGCTGGGTGGCGTGCCACGGGCTCCGGTTCTGCTATTGTGGGACCGGGCTGTGACACCAAGTCTTCAACTCGCGTAGTAGTCAACACCAGCATAGCCTCCGTCATCGTAGGCTCCATCCTCGTAGCCCCTATCCATATATGCATCTCCTGCATACTCATAACCTTGGCCAATCGGACGTTGAAAATCCAGCGGCATAAAACGCCGTCAGCTATGGAAGCTGAGTGAGTGCAAATACAAACAGAGTATTTATAGACTTGTAGCATATATAACAACAGCATCATTAATGATCATCTCGTCGTTCGTGTTCATGAATGCACCAACTCAATATATCTCAACGGACATCGTCCCAATCTCACGGACATCGTCCCAATCCATCCCAAACATAACATGGACTCTTGGGTCCACATCTCGCACGCAGCCTTACTTCTCATAGTACTCAACTCATTCCTTGACAATCCCTTCCTAACCTGGCACGTAGCCCAATACATCATGACTTATTCAAACCTGACACGTAGTCCCAATCTCTAACACATAAATCAGACACGTAGTCCTAATTCCTAACACATTAGTCAGACACGTAGTCCTAAACCACACGAGCTATCAAATCCTGACACGTAGTCCTAAAGTTCCGGCCAACCCGCCCTGATATAATACGGCACAAAGCCCTAATATAATACAGCAAGCAGCCTTGACGTACTACAGCATTCAGCTTCGCTATACCACAGCACTCAGCTCCACCACAGCACTCAGCAATACTACAGTACTCAGCAATACCACAGCACTCAGCAATATCACAGCACTCAGTAATACTACAGCACTCAGCAATACCACAGTACTCAGTAATACTACAGTACTCAGCAATACCACAGCACTCAGCAATACCACAGCACTCAGCAATACTATCGCACTCAGCAACATAACAGCACTCAACAATATCACAACACTCAGCAATACTACAGTACTATTACAACACGCAGCCCCGATACGCTACTACGGATCACAGCCCTGGTACGCAGCCCCAATATGCTACTACGGCACGCAGCCCCTGATGTACAATTACGGCACTCCAGCCCCAAAACATTACAGCCACCAACCCCGATATATTAAACTCGACATGTAGTCCTACATCGCATAACCTCCCAAATCTGACACGCATTCCAACTCTATCATACGTAAACCTGACACGTAGTCCTGATCCTATCCCAGCACCTTGGGATCCCACACCCGACATCATACGATCTTAGCGACCGCATTCATACGCACAAATAAAATAGAATCGACCTTTGGGGTTGTCACACCCCAACCCACCTCGTGCCGATTAGGACACATGTAACAATGCTACAAGCGCTCAATTACACTAATTAGCAAAGAAACATACGACATATTTGAAACACATGTGTTTAACAACGTAAAAGAACTCTATTGTGACAAAACAGCCTCAAGGGCAAAATGATCTTTAATAAAGTATAGCAAATTTTATACCAAAAGATAGGTCTTTGAGTCCCAGTTTCAACGCAAAAAATAGTGCACAAATCCGAATTTTCTAGAGAGAGTTATGTTCGTTTCCGTAAAAGTCGTCAGGCTGAAATCAGACCTGCGGATCGATCTGCCCCAAAATCGGATCGATTCGGTTTTAGCCGAATGACATCTCTGCTTAACCCAGGTGCTCCGGATCGATCCACCCAAGGCTCGGATCGATCCGGTTTCTGCAGAATTCAATTATTAGCAGAATTTCCCCTGCTGCAAGTTTGAACATATCCAACACCAACTCAAACCTCACGGAACTTTAAGTAACTATTTCAAAACCATTAAAAAACACACTTAAACATTTTCAAACATAAATTTAATCTCTTCCAAACATTCAAACCAAGAATATAACCTCAATTGAATCAAACAAGTAATCAAATCCAAATTCTTTCAAAAAACAACCATATGCATGAAACTTTCCGAAAAGGATTTCAAAACCTTTCCAAAACACTTAGTTACAAAAAGGAACTTATCCAAAGAAGTTGCGACGTATACCTGGACCCACTGGAAAGGTCCAACACCACAACTTACCCATGCCCATAGTTACAACCCAAGAAAATACATGAAATTCACAAGGTTTACTACAACCCCACCAACTACATATATTACAACACAAGTCAAGAACAATAAGCCACAAGTTATACTATATTACAAGTTTAAGAATATATAAACAAGTCCCAAATCTCTCCCCCATTCCCAAGCACGTCACTTCCTCTCCGGATATTCCTCCGTACCTGCGGTGTTTGTTATTTACCATAACAGAAAAGAAAAATGATTTTCTTAAGCATTACGCTTAGTGAGCAATATAAACATGATTGAATGCTTAACGTGTGCAAATGCTACAAATGAACACATAAATCATGAATGTATTCGCTGAACTACCGGTTCGATGATTCATTCAGACCCGAAGACCTTCATTTGGTTCCGTGGTCACTTCTATTCCTTGAACTTTTGATTCCACTAATTCTTCCTCTTCGTCTCCCTTATTACTCTCAACAATAAATCATTTCCCCCGTATTCATTAAATACCACATAAACACATAATCACATAACATGACAACTTTTTATATAATTGACATGCTTAGGCATAATTTAACAATACTGTAACTTCTAAGCATGAATTTACAACTTCTAATAATAATTGAAGCAATGGACAAGTTAAACCACAACCATTTTAGTTAGAAAACTCACTGACTCAGATTATATCCAATTCAAGCTAAAGAAATGCTGAATTTACCAAATCCTAGCTCTATTCTCTCTCCGTTTCTCTCTCTTTTCTTTTAATTTTTGTAAATTTCTGTAAATGGAGAAGATTCTCCTCCTCTTGACACACACCCATGCATCAAACATGAGGTGTCTAAGCCTCATTTTTCTCACTTTTCATTTGCACCCCCGGAATTTCCTAGGTTCCTATTGTGAAATCCCCCAAACATTCCATTAACTACCCAATCATCTAATGTGTTTGTATAATTTTTGTATGGGTCCCAACGTGGGTCCCAAATATTTTGTGAAGTTGTTATCGCACCTACTAATTATAAATCTTTTTCAGTTATACCCTTATGTGGGTGTCCAAACTAATACCAAATACTAACATATAACAATATAATATACAAGCAACTTAACAAATGTCCATGTAATCAGATAAAATGCATTTAATCATTTTAAATTAACTCTTCATTGGGTCCCACTACAGTACATATCCCTCCTCACTGGAGACTTTTCAAATGGTGTCCTTCTCTGGACACCTTTTTCCATGGGCGAGTCCAAAGCCTCCCCTTAATCCATTTTATGCACTAATCATATTAATTAATGCACATTAATATAGTAATTAACCCCGTTTCTCCAGGTACAGGTGTTACAGCGGTCGATAGACCCACTACTATGCACGTCGGCTTCTCATTCTAATTTATAACATTATACCATCATTATACAATTGGTTCCATTGTTCAATACATTGAGTCCATTATTCCACGTGTGTATTATTTTAATACAGCTTCTATCAATCAACGCATGATAATATACAGTTTAATAGTTCATCAGATATAAACAAACTAAACATTTAACATTCTGTCAAGTTCGATCAATTGAAGTCATTTCAATCGATTAACAAAAGTAACGTTCGATCGATTGAACTAAGTTCGATCAGGAAATTGAAGTTCGATCGGTTGAGGTCTGTCTGTGTTCAATCGCTCGAAATTAGTTCGATCGAATGAACGTTGGTTTTCTTCCCAAAGTAAACTGGACCATTCACGCACATTCAAGGTCCATTCTTTCTTGCCGAGACACATATATACGAACATATCTACGCTACTAGGTGAGTATAGGCACTCACCGTAAGGTTTGGTGACTTTGGCGAGCTCGGGGTTGCCGTAGGTGGTGCTCGGGTGGTCTCTCTCTCCTCTTTCTCCTCCTCTGCTCTTTCTCTTCCTCTCTGTCTCCTCCTTTTGCTCCTCTTCCTCTTCTCCTCTCTCTTCTGAGTGTATGTGTTTGTGTGTATATAATATATATATATATATACAGGTGTGTCTGTGTGTATGCGTGTGTGTGTTTGTATATATATATATAAGTGTGTATATATAATCTATATGTCTCTATCTAACTCTCTCAGTTTTCAGCAACCCAAACTAACACATATATATAGGCAAAGGAGGGAGTAGATGGCAGCTCTGCGTATACTGATAAGATCGAAGTGAGTTTGATCGGTTGAGAACAAGTCGGTCATGGTTCAATCGATTGAGATTGATTCAATCGCTTGAAAAATGGTTCCATGTCACAATTCAAGTATGCAACTTTTCAAGCGATCGAAGTAGGTTATATTGATTGAAAAACATAAGCTCGATCGATTGAAGTTAGTTCGATCAATCGAAGCTGAAAATATAGGAAATGTAAATACAAGTATACTGAATCTTATTTATATCAAAATGATATAAAAGTACAATGAAAATACAGGGTATTACAGCTGCTTTTCAATATAATAGAGCAGTAGCTGGTTCAAACAGGCCTCCAATTGACCACAAACCAGTCGACTGTTTTACCTCAGATTGCAAGTATTCTACAGATTCTAATTATGAACAACCAAACACAATCACTACTATAATTCAACGATCCCAAACATAATTGCAGCAGTTTTACTACAGATTACAATACTACAATTCCTTCCCATGATTATAAACTAAAACATGGTTATAACTTCTCAAATATCTTTATTACAACATTGTAAAGAAACAAAAACATAAACAAGAGCGATCCAGTCATCCCATCGGTCTCACTCCTCGTGTTTCTTCTTTCCTCTCTTCTTATGACATGCAATGGAGTAAAGCTCCACTACTCAGCTATATGTTGAGTGCACAATTCTAAATATATGCTTATATGTCAATTCATGCTTTAAAATATCTAAACACATCAAATAGTCTCTAGGGAGAGTGGTACGCTTCCATCCGGTAAATGAGATTGATGTCGTGGAAGGCATTCCTCTTCCACCCACCCCGTGCTCTGGTTGAGCCTTCCTCCATACCAGGCAACGTGTCCTGGCTGGGCCTTCCTCCAAAGCAGACACAACGACTATGATGTCACAATTCTCAAACTTCGAGGAGCTTACTCCCGGACGGAATTGCACCAAACCCCCCTTGACCCAAGTAGACACATAGTATGCTCACATAAACACTTATACGTGCTTTTATCGCATTTTCATGTGCATAAATAACGGGCTTAATTAATACATGAATTTTGCCCTGATCCAAATATCAAATTCGATATTTAAAACATGTAAATTTCTTATAAAATAGAGATCTAGAATTCATACCTCGTGTTAAAGCTCTATAACTTTGACAGAAGTACTAGAGCACTAATTAAGCGTCGGATCTCTGATTTCATATGATTCCTACAAGATTTACTAGGTTTTCCCTAAAATTCCAAAACTTAGATTTTTCATTATAAAAAATAAAAAAAAAAAAAAAAAAAAAAAAAGGTTGCCAAACGAGGTCTAAGAGGTATCAAAACGTAGATTTTACCTTGAGGAGTTCAAATACGAAATCTGGGAAAAAGTTTCCTATTTATAGGCACAACTCTAAAAAATTATGTTTACCTCCCCACGAGTTCTCAAAACTTCTTATTATCTCCCGAAATGTCTTAAACGTCTAACTTATTACCTCACGAGCAAAAACTATAAATTATAAAAGTTTTCGTCTAAGTTCTGTTTGTCGCCGTAATAAGGATCCAAAATTAATTTCCGTAAAATCTCTATATAACCTACCTTTTATGCAACGTATCATTTACGTTCTCACTATAGTATTTAAAATGATCCAAAACAAGATCAACATTAACAGAAATTATACAAAACATGTATAATTACTATTCATCAAACTACCAGATAACTCAAATAACATTTATTGCACATAAATGTCATTTAGCCATATAAATGCCTCAAAGATTATCAAATCACTGTGTCCTTACTTGACACCTTCCGTTGACCATAGTCAACCACATCTCAATTATTAATCAATATTAATAATTCTAAAATTCAAATATGCAATTTAATAATTCTAACTCTAAGTTTGAGAGTTGAGTAAAAAAGCCCTAGAAATTAAAATCTGAAATCCCTACAAAAAGCAAGCCAAGACATATGAGATCACTAGATCAGTTTTCAGCATTAATTTTTTTATATATATATATATATATGAAGCATTGAAATATCTAGTTCATCATCATCATCATCATCATCATCATCATCATCATCACTATAATAATAATAATAATAATAATAATAATAATAATAATAACAACAATAAAAATAATAATAATATGATAAAGAAAAAGAAAAAAAAAAACTAGTTAGTAACTTAGTAGTTACCTTACCTCTAACTCTAGTCTCTAAGTTTGAGAAGAAAGAAAAAAGTCCTATAAAATTAGAAACCCTAATCTGAAATCCCTACAAAAATCAAGTCCAGACATCAATTAAACATATGAGATTTAAAGATTGTATATTTGTATGGAGAGAGAGAGAGAGAGAGAGAGAGAGAGCAACCTCTCTCTGCATGCGATCACGCTGAACAGGAAGGTCCAACGGTCAGCGACTGCTGGCATGGTCGGTAGTTGTTGGTGTGGTGTGTGGCCGGTGCCAAACGGCTGCTAGTGTGGTCGGCGAGCTCTTGTGTTGTGACTCTTTAGTTCAGTCTTCACAGAGGTGAGAGGCCAGAGGACTGAGGAGGCGCAGCTGCACATCACAAAACAAGAAAAGTGGAAAACAAAATATTTTAAGTCTCAACTCTAGGTCCCTAATCAGCATTTTGTATATATAGTATTTTCTAATTCAGTTTTCAGTTAGGTTCGATTTCCTTATTGGCCCGTTTGGTTCATGGATTCTTAGGGTGGATTTTGATTCCACTCTATGATTACTAGTAATCTTAAAATTTATCCTTGTTTGGTTCATGGATTATTCATTGAATTGTGGGTCCCAGTGGATTTAGAATCCACCCAAAGGTGAAAAATAGGGTAGATTCTAAATCCTAGCTTGGAGGCGGTATTCTCAAAGATTACTGGGTTTTGGTTTCCTAATTTCATACTACCTAAGTTAGCCCTTAGATTTGTGGAAGGTATTAGTTAACATCATTCCTATTATTGATAGCCTTCAAGGGTAGCTTAGGTATTTAACATTATTCCTATTTCATTTTACTTGACCCAACCAAACACTGGATTCTAAATCCAACTAGGATTTTGCTCGTGAACCAAACACTTTGCAGGGATTCAAATTGCTAGTAAATTGATTACTAGTATTATGATTCCTGGTAATCAGAATCTACCTAAAATAATCCATGAACCAAACGGGCCATAAGTGCTACCAAAAACCGAACCGAGCTAGTTAAAACAGTTCGGTTTCGACCCTATCCAAATTCGGTTCGGTTCGGTTACCAACCGAATTGGATATTTTATTTCAGTTTGGTTAAAATTTTCGATTAACTGAACTATTTGCCCATCCCTACTCAGATTGACGTAAAACACAAAATTCCAATTCATGGAAATAGCTACTTTGTGCAAACAACAGTACACTACCTCAAAAGGTCGATTCTGATAAACCCACTTTTCAAGTATAAAACTGCAGTAACAAGGTTGCAACTGTCAGATTGGGCTATCACGTGAAATGTGTAATTGACTATTTCCTTGATACAGTCCTTGAATGAGTGCTGAAGAGATACATGTTGTCAATAGCTTCAACAAGTTAGAATGTGCTTATCTTGATTCCTTTAGGTCTGTTTGGGAAAGCAAAGAACCAATTATGTGTTTCACGAGTGAATTAGTCTTTATAAAAATTCAAGAGTTTGACACATGTCCATTTCTTGAATAAGAGTTCGTGTCCAGTCTAATGTCTCACTTAAATATGATTTAATGTCAAATTAACATAAATTTGTTTTTATAAAAACCAGATAGAAGGAAAACTCAAACAGAACCAAAATCCTATTTCAAGGATTCTCCAACAAGGCCCAAAGGAGATGGGAAGGCAGGGACAACAGATGGGACCAGTGAGAGTTCTTGAGGGTATATAACATCCAATAAATGAACTGGCAGTATCCAAACAGGGTGAGCTAACCTCAAAAGCCCGTCCCCATTTCAGATTGCAGTCTACCCATCCCACAAAACAAACATGCCCTTAACGGGATTCGAAGAGCATATTACAAAATAAAACAAAGGGTGCACACTGCAGCTGCTGCTCTAAGAACGTCCAACCATTGAACACATCGGACTGAAAATCACAGCAGAGGGTAATATCGCTGTTGTACAGTGAATAGTGTGATACATGGCCATTGGCCAATCACATCCCAATGGGGACAACGGTTACTCCAAAAGCTTAAATTATTTGTTAGATGATGAGCCCAACAAAGCATATCGAGCTCTTCACAACTTCCCTTACCCCGTCTTGCACGTGAAGACTGAAGAGAACAAATGAAACTCGGTAATGATGAAGAGAACAAAATGCAACATGCAAAACCAGGAAGGTGATGGAGATTTGGACCTAAAGCCTCCCACAAACAAGGCTCTGATTCCATGTTAAGTCACCACTTACTCTAAAAGCTCAAGCAACAAGTGAATAAGCCCAACTACGTATACCAAGCTCTTCATGTAGTGGACAACAAAATGACGGATTAGGTTAGGTTGATGGGTTATGAAGATGATAACTGGGAAAGGACAAGAAAGCAATAGAGCTGGCTGAGAATCGCTAGTCTAGGCCATATTTCTATGGAGATGGCCCTGGTATTATTCTAAGGTCAATTCAAGAAGCAACAACAATAAATCTTACCGCTGTTTGGTAGTGCCAATCCTTCATTCATATGTGCCTAATACATGTCAATATGTCATGCCTCTCAGCGTTAAGTGTGAAAATTCCACAATAAATAAATTTGACAATACGCAAATTGAATGGATCTAAATATATTTCCTTCATTAATGTTAATCATTGTGGGGGGGCTTTGACCATTAATATTATATGTTTCAATAGATACAATGGTCACTCTGAACAAAACCAATTACAATAATACAAGAAGTTTGCTCATAAGTACAAACAAGTAACTAGCGCACATGCTTGCAAAACAATCATATATAACAAGAAGACTCCAATTTTAAGGCTGATTAGAAAATAACCTCTAGATGCAGTAACTGACAGGTCAACCCGGGAGAACAATTAATTCTCTCCACATGACGTACAATAGTTGACCCAACAAAATAGCCGGCAGAACTCTATGCATGAACGCAATAATGTGAAAACACCCATTAATTATCATGCTTCAAAAATCTTGAACTTTTCAATCATTAATCATAGCAATTTCTCGCTGGCCCGTTTTATCCGGATGGCAGCCCTAACAACATTTCCCCTTGTAATGATTCCAACCTATAAAATTCAAAAAACAAACACCCATAAGAAATGACTAGCTGCTTATTGGCATCAAAATATGCAGATATTACAAGAAGAAATCACATTACCAGCTTGCCATCACCATCAACAACAGGCAGTCGACGGTACTTTGTTTCAAGCAACAACCTAAAATTAAAAGAATTTGTTTCAGGGACTGAGGTGATGAGCCAAAACCCATGATTTATATAACCAGTTGATGATATACATAAACATATAAGAAGCAGGTACCTCACAGCATCTTCAAGATTAGTGGTTTCACGAACAGCAAGTGGAGTAGGTGTCATCAGGTCACCAACAACTTTCCCATTCGTCTTACTGATCAGCTTCTGAATCTGATTGAATGTCTGCCACAATCATCCAGAATTAGAGAAGCCCTTTGTCGGCAAAGGACTTGATTGAAGTGGAAAACATTGTACAAACTCTTCGACAACATAATCTTGCCCATAATGCATTATACATATATTAGATCACAGAGAGAGAGAGAGAGAGAGAGAGAGAGAGAGAGAGAGAGAGAGAGAGTGAGAGTCAAGACTCGAAGGGGTTCCATCAAGAAAGAATTTAAACAAGTTCGCCCTCTTCTTCAACAGTTTTATGGGAAAATTAGAAACACTAATATTTCAGGTGCATTATCAATTAACAAGGTTATATAACATGGGCAACGTGGACATGTTGGACTTCTATGATTTGCATCACACCGAAATATCTGACACCAAAAGAAGTTAAGAAGAAGAATGAACGAGGGCGAGCCTTGGAACAAAGGTAAGGTTGCTCCCTTGTGACCTGGACGTCACAGTTCGAAACGCGGAAACAGACTCTCAGCATGTTGATGGGGTAAGGCTGCATACATCTAACCTTCCCCAGGTCACTCGGTGGAGGGAGCCTCGTGCAGTGGCTTTTCCATTTTTGAAGAAGAATGATACGAAATGATAGATAACTAGTGAATAATGAAATTTATCCATACACATCCTCTATGGTTCTACGTCCTCTCAACTTCTAGAAACAGATAAATTGCATCATGAAAGGAGACAACAATTACGAACCAGAAAAATGCAAAGATGCACAATTTCATTGTTACTGTTCAAAAGAGAGATAAAGCATCTTAAAGAACCAGATATAAGAATTCCATATATTCATAAGCTTGGGGTAACACTAACAGAGAATGAAAAAAACCACCCTCCTTTAAATTATTATCTTTAAGTCAGCAGAACACCCAGTTAATTATATCTCAAATGATATGGGAGAAAACTAGCACCGAAAGATTAATACTTCCAGAGAGTTCCCTCCACCTTTTCAGCTACGTAAATTTAAAAATGAACAATGTAATAATGGTAAGCAAGAATATGATCACAACTCCAGATTCAGTCCTACAAAGAGTGAGGTTAAATTCCATCACATGAAACATGGGATGCCAAACAGGTAAGCATATTCTAGCTAACTTTTTATAAATAAAAAATTAAAAAAAAAAAGATTAACAAGTCTACTATGTTTCTTAGGCAATTTTGTAACTATGGAATCTACATATTGCAGTCTCGTATATATCACCAAAGTTAGAACAGTAACATTCCGCAGCTTCTCAGGGAAAAAGGGTAATCCAACAGAACTAATCCTGACTTATGAGAAATGGAAGAACTCAAATGGCAGTGACAGCAAATTAAAATACAATCAGAAATAGGAATTTTGTACATGAAAAATGAGAACCCATACATACTTTCCAAGTACTATCAACATCAGGAAACACGTTTGTATCAGCATGACCACCACCTTCACGTGCCACAGAAGGGAAAATATTGTCAGCTCAACAAGAATTGTATGTAAGACATTTAAAAAGACTTAAAATGAAAGTTGTTCTTATGTAAGAAAGTTATAGTGCACACATATACATTGTATGGCTGATTAATGTATCAATCGTGTGATTGATTATGGTTGTAAATGAATTTCATAGATCAAGCCACTAAAATTAACAAAAATGGCAAAAGTACCAGAGATGGAGTCAAGTGCTAACAAGTCATAATCCGAAACAACACCTACCTGCAGCAAAAATTTTACGGTGTCAATGTGACGAGGTAACTCAGCCTAGCATATCAAAAGAAAATGGAAAAAAAAAAAAAAAAAAAAAAAGGGCATATAAACAGAAAACCCAAGAAGAATAACCAAAAGAAAGTTACTATTAGTTATTACCACAAGACAGCAAAAGATACTACAAATTCCCCCTTCCAATTTCAATATTCTCGTTTTGCTCACCGAAGGGACGCCGAGAGTTTATATCAACAGATTATTCCCAACAAGAAAATACACTTTTCTGGTGCACGACTTCGTCACATAGATTATGATCATTTCAAGACCAGTGAAACGCATTGCCACTTAAATATCCAATTTCATATATAATAACTCACAAGAATTTATCTACTAAAATTTCAATGTAGTGGTTTCCACTCAAGGAAACATAATTGGCCCTGAAATGTGGTTAAACAAAATTACCCATGTCAAAGCATAGATGGGGTCAAAATAAACTACACATCCAATATTTAGAACAAGGAAGATAGGGGCTTTATAATCAAACAATCATCTCATGTGCAAACCATTGCGATGTAATCCACCTGATGCTTGTATATACACAGATATCATATGAATTTTTGTAAGGGTAGGTTGCCATATAAAAGGGATACCCAGCTAAAAAGAAGAAAGATTACCAGCTTCCAGTCGTCATCAATCACAGGAAACCCAGTAATTCTTTTCTCCACGAGAGTCTCTAGTGCTGTTAATACATACGCTACTAAATCAGCTAATGGATTAATACTGAGAAATCCACAATAAAAGAACCCAGGTTCTGAGATACCTTTATCAACGGTTGTCGTAGTTTTTACAACATGTAAATCCTCTTTTCTGGTCATAAAATCACCAACAGTATATGTTCCATCCCTTCGCTGAAAATTGACCAACCAAATTAGAAGCAAACAAAGCCAGCCAAGACAAATGTAAAAAATTGTAAAGGAAAAAAAAAACACCCCATTCCCAGTCCACCCAAAAAAAGGAGTGGTGGTGTTATAGTCACAGAGGTTATCCTAGCTTCCACAACTTGCCGCATGCATCTGTTCAGTCAAGCTGCATTGACCTGTTGTGGAAGCAACCATAAGGTCTAGCAGTATCATTCCTCCAGTAACCAAGAAAAAGAGAAGGAAAAAATTGAACTAGTGAAGAAGTAGATTCATTCACACACAAAGATCATCCCTCTAGTGCAAAGTAAAGACTAGATTAAACTAGGGAAATTTGGAGATAAACCCCATAGAATTAGTTAATAATGTGCAAAACCCAGTCAAATTCTTGTTTAATCTAAAGCCCACGTGCGCTTTAAGTTTGCAACCAAAAATCCATTTTTGTTTTTTTTTTTTTTATCTATTTTAATGACGACGTTGCCCCCGACATTGACGAAATTGCCCGACGCCGATGACTGCCACTACCACCATCGCCACCATCGCAATGAGATCACCATCACCATCACCACCATCACCATCACCATCACCATCACCATCACCATCGTTGCGAGACCGCCACCACCCCCATCGCCACCACCATCACACCGCAATCGCCACCACCTTCGTAGCGAGACCACCCCCATCGCCACCACCATCACACCGCGAACACCACCATCGCCACGGAAGAAGATGATATATATAGATATATATCTATATACATATACACACAAATAATATCGCCGCCACCACCACCACCATCGCCATCACCATCGCACCGCCACTACCACCATCGCCACTACCATTGCACCGCCACCATCACCATCGTCATTGAAGATGATGATTTGTATATATACATACATACACAAAAATAATATTACTTGTTTGACAAACAGATGTTATTTGTTTGTCAAACAGATAACATTATCTGTTTTCAAAACTACCATAATATTTTTTGGTCTTTTTGGTGAATTTTTTTTTTTTGGTTTCATGCATTTTGTCAAGACCTATGTGTTGGAGTTGCTAAATTTTGAAAAAACTGATAATTTTAAGCCTCATATAGAGAAAACAAATATTATGATCTAGACAAATAATATTATCTGTTTAATTTTGTCTGTCTGGGACAGATAATATTATCTGTTTTTGTTATAAAGTGACAAAAGAGAGTAGATTATCTGTTATAAAGTGACAAAACATGTAATTTTATCTATTATAAAGTGGAAAAAACAGAAATATTATCTGTCATAAACTTCTTATTATTCTTCTTCACTCTCTTCATCGTTATCTTCTTCTTGTTATTCGTAACTTTCTTCATTTTTGGTTCTAATCATTTTTCTTCTTCGGTCTTCTTCTTTTTCTTCTTCTTCTTCACTCGTCCTTGTCGACTGCTTCATCACATCACCACCATGACCACCACCAGCACCACAATAGTATCTGTTTTGACAATATTATCTGATTTCAAAAACAGATAATTTTGCACCACCACCACCACCGCAGCAGCAGTACCACCACTACCACCCCCACCACCATAACAGCACCATTGTGATGTTATTATCTGTCATGCTCAATAGATTATATTATCAAAGCTGATAATTTTACAGATATACAATATTATTTGTCATGCTCAACAGATAATATTATCTGTTTGGAAAAATCAACTTAAAATGGCCATAACTTTCTCATCTTTTGGTCTTTTGGTCTTTTGGAATTTCTTTCATTTATTTTTTCAAGATCTACGCAGTTCACTCGCAATTTTATAAACATCTCATTTTGAGCCTTAATTTAAGCTTTTTTGGTTCACGGATTTTATCTGTCAAAATCTACTAACATATAATATTATCCGTTAAATAATATTATCTGTCAAAATATGCTAACAGATAATATTATCTGTTGGACAAGAGAATTTGTAATACACAACAGAGAATATTTGTCGTGTACAAGAGTTTCAATTGCTAATTAGAATACATATATTTATCTATAATGTACATCAGATAAAGTTATCTGGTTCACAACAGATAATATTATATAGTTCAAAACAGATAATATTATCTGTTTCACAACAGAGTTCCGTTGCCCGACAGATAACATTAATATCTGTTAAAATTTGTCAACAAATTACAGAAAACATAAGTTGTACAGCTAATTAACATTGCAAAAGTAAAAATTGTATAATATAGAACAGATAAAGCTATCAATAATGTGCAAGAGATAAAAGCAATTGTTTGTTATACAAAAGTTGTACACAGTAGATAATATTATCTGTTTTTCTAAACAGGTAAATAGAGACCTCATTTGATATAGAGCTAATCAGACAACAAAATAGTAATGGTGTGTGTTTTTCAACAGCAATTATGCTTTTTTACATTCTATTTTCATCATCTTCTTATTCTTCTTCTTCTTCTTCATTTTCATCATCATTCGCAGATGAGCAGTTCTTTTTCCTTGGTTATTTGGTTTAAAACAGATAATATTATTTGTTTCATAACAGAGTTCTGTTGCCCAATAGATAATATTATATGTTATCACCATTCACCATCGTTATCACCACCACCACTAACATCACCATCGTTATCACCACCACCACCGCACCACCACCACCCCCATAACAGCACAGTTCACAACCACTGCCATCACAACCCCACCACAACCACTACCAGCAGCACCACAATATTATCTGTTTTTTGAAAACAGATAATATTATCTGTTTTGACAATATTGTCTGTTTTCGAAAACAGATAATTTTGCATCATCACCACCACCACCACCCCCATAATAGCACAGTTCACAACCACTGTCATCACAGCACCACCACGACCACCACCAGCAGCACCCTATTTTTGAAAATAGATAATAGTATATGTTTTCTAAAACATATATTTTTGCAGCACCACCACCATCATCAGAGCACCACCACCACTGCACCACCACCACTACCACCACCACCACCACCATAACAGCACAGTTCACAAACCACCGCCATCACAGCACCACCACGACCACCACAAGCAGCGCCATAATATTATCTGCTTTCTAAAACAGATAATTTTGCAGTACCATTACCACCATCGGAGCACAACCACCACCACCGCACCACCACCACCACCACTACCACCACCACCACCACCACCACCACCACCGCACTACGCCACCATCACCGTTGTTGTCATCGTTGTCGTTGCCATTGTCGTCGCTGTCACTGTCGCCGTCGACATCACCATCGTCACCTCCATTACCATCGTCATCACCACCACCATCACAGCAACAGCACCACCACCACCACCACCACCACCATAGTCACCTCCATCTACAATCGAAGCACCTCCACCACCACGTCGCCTCCATCACTATCGCAACAACACCACCCGCCATCGTCACCTCCATCACCATCACAGCACCACCATCACCATCACCATCGCCACCTCCATCTACAATCGCAGCAACTCCACCACCACGTCACCTTTATCACTATTTTCCATTTTTCTGGTTTTGATTTTCTGTCTCGTGTGTTGGGTTTATGGAGAGAGAGGGTTATTTTTGTCTTTTTATCATTGGAGGGGGTTTAGAAACTAGTGGTTTGGGCCTTGGGCTTTTAAATTGGGTGATGCTAATGCCAAAGCAGAAAGTACTAATACCAAAGCAAAAAGTGTCGCTAAAAGTTTTACCGACACTTAGGTAACTGTCGCTAAAACTTTTAGCGACACTTTCTGCTTTAGCATTAGCACTTTGTGCTTGGGCATTAGCACTAGCCTTTAAATTTTATTCCATAGATTATAGGGGCCTTTGGCTAATGCCCCATTAAACTAATAATGTTCAAGAAACGTCTCGACACTCTATCCTTAATGTGGGATTGCAGTTAAGGTTATGTTTGATAATCCAATTAAGTACTGAAAATGAAAAGATTCAGCACTTATTCTTTTTCAGTGCGTTGGATAACATACCACTTAATTGAAAAAGCAGCCAAAAAACCACTGAAAACTTTAAGTAAAAATTTTCTACTGAAAATAATCACTGAATGCATTCTAGTTCAGTAGTTGAAGCACTGTTTTCGGTATTACAAATTCAATCACTTAAAATTTTCAGTACTTAAAATTCAGCACTTAATTTTCAATTTTATCAAACGCACCCTTAATCTTTAAGGATTGTATTTTTTGTTCTCAACAAAGGGATTTGTCTTTTTGTACCAGAGTGGTAAATCAGCTCACTAAATTAAAATGAGATCTATTGGCCTTCTGAATTCTAGGCGTGTTCGTGCAAGTAAGAAACTCGGGTCCTCAACATGAGAGGGCATTTTCAGTCCCAGGGAAGCCACTTCACGTAAATCATGCCGAAAAACTGTTATGTACCCACTCCACCAACTCGGGAACCCACATTGGCAGGACCAACACTAATTATATTTCCACCACGTATCATCCCCAAACCAATGGCCAAGCCGAATTGGCCAATAGGGAAATTAAGGGGATCCTAGAAAAGACGGTTGATCCGTCAAAGAAGGATTGGTCTACTAGGCTAACCGATGCGCTATGGGCGTATAGGACGGCCTATAAGACAAACTTAGGGATGTCCCCCTATCGATTGGTTTACGGGAAAGCTTGCCATTTGCCCGTCGAACTTGAGCATCGAGCTTATTGGGCAATTAAGAAACTCAATTTCGACATTGATGAGAGTGGTGAGAAACGGAAACTCCAACTTGACGAATTGGAAGAGATTCGGGGTGAACTCTACGAGAGTTCAAAGGTTTATAAAGCACGCACTAAAGCTTTCCATGACAAACACATTGTGCGTAAGCATTTTGTGGTGGGTAACAAGGTGCTTTTATACGATTCACGGCTCCATCTATTCCCGGGTAAGTTGCAATCCCGTTGGATTGGCCCTTACATTGTGCACAAAGTGTATAACCATGGCGCCGTTGAAATTCAAGATCCCGCAAATGGGACAATTTCTAAGGTTAATGGGCAACGGCTCAAACCTTTTCTCGAAGGTTTCGACACCGAGTTGGTGTCAATTCCTTTGGAGGACCCCAATGTTAGGGGTGAGTAGGCTCTAGTGAGCTATACTCTTCTTTTTGTATGCCCCATGATACATTCTTGGCATAAATTTTTGTTCTTGCACTTTTCCATTACATCCATTTTGATCTTTTCCCTTTTTAATAAGAATTTAAAAAGTCCAAATCTAAGTAGCACAAGGGGCGGATCGATCCGAGGAATTAGGGGATCGATCCGCATGTTTCTGGGGATCTTATTGACCAAGCTGGGAAAGACCGGATCGATCCGGCCTACTGAGCGGATCGATCCGGGAATTTGAGATGACATTCTGATTTGTCCACATTTAAATGGATCGATCCGGCCTGCTGAGCGGATCGATCAGCGAACTTGGAGAAACATTCTGCGAGAGTTTGAGTTAAATGGATCGATCCAGGCTTTTCAAGCGGATCGATCCGCGTTTTCAAAAAGGTACATTAACAACGTTTTAAAATATCGGATCGATCCGGCATGACTTCGGATCGATCCGCGGGGGGCAGTTTAGTTTAAATCTGCAGAGACTCCTCCATTTTGTTTTAAAAAGTTTCAAACACTCTCTCAAACTCTCTCAACCCTCTTTGCCCTAACTTCTCCAATCCCCCCCTGTGCTTTTCCATTTTCAAGATCTCCCTTGCCATTCATCCAAGGTATGTTTTTATCATCGCTCATTGATTGATTTTCATATGTAGAGGATGATTACACCCTAGGTTGTGTTTAGTTACTCATTGCTCACTATATTGAAAACTTCAACCTTAGGGCTCAATTCCTCGCCCTTTTCTCTGTATTTTGGGTTGTTACCTCTTGCTAATTGGTTGTGTTGCATGCTCAAGCCACATTGTGGTTTGTTTGGGATAGATCCATGTATCACATCTTGTTAAACTTTTAAAGTTTTCATCCTGCCCACAAGGTGTTCGACAGAATGCCACATTGGAATTCCTCCGTGCATACATCCAATCCACCCGTGCATTTTTCAAACCGTCACGTGCATTGTTCTTAATTTCCCATTTTAGGCATATGACTTCATTTTCGTGGGCGGTTTTCACCGTAAATTTCGAGACTTGTGGCACGCGCCGCTCGACCATTTCACTGCATGTCGACCGTGCACGTGCGATCGTGTCCATCCCCGGTGCATTCTGCCTGTTTTCTTAAGGTTATCATGTCTTTTGTCTTGGGCAATTCATTAGCGTCGATTTTACCATCTTATTGGTTGCACTTGCTCTTGTTATTTGCAGGCACAATGGCGAATCCACTTAAGTATGACAGAACCGAGTGTTCTCCGGCCCGCGGCTATGATCGCTTTAGGTCCAAAACTGAGAAGCAGTGGTTCGTGAATTTCTTTAAAACCAAAGTCCATCCTCCCTGAGCGGCCCATCGCCATCTTCGATTTCCCGGACGACGTCGTCCAGATCTTTAGGAGACGTCGCTGGCTCCCCCAGTTGGAGCATTCAGAAGGGTACAATGAGACTTGGGTTAGGATTTTCTTCGCCAGCATAGTCACCACCGGCACTCGCACCTTTGAGGCATATGTTCGGGGTGTCCGTATCCCGGTCTCCCCGGCTACTTTGGCCGTTTTCATGGGGGTTCCTCATGAGGAGAACCCCGAGCCGTACCTGGAGGATCTGGAGCAGCGGCCTCATTACGATAACTACGCTACCCGTTTCACAGGCCGACCAGCTGAGTGGATTGGGGACCAGATTGCCCCTTCTACATTCACCAAGCTCTACCGGTGCTGTAATATCATCGTCACCGCAGCGGTGTGGCCCACTCGCCACAAGACTGTCAGGGGGGATCACGGTACCCTCCTGTACGCTATTACCGATCCCACCGCACGGGTTGACCTCGCGAGCACCATCATTTACCTCATGATAGCGGCGTCTAACGACACCGGTGCCACTTCCAGTCTCCCATTTCCTACCCTAGTCACCCGGCTTTGCACCTCACATGGGTGCGATGCCCTAGCGACTGATGTCCTCAAGCCAGCGCCGTCTCCAATCGATGGGACGACGATCGCTCGTAGCGACGCACAGGTTAGATCTGCGTCCAAGAGAGCTAGAGTAGCGGAGGGACCGTCTGGTGCTCAGGCTGCCGCAGAGGAGGAGGAGCCGGTTTACGCACCTGGCATGGTCGATCTGCATCGTCGCTTCGAGACGATGAGTACTGAGCAGAGGCAGCAGGGAGAGGAGATTGCCGGCATACGGAGTGATGTCCGTAGCCTGCGGGGAGAGTTCGATGGGTTCAGCATGAGCTATCGACGGGATATCAGCATGATGATGCGGTTCCAGGCTGACTCTTTCCGTATGCAGTACCCGGGTGCAGATGTCCCGGATTACTTTCGCGATCCCTATGGTGGGGCAGCCGGTTTTGGTGGTGCAGGCGGCTTTGGGGGTTATGGTGGTTCGGACCCCTACAGCGGTTCCGGCGGTCCAGGTGCTTTTGGTGGCGCCAGTGGCTCCGGTGCTTATGGCGGCACCGGTGGTTCCGATCCTCATGGTGGTGATGAGGGGGATGATGATGAGTAGTTGGGGGGTTGGTTTTGTTTTGATGATGCTTTCTGTTCTCTTATTTCGGTATGGATGATGTCATTTTCTGTTTTGCTTTGTGACTTTGGGTTACCTCAGTATGGATGTATGGATATTGTTTCTTTTTTTTGTAAGTTGTTTTTTTTGTTGATCATTGGCGTTGCTTATTTCCCTCCCCTTTTTGCCATGTCAACTGCTTCTTTTCCTTTTCTTTCTCTTTCTCGGGTGATTCTAACCTTGCAGGCACAGTTTATTACCGGCCGCTCCCTGTCCTTGCCTCCGGTAATATTGTTCTTCTCCTTGCACTTAATTATCTCATTGAGGACAATGTTCAGTCCTAGTTGGGGGGTGTGAGAGCTTTCTAGCTTCTCTCATACATTAACCAAAAAAAAAAAAAAAATTTTGTGCATTATCTTGTGTCTCCAATGATTTCAGTATAATTGCCTCTTTCTAATGCCGAGCGATGGCACCTATCTTGAAATTTTCTTCTGATATTAGTATGTGACACTTGGTAATCCCCTTAGTTCTATAACTATCTTGATTATAGTGAATTGCATGAATTTCAAATCTTGGATTATTAAGCACGTTGCATGACTACATGTGTTAGGACGACGCTTAATGCGATTGTCACCCGGAAATCGTTCAAAACATTTGTGGAGACTTTGCCTGTGTGAGATTTTGATCCTTATCTCCATTGTTGAGTGTTGCATACTTCAATTCTCTCCTTTTTGAAAAACATACAAAAGTCGTTGATAATCTCATTTTCTTGCGTTGATTGTTCATTAGAGGAGTCATCTTGTGGAATGAAAAACTCATGCTTGCTTGTCATTGTAGTGGAGAATAAAGAATCACATTGTCCGAGGAAATGATTTTTGGTCCTTTTCACCATTTCTGACCTCAACCACACATACCCTTCATTCACTTAACCATACACCTTCCATATACGCATTTGGACTACATTCTTGGGATGTCTTTGCATGAGATCGGATTTGTAAAGTCGTAAAAGAGATTGAATCGTGTTGTTGTGAGAGTACAAGGAAAAGAAAAGAAAAGACTCTCTCTCTAAAAAAAATATATATATATATATAAAAAAGAGAGAGAAAAAGAGCCTAAGAGTCAATTGTACTTCTTTTTGGGGCTTCAAAGAACATTTGTGAAAGATTCATCTCTTACGGTCATTTGTATTCATGCATTTCAAATTAATCCCAAGCTTGTGCCCAAGCATCTCACTTCATTTCTCCTTGTCCTTCACATCATATCTCTTTCCCACTTTACAACCCCCTCAAGGTCCTAATTGATTCTTAAGTTTTGTGATTCGGAGTTTGAGACGATCATGACAAGTAGTTTGAGTTATTTCACATCCTCTAGTGAATGATATCTTTCATGAGATTAATTTTACTCGTTTTTCACGCTTACGTTTTTCATCATTGGCATGTGCGTGGTTTTGATTCCTATTTCCATTACTCTTTTACCCGCATGCCCCGAGTGTATTACCCATTCCGAGTGATTCATTTTTAGAGTGTAATACCGGTGAGAATTGAGTTGAAGCGCGTTTTGAACGAAATTCGGATTATGAAAGCATTGCCATTGTCTTGACAGTTGTAGTTATGCACTTCACACCACACACGCATCCAAGATTGAACTTAATGAAGTTTATCTAATAATTTTGATAGTTTGTGAATTTTTGGATTTGCGTGTTATGTGCTAAAATCTTTTGAAAATTCTTGAGACTTTGTTGAGTGTCGGCTTTAGATTGTGGGCATCTATCATGAGGAAACAAAATGTTTGTGGGTATCATTCTGAGAACCCTCCTGAGACAACACTCCGCCTCTACGGGTAACGTAGAGGTTTAACGGCTTGTTGCATATGCTCAATGCAATCGTGTTCCCCACGAAAACGGTTTATCTTTCTTTTTAAATAAATTGTTGTGCAAAGTTATTCTTCAATCTCTTGGTATTTAGTTTTGTTGCTAAGAGACTAGCAACATGCTAGTTGGGGGGTGTGATTCGTGTTCAATATTGCATTTTTAACTTCATGATTTTACCCTTATTGGACACGAATTATCACTCACACGGGGAGATTTAATGGATAAATTGCACTTTTGTTATTTTTGTTGTTGTCCACTTTTTCATAATAATAATCTCTTTCTTGTAGGTTTTGTAGGCTTGGGTGAAGTGGAACCCAACCTTTGTGGCAATCTGGGTATAGAAAGGGGCAAGTAATCAAGCTCAGAAGAGGCGGATCGATCCGGCTCAAAGAGGGGATCGATCCGCGTGTTTAAAAGGGAGTTACTGGCAAATCCTGAAGACCCGGATCGATCCGCGGTTGTGAAGGGATCGATCCGCGTTCTGGCGCAGAGATTCTGCTTCCCCAAATGATAAATGGATCGATCCGCCTGTTTGCCTCGGATCGATCCGCGGCCACAGAAGATCTCTTCTTCTTGTTTTACAACTTTGCCATTGTTTGTTTAGGGTATAAATAGTTAGAGATTAGTTTTTGTTAGGGTTAGCTTTTAATTTACTTAGTTTTTTTCTTAGGTTGTAAGCTCTTCCTCTCTAATGCCCCATTACTCCTCATCTACCCACATTTACTCCCATCTAGTGTTAGAGAGAGAAGAATGAGTGAATGTATTGCACATTTGGAAGCTTTTAATTGAAGAATCTCTTGGATTTCCTATGGCATTTATGGTGATGTTTTCTAGTTGGTATAATCTCTCTTTCCCTCTCTTAAATTTTGTTATCATTTTAATTATGAGTAGCTAAATCATGTAGGTTGGGGAGCATAAACCCACCATTGGACCCATGTGTTTTGATTGTAGGTCTCTCACACTTGATAGCATATCTAGAGTTCATGGGTGCACGGTTTGAAGTTTTGAGACCCCACTTCCAATGTCAAGCATTGGAAGTTGTTAAATCTCTAAACTCTAACCCTATACCCATGTATTGCATTGGAACATCTATCTAGCATGTTGGTTGACTACCACATGTTTGATAGTTTGTCACAATGGAATTTTCTACCCTAGAATGTGTTACAAGCATGAGAGCTATGAGTTGTTTGGTCCAAGGTGGGGGAATGCTCCCCAACCTCAATTTCTCCTCCATCAAGACCCTCCATTGTTAATTAAACTTAGATTTATCTTAAATTTACCCTTTTTCTTTTATGATGAATAGTCATTGTAGTATAATTGTTTACAAACCAAACCAAACTCAAAGTCGAAAAGACTCACTTTTATTTCTTAGTTTGTTAATTGCTCCTTGTACGGTAATTGGTTATTAAGCGTTCAACAAGCATTGTTGCAATCCAATCCCTGTGGACTCGACACCCTACTTCCAACATACTACGTTTTTAATAGGGTTAAATAAGAACTTGATTGTGACATAATCAATAGGGTTACTTGATCCTAGACCAATCTAGCCAAGCTCTAAAGCCCGATACTCAACTCCACTTAGCTACAATTGGACCTGAAGTCTGAACTTCCCGAGTTCAGTAGGCTAGTGTCGCATATAACATTGACCAGACCAGTAAAGTGGGCCTTTACGACATTGAAATAATTCATTTAATGGGCAAAGTACATAATGCTAAAACCCAAATCTGCAACAAGTGGAAAATAAAATGCAATGGTCAGAACAAATTTCAACATCTTATAAGTACGTTCTGAATCTTCTGATCCATAAGTTAAGATCATGGAGAGTCATGCTTCACCACATTCTTTCAAAGAAGAGTGCTGCTCTTCTCGCTCTCAAGACTGGTACGTAGGACTCTACCCTCACATGTAAAGAGCCATCAAGGTCTACCCCTGCCCCATGTTGTTCAGACACCAACTGGCTCCCCAAGAGCCAAGCTGCAACACTTCTTCCAAGAATCCATTCTTTTGACAACACCACCAGTTCACCATCTGAAGTACCAATGGTTGAGGAAGCAGGGGGAATCACATTGAGAGACTCAAGACATATGTGTTCGGAACAACTTCACCCAAAAACTTTACTCGTTATGGTCTTAGACTGAATCATCTATATCAATATTTATTTGTTGCATGAATCCTCCAATGTGAAACTGTACCTTCACGCGTGACCTCAACATCTAATTTTATTTTTATTTTTTAAAAAAACTACTTCCAACATAACCCTCATCCTGTTTTTTTAGATAACATGTTTGGGGGAACATTATATCTAAAAAAACCACTCAATCATATTACGCTAGGTTGTTTGATTCTTTGGACTCGAACATCCGAAAATTCTAGCTGACATATTATTCCAAAAATTTTCAAGAAACTAAACGGAAAGCTACATCAGGAACCTAGTCTTGGCGAATGATGAGGGAAAGCCATAAAGCACTAAGAGTAGAATAATAAGCATTTCATATATATATGGCATTCCAGCCCATCCTGGTTATAAGATCCTAAGTTACTTGTAAGAACCCACTAGATAAAACTCATCAGGAACCTAGTCTTGGCGAATGATGAGGGAAAGCCATAAAACACTAAGAGTAGAATAATAAGCATTTCATATATATGGCATTCCAGCCCATCCTGGTTATACGATCCTAAGTTACTTGTAAGAACCCACTAGATAAAACTCACCCCAGAAAACCGGCTTATAAGAGGAGGGTGCATAGGATGTTATTAACCACCACCTAGTCCCATGTCTAGTCGATGTGGGATCCTAACACTCAACCATGGTCCGCAACCGACGTCCACATCGGCCCACTCTTGCCCGCGCGGGGTTACCAAGGTCACCCCTTCCGCGACCCAGCCGGGGAACCGCAGCCCATACTACGTCCGTGGTGCTAGCTCTGATACCATTTGTAAGAACCCACTAGTTAGAACTCACCCTTGAAAACCGGCTTACAAGGGAATGGTGCCCAAGGGGGTTATTAACCCCCAACTAGTCCCATTCCTGGTCGATGTGGGATCCTAACATTACTTTTCAATTTTCTCAAGAAAAATCAAAGCTCAAACAGAGCATAAAGAAATCCAAGCATTCAAACATTATTAACGCATACATCACGCAAAGCATGTACAGACAGATATATATATATATATATATATAGAGAGAGAGAGAGAGAGAGAGAGAGGATGATTAACCGGCGTGGAATTGGTCGTGCCGGCGGTGGAGGCAGCAAGGGCAGCCGGGAACCGAAGTTGTAGAACACGACCGTAGTATTTTCGCCGTCGTTGAGCGATGGGGGAGGCGGTGACGGGGAGGAGTGGCGGAGGGCGTCGCCAGAGGCCGCCATGGCACGAGAGAGTGCACGGTAACAGATGACGATGAACGGCGGAGGCGGCGATAGTGAGCGGAGTCACAGAGTGAGAATCAGCGAACAAGATCGAGTCCATGTGAACTGAAGAATGTAGGGTTCGTTAACAGTTCTGTTCATAAATCGGTGTATATATATATATATAGAGAGAGAGAGAGAGAGAGAGAGATTTTTAGTTTTACAATGAATTTCGCATGATGTATAGTATGAATATAAATGGTGTGGGACTGTGTGTGCTATCAATGTGGCGTTTGTTGAGAGAGGACTGGGTGCTTTTTCCGTGTAAAATGGAAAGTGCTCGAAAAGTAGAGGAAAGCGCCAACTAGTAGTCCCTCCCCTCCAATCATGGATTGTGCGTGGACCCATCCAATTTTGACACGGTATGTGGTGATTAGGTAGCCCACTAGAGTAAAACACAACTCGTTACTCTAATTAAATCAATAATGATATGTGCACAACGAATTGCACAAACGTACCATACAGGGTTGAACTTTGTGTTGAAAAGTTTATACACACCCAATATTGTGCTGAAAAGCCTGTACACACAAAAAGATGTGTACAGACTTTTCAACACAAGGTACAACTCTATACTACACATTTGTACAATTCGTTGTGTATTTATCATACTCTAATTAAATAACCCTAAAAAAAATGATTTACTTCAACCCAAAATAAAAATAAAAACAATCAACGTAGACCCCTTCAGATTGTTCGTAGAGAAAACCATTTGGAATACACATAAATTACAAGAGCATTTTCAATGCACCATGCTATTTTCATCATGTCAATTCTATTTTTTGACATTATTAATGTGTCAAATGTAATATTTTGACATTTCTGTTCCAATGCTACATGTCATTTCAAATGTTATAATTTTCAACTACTACTCCCAATCACCATTCATTTTTCAACCGCATTTGGCAAATGTCATTTGTCAAATTCCAAATGATCCCTGTCATTGGTTTTCAAACTAAAAAATGATCACAGCCGTTAGCAGAATTGACACATGTCATTTGTCATACCAAATTTGGCACGAAATGTTATCCTGCCAAATTTTGACATGATAAATAGCATGGGGTTGGATCAACTATTTTTACTTTTTATATTATAATATAGAATTGGCATGGCAAATAGCATAGAGTTGGAGATGCTCTAAGACGTAACAGATTGAAGGAATTGGAGATTAAAGAAAAATGCTCCACTAATTTGATCGATTTTTAGGAAATTGAGTGGAGATTGTTAGATTGAGTCATTGAGAATGAGATGGAGAAGAGAGAAAAAATAAAATAAATAAATAAATAAATAAGAAAATGTCAAGTGTCATCTGTGAGTTTATTCCATAATACTTACAAAATGATTAGTTAGTAAAGGCATCAAGTTTTTTTATTAATATTATGACAAGATGAAGGAATTGGTGGCCATAACACTTGGACTTATGCAATGAAATGGCTAAAGCTCGAAGCTAAACTGACTATACTCGCTTTACAATAAAGGGGTGAAGTCAGTATTTAGTACAACAATTTTGATTATATTTTAATAACCTCCATTTTATTTTTTATTTTTATTTTTTTAAAAAAAAAAATTTTAACTCTGTGCAGAAACACACGCACTCATGTAAACCCCATGAACTAGAACCTACCAAAGCAAGCTCATACTAATCACTTAAGCATATGGGCCAAAGAGGGAAAACCCCTCGACCACTCCTCATAAGGGGAATGGAACCCTCAACCTCCACTTGGGGCAGGGCCGGCCCTGAGGGGAAGCGGCACACGCGGTCGTGAAGGGCCCCCCTTTAGACAGGGCTCACTCTAAAAAAATACTAACTTAAATTTATTATTTAAGTAATCAATAAGTAATATTTATAATATTTATACTAATATACAGAGGGCCCCCATTTAGAAGTTCGAGTATGGCCTTCAAAATCTCAGGGCCGGCCCTGACTTGGAAGAGGGTGAATGATGCCACTAGACCACAATGGTCTTGGCACAACCTCCATTTTATTATGTAAGTTGTTTTTGTTAAGTATTTTCACCTAAACAAATATTAAAGACAAATGGATTGTGTGGACCCACGCTATTTTGACATGATGTACGGTGATTAGGCATCCCACACAAATTAGAATAATATTACTCCATAACACTACATCTTAATTTTAAATTTAATTCCCATATAGTTTGTTAATTATGTATTGTCTATGACTTTTTTTCTGTTTTTTGAGAAGATCATTGTGTATGACTTTTAACAGTCAAAATAACATGCAGTCGGAAAAAATTTGCCATCTGAAAAGTCGGCCAAAAAATAAGTGGTTGCATAGCATTCTAAGTGACAGGCTTCATTATAGTCAATTCCCTAACCCCACCACAATTTTGATCATTAAAAATGTGAGACAAATCAAAGTTTAATTCCCCAACTACCGTATCAATACGTACACCGCCCTTCCTTTTTCTTTTTCTTTTCTTTTTTTTGGACAATTATCGTGGACAAATAATAGTCAACAAATTTTACATTTATTTTGTCTGCCGGTGACTAACTTGGTGATAAAATTTATGGAAATTTATTGAAAAATCTCTTATGTTAGATTAATTAAATTTAAAGGACAATCCATTTTTTTTTTCTTTGACAAAACTCCATAACTAGTGAAATTTAAACAGATCAACTCCCTGTGTTTTAAAAGTGATGTGAAATTTCACATAACTAGTTTTTTTTTCACAAAAGTAGTGTAAATTTTCATATAACTTTTATAACATATGGAATTTTAACTAAAATAAAAAAACGAGTTTGCCTATTACTTTAAGAAAATCTATTTTAAAATAACTTTTGACTAAATTTTCCTTAAATTGATTTAAACTAATACATCTGTTAATGAAAAATGAAAGTCAACATTATTTACTTTTACCTCTATAAAATATGCAAATATCAGTACATGTACTGATATGTCAAAAATTGGCTCTATCGTATGACTGAGCGGTTCTACTCAATGGCCGACCTCTATCTAGACCCAAGACATGCACAACTGCATGGATGAACACCATCCCGAGCGGTCCCAGACACCCAGGGCTTCCTAGTCCTGTAACACAGGGCCCTATCAGAGTAGAAGCCTGACCACTGGGTTGGGATAACATCGTCCGGTCACAATACAGCTCGGCTTGGCCAGAGGCGAGCCCACACTTCTCTGAATCTAGCAATTTCTTAAACCAATTAGAAAACTGCCCAGATTTGCAGTAACAGTTTCCTAATCAAATTAGGGAACTGGCCAGATATGCAGCAATCATCATAGGTTGTCAAATGGTTACCTAATCAGACTAAAAAGCCTTGTTAAGGAGGACTCCTCCTTCTATAAAAGGATCTCAAATTCATCAACATTCAACCTAACAAATATATTATAGTTTCTAGCCACTCCCAAAAAAAACCCTAACACTTATCTTACACGGCCGACTCTTGGTAGTTTCAGTCACCATTGTTGGATCACCATGGTCCCTACAGTAGTTTCTTTGACATTAGTGGAGTGCTCAGACACACAGTGGACATATGTTCCTTCGTTAACAAGGTCGAACCACATACAAACTCTCTCTCCCTCTTTATCTCTCTCTTTTATCTGATCTAAATACTATTGCATACACACATCTCCTACAATCACCGAAAATATAAGCTGTGGAGCACATTGAATTCAAATAGATCTAAGACAACAATAAACTCTAAAAGCAATGATTTAAACATTTAATACGATTTTATATGAAAATCATTAGGCATGCAATCATCATCCTTGGAATACAAGTAAAACCCTGGAACAAGTGAGTAGTTGGTCATAGAGGAAGTTGATGTAGGAGTCCATGGAGAATCTTGAACTTCTTCTTCTTCTTCTTGCCTCCTTTTCTCTCTAGGTTTTTGTAATATATGAGTAAAAGTTGTATATAATGAGTGTATATATCACATATATATACATACGTGTGTGTGTGTGTGTTTTTTCCAAGTTTAGAAAGTTTTCCAAACCCTAAATACACTAGGAATAGCCTCCTTTTACGTTCTTTTATGTTTCTGCATGTTATTTTATGTCACAGCATAACCACCCGAGCAGTGCCCACTGGGACGGCTCGCTTGGGCGGAAAACCAGTTTGGCTCGATTTTCTCTTTAAATCTTCAGAATTACTCCCAAGTTGACTATATACTTGAATAACCTAAAATAAAACAAAACAAGTATAATATCTTTCAAATAAAATAATCTCGAGACTAATAAAGGCGAGTTATGCTTAGTGATCGGGAATTATTCATCTCCTATCACTAATCAACATGCTTTTTAGTTTGTTAGGTTTTTATTTACCGAAGTGAACTGCAATCTCTCTTTCTAGTGTAATTGCACTTTATAGACAAAGAATAATACTACCAAATTTAAGGGAGATTTTGCAAATCAAAATGCTTCTTAGCTTATTAGGGTTTAATGAAAAAAAAAACTTAGAAGTTTGTTTCCGAGTAATTAATCAGGAATTTCAGTCATTCTAGTTCAATCATAGTTCATAGACAAAGAATCGGCGAGCAATTGCTATTTTTTGGCTACTATTTTTACTGTTATTGCATGTGTCTGCGGGGCTTTTTTTGTGTTCGGCTCTTACTACTTCTTGGTGGAGGTGTTGTTTAATTTCTTGTTAAGGGTGTTGGGATGCTATCTTTTTTGTTGTCTTTGATGTGTTATTGATCTCTTTTTTTTCTTGTGTTTGGGCTGTCTTGATCATTTTTTCCTCCTTTTCTATCTCTTTTTCATTTTGGGGGTGGTGGTGGTTTTTGATGGTGCTTGGTTCAGGTGTTGATTGGCAACCTTGGTGTTTGTATGTCTTTGGCCTTGAGCCCCTTAATAAAATTTGCTTGCTGTTTCAAAAAAAAATAGACAAAGAATCACATTCCAAAAATGTAAGTAATACACTTATGATTTTCACTAATGCAAGAACACTTTTGTTGCAAGAAAAACAAATATCACTTAATGGCTATGAAACACGGACTCTACAAAAGTCCGTCGCACCCGCACATAATGTGCACCCGTACTAGGTGCCTCGTGGATTCTTTGAGTTCTTTTAGAGTGTGGCTATGACTTTTATGTAGCGTTCTTTTGAAAAAAAAAAAAGACAAATTCTTTATACAATTTTTGAAAACTTTGGGGGTTTAAAAGAGAAATAATAGAAAATAATAATTATTATTATATAAGGTATACACTAATGCACTAATAGTTATAAAATAATTTGTATAAACTATTATATGGAAATATATTTTAATATTTTATCCAATACTCCCGCCGCAGCCGCGCACCGGCCCTTACTTTTTGAAAAATTGGCGAATTCCTTGCACCCATATCCCCGAACCCGTACCGGTGCTTCCTAGCTTAATGGAAAAAAAAAAAGAGATAATTTACTTTACTATTCTAATGTGCAACTTATTTGATTTTCAATTTTGATCTGTTAGAATTTGCAAATTTAAAACAACTTTCACATTTCTCAATCTGAAATTAATGTGTGAAATTTAACTAAATTTGGTTTTAGAGATATAAAAAAAAAAACCCCAAAACTGCAAGATATGTGAATGACCTCAAGGTTGGCAACCTCCGACGTCTTGGAAGTTGAAGGAAAACACAAAGCGGCAACAACAACCAACGTTTGACTTGTTGAAGGATTATTCACAATGACAATGTAGAAATGAACATTTGACTTTTTTTTGTTTCTTTGGGCTAGTACATAATAGAGTATTGATGGATGTTGATAAACTTTTTATTTCGTTGCTCGGTTTGATACTTGGTGTTAGACTTGAAACTTATAAAATTGATGATGTTGATGCATAGAGTTGATTGCATATATATTAGACACAATGTTTTTCATTTATTCTCTTAGCTTGTGTGTAAATTTCCAATCACAATTGAAATTTTACTTATATTCAATTGTCACATACTCTAACGTAAATTCCACTTTTTTTAACCCAAACATTATTTTTCAATGAGGCTGAACGATGAAATGTTAAGTGACTTTTCACATATGTTATGTGAAATTTCACTTCACATATGAGCAACTCCAAACATTTGTTATTTGATGGTGATTGTGGCATGAGAAGCTCATCAAACTAATACTCATATGAAAAAGGATCAGGCTAAACTATGAAATGCTAAAAGTGAATTTTCACATATGTTATGTAAAATTTCACTCAACATATGAGTAACTCTAAAATGTTAAGTGAAATTTCACCAACTAATAATGTTGGGTATGTTGAAGTGAAAACCTCTAGACATTAGTGATGATGCAATTTTTGGCACTGGTCAGATTTGGGGTTTAAGAGTATATTAATTAAAAGCATGGAAGAGAGGGAGAGGGAAATATAGGCAGCGTGTTTGTATGTGGTTCGTCCATGTCAATAAAATTAAAGAACCTACGTCCACATGTGTATCAGAGCACTTCACTAAGTATACGAAGCTATTGCAGGGATCTTGGTGATCCAACAATGGTGACTGGAACTACCAACGGTCGACCATGCAGGAATGATATCTAGCTAGGGTTTCTTGGGAGAGGCTTGGCAATGTAAGATGGTTGGTTCAATTGAACTCTGTATCAATTGAACTCGGGATCAGGATCCCCTCTTAGAGGGATGGGAGGACCCTTTTATAGAAGGAAGAGTCCTCCCTTATAAGGCGTTTGAATCTAATTAGGTAACTAATTGACAGCCTGTGATGATTGTTGCATATTTGGCCAGTTTCCTAGTCTAATAAGGAAACTATTATGCATATCTGGAAGGATTCCTAGCTGGTTTAGGAAATTGCTGGTTCGAGCAGTTTGGGACATGCCATTGCGTTAGCCGAGTTGGACATGAACTGTACTGTAATTGGACTGCGTATTCCGACCCATAGGTTGGGGTCTGGACCGGAACACTAGACTGGATGTCGGTCAGGGCCGGACCCAGGGCCCTGGAGGTCAGACCTAGAGGTCGGTGAGGTAAGACACAGAGCACTAGAGGTCGGGCTTGGAGGTCGGGACTGGAAGGTTGAGCCTGGAGGTCGGGCATGGAGCACTGGATTACCGGACAATTTTGAGCGTATCAATAAGGATTGAGGGAAATAGGTGAGTTCGTATATGAAAAAGCTTCAAAGGTGCATAAATCATACAAATTAGTCATTAACATTTCTTGTCTTTCTTTTCCACACAGAGAGACAAGCTCTCTGTGATGCAAAGCCTTCACCTCGCCATCTACAAACCAAGGAAAAATAGAGATGAAAATAGTGAAGAAGCAAATCGCTCGCAGCTACTGAAGATCTCGTAGGCAGTGTCACTGTTGGGCAATGACGACTCCTCCGACGCTTTGACGATTTGCAACTACAAAGGTTGGTTGACGACGATGGCACTGCGACTTTGCTATGCTATTGAGAAAGAGATCGAAAATAAGAGACGGGGCGATTAAGAAGATAGATATGGAGTCTAGGGTAGTTTTGGAAGGAAAAAAAAGTGATATGTCTTATGTCCAGGGGTGTACGAAAACAATAGTCTAATTTCAAGAACTTTTTAACAAGTTAAGAATCATAATGGACCCTAAACACTTAGGCCCCATTTGGTTGGCACAGAAAGAAATCCAATTAGGGAAACTGATTCATCAACATCACTTTTTTATGTTTGGTACATTTAAATGGTCATGAATCTATTTTGGAATTGATTCCAAATAGAAGAAGTTTCCATTATTCCTATTAAACAAAGGAAACTCAATCCTTATTTACAATTGGTATTTAGTTTCCTTTCCACAAGAATTTAAGAAAAAGAAACATAAAAAACTTACAGGCCTTCTCTCTGCCCTTCTTTTGTTTCACATTTTGTTTTGCACATTCTGAACAAGAGCTTCTCTGCAAATAAAAATTTCTAGTTTATGTTTTTTACAGATCGTTGGGATCAGGTCATTATATACACAGACTGAGATATATATATATATATATATGTATATACACGCAATCAGGGACGAGTCTATTAGGGGGGGACTAAACCCCCCTTTGATTTTAGAAAAAATTCATATATTCCCATCAAAAGATATATTTTTATACTTAAGCCCCCCTCCCAAATTCAAAATTTTCATGTGTTTATTAGTATTGAGTTCTTGAAAAATACTACAAAACAACCAAGTATGATACATACAATTTCTTAGTCTCAATTTGTAATAACAAGGTATCATTGTTGTACCTTTGGAGCCAATCAATCTCAACTTTTTAAATATGCCATTTGGTAGTAATTATTAGGTGTCATTTAGTTACAATTTTATAATTGGTAGCAGCAAAAGGTGCCACGGTATTGTAATTGAGATGTATGTATCATAAAATGATAGAAGATTTCTTGAATTATTGTATTAATTTTTATATCATTAGCTTAAGCATATTATCTACAAAAAAGTATTTATAAATACATTAAGAAAAAAAATCACCTCAGGGACGCTACCCTCGAGCCTCCGTAAACTCAGCTGTCCCAAGTACAACTTCTTACTTTTCCCCTACCATGCTACCCAACTTCAAGTTTCTGCATCCGTCCTTGCACGCGATATACACATATATATATTCGCAACATGTATTGATCTTTTTGGGAGGAGTATGAAGTTATACATAGACTAATATATATATGTGTGTGTGTGTGTGTGTGTGAACATTACACATCTGTGTATAGTTTCTTTTGTTAAGAGACGTGTGTATACTTGTGTAGCTATTTTCATTTTTTCTAGTCTTCTCTTTTTATTATTTATTGCTATGTTTCTCAATTATGGTTCCCAAAACATGTTTGTATGGAACTACATTTTCATTGGATAATATTGAAATGGTTTACTATCATATGTGTTGTAACCACATATAGGTTACAATATTAAATAAACGGTAGTTTACTCATGTTTAAGGATGTCTTTTTGGTTGGCAACTCAAACGTTTCAGGAACAAATTAAGATCTATTTGAAACCAAATAAATAAGTTACATACATCATATCTAAGTAGGGGCAATTTTGACAAATTAAGTAAATATCGGATTCTATTCCCAACTATTCCAATGTTAACCAAACACATGAATGGAAATGCAATCCGATTTGCAAACACATGAATGGAAATGCAATTCGATTCCGTGGATTGATTCCTTGTTTACACAAACAACATAAAGGAAAGTGAAATGGCTTCTATCACGACCCATCCCACTACGCGTGAAAATAGGACACGTGGCACGCCATCAAGGCTTATCCAGTTCCTTTAAAGTAAAAATAGCAGCGGAAATAAATGTCAAATCCATTTAAAATCAGAGTTATAAAAAGTTTTGCCCAATTGAAACCTGTTCAAAAGGAATCAGTTTTGAAAACAGACGTCCAATCGACTGTATCGGGAGTCCAGTCGACTGAAGGCCTCATCAATTTGATTTTTGGAAAGTTCACCAGTCGACTGTAACTGGGGTCCAGTCGACTAGGGCCTTCATTTTTCAGTCGACTGACTGTGTCCAGTCGACTGTGCCTCAAGCAACTAATTAACTCCTGAAACTTCGTACACGTCCATTTTATGCCTTTACGAGTAAAAATTATAAATTACAAAAGTTTTCGACTAAGTCCTGTATGGGTCCAAAAATTACGTCCAAAAAACTAAATTCTGTGGAATCTCTACACAACCTACCCTTTTATTTAACGTCTCGCTCACGTTTTCACCACAGTTCTCAAAATAATATACAACAATATCAAAATTACTAGAATTTACTCTACATAGGTAAATTTACTATTCATCAAAATACCAGATAAAGTCAAATAACATTTAAATCACATAAATGTCATTTAATCGTGCCAATACAAAATGAACTACCATGTTCTCGTGTCCTCACTGACACCTTACCGTTGACTCACAGTCAACCACATTCTCAATTATCAAATAACATTGATAAACTCTCAAATTTCAAGTTATGCACTAAAACCATGAAATTTTGGAACGGGTGTGACAACTCTCCCCTCCAAAAAGGAAGTTTGTCCCCAAACTTATACCTCATACGTCGAACAGGTACGGATACTCATCAATAATATCTGGGTGTGTAATGATCGCCATCATTGGTTCCTGGAATCACATCCAATTCTAAGCGTTCCATCTCTTTTATCAATTCTTTTTGTTGTGTTAGCTCATCGGCTAAATTCCTCGGTGTCTTCCGGCTTAATGCATCGGCTACTACATTCGCCTTTCCCGGATGGTACTCAATCGAAAGATCGTAATCCTTCATCAATTCCAACCATCTTCGATGTCTCATATTCAAGTCCCGTTGGGTGAAAATGTATTTCAAACTCTTGTGATCCGTGAATATCTCACACTTTTCCCCGTATAGGTAGTGTCTCCAAATTTTCAAAGCATGAATTACCGCGGCCAATTCGAGATCGTGAGTCGGATAATTAATCTTATGTGTCTTCAACTGTCTAGAAGCATAAGCAATCACTTTACCACCTTGCATCAACACGCATCCCAACCCTTGATGCGATGCATCACTATAGATCACAAACCCCTCGGTTCCGGATGGTATTGTCAATATCGGTGCACTCGTCAAGCGTGACTTCAACTCTTGGAAACTATTTTCACATTCCTGACTCCATTAAAAAATAACCCCTTTTCTTATTAACTTTGTCATCGGCAAAGAAATCTTTGAGAAGTGTTCAATAAAACGGCGGTAATATCCTGCCAATCCCAAGAAACTTCGAATTTCTGACACTGAAGTCGGTCTTTGCCAATTTGATACAGCTTCTACTTTGTGAGGATCAACTGATACTCCATTCTTGTCAATTACGTGACCAAGAAAAGTAATACTAGACAACCAAAATTCACATTTCTTGAATTTACCAAATAATTGCTTCTCTCGCAATCTCTGAAGTATCAACCTCAAGTGATTCTCGTGTTCAATATCACTCGGTGAATAGATAAGGATATCGTCGATGAACACTATCACAAAATCATCCAAATAGTCCTTAAAAGACTCGGTTCATAAGGTCCATGAACGCAGCTGGTGCATTGGTAACTCCAAATGGCATAACTAAGAACTCATAATGTCCGTAGCGCGTTCTGAAAGCTGTTTTCTCAACATCTTCGGCCTTCACTTTCAACTGATGGTAACCCGATCTCAGGTCTATCTTGGAGAATACTTGTGCCCCACGAAGTTGATCAAATAAGTCATCAATTCTCGGTAGTGGATACTTGTTCTTGATTGTCAACTTGTTCAGTTCCCAATAATCCACACACATTCTCATCGAACCGTCTTTCTTCTTTACAAACAATACTGGAGCTCCCCACGGCGATACACTTGGTCGGATGAAACCCTTGTCAAGTAGCTCTTGTAATTGGATTTTCAGCTCTTTCAATTCTACTGGTGCCATTCTATACGTCGCCTTTGATACGGGTCTTGAGTCTAGCATAACCTCAATAGTGAATTCAATTTCTCTCTCAATCAGGACGTCTGGTAAGTCATCGGGAAATACATCTGGATATTCTCGCACTATCGGAATGTCTCCTACTTTTAAGTCGGTCGCTGAGACATCAGTCACTGAACATAGAAATCCCTGACATCCCTTTTTCAATAACCTTCCCGCTCGGATAGCCGAAATCAAGTACGGCGGTGATATAACCCCACTCCCTTGGAAACAAAAGTTCCCATGTACCGGTGATCAAAAATTAACTTCTTTCCGTTCACAATCTATCGTAGCTTGGTTAAGGGCTAACCAATCCATTCCTAGAATCACATCGAAATGGTTCACCACAATCGGTATAAGGTCTACGGTCATCAACTTCTCGCCTAATTTGATCTCACATTTCTTATATACAGTAGACGTCATTATCGATTTACTAAGTGGCACAGCAATAGACAATTCATATCCTAACGGTGCCGATTTAACATTCAAATGGTCAACAAAAGCATGCGATACAAATGAATGCGTAGATCCCAAGTCGATAAGTATGCGTGCTAAGTGTGAACATACAAGCACCATACCTGAGACTACTGTCTCTGAAGCAGTCATATCTCCTGGATTCATCTGATATGCTCTTCCTTGACGTTGTTCAGTCCTTTGTCCTCCGTCCTTGGATGGTCTAGGCTTCGACTCACTGGAAGCCATAGAACTAGCTCCTTGCTGAGGATACCTCCTCGGGCAATCCCTGGCTTGGTTCCCAAATACTCCACAATCTTAACACTTGCCTCTCATGTCGGGTGTTGAATTCGTACTACCCCCGCTTTGGTTCCTGCTCTGGGTTTTGGTCATGAAACATCGGCCTGAGTGTGGTCGGTTGCAAAGTGAACACAATGGTATGTTACTTGGCGTTATCCTAAAATCACTGAAACTGGAACCAGAGCCTCTTTGAAAAGGCCTCTTGAAAGATCCGCCTTGGTTCCTATCCCCACTCTCATTGCTTCGTTTACCGTGCTGATTCTGCCTTGACCTTTCCATTCCACTCTCGGCCACTAGTGTCGTTTGTTGTACTGCTGCCACAGTCGAATGTTCATAGGTTTCCACCCTTAGACGATTATTTTCTCGTAAACCCTCTTCGAATTTTCTTGCCCTATCTTCCTCCTCTGACACGGAACCCTTTCCAAATCTCAACAAAGCGTTGTACTTGGAAGTATATTCGGTTACAGTCATATCTCCCTGCTTCAGGTTATCAAATTCTCGCTTCCTTGTATTGTAGGCGGCTCGCGGAAAAAACCGACGATTGAATTCTGCCTTGAACCCTTCTGAAGTAATCGGTGCCCCTTGCTCTAGCACATTTACCTACCAATTCTGGGCTTCCCTTCTAAGTATATCACTAACGTTCTCAATCTTCCCCCTATCTGTCATCGAAATAGATCGAAAAATTCTCTCCATATCCATGATCCAATGTTCAGCGAGTGTAGTATCAGATGTACCATGGAATTCTGTTGGCTTCTTCCTCGTAAATTGTTCGAATATGGATCTCGTACTCCTATTCTCAGGTGGATGTACCACAGTTAATGGTGGTGGTTCCAATGGAGGTGTTGGAGGCAATCGTTCCGCTATATTCCGTATCATATCCCCCATATTCCCCATCATTTCTGCCATTTCATTCATCCGTCGAGTGTGTGGCGATAGAGTTCGCTCTTCGTCACTCATGATCACAATCATGTAGTTTTCAATGCATAAACACTATGTATGTACAACAATAACAATATCATGTATGTAAAACCACATACATATGCATTAAACATCTCTACAATGTATAGATGCAATCTAGATCATGTGACAATTCACTCAACACTCCACTCGTCGTCGAACGTTCCCAAAGTTTTGTTACCTATTGCTCTGATACCAATAAATGTCACGACCCATCCCACTACGCGTGGAAATAGGACACGTGGCACGCCACCAAGGCTCATCCAACATCAATATAATATATACGCAGCGGAGAGAACTTTAAAACAACCCTGGGTATTTTAAAACTTTAGGAAACATTGCCCTCTGAGTTGAAAAATCCATTGGAAATCAAAGTTACAAAAAGTTTTGGCCAATTAGAAAGTATTCACAAAATCCAATGAAAATACAGAGGTCCATTCGACTGCCCAGTCGACTGTAATAGGGTCCAGTCGACTGTGCCTGACAGAAACTAAAACCTTAAATCCTCAACAGAGGTCCAGTCGACTGCCCAGTCGACTGTGTTATGCAGAACCAAAATTTAACATTTCTCACCAGAGGTTCAGTCGACTGCTCAAGGGACCCAGTCGACTGCACTGGTTATTATTTGGATCAGTAGCTAAAATCTACAGTGCCTCAGTCGACTGATCAAGGGTCCAGTCGACTACTTCTCTTACTATTCACTTTCAGTGTCTCAATCCCACGAGGTCCAGTCGACTGATCATGGGTCCAGTCGACTGCTCCCCTGCTGGGCAGCCTGAAATTAAATATTAACAACTCAAGCTTCTCCACACTAACCACAAACACAACCATAACTGATTTTCAACATTTAAAACATAGCTACAGACGTTCAATTACAAGATTACAATACTGTGAAACTAATCTATGGTTCTATTACAACATATTACCAATTTACCAATCCTTACACCAATTTAGGATTTAAAACACAAAAACATATACAAAGGTGATTCCCCGACGTTCATCGGCCTCACTCATCGCGATTCTTCTTGTCTTTCTTCTTACCTGCAATGGAGCACATCTCCACTGCTCAGCTATATGCTGAGTGCACAAGTCTAACATGTGTAATATATAACAAAACATGCTTTCATCTCATAAAATATCAATAGTCTCTAGGGAGAAAATATACGCATTCATCCAGTAGCGGCAAGTCCAAGCCTGAAACCACGATACCAATGGCAAGTCCAAGTCTATCAACCATTGTATCCACAAGTGTCATGGCAAGTCCAAGTCTATCAACCATGCACAGTAGCCGTCGCTACTTAAATTCTCAAACATCGAGAAGCTTATCCCGGCATGAATTTGTATAAGACTCCCCTTTGACCCACATAGACAACTCAACGTGCTCGCGTAAATTTAGACATGCTTTTCACAATTTAGCACTAACGGGCCTAAAATTAACACATGGATTTTGCCCGGATCTCAATTTTGTCGTCGAAATATAAAACATGTATTTCTCTATATTTCACAAGTTAGAACTTCATACCTCGTGCGATTTCCCCCAAGCTTTGAAGGATCGACTAGGAGGCTAAATAATCGTCGGATTTCGAATTTGAGAAAATTCCTACAAGTTTATACCTGTTTTTCCCAAAAGTCTAAAATTAAGATTTTTCCAAACTTGGCCAAACGTGGCCTAAGTAGTATCAAAACGAAGATCTTACCTCCACGAGTTCAAATACGAAATCTGGAGAAAAACTGACGGACGGAAGGTCGTCGTATGTCGCCGGCAAGCTCGTGGCAACCAAATCTCCCTTCTCTCTCCTCTCTCTAGATATTTGTGAGTTTGGATGAGATTGAAATCTCATCCTCATCTACATATATAGGCAAACTTTCTGGGAATTACGTTTACCTTCCCGCAAGTTTCTCAAAACTTCTCATTAGCTCTCGAAACTTCGCACACGTCCATTTTATAACTTTACGAGTGAAAACTATAAATTTCAAAAGTTTTCGACTAGGTTTCGTTTGGGTCCAAAATAACGTCCGAAAATTATATTATGTGAAATCTCTACACAACCTACCTTTTTAATTAACGTATCACTCACGTTCTCACCACAGTTCTCAAAAAGGTATACCAAAGTATTTCAAATACCAGAATTATACTACACAGGTATAATTACTATTCACAGGAATACCAGATAAAGTCAAATAACATTTAAATCATATAAATGTCATTTAGTCATGCTCATACAATATGAACTGCCATGTTCCCGTGTTCTCATTGACACCTTACCGTTGACTCACAGTCAACCTCAACTCAAATTATTAATAACATTAATAATTCCACAATCTCAAGTTATGCATTTTCAAAACCATAAATTTCTGGAACGGGTGTGACACCCGGATATAAGTTCTGGGTAATTAAAAAAAAAAGACCTGAAGGGTGGAAAAATGATCTGAAGGTTTTTTATTTTTTTTTATTATTTTAATTTTTTTTTATTTTTAAAACAAATCTTTAAAAAAAAATTAAAAGAAAACAAGAAAGCAAATTTGGAAAGGAAAAAAAAACGATCTGAAAATAAAATTAAAAAGAAGATCTAGGGGAGCAAAAAAAAAAGAAGAAGCAAATTTAGGGGGGAAAATAAAAATGAATAAATAATAAATTTGTAAAGGGAAAAAAAAAAACAAAAACAAATCTAGGGTATTTGAAAGATTTTTTAAAAAAAAACAAATCTTTACAAAAATATATGGAAAGGAAAAAAAAAAGAGTTCTGAAAACAAAATAAAAAAGAAGATCTGGGAAAAAAAAAGAAGCACCTTTAGGGTGGATTTTTTTTTATTTTTTTTTAAAATTAAAAATTAAAAAAAAAAAGCTGGAAAAAAAATAAAAATAAAAAAGACCCAAGAGTTATCCCAAACTCCCTTATCTCACCTAATACACCCCCCCCCGGTATTGAGTTATCCCAAACTCATCGGCATAAAATGAGAGCTTGGGATAAAATAGTCCTATCCAGTGTGCGCCCCAAATACTGGATTGGATAAAAGTTATCCAATCCGACCCCCTTATCCTCTGCCTGCCAAACATGGCCTAGGTGGATTATTGGAGATGGGAACCGTACCCATCTTGGAAAGACTAGTGGTGTGATGACCAACCCCTTGGATCCATCTTAAATTATCCCTCTCTTCCCAACCTTTGAGTCAGGGATATAATTGATAGAAATGGTTATTGGGACTTGAGCTCTATTGCCCACTTTATCACCCCTTAAATTAGAGATCTTATTCTCAATACCCCCCCCCCCCCCCCTGGTTCAGGGCTTGCAGGATTCCCCTTCCTGGTCCCCCTTTCGTAGTGCCCACTACCTCATTTCCCATTCCCACAACCCCCAATCCCCCTGTTGACTGGGATTTCATTTGGAAGCTTCTTATCCCCAATAAGCTTCAGCATTTCTTGTAGACTTACTTTCATGACAAAATCCCCTCAAACAGTCTAAGAGCTCACAGGAATATTATGGACGATCCCATCTGCACCAGATGCAACTCATGGACCGAGAATACTTTACATATTCTCAGAGACTACAGGTGGTCTAAAGATATATGGAACACCCTCGCCGAGAGATCCCAATCCTCATTCTTCTCTCTACATTTGAATGATTGGTTAAGCTTGAATCTTATGAACCATTCTAAAAACCTTCTAACTAACATCGCTTGGAATATTTTATTTGCTACAGGCCTTTGGCTCATCTGGAAGGAGAGAAATAAGAATGTTTTCTCGAATGACCACACCCCTATATTCATTATCCATCGCGAGACCACTTCCAATGCTAATGATATATCTAAAGCTTGCGGTAGGAGTTCTATGTGTAGTATCTCACTTCTCTAATTCGTTGGTTTCCCCCTTCCACAGGTTTCCTCAAATAGAATATGGATGGTAGCTGTAAAAGAAATCCAAGAGCAGGAGGAATAGGAGGATTGTTTCGCAATGATCAATGAAATTGGATCGAAGGATATTTTGGCCACCTTAACCACTATACCTATCTATTTGTTGAACACGAAAGCTTGAGGAGAGGCCTCCATCTTGCTCTCACCAAAGGATGGATGAAGATTATTGTTGAGACTGACTCCGAGATTGATCAGTTGCAACCTCCTGAAGACTTATAATGAGAATCATCCTCGAAGACTGCCTTGCTCTACTTCATGAAGTGGAGGGCGTGATGAGTCACACCAGTCGAGAAGAAAACTATTTGCCGATATCCTTGCTAACAAAGGAGTTACTCAAGATGAGAGTTTTGTTTGTTTAGATCATCCCACGAATGACCTCTTGTTGCCTATTATGGCGGATTGTATGGGTGTCTACTTCGATCCCTAGAAGGAGCTAGTCTTTTCTTTCTTTCCTATTAACCAAAAAAAAAAAAAACAAACATTGCTAGATACAATCCACTGGAAATTCAAACAACGCATCCAACTATTAGATAGTACTCCATCCGTTCCATAATAAGTGTCCACTACCCTTTTGCACAAAGTTTAAGAAAACAATAATTTGTGGTGGATGCTTATTCACCTTTTGGGTTAGCACATTATCAACCACACATTTTTGTCCAAAATAGAAAGTGGAAACTTATTTTGGAACTTCTAAAAAAGGAATAATGGACAGTTATTATGGAACGGAAGGAGTAGTAATAATTAGCTGCTGATAAAAAGTGCGAGTCTAAAGCAGATTTAACAAGCGAAGTAACATTAAAGATAGAGATATTAACTAAGGACTGCATTTTTGCTTACCCCAAAATTATTCACTCATTATTCCCTCATTGACGAATGTAGTGGGACTCAGGACTTTAGATCATTAATAAAAATCCATTTAATCCTGAGCTTTATTGTATTAACTAATGGGAGAACATTTATTTTGAAGTGAACAAAAATACACTCTTTTAACTAAGTAAATCACATAGGCAAATAGTATCAGCTTATAACTCTTCAAAAACAAGTCAAAGTGTTGTGATGTGAGATTGATCCAAGTATTTGACAATGGCCCAACATATTATTTTATTGTTTATATTTTAGTCTCCTTAAATATTAATCCTTATTTTCAAGTTCTTCAAACTGGACCACAGATGAACCTCTCAAACTAATACCTAACATACGCGTAATTTTGGACATATGTATATGCATTGCAATTGCCAGTGTATGTCACTAATCACAATCTTATGTAGAAAGACCCTAACGAATTACTTGTATGTTAAAGGAATTTTAGTCTCAGTCTTATAAAATAGGCTTCTTTCTTTGTGTTTATTATTATTTTTTTTTATTATTTGGTCGTAGATCTTTAAGTATAAAAGCTCACTCAACAAAATATTACGAGTATTTGTAATTTTGCCCTTCGTCCCATTTTATGTGTCTATTTTTTTTTTCTTTTGAATGTCCCAAAATTAATATTCATTTTGATAAATTTTTAGCTACTTTCCAAATTTATCTTTACTGATTTGGAAAATACCAACAAAAAGTACTCCGTAAGAGGGAACAAAAAACAAGTAGGGAAATTTTTTTGGAACAATTGCATTTATTTCAAGCAATCATTATGTTCTCTTAAAAAGTTGGTATCCAAAGATGGACATATAAAATGGGACAGAGGGAGTAACAGAAGAGTCAATTTTGGAAAAATCTAAAACAGAATCAGATTCAGTCCAAATCTCACTTCTATCTAGTTGTTGTGAGCACCAAAATATATTGGTTTAACAAAAAATTAATTTTAAGAGCTTATTAGGCTAGACCGAACTCCTATATGAGAAATTAACGCTCACCAAACACTTGAATTGTTGACCCCACTTTTAATTAATCAAAACTAAGGGTGTGTTTGATAACTCAATTAAGTGGTGAAAATGAAAACATTCAGCACTTATTTTGTTTTAGTGCGTTTGATAACGTATCACTTAATTGAAAAAGTAGCCAAATAACTACAGAAAACTTTAAGTGAAAAATTTCTACTGAAAAAAATCACTGAATGCAATCTATTTTAGTACTTGAAAAACTGTTTTTAGTACTGTAAATTCAATCGCTTAAAATTTTCAATACTTAAAATTCAGCACTTAATTTTCAGCACTTAATTTTCAGTTTTATCAAACGCACCCTAAAAAAAGTTGCCTTTATAACTCAAATAATCCATAAAATTTATATCATGTAAGCACTAAACTCGCTAAATACACCTAGACTATGCAATAAACAGGAGTACACGAAGCATGTGACGAAGTACGTGAGAAGAGTAGGACAATTCCAGTAAACTTATCAAAATTCACCGAATGTCCGTTTTTGATCTCGTCAAGTGGGGTCCACATCAGTAATCCAACGGCTGAGATTTCATTATTTCAGATATACAACCCATATTGTTTTTGGACAACATCTCAGTAACGCTCACATTTGACCTAACTATAAATATAACCGAACACCTCCGAAAACAATCTAATTGCAGTGTGCAGTTCAAAACCTGCCCTCTCAACCTCACAATCACTCTCTCTCTCTCTACTTTCTCTATCTAACCGCCGTCGCCGCCGTCTGCTATCCGTCGGATCTCCGACCGTCTACCCTTCCCTCTCCTCTCTCTATCTTTCCGTCCAAGGGAAAAAAAAAATCAAAATTCTTGCAAAAAAAAAAAAAAAAAAACACTCCATTTTCTAGGGTTTGATTTTTCTCGTGTGTCATTTTTGTGTTTATCTAGGGTTTGAGTTTTAGAAATAACTTGAGGAGAGGGAAGATTGAGGAAAAGACCAAAAAAATTTTGAAAAAATTCTCTTGAAATCGAAAATTTTTGTGACCTAGGGTTTTATTTATTTATTTAAGATGGCTCAAGTTCAAGCGCAAACTCCGGCGGTGAGTGGTGGTGGTGCGAACCAGCTTGTGACGACGTCGCTCTATGTTGGTGACCTAGACCTGAATGTGACTGATTCGCAGCTCTATGATATATTCAACCAGCTGGGTCAGGTTGTATCTGTTCGAGTTTGCAGGGACTTGACTAGTCGGCGGTCGCTCGGTTATGGTTATGTCAATTATGGCAACCCCCAAGATGGTTAGTGCTATGGTTGATTGTTCAATATACTTGTAGTTCCTTCTGTTTTTGTGTTTTAGGCATCAATTTTGAATCTAATTGTTTGTTCATTGTATCTATATTGATATGCATATGAATTGGTAATACATTGCAAGTTTTCTGAGATGTACACTGATTGATTTGGGGGATTTCGGATTGGTATAGTAGTAATTGAATTTAACAACTAACCAGATGGAGGTAGAAAAAAAAAGTTAAATACTTGGGTGTCAATATTAATAGTTGAAGGCCTGTTTGATAAAGTAAATAGTTGAATTAGCCTCCGAAGTATGCGTGCGTTGAGGAACCTATTTGATTAGCAAAAGTAAGCTTCTTGGTTTTGTGTTATAGATTCCTGGTCGATGCTTCCACTCGTTCCTTTTATTTTGGGCATCTCACTTGGAATGCAAAGCATTCTTTTCGATCTTGTACCCATGGTGCTGAGCAGAAAGGTTTGTAGAAAGGGGCTTTTCAAATATCCCAACAATTAAGGAGAGGCTTCAAACAAAGCTTGTAGTTTACGGGTGCGCAGGTTGAACCCTATACAAGGGGCTAGCGCGCAATGCCTTTTTCTCTTCAAGCTCCGCTTGCTGCTTTTCATTTTGATAGGAGTAGGTGCTTGCATAGTTAAGGAAACGTGTGGCCAAGTGGGTAACTCCAATGTAGGTAACAGATAGTCTAGGAACAATGTGGCCAAGTGGGTAACTCCAACAAACAAAGAAATAGAAGTTTGCAGTTTTCCATTTCGGTCATGTTATGATATTCTCAACCCATTTTGAGTGGAGGCCAGTCCCTAGTAATGCACCAGAATAGTCAATTCGACATTCAGTTTAAATCTGAACTATGAAGAGAGGGATGAACTAATATTTTGGCTATTGTTTTCTTCTGAAAGGATATTTTAGATATTATTACAACAGTTTGTTATTTGTTTGAAAAGGAATGAGATAAATCTTTTTCGATGGTTAGATCAATTGATTTAACCGAAAAATCACTATTGGTTTCAGAATAGTAATGAGAGGCTAAGATGTTCGAACTCTCAAACATTGGCTACAAAAGCTTATCAGAATTGGTTTGTTAAAAATTAGGAGCGGTTGGTAACTTGGTAATCTTTTATTGACTTGCTTGACGGCCCACTTGAATCCAGGGATTTGTATTGTTCTACTGGTTAAGTAATTGGTGATCGTTAATTTCATGATGAGAAAGAAAGGAGAGAAGGGGAGAACACCTTCTATAGAGAAGAGCATGATACCCAATATTTTGACCCCGAGAATCGGCACATGGATTAATTGTCCTTAGGTGAAGAGACACCTAATAGACCTCAAACTAGAAAAAATTCATAGCTCACATACCAAAGAACAATAAATCAAGTTAAGAAGTGATTTTTCTTCCTCCTTGTTAATAAAAAACCATGTGCTATCCTACCACTATTAGATGCTTCAAAAATAGTCTACCGCAGAATAACATAGTGAAGAATTAATCAAGTATGAAACTATCACAAAATTTTAAACTTAATTCCCATGTAGATTATTTGTACAATTAGGCCTTTTCCTCTCTTCTATTTTCATTATCTAAATGTCCGAACCTATGAAGCACGGACTCTTTGAAAACGTCCCAATGAATGTCCCTAGTGGTTGTAGCAAACAAGACACGGGCAAATGGTGATACAGCTCAATGTTGGAATCGAAGGTCCCTTGGCGTATGGAAATTTCGGTCGGAAGGAAAGCAAAAGGAACATGATGTGGGAAGAGAGAGGGTCCTATTGTGCGATTGCGTGGGCATCTTGATAGTCATTCTTTGCCTTTTGTGCCCATTTTTCTTTGCCCGGTGCAGTGATGTACCATTGGGATTCTTGTGTGGCCTTTGTGAGTTGCCTTTCTAGTAGAGACTGGCATTTTGGTCGGAGGATGATTTTGCGCTTGAACCCAAAGTTGGGGTCTTTCATGCTGTATGAGCCGAATATCGACACCCAACTAGTAAGGAATTGGTTGGGTGCACTGTGGATTCTTTGAGTTCTTTTGGAGTGTTATTGGGGCTTTTTTGTACCGTTACCAAACCAAATCAAACCAAACCAAACCAAGCCGTTCTTTTGAAAAAAACACAAGTTCTTCACACAATTTTAAAAACTTTGGGGGTTTAAAAGAGAAATAATAGAAAATAATAATATCAATTATCTAGAACATACACTAATGCACTAATAGGTATATAATAATTTGTAAATATCTTTTTAATATTTTATCCAAGTACTCCCGCCGCACCTGCACCCATACTTCTTGTGAAATTGGCGAATCCCTCGCACCCACATCCCCGTTACTGAATCCCCGCACCCGCACCGGTGCTACCAAGGTGGGAACCAACAGGAGAGTTTTTGTTGGTCACAAAGAAGAACACTTTTCTATTTTAAAGAATGTGACCCTTGTGTTTCGGAAGTTCTAATGGCCTAATGGGTCTTAACATGGGTCCAAAGCTGATAAAATGTGGGTCATGAGTTGGGTCTAAAGCTAATATCAGTTGGGTCTGAATATGGGCGTTGGTTCTATACCAATTAAGTTATTGATGCATAATTGTATTGAGATGCGGGCTTTGCGCCTTGGGCTTTTGTAGAAAAGTGCACCTAGTCGGGGCTTTGCTTGAAGGGACTTTGCCTAGGCAAGGGCGACGCCCAAAGGCTTAGCGCGCCTGGGCCTTAGGCATCCCTTTAACAACATAGCATGTGCCACTGGGAGCATGTTAATTTTCCTAGTTGAAATTGAATAGTTACTATTTTTCTTCTCTTGTTAGACATTGAACAAATTATTCTTTCTTCGTTTGGCATGTATTATATCTTCAATTTACGTTGGTACAGCTGCTAGGGCGTTGGAGATGCTCAACTTCACTCCTCTCAATGGAAAGCCCATTAGGATAATGTATTCTCATCGTGACCCTAGTGTACGCAAAAGTGGGGCAGGAAATATTTTCATAAAGGTATAGCTCTATCTTTTGTTTTTCTGGTTGCTGTTGTTACTTGTTAGTTGACCATTATCTAAATTTTAGCCTCCTGTAGTGTCTATTTATGTCTTTTACAAAGTTTTCATGTTTCCGAGACTTTTAACAGAATCTGGACAAGGCAATTGACCACAAAGCACTGCATGATACATTTTCGACATTTGGTAACATTCTCTCTTGCAAGGTAGCTACCGATTCCTCTGGTCAGTCTATGGGCTATGGTTTTGTGCAATATGATAGCGATGAATCTGCCCAAAAAGCTATTGAGAAGCTAAATGGTATGCTATTGAATGATAAGCAAGTGTATGTGGGCCCCTTCCTTCGCAAGCAAGAAAGAGAAACAGGCACGGACAAGACAAAATTTAACAATGTCTTTGTAAAGAATCTCTCTGAATCAACAACAGAGGAAGATCTGAAGAAATTTTTTGGTGAGTTTGGACAACTCACTAGCGTTGCTGTGATGAGGGACGGGGATGGTAACTCCAGGGGCTTTGGATTTATCAACTTTGAGAATCCAGAAGACGCTGCTAGATCTGTTGAGACCCTTAATGGACAAAAAATTGATAATAAGGAGTGGTATGTGGGACGAGCCCAAAAAAAGTCGGAGAGGGAACTTGAACTAAAACAACGTTTTGATCAGAGTGTGAAGGAAACAACGGAAAAATCTCAAGGACTGAACCTTTATGTTAAAAATTTAGATGATAGCATTGTTGACGATAAACTTAAGGAGTTGTTCTCTCCATTTGGTACCATTACTTCTTGCAAGGTTTGTCATTTCTAATCCCAAGTAACAAAACACCTTTGTAATTGACCATGTTATTCAATAAAAAAATCTTAGTAGAGTTCTATTGTGTTATCTCAACAGGTTATGCGAGACCCTAATGGAATAAGTCGAGGATCTGGATTTGTCGCGTTTTCAACTCCTGAAGAAGCATCTAGAGCTGTAAGTTGATAATCCGTGTGTATTAATGAAAACTTTGTCATAAGATAATAGTTGACTGTGTGCTTTTATAGCTTCTGGAGATGAATGGCAAGATGATTGTTAGCAAACCTCTTTACGTTGCACTTGCACAGAGGAAGGAAGATAGAAGGGCAAGGTTGCAGGTATATTTCTCTACATAGTGTTCAGCTTACCGCAAACTTTAGAGTAACACCACTTCACCCCCACTAGAAAGGAAAAACGTATAACATAGGTGTTAAAGTTGAGTTTGGACTAACAAATGCAGTTTGGTCTCCTCTGTCATCACTGCCTTCATTTCAATTTTAACTAAAATCTGAATTAATTTCTTTCCAAGTTGTTTCACTGAAAAAAGATACAGCTGAGATGAACAACTTGCAACATGTTAGGTAGAATTTTTTTGCATAGCTGTCATCGATTATATTAGGACTGTCATACATGTGACAAAATAATAATGATTGTTTCTATTGTTTTGCAGGCACAATTTTCTCAAATGCGTCCAGTTGCAATGGCACCTTCGGTTGCCCCTCGTATGCCCATGTACCCGCCTGGTGCTCCTGGTCTTGGACAACAGATTTTCTATGGACAAGCTCCTCCTGCTCTCATTCCTCCTCAAGTAATACCATTATTTTGTGATAGTTTTCTAGTTAATATGGTCATATGTTCTTGTAGAACAATGTAAATGGTTGATGTGCTCATTAACCAAGCACCTATTCACAACTTGCACACATATAGTCAATGTTTTAGAGAGTTAAGCCATTTTAGAATTTCCTAAAATGTATAGCTATTAAGAAAAATTATCTTTTCCTTTTGAATTTTGGTTTGCTGCATCTTACGTCTTTTTTTGTTCTTACATTTGAATGATCATCATGCATTTCTCTTGTTAATGTAGTGATGACCTTTATGTGGGATACAATAGAAAGGGCATTGATGTAGGAAACATGCATTACTGGCTCTGTCATGTTTTGAAAAGGGGAATTTTTGTTGGTACGCAAAGTACTTTGGGTGATAAAATTAGGAATGCTGAAGAGCAGGGGAAGAAATAATCGAGGGAAAAAAGAGTTTTTGGTGTCTTGGAGATCTTTCCGTGCTTTTTGTTATAATTTTGTGAAAGCTGTGTGATAATGAGTCATGTACCAATTAAATAAGTAACATAAGAGCTGATTTAATGTATACTTCTGAACACTCCTCTGTCTGGCTCGGGGTTAGAATGCATCCCCAGCATTCTTTTGCTTTTAACTGCGTAAGTTAAATGTCGGTACCGGAAGTGCAATACCGATGTAGATGTCTTATATTAACAGAGGCATCTAATTTGCACACTACAAAACTGTGCTCATTCGTGATCATGGCTACATATGGGAACTTTACCAAGAGAATTATCCAGGAGATCCTTCATATACTCCACGCTATTGTGATGCATGTATCATGTGCTTTTATGTGCAATGTCAGAAGTTAGTAAGTGACAGAAAGATGAGCTAGTCCACACATCGGTGCTACCTGAAGCCTCTCCTAGTGTACGCACATATCTCATCCCAGATGTTAGTTGCTCTAGAAACTTGGCATTGGAATGCACCATGTATGAACTAATTCACCGGACCGACTTGTGTGTGAAAATGTCAAAAATTAATGTGTGACAGAAAGATGCGCTTGTCCACAAGTCTATACTTATCATGTTTATTTGTGAACAAGGCAAGTGACGTTTGAACTGAGAGAATTTCTTTAGCTTTTCTATCAGATCTCTATCTACTTGTACTAGTCGACCCTCCACGTATCACGGCCTGCACTCATAAGCACCAGGAATAGGTTTAACATAAGGCATTCTTATTATGAGCAGGGCTTTGCATTTAAGTTTTCGTCTTTTTATAACTTTAAATAAGAAGAGAGCGTGGTGAAGGATGCTTTAGTCATATCTGTTCAACGTACATGCAGACTTTAGCTTCTAGTTGTTAGATGCAGTTATTGCCACCAATTTGAACTTCCATATATGGGTTAACGTACCTCTCACTCAGTTATGAGTTGAATTTTGTGTCTTGGAAAATCCAAGGTTATTATTATTTTATCGACTACAATGTGTTACTGATAAACTTCGTTTGCTTGGATTTGTGCATTCTCAGCCTGGTTTCGGCTATCAGCAGCAACTGGTCCCAGGTATGAGGCCTGGTGGGGGTCCCATGCCAAATTTCTTCATGCCAATGGTTCAGCAGGGGCAGCAGGGGCAACGCCCTGGTGGCAGACGTGCAGGAGCTGTTCCAATGCAGCAGAGCCAGCAGCCAGTCCCAATGATGCAGCAGCAGGTGTGTTTTTTTCCCTTCTTTTTTGCGTGATTCTTTTCATCCTTTTTTTTTGTGGTTCAGTTTCTGATATGTAACATGTTTGGCTTGTTTTAACGGCAGATGTTTCCAAGGGGACGGGTGTATCGTTACCCTGCAGGGCGTGGCATGCCTGATGTTTCCATGCCAGGAGGCATGCTTTCTGTTCCATATGATATGGGTGGCATGCCGTTGCGTGATGCGGGCACTTCCCAGTCAATTCCAATTGTGGCTTTGGCTTCTGCCCTTGCCAATGCTAGTCCAACAGATCAGAGGACGGTAGGCAATAATCAGCTCATTTATAACCGGCACACACGTACACACACGCACGCCCGCACACATTATATATATTGTATATATAACATATGGGTCTGGCTCTCCAGTGCACTGGGCTTTTAAGCCTAAAAAAACCTGCTGGCAGCCCCGCGCCTTAGGCATAAAAGCCCAGTGCACTGGGTGAGTGCACTGGGCTTTTAAGCGTAAAAAACCCACTGAAGAGCCTCTCTCTATAACATATTACGTATGGTTGATCTAACGAAAGTGGATAGTTGGAGGTATATTTGATTCTCTGCGCTGGGGGATGGTGGGTGAGTGCATTAGTAATCTTAGAGCCCGTGGCATTGTTATACTTGCAGTAGCATATATGCTTTCACTCTTTTCTTTTATTCTTAATTATCTTTCATTGTTAACTTGCATGGTTTTTAACCCCAAATATACGTAGGGCCTTTTAACACAAATCTTAGAGCCCAGTCATTAGCTATACTGTTGGGTGAGTCAGCTGAGATGGCTGCTTAAAAAAGGGCAGCCCAGTGCACGAGGCTCCCGCCATTGCGGGGTCTGGGGAGGGTGAGATGTACGTAGCCTTACCCCTGCAAAGCAGAGAGGCTGTTTCCATATTCGAACCCGTGACTGCTTAAAAGCTGAGATGAGTCGGATGACTGCTGAAGAGCGAATATTTCCATCTTTGAATCCCTGGACTTACCCGTTGCACCTGGTTTGCCAGTGTTTACGAGCATCCATAGGGATCAGTTCCCACTCATATGGGCCGAGGACAAGTGTCAAGTGCACAACCTCGTCATCTGTATATATGTTTTTTGTGTGTGAATGAATAGGTATTATATTGTGTGTGTGTGTATTGGATCTTTCAAAAATTAAACTAACATATGCGGATAAGATTGCTGTCAGGACTGCTCAAACTATGCTTATCTTGAGTTATAGGAGGTGTTTCCAAATAATTAATTTTTGGGCTTCAACTGATTTGAGTTGTAGTTAGTATTCTGAGAGTCAATACCTAATGCCATTGTTAATCATATTGGCAGCAGATACAGTTTTGAAGTCTTGTCTTGTATAAATCTACAGATGTTTTACCATTTTGATAATCTTTGTAATGCAGCCAGCTATTTTGGTTTTTGTTATTTAATCAACCTTGATTTTCCCTGAATGAATAACTGGGTTTTGTGCACTGGATGTGTGTAGATGTTGGGTGAGAACCTTTACCCACTTGTGGAACAGCTGGAACCTGAACAAGCTGCTAAGGTGACTGGGATGCTTCTGGAGATGGATCAGACCGAGGTTTTGCACTTGCTCGAGTCACCCGAAGCTCTGAAAGCTAAAGTTGCAGAGGCAATGGAGGTCCTGAGGAATGTTGCTCAGCAGCAAGCTGGCGGCGCTGCTGATCAATTGGCTTCATTGTCATTGAATGATGGCCTTGTTTCCTGAGTGCATGGCTGGTACTAGGATTTTGGAACATATTTTTATTTGTTTGGTGCGACTTGATTAGATTTCTGAGTTTCTTTAGAAGGGAATGACTGGTTTTTGATACCCTTCCTACTCTTTTCGAAATGCTATTTTGAAGTTGTGACAGATGTTTCATGTGGCTTTTAAGTGGATGAAAAAGGGTACGACTACTCGCAATTTCTACCTAAGAGTAACACTACATTTTATGTAGTGCTACTTTTACCCTCCTATTTGTTGTCACCGAACTCTCTGGTTTGATTTGTGATTGATCCTACCGCAATAAGATTCTCATTGGGGTGCTTTGGTGGGATGGGGGCCAGCTTTAGTTAAGCAGATTCCTTGATTAGTGCGCCTTTCATGGGACGTCCTGTTGAGGAACCTTGGTCCTGCAGATAGGACGGTCCCACAGTGTTATTTCATTTTCGGTTCTTTAGTTCATGTAATTATGTCCATTCAAGTCATAATATTAAAATTTTATTTTTATATTAGGCAACCCTTCTCAATTAAGCAAAATATCTATCGATTGTGTAATGTCACTAAACACCATGCCCAACTTTGGCCAATAGTTAATTCCACGGGCCTTGGGCATTCAATAATTTTGTGTGTGGCACTTTCCACGAGTTACACTCAATAATTTGGTGTGCATTTGGCACTTTCAAGACGTTATGACAATAATTTGGAATACAATTCTCAAGTCGAAAGTCAAACAACCTTTAGACATTCGTAATACTGTTCCTAAGTCGAAAGTCATACCTTGCATTCGGCAGTTTTGATAAATTATGACCAACATTCGTAATACCATTCCTAAGCCGAAAGTCAGACAACTCTTAATTCAAAATCAAGTAGCCCTTAAGCTAAAAGCCAATAAATCAATTAAATCAAAAGACAAACGACTTGTAAGATAAAAGTCAACAACCCTTAAGCCAAGCTAAACAACCTTTAAGCCTAAAGCAAAACTGCCCTAAAGCTAAAAGCCAAACAATATTTTAAGCCGGAAGTCATTAATCAAAATAGCGCTTAAGCTAAATGTCATGCACATATATTTTGGTGGAGAGCATTTTTGCTCATCCCATTTTGGTCACCCATTGCTCCACTGGGTAACATGTATCCCATTCCATTCCCATTTTACCCCTATCAACATAATTACTGGAATTGGACACATGTCACCCAGTGAGACCTAGGTGACCAAAATGGGGTAAGCAAAAATGCTCTATTTTGGTGGGTCCTACAATGTCTTAATTTATTATGATTACATTTTTACTCACCCATGCCTTCATTGGGTGACATGTGTCCCATACCATTCCATTCCTATTTCGCTCCTGTATCAACATATTACTGGAATGGGACACATATCACTCAATGAAGACCTGGGTGAGCAAAAATGCTCTCATTTATATAGATAACCATCACAATCCAATCATTAAATATCGGGTACCACTAATGCCAAAGCAATAGTGGCGCTTATGCCAAAACAACTTTCTTTGAATGGACAAAATTGCCATTCTAGTGAAAGTAGGCTTGATAAGACGGGACCGTCACGACGTGGCTATTTTGTTCATTCAAGCCAAGTTACTTTGGCATTAGCAACTATTGCTTTGGCAATTGTAGCACCCTTATCGTTATTTTTCTTTCCATCAATATTTGTTACCCCCTAGTTGAATCAAACCCTTCACTTGGCCAAAACACAACTACTTCAGGGTACTCTGGACAATTATACAACAAATGCATTTGATAGCTTATGCTAACAAACACCATTACTGCTGGGAGTTATAAAATCTACCCAACAAAATTTTTCTCTACACCAGCGTGCAACAAGAGAGCATGTCTCCTTGTAGGTGTAGAGTAAAATTGGGCTGTGTGTATTTAGCAACTCTCAACTGAGTTACTGTATTAGCAGGCGGCAGCCAGGAGAGAGAGAGAGAGAGAGAGAGAGAGAGAGAGAGAGAGAGAGAGAGAGAGAGATGAAACTTGACACACATGATAGTGGGATGAAAGTTCAACTTTGTTTTAACCCTTCCCTTCTAGAACCTGGGAACTCCACTGTACAGCTGCTAGTCTCTTAGGAGCATACCAATCTTAATTTTGCAAGAACAAGACATTTGCAACATCCGTCTCTCTACAAACAAAAATATTTCATGGTTTCACAAATTATATGCACAAACTAAATAGTAATAACTTAACTGGAATGCAGTAGTAACGGTATACAAACTGATGGTAAGTTGTGTATATGTCATCTAAAATGAAAACGGCCTCAAATGAGACCCACAATGTCCCTTACACTAGGCATCTTCTTGGTTAATACGTCTCAGCCTCAGGCCTACGTTAGCTTCCTGTTCACGTCTGATTAGGCCTACGTCAGCTTCCTGGTCATGTCTGATTAACTCAGTACCCCGGAAATCAGAGTTTGGTGTTTCTGACAAAACTGCATTCTCGTTTCGCCTTTCTCCTTTGTCTTCCCCGAAATTATGGAGTCTACGACCAACCAAATATCTATCATCGCGTATTGAGTTGTGGAGGTTGGTGAACCAGACATGGAACCTCTTTCCACAGAAACACAATAGACTGAAGCCAAGGCACCCCAACCAGGCAAATCGGTATACAGCCGAGTTCACTACTAACGGGTATCCAAACACTGGAAACACTCCTCTGGCTAAAACATAGGGAACACACAGTGCAGTGAGTAGCTTCATAATGATTGGGAACACAATTTCACGCAGAACCCAAAATCCCTGCAGCCTAGAGAAACCATCTTCTCTCACCCTCTCGAATTTCACTCGCCAGCTCTCATCAACCAGGGGCATCATGTGATCCAGCATAACCTGTTCATCACAACAGGAAAAAAAAAAAACAGTAAATAAATTTTAGCCACTTGAAATGGAACACCATCCATTCCTTCCGTCCACGTCTTCCACAAGCATCTCATCATCATCCATGATTAGACATAATGCCAATGACTTTTACGGAATTACAAGAAAATTTGGTAATAAATCGAACTTCAGAACTCGAATACTCAAGACGGTATTATCCGAAAATGAAACAAGTTCCATTGCAACATGCAATCTACGTGATGAATAACATAGAGTGAAGTAGAAACAGGATAATCAAAGACTATTCACAACTCAATAATTCGATGGTAAAAGTTGAGAAGAATAACAATAAAATATATTTTGTTGAGAACTGCAACTTCAATGAAGAAAGAAAAGAGAATAAGCAAGATATGGCGAGAATGAAAAAAGTTAAAAAAAATTGGGGGTACAAGAACAAAAACATCTTCCGTTTTACATTTTACCAATCAAAGGGCAAGTAATTGCAACAGAACACTTCTGATTTCTATGCCAATCTCTAACCTCCAGTTCTACATCCCAGAAATATGGATTCCTTGATAGATGTCTAGAAGAAGTGCTACAAAACTCACCAGTCTAGTCCAGATCTTGAGGAATATGAGTCCCAAAGCCCAATCCTGGTATAAAAGAAAAACTGGGCTTTCATCCACAGGCACCCGCATAGGTACAATTACCAAAAGTTCAAAGAGCAATCCAATTAACACTGGGATGACAAAAATCTGGAAGAAAAAATGGCAGTGGTAAAAGTTGAAACGATAGGAAGGCCAAAAATAAGAGATCGAAAACAAGATGATATTTCCTTACCCATATTGACAGCAGTGCAGAACTTTTCAAAACAATGCCACACCATTTCCAAATTTGGTTTAGCAATACCTTAGCTCTCCTTGTTTTAATGTGCTCAATGGAGTACCTAACTCCAGCTAAGGCAGTCCAAATGCAGTAGCTTCCAATGACAAAAGCATATAGGTCTAAAAGTCACAGTGAAAAACATAATTACTTAGTCCTAAAACCATTTATAAAAAGAAGAAGAAGAAGAAGAAAAAAGATGTAGGCAAAAACAAACTCCGTCAACTATTTTACCGTTGCACTTGATGCCATGAGTCATTGGGAGAAGAGGGATGGCATTAAAGATTGCCCGGCCAAGTGAAACGGGTACAACTATTAAGGCAGAGTTGAAAATAAGAAGAGTCATCCAAGCCACCACCAACAAGAGCACAATGCGAAGCACAAAGCCATACCTGCTAAAAAAAATGAAAAGAGTAGAAGAAATCAACTAATATGTTCCAGTTAAATAGGCTAATCAACTCAAAATCTGTAATAATGAGACGAGCTCATGGATTTATGCCATTATATCGAGTGGTGATGTCGTCTCGCGATGAATTGTATACATCTCATGCATCTTGCCTTAAAAGACAACTTTCAGACAATCTCACTATACCGCAGACACCATACAAGATACCATTGTCCCATCTTTAAAGAAAAATATCATGCTAGGCCCTTTCGCCCAAAGAGAAGAAAAGAGAACGAGGAAAAAAAAAGAGAACATTACATATGAAGCCAAGAGTGGAAAAAAATTCTTTTATAACAACATTCTATCTGAATTGTAAATTTTAAATTCATCTAATCAAGCCAAGCTCGAGCATTGATATGAATCATGTCTTGAAATTGAGCTTGAGCAAATTTAGTCCTTGTTCAGGCAGGTTCGTGAACATGGATAGTGATAATAGTACGCGATCGAACGGCTACAGGTGAGTGTACTAAAATTCTCGTACTCTGTCCTCTATCCACCAGTCATTTGCAAGTCAAAGTAGGAAAACTTTTGCACTTATCTCAAGTTCGAGTTAGTGAAGAATAGTATGGTGAGTTTTTCATTCGTCGCACTAGCTTTTCTGTAAAGCTCTTGTATTCAGGTAAGCTCCGAGCGACAGATTTTGCGAGTTGAAAAGAGAATCTCTCTTGGCAAAAATTTGATATGTAAGAGTGATGTCACCAATAAAATTGAAGGGAGTAGCATGAGACAAATGACGTTGATAACCATAATAAACAAGCAAATCATCAAAGCCAAGAGAAATTCTACGAGAGAGACTCCGTAAATTATGTAATTCAATCTTAATACTATTCTAATTGCAGTGGGTTATACTTACTCTGAATCGGATTGTTCATCACCATCATATTCTTCTGCGAGGTTAGTGTTCCCAGGCGTATGCAGGCCTCTGTTCATATCATCAGGGGCCACAAGTCCTACAGGAGCCCGATCTTGTCCACCTGGTTGTACATGACCTCTATCCTGCCTCGCTGGCTCTCCATTTCCATTTTCCTGGCCCCCATTGTCCTCAGGTCTCGGAAGTAAGAAATCTGTTAAACCAAGCGCCCAGCCAACAGCAGTAAACCAATAGCGGAGAACTGACTTAATAGTTGTCCGCAACTTGAAATGCTCGATTGCAAATGGAATGCAGATTTGAAAGAGAAGCATGTCAGCGGGAATTTCAGTAAATGGGTCAGAAACACTGCAATAAGTAAGGACTCAATTATTAGCACAAAGACATAACATACCGAGTGACAAAATACCTAAGTTGCACGAAGCGGGAGGGAGCGCGAGAACATAAAAGAATCTTGAGGTTTGGAGCATTTAGGAAGCGTCTATATTAGTAATATATATATATATATATATATGTTATTATGAGAGGGAAAAAATCAGTATTTATGTCATTTAAAATTTATAAATATTTTGTGGCTCTTTTAGAAATAATAATCATAGATTTGGGGGTTAAATTGTAATATACATCAATTATGCAGTGTTATTTACAAATAAGTAAAGATTGGATTAGGTTTTTTAACATTGTAAAAATATTAGGGATCTATTCATAATAAACTTAAAACATTAGGTGGAATGTATATATAATATATACAGATACACATTAGGGCTTCTCTACCTCACGTTACCAAACACATTAGGGCTTCTCTTCTAAGCAGCCGCAGCCAGCAAACAGAGAGAGAGAGAGAGAGAGAGAGAGAGAGAGAGAGAGAGAGAGAGAGAGACGAAGGAGAGAGACACACGACTGGTGGTGCAAACGATGACGACCAAGTAAGTCGTCTTTTGTCTTCTTCTTCTTCCTCTCTGTTGTTAGGGTTTAGAACACTTGTCTCCCCCATAGCCGCTTCTAGGCGAGTGGGAACCACGGATCTTTTGTGAGAATCGCGAGTCAATCGCGAATCTGAGTAAGAACCGCAGAATCGCGTTTTTGTCGAGATTCATACACCATAAACACGATTCCTGCAACTAAGCAAAATACTATAGCAAAAGGAAGTCAATCCCCAAATATGGATTGCTATCTTACGAAATATCGAGTGGGAAAATGGATGGTGCCATTCGCATTGCGAGTTTAACTGGTAAAAATACCAGCATCACTATCAAACTCCCATAAACAGCAACAGACAACAGGACCCTACGAGCATGCTTGTGTACGGGATCATCAATCAGATCGCGGAATGGATTGTAATTGGGATCGGCAGGATCTCGAAGAAAGTAAAGGACTCCATTACGCAAAACCTATTCAAAGCATGTGCAGATATTAGTTAAAGAAACTTGATTCGAAATTAAAAGCTGAACAACACTACTAAAAGCTGGTAAAGAAATTACCCCTCGAAGAAGGCTGACGAAGATACTTATTTGTAACATGTACACAATTCCAACAACCCAATGAACCAAAGAACTTGCCAATGGAGACACAGAAAAAAATTCAACTCTTTGAGCAATTGACTTCCCAAACATCCTTATGGTACAAACATCCAACCACCACCCACACATCAAAGGAAAGACCCCAAGTTCAATGACCAGAAGGAATGCAACTTTCACCATGGTCATTAAATGCCTCATTGCCGCGACGAACTGCCTAAAGAGGGAAGGAATTGTCTCTGCTATGGAAGCAATACCGTAGAATCTCCCCATAGTCAAAGGCTCACCTCTAGTGTACCGAATTAATGCAACAATTCCGAGGTAAACAAATACCAGAGAGACTACGAACAGGTAGCCAACAAGAAGAGTAGTAACATCAGAAAGCCGTGATGTTCCAACATATGTACCTTTCAGTAGTTCTGCTGAAAGTGGTGCACTAAGGTTGTTTGAGACTTCATTCAGTTCACTACCATTTACTTTTAACATTTCTGCAACCTGGCCAAGCAAACCATTCTCTTGATTTTCAGACGTTAAATTTGCAACTGCAGTTAATGCATTCTTCAATGTGATATTAGCTAATGAGAGAGCTGACTCCGTAAGTGGTATAACTGTTGACAACACTGGACTAGTTGCAGAGGACAAAACCCATGACACGTAATGGAGTATAATCCGTCCTAGTGAAAAGGGCACAAAGATAACAACACCAAGAAATATCATATTACTTGCAAGAACCTGCAGGGGAGGGAAAAAAAAGAAAGAATTTTTAATCAAAATACAAATTAAGCAACTCCCCAATAGATAGGAGAACTGAAAATACTTCTTCTTTATTTCAGAGTTTATGCAAAGTTCTAACAATGCTCATCAAGTTGCTGACTGAAGACAAAAATTTAGGCATCGGAAGAAACCCATTCTTTACTTCTTAATATTTTTGGCGTAAGTAGGGAGAAGCTGATGATAAACAAATAGTATACAAGCGACAGGTTTCTGTAGTATACAGCATTATAACCCCGAAGACAGGAAGGCAGCATTTACTGTGCAGCATATACGTAGATATAAATATTATATACTATTTAAACTGACACAAATGCCCAGTTTTTCCAAGGATGTCAGCATATTTCAACCAAAAATCAATAAAATAAACGGAACAGTATTCCTGATAAATTGGGAAGAAATAATAAAAGAAAGATTGAGTAAATCAAAAAAATATGGTAGCAACCATTAGAGGAGAGACGATAGACTCACAGTGAATGCATTTTCCACCAAATGAAAAACCGGTCCCTGCATGCCAACAAGCTCATCAAAGGGTACATCCTCCGCACCATCAGGGTCATCTAAGCCATCAAACATCTGTTCAACATGAGCCTCAAGCCGAGCTGCCTGCATCTCCCACCGTGCAGCAACATTTTCGGCATTCCTTCTGATTATTTGACCGGCTACGCCAACTCCTTGAGCTCCACCTGCATCATCACCATTTCCATCACCGGCAAAGTTCATATTTGCTTGTCCAGGGGGTCTTCTTGCAGCACGAGCACCATTTCTGTCCCCTTCATCTTCTCTATCAGCATCTTGTCCCCCTAGCTCCCTCAGATGTCTAAAGTAGTCCCTCAGAGAGGTGGCACCAAGAAATATAAACACAATGCTTGCAGAGAGTAAGAACCCATGCAGACAATCAGTAAGAATAACTGTGGTAGACACATGACTAAGGAATAGTCTCTGAGCTTCAACAAAACTTCTAACAAACGCCAGTCGCCATATCCAAAATGTGATAAAGGGTATGATGAGGAGCCAAACAGAGAGCACAAAACTAAGGCGCAAAAAAAATTGCAGAACATGGCAGGCTTTCATACCCATCCCAACTATAAATTCCTGAAAAGGGAGCCTTGCTGGAGCATTCTCCGCATAAACGGGAGAGAACGAAAATGCATGTTTGCAAACCTGTGAAATGATAATTTGTCCTGAGCACGGTAAAAGAAAAATAAAGGCGGAAGTGAAAAAACACCCATTAGATACACTAGTGTCATTTTTATCCATGGTAATAGTCATATTCCCTTCCATTTTCATTCATGTTATACTAGTCTTATTTAGAAAAAAATATATATTCAGAAGTTATTTTGTAGGAATATTCATTAGTGGGACGTAGCACGTACCAAGACTAAATCATTGGAATTTGCCTATTGGTTTCTGATAGTAACTACCTGCCCAACCACGAAGGAGAAAACAAATACAAAACACACAGAAAAACAAAAGTTTTCACTACTTTTAATTCTTCACTTATCCCCTTCCTTCTTTAAGCATTTAAAGAAATTTCTCATCAGTCCCTCATTCTTCCCAAGACCCAAATGGCATAAGAATAGATGATAACTAAAAACAAGCTTGTAGACAATGTTTAGAGCTTAATTTATCTAATTCCGTAAAGAAACCTTAAAAGTTGGGTTATCAACAAAGAAATACTTTATTATAGTTGTTCAGGACAGTTCTTCAATAAGAATAACATTGGATTCAGCTATCTAAACACAAAAACCTAAAACTTTAATTAAAACTATTTGGGCAATTCATCAACACTGTATCCAGCAGCACACAAATTCAAGATCAATTCGAACTTATTCACATGATCATGAAAAAAGATACAGATATTTTACCATAGTTGAAGAAAGTTTTTTTTTTTTTTGCGGGGGGGGGGGGGGGGGGGGGGGGGGGTTGTAAACTTCAGGAAAGTTCTTCAGATAAGAAAAACATTGACTAAACTCAAAACCCTAAAACCTGAATTAAAACTTTTTGGGCAATTCATCAACATTCTACCGAATAGCAAACAACTTCAAGATCAATTCGAAGGAATTCACAAGATCATGATAAAACAGAGAAATACTTTACCATAGTTGTTCAGGAAAGTTGTTCTTATAAACACAGAACCCTAAAACCTTAATTAAAACTATTTGGGCAATTCATCAACATTGTACCGAACAGCACACAAATTCAAGATCAATTCGAACTAATTTACAAGATCATGATAAAACATACACAATACCCCCAATTTAAACATTCATCCGAATTACATCTAATGAGAGAGAGAGAGAGAGAGAGAGAGAGAGAGAGAGAGAGAGAGAGAGAGAGAGAACAAACAAACCTCACATTGGCGAGCGTTGCTGTGATTGAGCCACTGAAGGAGGCAATCTTGGTGAACAAACTTGATGCTACCACTGCACGCGCAGGGGTACCGCAGAGGGTTCTCTAAATCGCCGGGGTTCCGGCAGATCCGACACACGTCCCCCTCCTCATCGTCGTCGTCATACCTATGCGCCACTCGATTGTTGCCGTCCTTGTCCGGCGAACCACCGAAAAACGACGACGAAGAAGAAGAGGCGGCCTTGGGAGCATCGACGGATGAGGCAATCAGATTGCCGCCTTCGCCGCCGTGAGACTCCGGAACTGCCGGTGCGATCTCCATGCACGAGTGTCGGAGATTGGGATTCCGACAAGTTTCTATCTCTAGGGTTTCGGGGGTGTTGGTCTCAGTGAGAGTCGGTGTTGATGAGGAGAGAGCAAGGGTTAAAGGCCCTAGGGGGGGAGCATTTCGCGTTGGAGGATAGCTCGTGGAAGGACGGTGAGAACATTCCGAGTTTGTCCCTATTGTTTGTGTTAAATTACCGGTTTTACACCCCATACTGAGGGTCCAACTCATTTTTACAATAATGTTAGGGTGACAAACACTTTTTACGAACACACTCTGTCTCTCTCTCTTGGGTGGTACTGTGGGTTCACTAAAATTATCCATACCCCACAGTGTCAGCTAGAGAGATAGAGTGTGTTTGTAAAAAGTGTTTGTTACCCGAATATTTCTCTTTTTACAATTTATTTACAACCATATCTTTCTATCTCCTAAATGCAATGTTCTAAAAATCGCTAGGCGCTAGTCGGGCGGCGGAGGGGGGCCTAGCGCCTAGGGGCCTAGGCGGATTTTTGTTTATAAATAAAATTAATTATATAATAGATATATATACAAGTTATGTGGTGTTAATTAAAATAATTATAGATTTGTAGTTCAAATAATAGATATATATATATATATATATATAAAGGTTATGTGGTGTTTTTTGGAAATAAGTAAAGATTATTAGAAGGTTTTAATATTTAAAAAACTATTAGGGATCTCTCCATAATTAACTTAAACCTTAAGTATATATATATACTAATGTTAGAGTTTTTTTTTTCCAAAGAGTCAGACCCAAATAAGACTTTCTAGCATTCTCAACCTAGCCCGCCTAGCACCTCCTAGCTCCGCCTAGCACCGCCTAGGCCCCGCCTAGAGACCGACTAATCCACTGGCCGATTTTTGCAAACGCTTAGGGAAAATCTCGGCGGCCGGGCACCGCCTAGGCCGATTTTTAGAACACTGCCTAAATGGCACCGGGGCTCACTGAAATTTAACCGGACTTCATAGTGCCATCTGGGAGAGAAATAAAACTGGTTGTAAATGAGTTATAAGAATAAGTTATACCCCTATCATTGTTGATAAATATTTACGTGAATATTTAGGAAGAGAGAGATGACTATTTAAAGTCAAGTGCATTTTTTTTTTCACCCAAGCACCACATTGAGTATGTGGACCCATCATTTTTTATGGATAAAATTGGAATGATTAAAAGATGTAAAGTGGTGGATCTCACGTGCTCACCCAATGTGGTGCTTGAGTGAGCAAAAAAATGCACTCTTTAAAAGTCGACCATTATAACCTGTTTGGTTTATTGATTAAGCGAGGGAAGGAAAAAGGAAAGAGAAAACAAGAAAGAAAAACTGTTATCTCGTGTTTTCACTTATGTTTTCCTTCATACTTAAATTACATTTGCAAATTTTGGAATTTATAGAATATAACTGTAATTTAAGAGAAAAGGAAAGAAAATGGCTCGCAACATTCAAAACGTTTTATACATTTCTCAACTAATTCTAATTTTTTTTCCTACTTTCCTCGTCATTTTAGTATTAACTAAACCAAAGAAAAGGGTTTTTTCTATACTATTTTTTCTTTCTTTTTTCTAACTAAATCCTAAAACTAAACAAAGCCTAATATGGATTTCGTGAGGGAAAAGAGAGAGGAGAGGAAAAAACTGGTATAATTTGTAACCATAAGCTAAACTCCCAACCAACCTAAATTGACCCCTACATATCTAAACTACCCCTTCAAAATCTGAGTATGTGTTTTATGCGAATGATTATATATGCTAAATATACTTATGTATAACTTAAACTAACCCAATTTGTAAAGTGAAGTTTAGAACTTGGTCCCCAAGTATAACAATTTGATTTTCTATATAACCATCCACAACACACACATTCTTGACATTACAGTCTAGTATTATAGAGAGAGTTTCAGAGAGAGTGCAGAGAGCTAGTTATGGGGTTTTAAAAAGAGAAAGCTTCACTCGATAGTCATAGCTTGAAGTTGGATTGCTTAATTCTTAATTCTTAATTCTTTCTCAACAAATTCTCTATCTTCTTATCACAGTGAGTATTTCAAACTCACTTAGAATGTAATTATACTTTAGTTGCTATGTGTAGTAGTCTTATGTGTAGTTGCCATTGTTGATTCTTCATGAAAGCTTGAAGCTTGAAAAATGGTGATTTCCAAAACTTAACCAAAATTCGTTTTGATAGATAAAAATGAAAGATTACAGTCCATAGATGTTATGTTTAAAGTTATAGAGCTTAATTCATTCATATAAGAAAGTATATTAGAATTAAAGTTATGTCACCTCTCGGTTTTTCGTAAAATCCGATAGCTATGATTGAAATTGGTTAAATCCGTCACATATTCATAATCCTTGCGGAAAAACGGAAAGAACCATATATTACAAGTTATGTTTGCATTCGGATTTCAAAATGGGTCAAAAATAGGCTTTAAATTCGTAACAGGGGAGAGAGAAACTGCCAATCGATTGGCATACATGCCAATCGATTGGCACTTTTGCCAATTAATTTGCATTTTTCAGTACTGACAACTTTTAGTAAAACGGTCATAACTTTATCTAGAAAACTTGAAAACGCGCACCGTTTGAAGCGTTGGAAACTAGACTCAAAGATCTTTCTTTTGATATGTAATTCATGCACAAAAAGTATACCTCATTTTGAGGGTATTGCTTCAAAGTAGACCCACTTGTGTTTTAGTAATCGATAAAAGCATAGTAAAGTATTCTTTAATGAATTCACTGGTTGTTTCATATAAGATTTGATTTCTTCTCATATATCCACGGTTATCATTCCCAGTACTTTATATTTCTGTATTAAGTCACATGTCATTCATATGGAGTCAGTTGTACATGCATGGTAAGTGGTGGTCAGTGTGTAAAAGAGTATGTGGTTGAGATTGTGTGTAGACACTCCCTGGTATTAGTGTACCAAAGTGTGATGTTATGATATTGCAGCTAGAGTGTCTTTGAAATGCGACGGTGACAAAAATGGACACTCCCTGATGCCTATGGTAGCGCTAAAGTGTGTAACGCCGACTTGGACATTCCCTGGCACCCATGGTAGTGCTAAAGTATGGCCTACTGGACACTTCCTGACATGCGTGGTATGGTCAAAGTGTGAGGCATTGGACACTTCCTGGTACCCCCGTACTAAAGTGTGAGGCAAACTGGACACTCCCGGGTACCTCTGTACTAAAGTGTGGTCATCTTAGTGTTTCAAAGATACTAGAGTGAGAGAGTTGGGTGATGTGTTGTCGAGAGAAAAGAGTTGGTGAAATGAGAATGGTTGTATTGGTCTCATGCACGGTCACATGTTTCATGAATTATAATGTAACAACTTGTATTTTCATTTATTTAGTTGTATTTGCATTGTCACATTTAAATTCAATTTGCATTGTTTGCTTTTATTTAATTACAATTCTCATGTGTTAAATCTTGTTACTTGTTTTTATTTTATATTGAACTTTTGTTGGGGTCAAACTGTTAATTTTATAAAGTTAGTAATACCTGTGTTAGATTTCAAAACTGTATTTCAAAACAGTGAAAATATTTATCCTTAACTCATTCAGTACTTTTATAAAATCGGAAAATCAGTCCTTACGTTAAAAAGAATTTTCTGTATTTTTGTGACGATCATTGCGCCGCGAAAATACCAGTTTACGTTCAAAACTGTCTGCGTCGCGTTAAACTTGCACAGACTTTGTGTTGGACGTAAAGTTAGAAATGACTTATGCTTTTCCATTTATGGAAAGTAATGATTGAATAGGCTTTGTTTGGTTGTTATAGTTGGATGCGAACATTTCTAGTGCCATAAGTCTAAATTCCCAAATATTTCATCTTGGCCCCTACTAACCTATAGCACCCCTTCAAAACCTTCTACAACTGATTATACACCTGATAATACACATACACGTATGTATATCAGCAATGCATGAGCTGTGTATATTTATGCAATTAGGAAATTAGAAATCAATTCTATTTGTTGAGTAATTAAGATTGAACTTGGAGCTCAAGTTCACCAAACTAATCTTCTATATATACTATACTTATACACACAATCTGGGAACAACAATTAGAGAGTTTGAGAGAGAGAGAGAGAAGAGGATTTTCAGAATTTTAGAAAGAGAGCCGCAACCTCCATAGCTTGAATATTTGGAGCTTGGATTTCTTAATTGCTTATTCTTTCTCAAACAATTCTCCAATTCTTAATCTCAGTGAGTATTATTAACTCACTCTTAATGTAATTCATACTTGTTTACTGTGTATATGCTTGTAGTTGTAAGACCACCATTGTTAATTTCTTCAAGAACTGTGTAGCTTGAAAAATCAAGACTTTCCAACCTTAATCAAAATACATTTTAGAGATGATTATGAAAGATTATACATCATAGTTGTTATGTTTAAAGTTTTAAAGCCTAAATTTTTCATATGAAAAAGTACATTAGAAATCAAATTTTGACAACTCTCGGTCTTTCGTAAAATCTGAGAGCTACGGTTTGATTCATGTCAAATTGATTGTGGATTCTTAATCCTTGCAAAAAATCGAAGAAATCCATATATTACTTGTTATATTTACTTCGGAATTGCAAAATGGGTCAAAATTGGCTTTGAAACTAAAAACAGGGGACTGTTCAACGAAGAAGAAGAAGCCTCAACTTCTCATCGTGCACGCGAGTGACCCGTTGCGCAAGCGGCCTGCGCGCCCCAGCTGTGTGTTTTTTGGCAAATAGAAAATTTTATTAAGAAAAGAGAAAATGGGCAGATCGCTTGAGCGGCCCGTGCGAGCGACCTGTGTGGATTTTGACAAATGGAAAAGTTTTAAAAAGAAAATAAAAAATTGGGCATATCGCGCGAGCGGCCCGCGCGTGCGACCTGGCAGTTTTTAGTTTTTGTCTGTTTTATGCTAAAGGACTGCTTGGAATCACTTTTAAAGATTGTTAAGATTCTGTTTGGGAATTTTACTAAATCATAATAATGTTTACTATGTTTAGATTATTAAAGCAATAAACTACGACTTAATTATTCTTGTACGCACGTTGTTCCTATATTTTTAATGATTTACACTTCGGTACAAAATCATATGGCATACATGTGGGGTCAAGTGTACATGCATGGTATGTGAGTGGTATGTGTGAAAAGAGTATGTGGTTGAAATTGTGTTGTAGACACTCCCTGGTAATTATGTACCAAAGTGTGATGTTTGAGATTGCGGCGAGAATATCTCTAAAGTGCGACGATGACAAAACTGGACACTCCCTAGCGCCCATGGTAGAGCTAAATAGTGTGACACCGAACTTGGACATTCCCTGTCACCCATGGTAGTGCTAAAGTGTGGCCTACGGACACTCCCTGGTACCCGAGTCTGGATATTGCGTGAGGTTTCTCCAGTATTTGCGAGGCGGATTAGGTACTAAAGTGTGAGGCATTGGACACTCCCTGGTACCCCGTACTAAAGTGTGAGGCAAATTGGATACTCCCTGGTACCCCGTTACTAAATTGTGGTCATCTTAGTGTTTCAAAGATACTGGTATCAGAGAGTGGGTTATGTGTTTGTCGAGAGAAAATAGTCGGTAAGATGAGTTGTGCATTATTTTCATACACGGTCACATGTAACATGAAAGAAAGTTTTACTAATGTTACTTTTTTTTTATTAATTCATCATGCGGACTCACTTCTATGATATTAATCTGTTGAATAATAGAAGATGAAAAATAGTAAATGAGTATGTTTTATATTCGAGCATATGTTTTTAATACTCACCAGCTTCAATAAGCTGACGACGTTGATGCGTCCTAGACATTCATGTCTAGGCTTTTCAGGTTATAATCAGGAGGGACCTTATGACTATGCTAATTGAGAAAAGCTGCTTTGAAGAGAAACTGTTTATCATATCTTACGTTTTAAGTTATGAAGTGGAATTGTAATAAGGATGACTGTAATAGATGATAGTTATTATTTTGTTTCAAGGCAGTCTGTGCCTTTAGGTGATCCTGTGCTGTAATATTTATTAAGTTAGGAAAGATTTGTAAGCCATGATTGCTCTACTCTGATTTATGGTTTTATGTTGTTTGACGTTTGGGACGAAATCTATCCTTCAAACTGTCGCGACATACGGGTCCATAAAGGAAATTAAACGCTTTCCATATTTATGCTACGTCGGGGCGTGACAAGATTTAGTGGTATCAGAGCTAGGTTATCTCAGAATAGTTTAGCCAGGTTAGGGTTTACCAGTATAGACCCGATTCCACATTCTGTTAGCTTAAGCTTTGCACACCAGATGATACGACAGGAGGACAAACACGAAACCCAAACGCCTAAGATTGTTTCTGTCCTAAATTAAGTTAGTACCTTTTTATGAGGTATGGATCCAGCTCAGCCACTCTATGTGCCCGAGTTTGGATGACATTTTGTGACCTCGGGGGCAATAGTCCCAGCTTTCCCTGACTTATATCTCATCGCCATTAAGCAGCTGGCCACAACGACTATAGTATCGGATCTGTGGCACCAGGTCCATGTTGTGGGTATTGTTGACTTGACCCGTCTTCGTCTTGAGCTTCGTTACTTTGCAGAGGCTCAGCGATTAGTGCTAGTCGAGATTTTGAGGCTGGTTAATAGTGATGCTTTCTATCTTCCCTTTAAGATCCAGGTTGTGCACGCTCATCTCGCACAGCAGGAGATGTCCCCACCGGTAGTTCCCGTGGTTGAGGATGATGATGACGATGGCGTCATGGTTATCCCTATTACCGAGCAGGTTGTAGGGGAGGGCGGCATAGGTCTAGATGACTTTGTTGCCAACCTTGAGGAGGAGCTAGCCCTTGAACTGGTTCTGTCCGAGGAGGTGTCAGTTGAGGCAGATGCCCCAGGGCCTGCTCTATCACCAGCCTTTTAGAGTAGTGATTATGATCTCATGGGCCCCTTTCATGTCTAGCGTTTTCGCCCAGTCGACTCGTTGGATTTGCTCGTAACCGCCTACAGCGATGACTGATGATTTAGATATAACCTTGTATATGTTAACTATTTTTTTGGACTAGCAGCTCTAACTCTTTTTGCAAGCTGTATTTACATGCATTGGAGTGTAGGGAAATGACCCCATTTTTGTGACATTCTCTCTTGCATGGATAATATGCGTCCTAACACATACAGATAGGGTAGGCATTAACTGCTTATACATGCTTTTTGTATCAACTTGACAAGAAGTTTATATAGAATTACTCTTTTGAATGATATTATTGTTTAAACTGTTTATCATTACCGCTTCATGCATGTTTCTCATCCTTTTATCATTGGCATGCATTTAGAATGGCTGGGAGAGCGAGGAGAAACCAGAATTTGATTGAGGAAGCACATGTGACTGCCGATCCCACGGGTATGTTTGAGGCTTTTGTCTGACGCCTCGAGAGGATTAGTAATACAAATGAGAATCGACGAGACCGTCAAACTGGGGATAAGCTGCTGGAAAGATTTCGTGCACTAAAGCCTGAACAATTTTGGGTACTGCAGAACCCTGGAAAGTTGAACAATAGTTAAGGCAAATGGACCGTATGTTCGAAGCTGTTTAGTGCAGTGAAATGGATAAGAGGAGGTTAGCTACCTTCCAATTAACCGATGTCGTCGCAGATTGGCGGGACTCGCTGATAGCCACCATTGGAAACACAGCTGGTATGGGAATGATGTGGACTGCATTTAAGGGGATATTTCTAGAAACGTATTTTTCGGCTACAGAGAGACACATGAGGGAGAAGGAATTCATGGATTTGACTCAGGGAACTAAATCGGTACAAGAGTACACTGCTCAGTTCGAGAGACTGTCTCGGTTTGCCCCTCATATGGTTGATACTGAGGAAAAGAGGATCCATAAGTATAACCAAGGGCTGACACCGCAGATTCGTCACCTGACTCTCGGCCACCTAGATAAGTCGTTTGAGGGACTCGTTGGCTTGGCCACTGATTTTGAAGAAGATGCTCGAGTGAACCGCAAGCAATTCGAATTTCGGCCACCTCAGAGGGGTAATTTTCGAAATAAGCCACCAACATATCGTACGCAAGGGCAGAAGAGGAATTCGACGAAAGCAAAAAAACCTCAAGCTATTACCTATCCAACTCAGCCCCAAGTTGAAGAAGGAAGTAGTGGTGAGAAGTGTTTTAATTGTGGCAACCTCGGTATTCTGGCTCGAGATTGCAAGGCACTAAGGTGTGCTACTCAATAGGGGATATTTTGCTATAACTGTGGTGAACCAGGGCACATTAGCAAGTTCTGCACTGCTCCTAAGCAGGTGACTTATGGTCAACAAGGCCAGACTCGCCTAAGTGCTATTATTCCTGATGCCACTGGATATGATGGAACTATTTATGAAGAAGGAGATTATGGAGAAGTTCAACCCGATCAGCAAGCTGTGGAAAGTACATTAACCTTGTTTAACTCCTAAGTTAAAGTTTTTATTTGATACGGGTGCTGCGCTTTCATTCATATATGTTAATACTATTCGGAGATTGAGTATTTTACCTCATCGTTTGGAGAAAGCTTTGAAGGCTACCTCACCTTTGGGAGCCACAGTCAAGTTAGGACATGTGTGCAAGGACTGTCCTCTATGGATAGGAGACCGTGAGATCCCATCTAGATTGATTGTCCTATCGATGAAAGAGTTTGACATAATCCTAGGAATGGATTGACTCGCTCATAATCAAACAACTTTCAATTGTGCGAGTGAGAGAATTACATTCTCCGACAATGAGAATCAATCCTTTGATTTCCAATATTACCCTTCAGGAGATATGTTCCTCACGAGGTGTTTAGCCAACATCGAAGTCGTCAGTACAGAAATAACAGTAACGTCTATACCTGTAGTTAAGGACTTCGAGGAAGTATTTCAAGACATTTCTGGTCTAGCGCTTGAAAGAAGTATAGAGTTTTGTATTGAACTTATACCAGGTACCGCATCGATCACTTAAGTCCCCTACTGAATGGCCCCCACTGAACTATCAAAGTTGAAGGAACAAGTTCAAGAGCTCGAGAATCTGGGTTTTGTATGTCCAAGTACATCGCCTTGGGGAGCACCTGTGTTATTTGTAAAGAAGAAGGATGGGACGCTTTGATTGTGTATCAACTACAGAGAATTGAACAGAGTAACTATCAAGAATAAGTATCCTTTACCCCAGATTGACGAGTTGTTTGATCAACTACAAGGAGCTACAACATTCTCCAAGATAGACCTACGATCGGGATATCATCAGTTGAGGGTACGGAAGGAAGATATACCTAAAACTACTTTCAGAACCTGATATGGTCTCTATGAATTTTTGGTGATGCCGTTTGGAATAACGAATGCCCCGACAGTGTTTATGGATTTGATGAACAAAGTGTTCAAACCTTATTTGGATCAGTTTATCATTATTTTTATAGATGATATCTTGATCTACTCTAAGTTAAAAAAAGAATACGAGCAACATCTACGGATAGTAATGCAGACACTCAAGGATCACCAACTGTATGCCAAATTCAATAAGTGTGAGTTCTGGTTACAAGAAGTAAAATTTTTGGGACACAAGGTACCGTCTCAAGGAATTTTTGTGGATTCATCGAAGACAGATGCTGTGTCAAACTGGGTTAGACCGAGCAACCCTACAGAAGTTAGGAGTTTTCTTGGACTCAAAGGCTATTATCGGAGATTTGTTGAGGGATTATCCAAAATAGCAGCACCATTGACTGGACTGACGAAGAAGAATTTAAAGTTCGACAGGACAGAGAAGCATGAGCGCACCTTTCTAGAATTGAAATAGAGACTCACCACCGCACCGGTACTAACTATACCCAAGCCTGATGAGAAGTTCACTATCTTCAGTGACGCGTCATATCAAAGATTGGGGTGTGTACTAATGCAAGATGGTAGAGTAATCGCCTATGGATCCAGATAACTGAAATCGAACGAGTTAAACTACCCCATTCATGATCTGGAATTGGCTGTAGTAGTATTTGCACTCAAGATCTGGAGACATTACCTGTACGGTCAAAAGTTTGATTTGTTCTCCGATCACAAGAGTCAGAAATATTTGTTCACACAGAAAGAGTTGAACATGAGGCAACGCAGATGGATGGAGTTGATCAAAGATTACGACTTCACGTTAGAATACCACCCTGGTAAAGCTAATGTGGTTGCTGATGCTTTGAGTCGGCAAACTTGTGGGACAATTGCCTCCTTAATGGTTAGAGAATGGCGAGCATTGGAGACATTAGCAGAATTCGAGGTACAGTATACTGAGAAAAAAGAAGGGTAACTTTTTGGATGTCTTATCCTAAATCCTATTCTTATTGACCGCATTATGGAATCACTGAAAGAAGATGAGAAGTTTCGGACATGGTTTATGAAGATGTCAGAGAAAGACCCGACAGATTAATGGAAGGTGGAAAAGGATGGAAGATACAGATGTAGAGACAGATTATGTGTACCAGACTATGGAGATTTGAGAAACGATATTCTGGGAGAAGCACATAAGTCAAGATATACAATTCACCCGGGAGGAACCAAGATGTATAAGGATTTGAAGAGAAATTTCTGGTGCGAAGGTATGAAGAAGGACATAGTCGATTTCATATCCAAGTGTTTGACGTGTCAACATGTCAAAGCCGAACATCAGAGGCCTTCGGGACTATTGCAACCGCTACCTGTTCCAGGTTGGAAGTGGGATCACATAACCATGGATTTTGTAGTGGGATTGCCTCGATCTCAGCAGAATCATGACGCCATTTGGGTAATCATAGATCGATTAACTAAATCGGCTCATTTCATTGCTTATAGTATGACATACCTGATAGAGAAGATGAGCCGGATGTATATACAACAAGTTGTGCGACTTTACGGTGCACCTGTGTCGATTGTGTCACATCGTGACGCACGTTTTACCTCTGGATTTTGAGAAAGTCTGCAAGAAGCTATGGGAACCTCGCTCAAGATGAGTACCGCTTTTCACCCTCAGACAGATGGACAGACTGAGCGTGTTAATCAGATCATAGAAGATATGCTTAGGGCTTGTGTTATCAATTTTGAAGAATCTTGGGAGACGCACTTGCCTTTAGTTAAATTTGCCTATAACAATAGTTATCACACGAGTATGATGGCTCCGTTCGAAGCATTATACGGGCAACCATGTTGTTCCCCTTTGTGTTGGGCAAAAGTTGAAGACATAGAGTTGTTAGGGCCAGATTTGGTTAGAGAAACCAACGGGAAGATTTCTTTGGTCAAGAAAAGGATGAGGACCACTCAGAGCAGGTATAAGAGTTATGCCGATCACCATCGAAAAGATTTAGAATTTAGTGTGGGAGATCACGTACTTCTTAAGGTGTCACCGACCCAAGGAGTGGTACGTTTCGGTCTTAAAAGAGGGAAATTAGACCCGCGTATCATCGGACCCTTTAAAATTTTGGATCGTGTTGGAAAAGTGGCTTACCGACTCGCGCTGCCATCGAATATGTCTCGGGTTCACAATGTATTCTATGTTAGTATGCTGAGAAAGTACATACGAGATCCCTCACATGTGGTTAGTTATGATGACATTTAGGTGAGTCATAACGCTTCCTATAAGGCGAGGCCCATGAAAATCCTAGATCAGAGTACCAAGAAGCTGAGAAATAAGGACATTCCGTTGGTGAAGGTTCAGTGGAATCACCATGACGAGAATGAAGCCTCATGGGAAGTTGAAGCTGATATGAAGAAGAAGTACCCGGAGTTGTTTCAGGACTAGTTAGTCTTAATTTCGGGGACGAAATCCTGTTTAAGGGAGGAAGGATGTAACAAGCTGCATTTTCATTTATTTAGTTGTATTTGCATTGTCACATTTAAATTCAATTTGTACTATCTGCTTTTATTTAATTACAATTCTCATGTGTTAAATCTTGTTACTTGTTTTATTTTATATTGAACTTGTGTTGGAATCAAACTGTTAATTTTATAAAGTTGGTAATACTTGTGTTAGATTTCAAAACCGTATTTCAAAATAGTGAAAATATTTATCCTTGACTCATTCAGTACTTATATAAAACTGAAAAATCAGTCCTCACGTTAAAAAGAATTTTCTGTATTTTTGTGACGATCACTGCACCACGAAAAATACCAGTTTACGTTCAAAACTATCTGTGCCGCGTTAAACTTACATAGACTTTGTGTTGGCCGTAAAGTTAGAAATGACTTGTGCTTTTCCATTTATGGAAAGTAATGATTGAATAGGCTTTGTTTGGTTGTTGCAGTTGGATGTGAACATTTCTAGTGCCATAAGTCTAAATTCCCAAACATGTCATCTTGGCCCCTACTAACCTATAGCACCCCTTCAAAACCTTCTACAGCTGATTATACACATGATAATACACATACACGTATGTATATCAGCAATACATGAGCTGTGTATATTTATGCAATTAGGAAATTATAAATCAATTCTATTTGTTGAGTAATTAAGGTTGAACTTGGAGCTTAAGTTCAACAAACTAATCTTCTATATATACTATACTTATACACACAATCTGGGAACAACAATTAGAGAGTTTGAGACAGAGAGAGAGAGAGAGAGAGAGAGAGAGAGAGAAGAGGATTTTCAGAATTTTAGAAAGAGAGCCGCAACCTCCATAGCTTGAATATTTGGAGCTTGGATTTCTTAATTGCTTATTCTTTCTCAGCAAGTATTACTAACTCACTCTTAATGTAATTCATACTTGTTTACTATGTATATGCTTGTAGTTGTAAAACCACTATTGTTAATTTCTTCAAGAACTCCATAGTTTGAAAAATCAAGACTTTCCAACCTTAGTCAAAATACAATTTTTGAGATGATTATGAAAAATTATACATCATAGTTGCTATATTTAAAGTTTTAAAGCCTAAATCTTTCATACGAAAAAGTATATTAGAAATCAAATTTTGACAACTCTCAGTCTTTCGTAAAATCCGAGAGCTACGGTTTGATTCATGTCAAATTGATTGTGGATTCTTAATCCTTGCGAAAAATTGAAGAAATCCATATATTACTTGTTATATTTACTTCGGAATTGCAAAATGGGTCAAAATTGGCTTTGAAACTAAACACAGGGGACTATTCAACGAAGAAGAAGAAGCCTCAGCTTCTCCTCGTGCGCGCGATCGCGCGAGCTGTATGTTTTCTGGCAGATAGAAAATTTTATTAAGAAAAGAGAAAATGGACAGATCGTTCGAGCGGCCCCTTGCGCGACCCGTGTGGATTTTGACAAATGAAAAAGTTTTAAAAAGAAAATAGAAAATTGGGCAGATTGCGTGAGCGACCCCGCGCGCGCGACCTGGGAGTTTTAGTTTTTGTCTGTTTTCTGCTAAAGGACTGTTTGGAATCACTTTTAAAGATTGTTAAGGTTCTGTTTGGGAATTTTACTAAATCATAATACTGTTTACTATGTTTGGATTATTAAAGCGATAAACTACGACTTAATTATTCTTGTACGCGTGTTGTTCCTATATTTTTAATGATTTACACTTCGGTACAAAATCATATGGCATACATGTGGGGTCAACTGTACATGCATGATATGTGAGTGGTCTGTGTGAAAAGAGTATGTGGTTGAAATTGTGTTGTGGACACTCCCTGGTAATTGTGTACCAAAGTGTGATGTTTGAGATTGTGGCAAGAATATCTTTGAAGTGCGACGATGACAAAACTGGACACTCCCTGGTGCCCATGGTAGCACTAAAGTGTGTGGCGCCGAACTTGGACATTCCCTGGCACCCATGGTATGTGCTAAAGTATGGCCTACGGACATTCCCTGGTACCTGAGTCTGGGTACTGCGTGAGGTTTCTCCGGTATTCGCAAGGCGGATTAGGTACTAAAGTGTGAGGCATTGGACACTCCCTGGTACCCCGTACTAAAGTGTGAGGCAAACTGAACACTCCCTGGTACCCGTTACTAAAGTGTGGTCATCTTAGTGTTTCAAAGATATTGGTGTCAGAGAGTGGATTATGTGTTTGTCGAGCGAAAATAGTCGGTAAGATGAGTTGGTGCATTGTTTTCATACACGGTCACATGTAACATGAAAGAAGGTTTTACTAATGTTAATTTTTTTTTATTAATTCATCATGCAGACTCACTTCTATGATATTAATCTGTTGAGTAATAGAAGATGAAAAATAGTAAATGAGTATGTTTTACATTCGAGCATATGTTTTTAATACTCACCAGCTTCAATAAGCTGACGATGTTGATGCGTCCTGGACATTCGTGTCTACGCTTTTCAGGTTATAATTGTTAGGGATATATACTAAAAGCCATGCTTTATGTAGTTGATTTATTATTCATTAATAAAATCAGTTAATCCATTTTTTATGAGAATCTGTGTGGGCAATGTTTGTATTATATTATTTATTTAATATTATGCATGTGTGTCTCTCATTCTATATAATAGGTGGTTTGGTGTGTAGAGTTCGGCTTACACACGGAAGATCAGGCCATCAGATATTATAGAATGTAAGATTTTGGTTTACAGTCTTAGATGGGATTGGACACACCATCGGTAGGACTGCAGTATGGTGTTGTAGTAGGTTTGTCTTGACTACGGGAAACGGTATAGTTTCAACTCACTATGCTGGTACACTTTGTGTATTAAACGGGACTGACTTGGGGTAATTATCTTTATACTGACTTATAAGATAATTAATACCTCATGGCTATTATGAGTGCTTATGCTCTAAATCCTAAGTTAATTTGTAGACACGTACATTTGATATTTACACTTTGATCCATAAAAGGGTGAGATCCTTAAATGGGTCAATATCTCATTGGATTGGGTGGCAATATTAATTGTGTGGTGTTTATTAATTAATGATGGAATCCATGTCTCAATTTTGGGATTGATGATATCCCCTTGAGAAAGCTTATAAGATTTGATTATGTCAAACCCTGCAGGTGGATTTTGTATCCGACATATCAGATAAGTTAAGTAGAGGATCTCAAGGAATTTTAAGAAATTAATTAAATATGATTGTCAGTAATTATATTTAATTAATGGATATCTGTAATCTTAACATGGGGAGATAATAAGCATTTAATAACATGGAGCTCGAAATATATTTTTGAGATAAGGGTAGGAGTGCAATTATAATTCTTTAGTGGTATGAATTATAATTTATGGAAATAGGAATCTGATTCAGTTCGAATTAGGGTTTCCTAATTCCATTAGGAAGCCTATTCCTTATTGACTTCTTATGGTCCCTATCGTAGCCTATATATATGCTGCCTTGGCTCTTCTCTCAGGTTGCATGATTTCATATTCTAAGCTTCCCTTGACCTCCTAGCTTTCTTCTAGAAGGGTTTCCACCAAACCCTAGTCTCTGTGAGCATTCAAGAGACATAGGAGTGTAGATCGCTAGCGTCGGACAACGCTCACTAAAAGAGCTTCGGACTGCTCGATACTGATCGAAAGTTGCTGAATTTTTTACACAACGTTCCTGACGTCGAGACGGAGCTGCTGTTAAAAATTCAAGTAAATCGGAGATCGTTTGATCCTCCTGACGAACACATCTTTGTCGGATCAATGTGATCAGGATTGAATCGTCATAGCAATCAAAGAGAGTGTTATAACTGGGAATAGAAAATAGAACGTAAAGAGGGAAGAGCAGAAAACTAAAAGGATTTCGAAAGAGCCCACACTCAGTTCGATATTCTGGCAGCAAAGGAATACGGTAGAAGATCGTGAGCTGTTATCGAGCCCGTGTTCTCGATTCATCTACTACAGCAATCCAATTTTGCAGTTCAAGGTAACCCTAGTTCCGCCCTTGTAGGGTTATTATAGTTTTCACGTAAAATTTTTGCAGTACCAACTTATATGCACTGTCAACGGATTCTGGGAACGCAATTTCCTAACAGTGGTATCAGAGCAACGTTGATTCTGCGTATGGGTTGGATGCAACCATGTTGTCCAATAAAACAGATCTTATGCGTGTTTTGATGGATGGATAGAACGTAGAACTGTGCTAACCCTTGTTTTGCAGCGTTCTTATTCCACTATTATGGTCACGGATTTTGTGTGATTGGATCCCACAATGGTTTTATCCGTGGTTAATTTTGCTGTTTTAATATAGCATGTGAACTCCTTTATGGAGGCATAGGATTTGTGTGTATTGGATCCCACGCTTGATTGATGTGTGGTTAATTTACTGCAAAGAAATAGCATGTGAACTCCTTTATGGAGGCATAGGGTTTATGTAATATATCTCAAGTGAATTCGTGAAGACAGTTTACAAGCAGTTTCAGAAAGCAATTTGGAGGCAATTTCTGAAGGCTGTTTCAGAAAACAGTTCTGGAAGGCAGTTGCGTAGTGGCGATATAGAGCTAATTGGGTTCCATGAAGATTTCTTCACAAGAGTTGCAGCTTGACCATAATAGTGGGATTCCTATTTTATTGTGGTTTCCTTATTTATGTGTGATTGAATGATTATTATTGTTTCATGTTTAATGAATAGGACAACATGGATAATTGTTCCTAGACCTATTTCAGATGTCTAGCTGCATGTTTAATTTAATTAATTTAAAATGATGGACAACTACATGTGTATTTAGAAATAAAACTAATTCCATAATTTGAAAACATAAGTACTTATTTTCTAAAATCATGAGAATAGAATGATTTTATTATCTACACATGTGGGTTTCACAAGTAAGGATGAATTAATCCTTGTCAAGTATTCCATTATTTTTTTATTAATTAAATTAAAAGTTTTTCTAAAAAAATTATAACCCTCAATTTTTTTTAAAAAATTCTAAGTGGGAGAGGGAATTTATCAAGTATAAATCCCATGGTCCCCATCACTGGTTTGTAGATGATATGATTAATTTTGTGTGATGGCTCTAGTGTCATCCTCCCTATCGGACATAGTTGATCATGGAATCATCAGTACAAACTTCTTTAAAAGAATGTTTTGGGTGATTGTTGGTGTGGATCACCTCTCCATCAGAGGTGTTCCTCACAGAACTCTTGACCTAGAATTAAGTGATGGTATACACTTAGCTATAAATAATAATATCCTCTCCATCTGAGTCACTGTTATTATTTATAGGACCAAAGCAAGTCAGCAGTTTAATTTTATTAGGCAAAGTACATTGCCTGGATAGTAAAATTAAAAGGCAATTGTCTATCTGAACAAATGATGGATAGTATATGGCTTCCCATCGAGTCATACTATTCACGGTGTATCAGGTTGCTGGCGGATTCCTTTCAAATATGGTAGAGGGAACCAATATTTTCAAATCGAATCCATAGTAATTTTTGCCCAAACGTAATTATTTATGTTGTGTGATTCTCAGGCTTTTAAATGGGTACTTTCAATCCACTTGCTGTTATACTTAAAGAAAACAAACTTACTGGACCAAACTATATAGACTGGAAAAGGAATTTGGATATTGTGTTAACTGCTGAAGAGTACAAGTTTGTGCTTACTCAAGTATGTCCTGAGCAACCTGGTGAGGGGGCAACTGCTGAGGAAACCCAGGCTCACAAGAAATGGGTCAAGGCTGATGAGATGGCGCGGTGTTACATTTTGGCATCCATGTCAAATGTTCTGCAACATCAGCATCAGTCAATGACCAGTGCCTATGACATGATGGAGAGCCTCCGAGAGATGTTCGGGGATCAAAGTCGTGCTGCTAGGCAGGTTGCTATGAAAGACTTGATGAACACAACCATGGCTGAGGGGACGCCTGTAAGGGATCATGTTCTTAAGATGATATCTCTTCTTAATGAACTAGAAATCCTTGGAGCTGAAATTGACGGGGAAACCCAGGTCGATATCGTACTCCAGTCACTGCCAGAGTCTTTTAAGCAATTCCGCCTCAATTACAACATGAATAAATTTAAATATACCTTGGCGGAGCTGCTTAAAGAACTTCAGGCAGCTGAGGGTCTCAACAGAAAGTCAGGGAGTGCTCTTGTGTTTGAGAAAGGTTCTACTTCAAAGCCGAAAGGCAAGAAGAAAATGAAAAAGGCTCAAAAGAAGGCCGCGGGTCCTCCGCCAATCCAAAGGCCACGAGGACAACCGGGAAAGCCTAAAGGCAAATGTTTTGTTTGCAAGCAGCCAGGACACTGGAAGAAGCAATGTCCAGTTTATCTCGCCAGACAGAACAATCAAGGTAAATCTCATTTACTAGTTGTTGAATCGTGTTTAGCGGTCCGATCTACCGGTACCTGGTGTGTAGATACGGGAGCCACTGATCATGTATGCAATTCTTTGCAGGGGTTCCAGGGAACCAGGCAGCTCAGTGATGGAGAGATTTATCTATATATGGGAAATGCTACGAGAGTAGCAGCAGTTGCAGTAGGAGATCTACATCTTAGTTTTGGTAGAGATAGAATTTTAATATTAAGAAATTGCTTTTATATACCTTCTATTAGAAGGAATTTAGTTTCAGTTTCTAGTTTAGTAAAGAATGGATATTCAGTTCATTTTAATAAAGTAGTAGTTATTAAAGAAAATAAACGTTTTATTTGTTCTGGTCAATTGGTAGATGATCTTTATATTATAAATCCTATCTCTCCTATACTGCAACTTAATGAATTGAATAACACAAATAGTTTGCCATTTAAGAGAAAAGAACCTTCGAGGATGAACCAAACGCATCTTTGGCACTTACGCCTTGGTCATATTAATTTGAAAAGGATTCAAAGACTGGTTCAAAATGGGCCATTAGGCTCATTGGAAGTGGAGGCACTTCCAGTTTGTGAATCCTGCTTGGAAGGTAAAATGACCAAGAGGCCATTCTCGGCCAAGGGCTATAGAGCAAGAGAGCTGTTGGAACTGGTTCACTCTGATTTGTGTGGTCCTATGACTGTCCAAGCAAGAGGGGGATTTGAGTACTTTGTCACTTTCTTCGATGATTACTCAAGGTATGGGTACATTTATTTGATGCGGCGTAAGTCTGAATGCTTTGAGAAATTCAAAGACTTCAAGGCTGAAACGGAGAAGCGTCTAGGTAAATGTATCAAGACACTACGATCTGATCGTGGTGGAGAGTACCTCTTGGGAGAGTTTAGGGAATACTTATTGGAGCAAGGGATTACATCCCAATTGTCTGCACCCCGTATGCCTCAGCAGAACGGTGTGGCAGAAAGAAGGAACAGGACTCTTATGGACATGGTAAGATCTATGATGAGTTATTCGGATTTACCAATTTCCTTTTGGGGACACGCGTTAGAGACAGCCGCATACATTCTAAACTTGGTACCATCTAAGTCAGTACCTACTACTCCCACGGAATTGTGGACTGGGCGAAAGCCTAGTCTGCGGCATGTTCGGATCTGGGGTAGTCCAGCACATGTGCTGAAAGGGAACGCAGAAAAGTTGGAATCAATAACAGAAGTATGTTTCTTTGTTGGGTATCCAAGAGGAACTAAAGGTGGTCTGTTTTATAGTCCTAAGGATCAGAAGGTTATTGTTAGCACCAATGCCACATTCTTAGAAGAGGACTATGTTATGGACCACAAGCCCAGAAGCCGTATTGTTCTAGAAGAAATGAGAGGAAAGACACCGACATATACTTCTTCAATACCAACGGTACAAGAAGAAACACCACAAGAAAGAGTTATCGATATTCCATTACCACGTCGTAGTGGGAGGATTATCGAAACTCGTGTAGATCCCGAACCAACCATTAACACGCAGGTTCCTGAACCAGTACAACGTGTAGATAATGGTGTATTAGGTTCAGAATCTTCACAACAAAATATCAGTGATACACAGACACGGGTTGTGCCTCGTCGTAGTGGGAGGGTTATTATTCAACCTGACCGGTATATGTTCTTGGGAGAGTCTTATGACCGGGTCCCTGACGAACAAGGTACCGACCCCTGTAACTACAATGAAGCACTCCAAGATAAAGATGCAGATCTTTGGCAAAAGGCTATGAAGTCTGAAATGGAGTCCATGTACTCCAATCAAGTCTGGGATCTTGTAGAACCACCTAATGAAATAAAACCCATTGGATGTAAGTGGATCTATAAGAAGAAGAGAGGAGCAGACGGTAAGGTGGAAACCTTTAAAGCAAGGCTTGTTGCGAAAGGGTTCACTCAAAAAGAAGGAATCGATTATGAGGAAACTTTTTCGCCGGTGGCAATGCTGAAGTCTATCCGGATTCTCTTATCCATTGCTGCACATTTCGATTATGAAATTTGGCAAATGGATGTCAAGACAGCATTTCTAAATGGAAATCTTGACGAGTGCATCTATATGATGCAACCAGACGGGTTCATTGCGAAGGGCCAAGAACACATGTTGTGAAAGCTTAAGAAGTCCATTTATGGACTTAAGCAGGCATCTAGGTCTTGGAATATCCGTTTTGATCAAGCAATCAAGTCTTTTGGTTTTGATCAATGTGCGGATGAATCTTGTGTGTACAAGAAACATGATGGAAGAGTGGTGGTGTTCTTAGTACTTTATGTGGATGATATCTTGCTAATCGGAAACGATGTGGGGGTATTATCTTCTGTAAGGGTATGGTTATCCAGTCAATTCGATATGAAGGACTTGGGAGAAGCCGGTCACATCCTAGGGATCAAGCTTATGCGAGATCGCAAGAATAGGATGTTGGGCTTGTCACAAGGCACTTATATTGACAATATTCTTGCAAGGTTTAGCATGCAAAATTCCAAGAAGGGATTCCTTCCCTTCAGACATGGAATTACTCTATCTAAGGATCAGTGTCCTAAGACACCTGATGAGATAGAGAAGATGAAGGCAGTTCCTTATGCCTCGGCAGTAGGAAGCCTAATGTATGCTATGCTATGTACTAGACCTGACATCTGCTTTGCTGTTGGCATGGTTAGTAGATATCACTCTAATCCAGGGCAAGAACATTGGACTGCGGTGAAAAATATTCTCAAGTACCTGAAAAGGACTCGAGACTATATGTTAGTTTACCAAGCAGACAGTTTTGTACCCATTGGGTACACAGATTCTGATTTTATGTCAGATAGGGATTCTAGAAAGTCTACCTCAGGATATGTGTTTACCCTAGGAGGTAGAGCCATTAGTTGGAGTGAGGTGTGTCACTTCATGGCTTTGAGTCTAAGTGGGAGATTGTTAGGGATATATACTAAAAGCCATGCTTTATGTAGTTGATTTATTATTCATTAATAAAATCAGTTAATCCATTTTTTATGAGAATCTGTGTGGGCAATGTTTGTATTATATTATTTATTTAATATTATGCATGTGTGTCTCTCATTCTATATAATAGGTGGTTTGGTGTGTAGAGTTCGGCTTACACACGGAAGATCAGGCCATCAGATATTATAGAATGTAAGATTTTGGTTTACAGTCTTAGATGGGATTGGACACACCATCGGTAGGACTGCAGTATGGTGTTGTAGTAGGTTTGTCTTGACTACGGGAAACGGTATAGTTTCAACTCACTATGCTGGTACACTTTGTGTATTAAACGGGACTGACTTGGGGTAATTATCTTTATACTGACTTATAAGATAATTAATACCTCATGGCTATTATGAGTGCTTATGCTCTAAATCCTAAGTTAATTTGTAGACACGTACATTTGATATTTACACTTTGATCCATAAAAGGGTGAGATCCTTAAATGGGTCAATATCTCATTGGATTGGGTGGCAATATTAATTGTGTGGTGTTTATTAATTAATGATGGAATCCATGTCTCAATTTTGGGATTGATGATATCCCCTTGAGAAAGCTTATAAGATTTGATTATGTCAAACCCTGCAGGTGGATTTTGTATCCGACATATCAGATAAGTTAAGTAGAGGATCTCAAGGAATTTTAAGAAATTAATTAAATATGATTGTCAGTAATTATATTTAATTAATGGATATCTGTAATCTTAACATGGGGAGATAATAAGCATTTAATAACATGGAGCTCGAAATATATTTTTGAGATAAGGGTAGGAGTGCAATTATAATTCTTTAGTGGTATGAATTATAATTTATGGAAATAGGAATCTGATTCAGTTCGAATTAGGGTTTCCTAATTCCATTAGGAAGCCTATTCCTTATTGACTTCTTATGGTCCCTATCGTAGCCTATATATATGCTGCCTTGGCTCTTCTCTCAGGTTGCATGATTTCATATTCTAAGCTTCCCTTGACCTCCTAGCTTTCTTCTAGAAGGGTTTCCACCAAACCCTAGTCTCTGTGAGCATTCAAGAGACATAGGAGTGTAGATCGCTAGCGTCGGACAACGCTCACTAAAAGAGCTTCGGACTGCTCGATACTGATCGAAAGTTGCTGAATTTTTTACACAACGTTCCTGACGTCGAGACGGAGCTGCTGTTAAAAATTCAAGTAAATCGGAGATCGTTTGATCCTCCTGACGAACACATCTTTGTCGGATCAATGTGATCAGGATTGAATCGTCATAGCAATCAAAGAGAGTGTTATAACTGGGAATAGAAAATAGAACGTAAAGAGGGAAGAGCAGAAAACTAAAAGGATTTCGAAAGAGCCCACACTCAGTTCGATATTCTGGCAGCAAAGGAATACGGTAGAAGATCGTGAGCTGTTATCGAGCCCGTGTTCTCGATTCATCTACTACAGCAATCCAATTTTGCAGTTCAAGGTAACCCTAGTTCCGCCCTTGTAGGGTTATTATAGTTTTCACGTAAAATTTTTGCAGTACCAACTTATATGCACTGTCAACGGATTCTGGGAACGCAATTTCCTAACAATAATTAGGAGGGACCTTATGGCTATGCTAATTGAGAAAAGCTGCTTTGAAGAGAAACTGTTTATCATTATGTTACGTTTTAAGTTATGAACTGGAATTGTAAAAAGGATGACTGTAATAGATGATAGTTATTATTTGTTTTCAAGGCAGTCTGTGCCTTTAGGTGATCCCGTGCTGTAATATTTATTAAGCTAGGAAAGATTTGTAAGCCTTGATTGCTCTACTCTAATTTATGGTTTTATGTTGTTTGACGTTTGGGACGAAATCGATCCTTCAAACTGTCGCGACCTACGGGTCCATAAAGGAAATTAAACGCTTTCCATATTTATGCTACGTCGGGGCGTGACATATAATATCACCCTTATCGTCTCATAAGTGAATTCATTTCCATGTTGTTAACCTTTTGAATAATGGAATCGTGAAATGGAAAATAGTAATTGAGTATGTTTTGCATTCAAACATAAGTTTTTAATACTCACCAGCTTCTTAAAGTTGACGGCATTGATGAGCCCTGGACATTCTAGTCTAGGTTTTTCAGGTTATAACCAGTCAGAGCAGTATGACTACGTAAATTGATTATGACCTTAAGAGAAGAAGAAACTGTTTTGTTAATATCTTATGCTCTTAAAATAAATTTGAAATAAGGATAACTGCAATAGATATTAGATATTATTTTATTTGCAAGGTGGATTGTACTTTTAGTAGATCACGTGTTGTAATAATTACTAATTTGGAAAAATTTTATAAGCCTTGATTGCTCTTACTCTGATTTAATTATTGTGTTGTTCGACGTTTGGGACGGAATCGATCATTCAAGCTGTTGCAACCTACAGGTCCATAAAGGAAATTAAATGCTTTCCATATTTATGCTACGTCGGGGCGTGACAGGTTCGGTTTGGTCCAATTTTCAATAAACAGATCGGTTTCATTTCAGTTCAGTTCAGTTCAGTTTGGTTTAGTGTAAAATTTCTGTTTGGTTCGATTTTTACAAAACATGAAAGTTTTGAAAGTCGAACTGAACCGATTTGTTTGGTTGGTTCGATCGGTTTGCTTACACTCCTAGTCCCATCCGTAAGGTAAAATGAACTAGTTCTTTTCTCTCACCAAATTCATGAACCAAACAAAGCCTTAACATAATATTTTATCTACATCCACTATTTTAAAATGCTATTGGTACGAGAATATATTAAGAAAAGAGTAACTCTTGGGGCACCGAAATGGTGCACCGAATGATCAGTGCCCTCCATTTTGGTGGGACCCACGTGTACAGGGCATGGGGCCCATCGAAATGGATGGCATCGATCATTCGGTGCACCATTTTGGTGCCTGTAGCATTGTTGTTAAGAAAAAACTAAAAAGATATGAATACCGAATGTTAATTTGTATTTTCTATATGAGTGCAGTTTTGCTCACTCTCCTTCCTCAGTGGCTAATGTAGTGGGACCCAATACTTTACACCATTAATTAATTCTCATTTAATACTGGCCCAATGCATTAGCCAATGAGAACGGAGTGAGTAAAGAGTGAGCAATTTTAGAGTGAGCAAAAATGTATTCTTTCTTGTCACGCCCCGGAATAGCGAACATTAGACGGAAATAATTTTTTTTTTCCGGATCCATGAGCCATGACTAGTTACATATGACTGACCTGTCCTTATAAGTATTCTAACATGGTTATAACATAAGAAGGAGTTTATAAAACATCTAATGGTATTCATGGGGGAACTTTAAGTGTTTGCTACTAGGCTATTACGACAGTTCCAAATGAAAATCACAAAAATATTAGTTTGGGCGATCACCGCCACTTAAGTTATTACATCAGACAAAAGATAGTCCTAAAGCATAAGAGAAATCTTTATATGATAATAGACTAAAATCTTCTTTTTAGCTGGCATATTCATGCCCTTCGTCAGCATTCTCTTCTAAAAAGTTTCCCTCAAGGTAACCTTCTTGATAGTTCTCCTTTTGAGGATCGAGATACTCTTCTTCATAGTTACCTAGATGGCCTTTTTCATTATAACCTAGACGTAATATGTCCAGGGTAGGAAGAGTCGTTGGCTTTTGAGGCTAAGTGAGTTGGTCTAACCGATTAGTCCTAATACAAGCAATAATATACAATTATAACAATTCTCTCGAACTAAGGGTAAATATCACCTAGACCCCCTGAGGTTTGCCCTGATCACAGACCTCACCCCTCACATTTCAGTAATATCACTTACTCCCCCTGAGGTTTGAAGCACGTATCACCTAGACCCCCTCCGTCAATTTACCGTTAAAAAGTGACGAACTAACAATAAATACAAAACATACCCCTAAAAGTTTGGTCCTTGTGTCATTTTAGTCCTCGTAGTTTCAATTGGGTCAATTTGGGCCCTGAAGTTTTAAATTGAACCAATTTGATCTATACGTTCAATTCTGTGAGAAAAATTGACAGAGTTCACTCACATACTATCCATTGTCACACTTTTTAAGGGCAAAAATGGAACACCACCAATCTCTCAACTTGCTTATTAGCGTAATTGTTAGGGGTGCTCACGAGTCAGGTGAGTCGGGTTTGGCCCTCATCCGCTCATCCATCCGAACATAGTCGGGTTTGCTCTCCTTCCACCTGTCATCCACTCGCTTTGTCGGGTGCACCCGACTCATCGGGTGAGTCAGGTCGAGTCGGGTGAAACCCAACTGTCTCATTTGTCTCAATCAAGCATTTGCTTTACACATGACTTTGTCTTCATTTTTTTTTTGCTTTGAATATTTTTGTATACATAGTCATGGGCTAACCAAAGCTCTGACCAAACAAAAAATCAAAACATAGTCATGTGCTAGTTTGATGGTTTTAATGTTTTTATATCTCCGCTACTGACATATATATTTTATTGATACAAGAATATAACATATATATATATATATATATTTAAAGACTATATAATACATAATACATATACTGAAATAAGCATATTACATATATATATATATATATATTAAAGACTATATAATACATAATACATATATTGATATAAGCATATTACATATATATATATATTTAAAATATTAAGTGTGATTCGAGTCGGGTCGGGTGAATCGGGTTTTCACCTCCCTAGACCCGTGACTCCACCCGAAACTGTCGGGTTTCCACCCCAAGACCCGTGACTCTACCCACATTGTTTAAAAACCAATAAAAAGGCTACGGGTGAGTCGGGTGGGCGGGTGGATTTTGAGCAGTCCTAGTAATTGTGCATAACAATGGGTAAATTTTGTCAATTTTTTTTTCTCATATAATGGGGCATTTGGATCAAATTGACCCAATTTAAATTGTCAGGACCAAATTGACCCAATTGAAATTACAGGGACTAAAATAACACAAAGACCAAACTTTTAGGGGTATGTTTTGTATTTATTTATGTTAATTCGTCACTTTAACGGTAAATTGACGGAGGGGGTCTAGGTGATACGCGCTTCAAACCTCAGGGGGTGTAGGTGATATTACTGAAATGTAAGGGGTGGCGTCTGTGATCTGGGCAAACCTAAGGGGGTCTAAGTGATATTTACCCCTCGAACTAAACATTTCATAAGTGTGGCACCCCGACCCGCCGTGGTCGAAAAACCTGCTAGTACAACTCAACTAATCAACATCATTAAGTTTAACCTATGATTAACAGATTTATACAAAAACACCTTGTTATAGAACTTAAAATATTCACACGTCCAAGGTATTATACATTAACCTAGTCCAACACAACCAAACTTAAAAGTTAAGTATTTACAACATCCTGCAAAAATTACAACTAAACTGCATTTTACAATTTTCCGACAAAATACCACTCTTGTGGTCAACCCATAGCAACCCACAGCAACCCCAGACCTATGGCAGTGCAATTCCTAATTCAGCTTCATAAAAGGGGTACCTGCACAGGAAATCAGTGTGGGCGTGAGCAAAATCACGGCTCACGACAACTAGATAAAACAATATGCAAGTTTAAGCATATAAAAAGCTCAGCACATCACAAATACAACATTTATGCAACACTAAAATGCAACTCATACATGCTGTGACTCACATACCCGGGCCCATCAGCTTTAGCCTTTCGCGGCTTATTACCAAGTTTTCAGCTACTTGGTTTAACAGCTCAGCAATGCAAGTGCACAACATACATGTCATGCCAGCTATGTATATAAACATAAATTTCAATACAGCAATATCTAGAAGACCCATCTCAAATTCGGCAAGTCAATGAAAGTAACCTTTCTACTCGCTCCTCGGTCAACTCCTTGGGTCCGCTACTACTAACTTCGGTCCCTGAAATCTTAAAAATTAGATTTCATAACAAATATAACATCAATTTAGATAATAATTCACAAATCTTATAATACCAACAAAAAATAATAATAATTAACAACTTAGGCTTTCTAATTGAAAAGAATCGATATTTCTCAAATTTCAACTTCATAACTAGTAAGTAGAAATAAACAACTTCTATAATAAATAAAAATGTAGAAAGAAACAACTTCCATAATAAGTAAAAATTTAAGAAGTTTAAGTTGTAAATGAAACAATCCAAATTCCCAAAATCACACCCAAATAGCCCCTAATTTCTAACTTTCTCTCTCTACCCAAGTAAAGTTTATATATATATATATATATATAACAACTCTTCCATGGAGGCTTTCAAGTTCTACCAACTCTTGGAGACATAAGTTTTCAATAACATATAACTCAAAATAATATTCACAATGCATATAAAAAAAAAAACTCACATCTAACATTGTTCACCACAACCATCAAATAAAAATCAAGAACCCATTTTTAGCTTCTAAAGCTCAAGAACATCTTCAATGGCGTTTTACCCAAATCATAACCCAATTCTTCCAAACCCAAAACTAACATTCTCTATATGCTTCTCAAATATGTTATTAGCATCTAGCAAATTTAAATATCAAGTTAGAATCAACAATTTTTACAAACCAAGCAAGACCCATAAGCTAGAGGTTTAAAAACACACACTACACCAAGAACACACACTAATCTCTACTACTCTTCCCAACTCTTCCCAACTCAACTCTTTCCAAACTTGTTGTAAGAGTAATTCAAAGTATTAAAAACATCATTATAACAACAAAAATCAACCCACAAATAGATTTGAAATAACAATTTTCAAGAACCCATAAGACCCAAAAGCTTCAAATTTCATCCATGGTGGTTATCACCTCAAACCCAACTCAATCATTTCAAGACTTGAACTAGGAGTGTTTCAAGACATTAATAACATACTCTCAACACTTAAAACATCAAAATCAAAATCCAAACAAAAACTCAATTTTCGGATTTATTAAAAACCCTTAAATTTCAACAATACTCAAGCAAAACTTGTCATACATGATATACATATCACCCAAGGCATATAAAATACATATTCACTATCAAAATCAACCCCACAAATCCCCAATTTTCGGATTTCTACCAAACCCTAAAAACATATCTTGCAAACTTGCTCAAAATTCAAGTTTAACATGAAAAACTTCATACCACACCATATATACATATCAAAGAGCATTTAAGCAAGTTCTAAAACATAAATTTACAACTTTAATCTCTTAATTTCAGATTCTAAGGAAAGATTTCAAAAACCCCAATTCACACTTTTAACCAATTTCACTTACCTAGGATGTAGAAGATAAAGATTCCTCCCTTTCTTCCCAATTTCTATGTCTTCTTCCCTTCACTCTTCTTCTTTTTCTTCTTCTTCTTCCCCTCTTCCTCTCTTTCTCTTCTCTTCTTCTGCATTGTAACCCTCTCAAACTATACAGTCAAGGAGACTAAAGTATCTCCCTAAAATTGATTTTTTAACTTTTTAAAAATTATGCTTAACACCCCAACTTTCTTTAAAACAAGCACTTGAGTTCTCAAACTTCCCCAAATTTTCCCATATCATTTTAGTACCCCCAAAAAGAGTTATTTCCTAACTCAAAATCCTAAAAATGGAATTTCCCAGTTCTAACCCAACGCATAATTATTTAATAATTAACAGCTCAGCATAAAAACAAAAATTTAATAACAATTCAGCTTAAATAATTAAATCACATAAATTTTAATTTTAAACAACTAAGTTCAGCTTAATAGAGTAAATGATTTATTATTTTAATATTCTTTTCGGGTTTGGGTCTCACAATAAGCATGTAATCATATGGTAGTATGAGCGAGATAGTGACAACACAATACAGAATCGATATATTTGACTTCACCCAGACACCAACACTGACTCATGTGACTTGTTACATTACCAGTGTAACACCGTCAGCTTAGAGTACAATGATCCCGTTGTTATCGTCGCCTAATAGGGCCCAATAGTAGTTTTGATTTAAAAGATGGTAATCACTTTACTCGTAGGTCCTCGTGACCTTGTCTGGAGAATAGAATGGTTAGTGCTATCGTCGCCTAACAGGGCCCCATAGCATGTATATTTATTCCCATTGATTTGACTATTCTGCTCAGACCTCCGCGGTCCACTCTAACATGTGTGATAATATGTTTGGGTTAGTCTCCTCGACTAACGATGCAGACATCAACTTTGATATCACGACTCGACTATGTTCATATGAGTATCCATGTGAGTGTATGTCATGCCCCAAAACTAACAAGGTGGTCCCAGGTCACGTGGCACGCCATCAAGGCTTACCAACACTGATTAAAGTTCCAAGAGTAACCTTAATAAAAGTTTTACTCCCAAATAACCAACTTCCAAAAGATTTTCAAAGGTTATATTAAACACGTGCCCAAACACGCCTTAACGAATTTCGTTTTCAAAAGTAACAGTTTCATAGGTCAAAGGGTCCCTAAAGGTACCCTCATGCCTAATTAGAAGTTGTTCCGAACATTGGAAGTCGGAGTTTGAAATTTCTGGCAGGGGGCATTTCGACTGGTCGAATGGGGTCTGGGCAGAATTCAAACCTCCACTTGACCGTTTTTACAATTGCCGGTGCTTTTTTACAAACGCCGTTAATTACCGGCACTTCTCTAATAAACGTCGTTAATTCCTGGCGCTTTCGCATAAACTGTAACACCCGCTCCCGTGATTAATCGTTAGTTATGAATTAGCATGCATTAGCATAATCAATTGGTGTTTATTAACACATGTTTAAGTGAGTTTTAACTCACTAGTTGATTGTGGGTGTCCAGTTTGGGAACCCAATATTGGCCAATGTGGCAGTCCCAAATTGGGACATGAGTTGATGAAGTTCCATTATGATGGGACAATGTTGTGGAATCACCCTTATATGCTTAAATGTTTATTAAGGCATATGTGAAATATTTATATGTTGTTTAGAATTTATTGTTTATTGTTAGAGACCATTTATATGGTCATTTAGCATACCTTGGTGAGGACGAAATGAACACGTTATATAATTAGTAGGCTAATTAGAAACTTCATAAAATTATGTGAGACCACCTATGGGACCCACGCGTGGCATAGACAAATACCCAATTAAGTTTGGGGTAGTTTTAATAAGCTAGGATCATAATCAACAGGGGTATAAGTGCAAAACTAATAAAATTTGGGGGAAGTCATAATAAAACTAGAAACTTGGAAGACATGTGAGATGACACATGTATTATGACTCATCACCTTAGAGTCATCTCCATCCTTAGGCAATACACCAAGGAGTTACAGGAGATGTTAGAACGAGAATTGACGACGGAATTCGACGGCGCTCTCGACGGCGATTGACGGCGCGTCCGACACCCAATTTCAATTCCGAGATCGGATTTGGACTCGTAGAGGTGAGTACTACGTTTAGGTACTGATTTTATTGAGTATAATCGTCGTATTTCTCATGATCGTTTCGGAGCGGTAATCCGTAGTTGGTCGAACTCATGTAGGGTTTTAACCCGGAGTAGATTTGGACTTCAATTTCACAACTAGGAACGAACTGCGAAGAGGTGAGTGATTTCAATCTTGTTTTGGGATGAGATTAATGGTTATGTTCATATGGATGTTAATAACATGCCTATTTAGCTTAATTACTCTTGTTTAGCTATGAATTTGTGAAAAGCATGGTGATATGGTTATGTGAGCATGTTTAGTTGTCTACTTGGGTCAAAGGAAAGCATGTATTAATCCGCCATGAGATTATTTCGTGGTGACGACCACCTGTAGCCGACAACGGCTTTGGACCGCACGTGTGTGGCGTGGGTCATTGGCTTGTGCCGTGGACTATCGAGGGAGTCGCGGACTTGCGGGTAGTGGTGGAAGAAATACTTGCTTATCCGGAGACCATTATATGTGTTGAGTTGAATATAAACATTGATATATCATCCGTGTGCTTGATTGATATTTCTCACTAAGCATATAGCTTATATATTGTAGTGGTTATTGAATAACCATTGTAGGTGAGCACGGCGGCGAGAATCCGGGGAGATGAACGTGGGGTTCGTCGTGGCAATGGAGCTTGTGTATATTGTAGTTCCATGTGTTATAGTTGTTTTGTTCAAAACTTGTAATTTCGGGATAATCCGGGTATGAACGGATTAAGTTGGGAGCATGTTAAACTTAGTTGGTTATGTTGGGTTCTTGTTTTGTTGCTCCAAGACATATGTAAATCTTGTAACCTAAGCTTAAGATGTTGTTGGTGTCTTTCATACTTTGCTAATGTAGTTTGGAGCATGTTTGAATGGAAGTTTGGCTTAAGAAACATGTTTTGGTTGATCTTGAGGGAATTGGGAGTATTTGGCAGAGATTTGGGAGAGTATTTGGGGGAGATTTGGGAGAGAATGCATTGCACATCTTGTTCATAGTTTTAAATCATGTTGGTAACTTTCAAACTCTTATTTTTGTAATTTGAAGTATGTTGATTGAGAATTTGGTTTTAAAATCATGTGTTTTGCTTGTTTATGGGTGTTGTAGCATTTGGGAATCTTGTTTGATGTTTAAAAATCTTGTTAGTATATCTTGAGAAGGTTTTAGAAAGGTTTTAGAAAGGTTTTGAAATGGTTTTGTAAAGTTTCATGAAGTTTGGTTGAGGTTTGGAGGTGTTTTGGTTGCTGCAGAACATGGGGTTTTGCTGTCAAAATGTGTTCTGCAGAATCCGGATCGATCCGGGTCTTGGGCGGATCGATCCGGCACTTCTGGAGGGCCAAAAATGAGGTTCTGTCAAAACCGGATCGATCCGGTTTTGGGGCGGATCGATCCGCAGGTCATTTTGCTGCACTGTCGACTTTTACGGAAACGGCCATAACTCTCTCTAGAAAACTCGGATTCGCGCGCCGTTTTTTGTGTTGGAACCGGGACTCGAAAACCTATCTTTTGGTATAAAATTTGCTATACCTTATTAATTACCATTTTACCCTTGGGCCATTTTGTTCGGTTTAAAGGTTTAAAAGTGCTTGTTTTCCATTCCTTTTCATTCCTAACTTGTTGTTTAAAGGCCTTGGTGGCGTGCCACGTGTCTTGGGTTCACATGTGTGGATTCGGGGCGTGACATAAACGCTGCTAATAAATTAATACTCATTTTACCAAAAGAACCAAACCAAACAAAACCATCTCAAATCCATGCCTTTCAAACCAAACCATTTCAAATCAAACCATTTCAAACCAAAACCATTTTCAAAAGCTTTGATACCCATTTTAAGATCTTGCACAACCATACAAACCATTAATACATTAAACCAAAGACCCCCGGTTTACAAGTATCAAAAGTACAAGCTTCACACGTCTTGGCAAACAAGGTCCTAAGGTGAACCAAGTGCCATACTCGCATACAAAACAAGTCTTTTTACAAGTTGCACGGTTAAACAACCGGCATAAGTTAAACATATATATTACAAACATGATTCAAGTGCTATAAACATAAGGAACTCCCCGCCCTTCCTCACCTCATTACCTGCAATTCTCTCGTCCTGTCCTTGCTCTTGAATGGTTATTTATATAACCACAGATATGTGGATTTGTTTAAGCTAACGCTTAGTGAATAATATGAATTAAGCATACGGATGAAAAATATGTTCCAATCCATTATAACACATAACTATTGGTCTCTAGGGAATAAGTGCACCTTCATCGATCCAAAGTCTTAAGACTCAACCACGACCCATGCCCCTTCGACATGTCGCGTTAATGCCTTTATCGGCAAGTGACTGTCGTCACTACTAATCCTCCCCCTTCGAGAGGACATCTCATGGTGAATTAGCACAAATCCTCCTTTAACCCACTTAGGCATATAAATATATATGCTCATTTAACACATATCACCATGCTTGTCATTTCAACATACTTTGGGCCTACTTTATACATGAGTTTTGCCTAATATGAACTACATATGGTATCTATATACATTCCCAGCATATCAAATGCATTAAACTATAGAATCATCCAAAACTCAAGATTAATATCACTCACCTCTGAATTACGCTCTTAAACGCCGATCCAAGGAAAACTCAAGCACAAAGAACGTGCAGTAATTCTTCTAATACAATTCCTATTGATCAAAAATCCGATTATCAACTTTTTATGAAAATTCTAGAAAATGAGTTTTTGGAAAACTTAACCAAACAAGGCCTAATAGGTTTCAAAACGACGACCTTACCTCGTAGAGTTCAAATACGAAATTTGATAGAAAACCAGCAGACGAATGGTCGTCGTTTGGCGTCGAGAAGCTCTAAGCAATCAAATCCTCTATTTGGCCTCTTTCTTGAACTTAGGTTAAAAGTTTATAAAATTATGAAAGTCATCTCTATCTATATATAGGCAACACTTTTGAAAATTGTGTTTATCTCCCCACAAGTTTTCAAAAGTTCTAATCAGTCTCTTAAACTTTCTACACAGCTAATGCATACCTCTATAGGTGAAACCTCAAAATTATGAAGGTTTTCGACTAAGTTCCGTTTGGTTGCTAAAACACAAGTTTTTACATAATTTTACGAAATTGTTAATTAGCTTACCAAATTACGTAACGTGTTCAATTTCGCCCTCACTAGGGATCTAATGACTCCGATGAGTCGCTATCAATAATATAATAATCAACTATAGTCACATATGCCTAAATAAATATTTAAGCACATAATTATGAGTTATTACTCATTTTCCCAACCATAGGGAATTCTCGCATGCCTACCTTCTGGACTGCCTTCAAGGCCAAATATCGGGTTCTCAAGAGACACCCTCCAACCGTGAGTCATCACTCACTTCACACGTGTCCATTAACACAACAGTAAGCATACCATGCATGCTAAAATAATATAATTAAATACCGCAGGAGCGGGTATGACATCCTCTCCCCCTAAAAACAAGTTTGTCCCCTACCGTTTAGTACCTCATGCCTCAAACAGAAATGGATGCTTTGCCTGCATCTCATCCTCTTTTTCCCACGTGGCTTCTTCCACTGAGTGATTTCGCCACAAGACCATTACCAATGGAACCGTCTTGTTTCGTAATACCTTATCCTTTCTATCTAGGATTCTCACCGGACGTTCAACATACGTTAAGTCTTCTCTGACTTCCAATGGTTCTGGAGTAATCACATGACTTGAATCAGATATAGCTTTTCTCAATATCGACACATGAAATACATCGTGTACATTAGCCAACTCTTGTGGTAACTCTAGCCAATAAACTACGGGTCCCACTTTTCCAATAATCTCGAATGGTCCAACGTATCTTGGATTCAACTTCCCTCGCTTTCCAAACCTTGTAATCCCCTTGGAAGGTGAAACCTTCAAGAATACATGGTCACCTACTTCAAATTCTAATGGCCTTCGTCCCGTATCCGCGTAGCTTTTGTAACGACTCTGAGCCATTTTCAACCGTTGTTGTATTACCTTTACTTTAACCGCTGCCAACTGAACCATTTCAGGTCTTTCTAGCCTTCGTTTCCCTACCTCAGTCCAACAAATCAGTGTTCGACACTTACGCCCATATAGTGCTTCATATGGTGCCATCCTAATACTAGACTGAAAGCTGTTATTGTAGGAAAATTCAATCAATGGTATATACTTTTCCCAGTCACCCTTAAAATCAAAAACACATAGTCGAAGCATGTCCTCTAGTATCTGAATCACACGCTCAGATTACCCATCTGTCTGTGGGTGAAAAGATGTATTAAAATTTAGCTTTATACCCATAGCTGCTTGTAGTCCTTTCTAGAATCTAGATAAGAAATTACTTTCCCTATTTGAAACTATAGACACTGGTGCTCCATGCAGTCTCACAATCTCCTTAACGTACAACTCTGCGAGTTTCATCGGTTCCTTTGTCTTAATCGGCAAGAAATGTGCAGACTTAGTCAATCGATCTACAATTACCCAAACACTGTCGTTCGATCTTGTAGACCTTGGAAAACCCGATACAAAATCCATTATAATCTTTTCCCACTTCCATTCCTGTACATCCAAAGGTTGTAATAACCCTGCAGGCCTTTGATGTTCTGCCTTGACTTATTGACAAACCAAGCATTTGGCCACGTGCTCAGCTACCTCTTTTTTCATTCCAGACCACTAGTATATCTCTCGCAAATCTCGATACATCTTAGTACTACCTGGATGAACTGTATATTTGGTGTTATGAGATTCTTCAAGTATTAACTCTTTAATCCCATCTACATAAGGTACACATACCCGATTCTTGAATTTTAGAATATTGTCCACAAAGGTAAACTCTGGCTATTTATTTAGTGGCATTTCATCGTAGATCTTCTTCAAATTAGGTCCTGAAGTTGTTTCCATCTTTATCTCATCCGTCAATGTCGATTGTGCTACAATAGCTGCAAGCAAACCTCCCCCAGTTGTTGAAACCACTTTTCCATTTCACCAACAAGTTGTTTCTGTGAAGTCAAATCATAGGCCAAATTATTAGTAGACTTCCTGCTTAACGCGTTAGCAACTACATTTGCTTTCCCAAGATGGTAGTCAATCGACAAGTCGTAATCTTTCATCAATTCTAACCATCGCCTCTGCCTCATATTCAGTTCTTTCTGTGTAAACAAGTACTTTAGGCTCTTGTGATCTGTGTAGATATCACACTTTTCCCCGTAAAGATAGTGCCTTCAGATCTTCAATGCAAAGATCACCGCTGCTAACTCAAGATCATGAGTCGGATAATTCACTTCATGTACCTTTAACTGACGTGAAACATAAGCAATCACCTTGCCATTCTGCATCATAACACATCCCACTACTCTATGAAAAGCATCACTATAGATTACAAACCCCTCTGTACCAGACGGAATCATCAAAATTGGTGCCGACATAAGTCGAGTCTTTAGCTCTTCAAAACTCTTGTCACATTCTGAGTCCCAATTAAATACTACATTCTTTCTCATCAGCTGAGTCATTGGCATCGCTATTCTGGAGAAATTTTCCACAAACCTTCTGTAGTAACCTGCCAATCCCAAGAAACTTCTAATTTCTGACACATTTGTTGGTTTTGACCAATTAGCTATAGCCTCAATCTTCTGTGGGTTCACTGAAACTCCATCTTTAGAAATTACATGCCCCAAGAAAACTATCTCAGTCAACCAAAACTCACACTTCTTCAATTTCTCAAATAATTTCCTCTCTTGTAGCCGTTGTAATACTAATCTTAAATGTCTTTCATGTTCTTTAACACTTTTGGAATACACCAAGATATCGTCTATGAACACGATCACAAACTCATCCAGATATTCCTTGAATACTCGATTCATCAAATCCATAAACGCTGCTGGTGCATTTATTACTCCAAATGGCATGACCAAAAACTGGTAATGGCCATATCGAGTACGAAATGCTGTCTTCTCAACATCCTCTACCTTGACATTCAATTGGTGATAACCCGATCTCAAGTCAATCTTTAAAAATATATGGGCCCCTTGTAACTGATCAAATAAGTCATCAATTCGGGGTAGTGGATATTTGTTCTTGATCGTCAACTTGTTTAACTCTCTATAATCTATGCACATTCGCATTGTCCCGTCTTTCTTCTTAACAAACAATACCAGTGCTCCCCATGGTGAGACACTTGGTTGTATAAACCCTTTATCAAGTAGCTCCTATAATTGGATTTTCAGTTCCTTCAATTCTACTGGTGCCATTCGGTATGGTGCCTTTGATATTGGTTGTGCTCTAGGTATCGTATCGATGGTAAATTCAATTTCCCTTTCAATTAGAGTATCAAGTAACTCCTCAGGAAATACATCAGGAAATTCTCTCACTATTGAAATATTTTCAATCCCCGTTTCAGCGACTCTTGTATTAAGAATACAACATAAGAATCCTTGACAACCCTTCCTCACTAGTCGACAAGCTCATGCAGCCGATACAATATACAGTGGTGACGTGATCCCTACCCCATGGAAATAAAAGTCTTCCTGATTTGGCATTTGAAATATAACTCTTTTCCTTACACAATCAATTGAAGCACAATTCGCCGATAGCCAATCCATTCCCAAAATTACATCAAAGTGATGAATGGTTAATGGTATCAAATCAACAACTAAGGTCTTTTCATTTACATTAATGTCATATGCTTTGAACACCAATGAACTTAAAATAGGATTTCCTAATGGTATTGAAACAGACAAATCAAATCCCAATGGTTCTGACATCACATCCAAGCATTTAGCAAATTCATATGACACAAATGAGTGTGTGGATCCTGAATCCATAAGTACACGTGCAAGACGTGAGCAAATAAGTAGTGTACCTGACACCACAGAATCTGCGTTGGTCGTCTCTCTTGGCAAAAGGTTAAATGCCATCGCCTCCCTTTGTTCCTTCTTTCCTTTGTCTGGTTGTTGCACTATTCTCGTTCCATTAGAAGCCACAGAACCTGCCCCACGTTGTCGCTTGTTCAGACAATCCCTTTCCCGATGACCCGGCATACCACATTCATAACATTTACCCCTCATATCCATGTTCGCACTTTGGGTTATTGTCTATGTACAATTCTTGGCAACATGTCCCGGTTGGTTACAAATATGACAAATCGTATTTGCCATAAAACAAATACCCCAATGTCTACGGATGCAAATAGTACACACCGGTTTATCTCCTCTGGAGATTGAACTTCCCCCTTGATTTCCTGAACTAGCCCCAGGTGCCCTTGAATAGGATTTCTTAAAGTTACCCTGGTTCCTCCTTTGATTCTCATTCTTCATCTTCCCTTGTTGGCTAAGCTTATAGTTCCTAATATCTCTTTCTGCGATAAGAACCATATCGAGAACTTCAACAAATGTTGGAAGACGAAATGTATCCATGCGACTATGGATATTTTTCCTCAGACCTTCTTCGAACTGCTTGGCTCATCCACCTCATTCAACACTATACCCGGTGCAAATCGAGCCAACCCATTAAATGCAGTCGCATACTCATTTACTATCATATCCCCTTGTTTCAAGTTCATGAACTCTCGCTTCTTTTGGGTCTTCACTGAATTCAAAAAGTATCGCTTATCAAACTCCTCTATGAAACCTACCCAAGTAGTCGGTGCTCTACTTGCAAGGATGTCAATCCACCGATTCTGAGCTCCCTCTTTCAATGTATCAGTGGCATTGTCTATTTTGTCTCTATCAGTGCATGTTAGGTTGCGGAATATGCGTTCCATGTCCATTTTTCAAAAATCTGTCACATCAGGATCCGATCCCCCAGTGAATATTGTCGGATTCTTCTTTGCAAACTTTTCGGCAATTGATTGCCCAGCCCTTGGTACCAAATTTGGATTTTCCAGCTCCATTCCCCTTGGTGGCATTCTGTAATCCACTGCTCTAATAAACCCCTCAATAGCGACCTCTATTCGATCCATTCGCGCACTCGTTGCATTGCCATTGTTTATATCCATACTTTCCAACACTTATTCCTGATAATCATCACATAATGATATCATGCATGACATAACATGACATATATCCCATAGTATGCATGTAAGATACTACGCATACAACCATTTTTCATATGCAAATATAATGCAATAATCCAAATTTGCACACATTAATTAATGTTCAAACTCATGACGTTGTCTCTAGTCCCCAAGGCTCTAAACCTAAACCCATAGCTCAAGATCTATAACATTTTGCTCTGATACCACTACATGTCACGCCCCGGAACCAACAAGGTGGTCCCAGGTCACGTGGCACGCCATCAAGGCTTACCAACACTGATTAAAGTTCCAAAAGTAACCTTAATAAAAGTTTTGCTCCCAAATAACCAACTTCCAAAAGATTTTCAAAGGTTATATTAAACACGTGCCCAAACACGCCTTAACGAATTTCGTTTTCAAAAGTAACAGTTTCATAGGTCAAAGGGTCCCCAAAGGTACCCCCATGCCTAATTAGAAGTTGTTCTGAACATTGGAAGTAGGAGTTTGAATTTTCTGGCAGGGGGTATTTCGATCGGTCGAATGGGGTCTGGGCAGAATCCAAACCTCCACTTGACCATTTTTACAATTGCCGGCGCTTTTTCGCAAACACCGTTAATTACCGGCACTTCTCTAATAAACGTCGTTAATTCCCGGCGCTTTCGCATAAACGCTGCTAATAAATTAATACTCATTTTACCAAAAGAACCAAACCAAACAAAACCATCTCAAATCCATGCCTTTCAAACCAAACCATTTCAAATCAAACCATTTCAAACCAAAACCATTTTAAAAAGCTTTGATACCCATTTTAAGATCTTGCACAACCATACAAACCATTAATACAATAAACCAAAGACCCCCCGATTTACAAGTATCAAAAGTACAAGCTTCACACGTCTTGGCAAACAAGGTCCTAAGGTGAACCAAGTGCCATACTCGCATACAAAACAAGTCTTTTTACAAGTTGCACGGTTAAACAACCGGCATAAGTTAAACATATTTATTACAAACATGATTCAAGTGCTATAAACATAAGGAACTCCCGGCCCTTCCTCACCTCATTACCCGCGATTCTCTCCTCCGGTCCTTGCTCCTGAATGGTTATTTATATAACCACAGATATATGGATTTGTTTAAGCTAACGTTAGTAAATAATATGAATCAAGCATACGGATGAAAAATATGTTCCAATCCATCATAACACATAACTATTGGTCTCTAGGGAATAAGTGCACCTTCACCGATCCAAAGTCTTAAGACTCAACCACGACCCATGCCCCTTCGACATGTCGCGTTAATGCCTTTATCGGCAAGTGACCGTCTGTGGATATCGCAGGTTTTCAAATTTTACCCACTTTTAAAACATTCTTCAAATTCAAAGAGTTGCCACTTAATTTTTAAAAGGAAAATTAAGAAACCATTTTTAAAAGCAACTGATCTTTTGCGAAACCAAAGATAAACTGGGTCCGGGGATTATGGAATGAAAGGGGAAGGAGCCCGGCGGACTAAAACACCCCCTTTCATCCTATCTCACGATAGGCCTCTACTCAACATCCTTTTTAATCAAATTATTAATGTAAGCATGCCCTCAATTAATACATATATACATATACATCACACAAGCATGTTGGAAATGGTGTAAAATTGCGAACGACAAAATATCATTCATAAGCCACGTAATACAAGTAGCAAACAACATGATATGCAATAGAGAACTAGAAAACATACCCGGGATCCAGCCGCGAATATCAAACGTGCAATGCATGCGAGAACAAAATAAACCTAAGAAAGGTCTCTAACACATATATACACATAAGGCAAAACCTAGGCTAAGGTGTCGCACATGGAGTCGAAAATCAATATAAATCAAAAATGGAATTAAACTAGAGAAGAGTTGAGGAATTGTACCTCAAATGCGCTACAAAACAAAGGTTAGTACACATGCCTTAGACAAGATATAATATCATAAATAAGTAAATCCTAAGTCATGTTCAATTAGATACATCTTAGACAAGAGATAAGTCCTACTTATGAATATTAACATGTATGAATGAATGCATGAATATGAACAAGAATGGGACATGAATTTATTCACTAATTTGGATCCTTAAGCCTCTGGGTTTAATCTAAATTATCATTATTCAAAACATGGTTTGGGTCTCAAGACATTAGGAGATCATTTGTTTGCTGATAGTTATGCGCGGGCGTGCCAGAACCAAAAGTGGTTCGGTGTGTGCAAACTAATTTCCTATATGCTTGAGTCAGTGATACTCAAGGCTTTTAGATCTGACTTCTAAACTAAACAATTGTGTGCGGCGAGTAGGAAAGTACCCTCACCAAAAATCCCTTGGCAGTACTGAAGCGCACAAGCCAAATAGTGTATGAATTTACCAAGTAAACAGTCACAAACGATTAATAAAATACATATTTTATTAAATGTTTGGAAAATACAACCAAAGAACAGATTCAGAACAGACTGATTGTTCGTGAGAATGAAAATAGTAAAAGAAAAATAACAAAAGAGAGTAGACCTATTTGCTATGAATGCAGCAAGAACATAAAAGTTGAATGCTTTTGAATGCTGTTTTCGAGAATGACGCGGAGTCCTCTACAGCTTTGGCCTGCCTCCATATTTATAGCGGCCATGATTGAATCTGATTAGGAAAGGACTCCTTAGCTTGCGCCTTAAGCTATGTAATTGATTGGTTAGTTAGCAGAAACCTTCCTTATCTCCCACCCTTGCCTTATCGTTATCTTGATTGAAACAATCCCACCATCTCAGGGATCATCTCGTCTAAATCCAGCTGTAGTGATAAGATTCTTTCCCAAACGGACTCGGATTTCCCCAAATCTGGGATGACGTTACAAATGGCAGCTGTCACCAGAACCGCCTTACCTCCATTACCATCAGCCTCATGACTGTGACTGAAGATTCATCGGACTCATGAAACGTCCTGTCATGTCTTTATGCCCGATAACATCTTTCCAGGTGCTCACGTCCAATCGGCCTCAACCCACTACCTTTATCACTTTCCGTAGGTATGGTGTCCAATCGTTGGTACATTCATGTTCCCTAATTCCCCATCGGACTCCCGTAAATGCCCGATGAAGTCCTCCATTCCCGGCGTCCCAATCGGTCTCCAACGTGTGTCATTGCTCCATTACTTCCACCATTGATGCCCGATAGACCAATGCGGGTCTGATGCTGCCTATCGGGCTCCATCCCATGGAACATCCGAATTACCTTATCTAAACTTCTGGTGACACTTCCCCTAAGCCCGATGTCATCACTGACTCCGGACCAACCGGCCTCTGAAATACCCATGCCCGACTATCTCTAGGCCCATATCCCCATATCAATCGGGCTGGAAAAACCTTCGGCGGTTTTTAGGTGCAAACACCATTTGAGTTAAAATAAATAAGATTAGACAAAAACAGTAGCAGTTTTTATGAATTACAGAGAGCAGACCAGACATTCAAAAATAGGAATAAAATACTTTCAACGGTTGGATCTTAATGATTTTTGGATATGTTATGCCTCTATGAGTCTAGTTTCTAACCCAAAAAGAAAATCGAGGTTTCAAAGGTTAGATCTCCGGGAATACGGAAAATACTAGACCTCACTCAGGATTTTACAACTCTCTGTCCAGAGATCTTGTATGATTTTTTAAAAATAGCAAACAAATCTGAATTGCTTCATTCTTTTTAGGGAACCTTCTTAACACATTAAGGTTCTTAGAAAAAATTATTAAAGGTCATGAAAACTTGGTTAGAGCTCTGATCTATCAATTTTAAAACCGGTTTGCTGTTCTGAAATTTTGGACAGAGAGTTGCTTGCTTGGAAATCATAAGACCAAACCATCCTAAGTATGGAATATTATCAAAACAACAATCACAGAGGTACTCATATGAGTTATGAACATTCTCCAATTGGTCTTATCCCATTCCAATGGACCATGATTTAATGAAAAATCTTTGATCACAGAGGATTTAAGGATTCACTGCACCAATGTTGAATTAATGTTCACATCTTAAAACCAACTTGATCCATGATCCTACAAAGGACTAGAATCAAGCATGGTTGTGATTAGTGGGACAAATTAATGACATAGGAAGATGTTCATAGATTTAACCTTGATGGATCCTTATCATAGATCTCATAGTTGGAGATCTATCAAGAAAATCCTAAGGTCTTACTTATTTTAAATATAGACTATGAAGATCTACACCCAATTCTTCTCTCAAATACATGGTCATGGAAGAATATAGAGTCAATTTATTCTCCTCTCAAGTTAATGGTCCTTGGAGAATATAGATTTAACTCTCCTCCCAAATTAATGGTCCTTGGAGAATATAGATTTATTTCTACATGAACCTCTATGGAATATTGAATGAATTCCATAAGATTCTTAATGAGGAGGTTCAAGTCATGGGTTAAGACTTGAATCTTCACCAACTATGGGTAGATATGACCATGATCAACCTTAGTCTCCATATAAATCATAGGATCATAGGGGACTAGATGATCAAACTCAAGAGGATCCAATGAGATATTAAAGATCTCATGGATCTCAAAAGAAAAATAGAGACAAAGAGAAATAGAATCAAAGTTTACTTGAAGAAAACCAAGTGAAGATCCCTTCACAAACTAGTTTTATTTTAAACCTAAGGCTCTTATTTAGATCCAAATCAATGAAAGCAAGTAGGAATTCAATCACAATTCTATGTGGAGTGTGATGAAATGAGGTGGGAAGAGAGGTTTTGAAAATGTGTAAAAGTCCTAGATCTATGAATTGTGATTGAATTATATATAATAAGTATAGGGATAAGGATTTAACCTCTAGATCTTCTCAGGATTTGATTGATTTGGAGAGATCCAAGCCTTACAAGCAATGCTCTTCTTCTTCTTCCTTGAAGCTTCAAGGTTCTTCAATGGAGATTTGAGGAATTTGGATGAATTGGGTAAGATTTCTATGGGGTCTTGGGGTTTCTCTCTCTATATTTCTCTAAGAACAAACTCTATCTTCAAAATTCAGCCTCTCTCTTTTAGATTCAAGTCTCTCTCTCAAGATTCAAGTCTCCAACCCCCCAAAATGAGAGAAAATGGGGCTTTTATAGACTTTCATTATCTTAGGGGCTAAGATAAGGGTAGATAGGTCAATTAGGGATGGTGGGAGCATGGTTTGCATGACCTAGGAGTAGTAAACACGTACACAAAAAATGGCATCGTTTGGTGCATTCATTTGATCAAAGATTGAAAAAGAATTTTGACTTAAAAATGCAAATTAGCCCAGGCCGGCACTCGATGAGATGAAACGGCACTCTCTGAGTGCCGCGCGGCACTCTCTGAATGCCGGACGGCATTCAGTGAGTGCCGCAGCGGCATTCACTGACTGTCGTTCGGGCACTTTGAGTGCCGCTGCACAGCAATCCAGCACTATTCAGTGAGTGCCTAAGTCAAAATTCTTTTTCAATCTTTGATCAAATGAATGCACCAAACGATGCCATTTTTTGTGTACGTGTTTACTACTGCTAGGTCATGCAAACCATGCTCCCACCATCCCTAATTGACCTATCTACCCTTATCTTAGCCCCTAAGATAATGAAAGTCTATAAAAGCCCCATTTTCTCTCATTTTGGGGGGTTGGAGACTTGAATCTTGAGAGAGAGACTTGAATCTAAAAGAGAGAGGCTGAATTTTGAAGATAGAGTTTGTTCTTAGAGAAATATAGAGAGAGAAACCCCAAGGCTGAATTTTGACTGAATGCCCGAACGGCATTCAGTGAGTGCCGCAGCGGCATTCACTGACTGTCGTTCGGGCACTTTGAGTGCCGCTGCACAGCAATCCAGCACTATTCACAGCAATTCAGCACCGTAATTTCATTTCATGTCATTTAAGTAAATGTCGTTTAATTTATGTATTTACTTAAGACATTAAATGTAATTAAGGAAATACCCCCCATTTGGATTCAATAAAAATATCTAGAAAATCAAAATCCTTAAGGAAAAAAAGTCAACTCTCCCTCCGAAGGCAAAATTTCGATTTTCTGCACGATTCTTCTTAAAAGCCTTTCAATTTCACCATGATTCCTTTCATTTAAAAATTCTACAAAATCATTTCTGGCATAAGGGAGACCCAATGAACAATTACCAGGACTTTTCATCTTGAAATTCGAAAATTTTACGATTGACTCCCTTTTGACCCGTTGACTTTTCACTGGGTCAACTGTTGACTTTTTCTTTCAGGGTTCATGCTGAATTACTCTCTTTTTGAAAATGATTTTAAGATGCTCCGAGAACATTGCCGTATTCCTATACGTGTTCAAAACTCATGGTCTACAAGGTGACGAGCAGATGAGAATTTTGGTCTTTTGGCTGAAAATGGTGATTTTGAACCGAGATTCTTCTAGGAAGAGAGTCAGATTGCTTGTAAGAGTCTTGATTTCGTCGAGACATATTCATCATTGATCTCCAGAGGTAAATCCCCCTAAGTTTAATAGTTTGGTCAAATTGGGGTGTCTACAGTTTGCCCCTCTTCGGCAGAGCTTGTGAAGCAACGCGTATCACAAGTGAATGTCGAAGCCTGTGTGAAGACAAGCCTTTGACCGGGCTATTGAACTTAGGTAAAAACAAAACGCGTTGCAAAAACATTTACGAAGACGGTCGGTGCTGGTCGTGCTCGATGGTGAGCTGCCTACGTATCCCAACGGGAATCAGACCAGGACGTAGTTCGGGTAAGGGATAACGCACACAAATGCAAATAATCACACGGATGAATGCTCCTATCTTATCGTGATGCACATGCTCATGCAAATTTGTGTCTTATGCTCCGAAACGTGATGATCCCGAGTCACGTTGCTTTTCCTATTATCAGAAATGCACCATATACATTGAATTATCCTATTATGATATTGTCCTACTCTAGGAACATCATGATTGATGTATACACGTGCATGCTCTATGCGAGTTTTGAGAGTCGTCTGATTTGACTGAGCCGCATCACGCCTTATGCTCCATAGTCGAATCAGGTAGCTCACGGAGAGATTGAGCCGCTCTATGCCTTACGCTCCATAATCTCTCAAAATCAAATCATCTGATCGACTAAGTCGAATCAGGTAGCACGCTGAAAGATTGAGCCGCTCTATGCCTTACGCTCCATAATCTCTCAAAATCAAATCATCTGATCGACTAAGTCGAATCAGGTAGCACGCTGAAAGATTGAGCCGCTCTATGCCTTACGCTCCATAATCTTCCAAAATCAAATCATCTGATCGACTAAGTCGAATCAGGTAGCACGCTGAAAGATTGAGCCGCTCTATGCCTTACGCTCCATAATCTTCCAAAATCATCCGATCGACTAAGTCGAATCAGGTAGCACGCTGAAAGATTGAGCCGCTCTATGCCTTACGCTCCATAATCTTTCAAAATCATCATCTGATCGACTAAGTCAAATCAGGTAGCACGCTGAAAGATTGAGCCGCTCTATGCCTTACGCTCCATAATCTCTCAAAATCAAATCATCTGATCGACTAAGTCGAATCAGGTAGCACGCTGAAAGATTGAGCCGCTCTATGCCTTATGCTCCATAATCTTCCAAAATCAAATCATCTGATCGACTAAGTCGAATCAGGTAGCACGCTGAAAGATTGAGCCGCTCTATGCCTTATGCTCCATAATCTTCCAAAATCAAATCATCTGATCGACTAAGTCGAATCAGGTAGCACGCTGAAAGATTGAGCCGCTCTATACCTTACGCTCCATAATCTTCCAAAATCATCCGATCGACTAAGTCGAATCAGGTAGCACGCTGAAAGATTGAGCCGCTCTATGCCTTACGCTCCATAATCTTCCAAAATCATCTGATCGACTAAGTCGAATCAGGTAGCACGCTGAAAGATTGAGCCGCTCTATGCCTTACGCTCCATAATCTTCCAAAATCATCCGATCGACTAAGTCGAATCAGGTAGTTCGCTGAAAGATGAGATGCAAATTTACTGCCTCACCAAGTAAAATCAAAGTTGACTTGGTTCAATTCATAATTCCTAACTTTCAGGAGCTGATTAAATTTCGAATTAACTTTCCTAAACCTGGAAACACTTGGATTCATATTCGCTTTTAATTTTCGAAATCGAAGATCAATCATATTAAAGTCGGCTGAACTTTCTCCTAACCTGGAGTCGAACCAAATTTTCAAAGTTCCAGAATCAAACAAGACTCTCATATCAAATCAAATTCCAAAGAGTTGAAACCAATTAGGCTCAATTCAAATCTATTTTCAAAGAATCGGAGCCAATCAGGCTCAAGCCAAATCAATTTTCAAAGAATCAGAGCCAATCAGGCTCAATTCGAATCAATTTTCAAAGAATTGGAGCCAATCAGGCTCAAATTAAACCAACTTTCAAAGAGTCAGAGCCAATCAGGCTCAATTCAAATCTATTTTCAAGGAATCAGAGCCAATCAGGCTCAAATCAAATCAATTTTTAAAGAATCGGAGCCAATCAGGCTCAAGTCAAATCAACTTTTAAAGAATCAGAGCCAATCAGGCTCAAATCGAATCAATTTTCAAAGAATTGGAGCCAATCAGGCTTAAGTCAAATCAGGTTTCAAAGTTCGGAGTCAATTAGACTTCGGTTGAATACATGCTTCCGCAAATCCCGGAATCAATCAGACTCTTAATCAGATTAAACTTCAAACTTACTCCAATTTATTTAATTTTCCAAAATCGGAGTTAATCAGGTTCTAATTTAGCAATTTTCCAAAGAATCGGAGCCAATCAAGCTCGAACCAAATCAATTTCCAAAATTTCGGAGTCATTCAAACTCGAAATCAACTCATATTCTCAAAATCGGAGCCTTTCGGACTCGAGTCAATTCATTCTTCTAAAACCAGGAGTCAATCAGACTCAAATCCGCTTAGATTCAACCAAACTCCCATTTATTCAATTTTCCAAAATCAGGAGTCAATTAGACTCTTAATCAAATCAATTTTCAAAAGCCCGGAGTCAATCAGACTCCAATTTACTCTAATTCTCAAAGTCCGGAGTAAGAGTAAATCAAACTCCTAATCAAATCAATTTTCAAGAGTCCGGAGTCAAGCAGACTCCAATTTATTCAATTTTCCAAAAAATTGGAGTCAATTAGACTTAGTTCTAAAATTGGGAGTCAATTAGACTCAAAGAATTTCAAATTTCTAAAAATAGGAGTCGATTGGATTCAAAACAAATTTAATTTCACAAAATCGGGAGTCAATCAGACTCAGTTCTAAAATTGGGAGTCAATCAGACTCAAAGAATTTCAAATTTCTAAAAATAGGAGTCGATTGGATTCGAAACAAATTCAATTCCACAAAACCAGGAGTCAATTAGACTCAATTCAATTCAATTCCCAAAATCGGGAGTCAGTCAGACTCAATTCTATTCGAATTCTAAAATCAGGAGTCAGTTAAATTTGAAACAAATTCAATTTCACAAAACCTGGAGTCAATCAGACTCAAAACAAATTCAAATTCAAATTCAAATCCTAAATCATGAGTCAATCAGACTTGATTCAATTTCTTATTTTGCAAAATCGAACAAAACCAAGAGTCAATCGGACTCAAAGAAATTTAAATTCATAAAACTGGGCTTAAAGGATTTCTATTTCACAAAAGAATTTTTTACAAAATTGAGAGTCAATCGAATTCAAAGAATTTCTATTTCACAAGATTGGGAGTCAACCAGACTCAAAAGAATTTCTAATTTCCAAAAACATGAGCCATTCAGACTCAAAAGAATTTCTAATTTCCAAAAAACATGAGCCAATCAGACTTAAAAGAATTTCTAATTTCCAAAAACATGAGCCAATCAGACTCAAAAGAAATTCTAATTCCAAATCATGAGTCAATCATACTCAAAAGAATTTTTAATTTCAAAAGATTGAGAGTCAACCAAACTCAAAAGAGTTTCTAATTTCCAAAAACATGAACCAATCAGACTCAAAAGAATTCCCAATTCCAAATTATGAGTCAATCATACTCAAAAGAATTTCTAATTTCAAAATCAGAGTCAAACAAACTCAAAATAATTTCAAATTTCTAGAACAGGAGTCAATTGCACTCGAATCGGATTGTATTTCACAACACCGAGAGTCAATCAGACTCAAATCTAAAATTGGGAGTCGATCAGACTCAAAGAATTTCAAAAAAAAAAAAACAGACTCAATTCGATTCAAAAACTCTAAAATCTGGAGTCAAATCAGACTCAAATGAATTTTTCTAGAATTAGGAGTCAATCAGACTCAATTCAATTCAATTTCTAAGCTCGGGTGCTAAGTTAGACTTTCATGAATCGGGAATCGGACGGACTTAATGATTTTAATTTCCGCAATCGGGAGCTAATCAGATTCAACTTAATTTAACATTAAAATATGGCGATAGTTAGATCCATTTTAGCCCAAACTTTCAAAAGTTCGGAGTCGGTTAGACTCAAAGAATTCAATTCTAATAAAATTCAGAGTTAAGCAGACTCACAAATTCAAAGGGAGTCACGTGGATCCAAAAATTCAATTTTCTTACACAAGGAGTCAATAAATTCACATTTTAAAACAAAAGAGTCATTCGGATCCATGGACCCGCATTTCCACAACAAGTCACTAGGACTTGAAAACTCGCATTTTACAACCACGGAGTCATTTGGACTCAAAATTTGCATTTTACAACAACAGAGTCAATCGGACTCAACGAAATTCACGGAGTCACAATCAACAAAAATTCACTTCTTATACAAATAGAATCATACAAACTCAATCAAACTCACATTTCATACAAATGGAGTCATACAGACTCCACAAATGTATATATATATATATATATATTTATACGAATGGAGTCACATGGACTCAACGAATTCACTTTTTATACAAATGGAGTCACATGGACTCAAAGAATTCACTTTTTATACAAATGGAGTCATACGGACTCAAAGAATTTCCTATTTTACATAAACGGAGTCATGCAGACTCAAAAATTCATATTTTACATAAACGGAGTCATGCGGACTCAAAATTTCATATTTCATTATTCAAACGAAGTCACACGGACTCAAAAATTCATATTTTACACAAACAGAGTCACGTGGACTCGAAAGTTCATGCAGACTCAAAATTTCATATTTTACATAAACGGAGTCATGCAGACTCAAAAATTCATATTTTACAACACGAAGTCACGCAGACTTGAAAAATTATGAACTTTTGCAAAATCGAAGTCATGAAGACTCAAAGAATCAAAGGAGCCGAATAAGGCTCAAGTACTTGATTGATTAATGATGATGATGATGATAATGATGATGCTAGACTGACGAGGAGCTTTTAGCACTGAAATGAGCTCGTTTGAATGAGCTTGTCACGAGTGTGGATTTGCCACGAAAGTGGGCTTATGAGGCATGTTTGCCACGAAGTGGGCTTATGTGTATGGACTTGTCATGAGCGTTGGTTTGGCTAAAAGAGTGCCACCGGGGTGGGCTTTCATGAATGAAGCTGCCACATAAATGGGCTTATAACGAGAGTTGCCCTGAACGTAGGCTTTCGATGAAAGAGTGCCATGTGAATGGGCTTATGATGGGGTCGCCACAAAAGTGGGCTTATAATGGTGGTCACCACGAAAGTGGGCTTTTGATGAGAGGGTGCCATATGAATGGGCTTATGATGGGGTCGCCACAAAAGTGGGCTTATAATGGTGGTCACCACGAAAGTGGGTTTTGGATGAGAGGGTGCCGTATGAATGGGCTTTCGAAGATAATTGCCACGAAAGTGGGCTTTGGAGAAAATGCTTTCCTACATCTGCGGACCCTTGAAATAAATAAGAAGAAAGAAGGAAGCCACCTATGCCCCTAGTCTTGGACCCTTCATATTTCCACTTTAGCATCGTGTTATGATAGTGTTTAAGAATCCTGCTTGCATTGCTCTTGGGAGACTCATGGAGACTCTTCAAATCTTTATTCATCATCTTAAACCCACACAATTGAGACCATTATTGACTCATCAAAGGGGGACAATCTTGACAAAGGGTTTACACAAGCGATAGACTCAAACTCTGTATTATTATGAATTAGTGTGCTTTCATCGTGAACAATGTATCATCTTACCTTTTATTTATTCATCATCTTACAATGTTAGTACTTTTTTGACAAATCTAAACTTTGAAGGTTCTCTTTTTGAGTTAGCTGATTCTTTGCCTATCCAGAGTGTGCTTCAGATTAGTGCTTTAGCTTAGAGAATAAAAGACAATCTATTTCAATCCATTCAAAACAAACTTGATTACTCGAGAACTTTGCTCTGACATAGAGGGATTTTGGCAAACGAAGTTTACCCCTAGTTTGAGTAGGACTCGGAGGCATTGCTTTTGGGATTAAATGAGGTGTTCAGCAAACGAAGTTTGCCCTTGGTTTGGCGATATATATGTGACTTCGGGCAAACTTACGCAAGTTTGCCCCCTAGTCTGAAGAAAGAAAACCAAAGGCACAAAGGGTGATGCTCATGGTTTAGGGATGGTTATGGACCGAGAACCTTGGAAGGTTCGCCTACTTATCCCTGAACGGGAATCAGGTCCAAAGTAGTTTGGCTAAGGCCTGAAAGAAAGATGCCACGAGATGGCGAGGGTGATGACCGAACCGAGTAGGCTGCCTACGTATCCTCGAGTGGGAATCAGGTCAAAAACGTAGTTCATCAACTCTGGAGGTCTTGAAAAAATAAGGCTTCAAAAATTGGTGGGCTTTTCGAGCCATGTTGCCATTTTAGGTCTAGGGAGTGCATGTCACTTGTGGTAGCCCTTGTGTAGCATGATGAACTACTTTTTCCTTTATTCTCAGTTCTCTTTTCTTTTCTTCATTTTTTTATTTGACGGTTGATTCTTTAACCTTTTCACTAGCCAGTTAATCTTTACAACTCTCATCATGTTTTATTCATACTCTATCATATTCACAAAGTAATATCAGCCCTTCAAATCTTTATTCATTTTTCTCAAAGATATCCCTGCATTGTTTTAGGCTCACTTAGCGTTTGAGCTTGAAGCTGATAAGTCTCTCTTTTCATTTCCAATTTCTTTTCTTTGTTTAGAACAACACAATGCCTTGAGATAGTTCATGTACCAATGATCTACTTTGAAGTGCTCAAGAATTCTCAATCTTATCTATTCTCTGCCTTTTCTTTTTTCTTTCCCCCCTTTTTTTTTCTCTACCTTACTATCTCTTATTCTTTCCATGATTTTGACTGGCCAGGATTAGGATTTTGAAATCAACACGCATCTTATTTTTGCTCTAACTTTTGCCTAGGCGCCCTTCCGGGTTTTCATCCTAGCGAGCTCTTTCTTCTTTTTTTTTTTTTTTGTGCTCTAACTTTTGCCTAGGCGCCCTTCCGGGTTTTCATCCTAGCGAGCTATTTTTTCTTTTTCTTTTTCTTTTTTTTTTTTTTGGAATAAGAAGTTCATTTAAAATGTCTGGCTACCATCAAGGACCAAGTTTATGGCTTTAGACTGGTTGGGCTCATCTTTTAGGCTTGGTATTTGAGAGAAGGGGATGGTGAGCAAGCTTCAAGTTCCAAGTTCATCTTTTCAAGATTGAGAAAGAGCATCTTTAAATTCTTAAAGTAAAACTAATCAATTCTCTACTCTTCTTTGGATTTGGCACAGAATTTGCTTGATCTCTTGGGATCCTTTTCAATGCAAAGATTTATTAACAAAGTATTTTCCATGATCGTTTGAAAAAATGACTTCTTTTTTTTTTTTTTTGGCTTAATGATCCATACATTCACGACTTAGCACACTGAATCATGAAAAATGAGATTTTATTCAACTAGTAGGGAAAGAGGATTACATCCCTCTACTCGATAAACTCGACAAAGACTTGCAAACAAACTTGATAACAGACTGACCAGAAGACTCGACTGGACTTGACATTTGACTCCAACTTAACACAACTCGACTACAGACTGGACTCGACTTGGTCTCAACTGGAGTGTCACAGACGACTTTCAAATTATTGGGTCCCCAGGAGCATCCATATTTGCTTTAGCAGCCGTATTTCAAAACACTATCACCTTACTAGCAACATATGTGCATAAACATCTCTCTTCCTATTATCTGTTCCTTCCTGACTAATCACGTCTTTGAATCTCTGTATCAAACAGTGCTTGACTCGGGTGCTTTTTCGCTTACAACAACACTTATCTTTAATCAATTTTGACTGATTTTCTCAAGAGAATCTTATACTTCTATTGATTTTTATTAAATTTTTATGCCAAGTGAAATGCTCTTGAATGATTCATATGTCACACGAATGCAATGCATGTGTGTGTGTGCCTATTTTATATGCCAAACAAAAGAAAATTCTAATCCTAACACATAAACACATAAGCACATAAAATCCTCATCCATGTTGAGTGTGCTAATTTCTCCTTTCATTGTGATCCTCTTTACCCTTAAATTTAGAATTTTTGAAATCCATTTGACAAGTATTTCCCCTAGATGATGCGATCTTTTCAAAATTCCTTAAGAAGCTTTCCTTTGAAAACAACAACATTTCTAAACAAAAGATGATTGGGTTGAAACTTTGCTTTTGAAATTTATTTGAAAATGATTTCTTTAATTGCAGAGATTTCTTGGATTATATTCCTTAACAAAAAGGTGATTAGGTCCAAATTTTGCTTTGAAAAAACATTCCTTTAGTTGGTAAAACTTTTCAAACTCTTTCAAGAATTTTGGGTTCCAAGAATTTTAGGTTTTTTCTTCAAATATGGTTGATTTGAAATTTTAATCCAAAAGTGAACTCCAAAAATTTTGAAAAGAGTGATTGAATGCCTTGGAATAAAGATACCAAAAATCTATTTGCTTCCAAAAACGTATTTAAAATTCTTTGGGTAGGAGGATCACATGATCGGATTGTTGTCATACTCTTCATGAATTCGGATGCATACAAGGTCAATGATGCTTAGCTTAGCAAGAGGTAAGAGATGTAATCACATAATCAAGATCCAGCATGTTCCCAAATGTCGTGGGACATGAGAAGGAATTGCTAAAAGGTGATTGAAGGGTTACACATCTTTTATCAAGCAAGCATCGTCATCATCTCAAATAACCCCTTTCGGGCATACAAAACTCCCTAGCACATAATCCCAATCAAGAATTAATTTCCTAAGATCGAAAGGTTCTATAGAAGCTATCATGCAAAGGCCGGGTTTTGGTCAAATAAGGGACCCTTGACACACACCCGATAGGATGCTTCATATACCGGTCCCATGGTACGAGATCAAGGGTGATCACACGGTCCCATGATGACTTGACCGACCGGGTTGCCCCGAGCCTCCAAGGTCATAGTTCCATGCGATCGACTGGCGAAACATGCAAGTGTAATGCAACGGGCACACAAAAATTAATTAATTCGATTAAAAGGATGCTTTCAAGTCTAATCCTCGAGTGAACCCAAAATCAGAAATTCTGGTCTGCGAAACCAGAGATTCTGGGTTCGATCCCCAGCAGAGTCGCCAGATTGTGGATATCGCAGGTTTTCAAATTTTACCCACTTTTAAAACATTCTTCAAATTCAAAGAGTCGCCACTTAATTTTTAAAAGAAAAATTAAGAAACCATTTTTAAAAGCAACTGATCTTTTGCGAAACCAAAGATAAACTGGGTCCGGGGATTATGGAATGAAAGGGGAAGGAGCCCGGCGGACTAAAACACCCCCTTTCATCCTATCTCACGATAGGCCTCTACTCAACATCCTTTTTAATCAAATTATTAATCTAAGCATGCCCTCAATTAATACATATATACATATACATCACACAAGCATGTTGGAAATGGTGTAAAATTGCGAACGACAAAATATCATTCTTAAGCCACGTAATACAAGTAGCAAACAACATGATATGCAATAGAGAACTAGAAAACATACCCGGGATCCAGCCGCGAATATCAAACGTGCAATGCATGCGAGAACAAAATAAACCTAAGAAAGGTCTCTAACACATATATACACATAAGGCAAAACCTAGGCTAAGGTGTCGCACATGGAGTCGAAAATCAATATAAATCAAAAATGGAATTAAACTAGAGAAGAGTTGAGGAATTGTACCTCAAATGCGCTACAAAACAAAGGTTAGTACACATGCCTTAGACAAGATATAATATCATAAATAAGTAAATCCTAAGTCATGTTCAATTAGATACATCTTAGACAAGAGATAAGTCCTACTTATGAATATTAACATGTATGAATGAATGCATGAATATGAACAAGAATGGGACATGAATTTATTCACTAATTTGGATCCCTAAGCCTCTGGGTTTAATCTAAATTATCATTATTCAAAACATGGTTTGGGTCTCAAGACATTAGGAGACCATTTGTTTGCTGATAGTTATGCGCGGGCGTGCCAGAACCAAAAGTGGTTCGGTGTGTGCAAACTAATTTCCTATATGCTTGAGTCAGTGATACTCAAGGCTTTTAGATCTGACTTCTAAACTAAACAATTGTGTGCGGCGAGTAGGAAAGTACCCTCACCAAAAATCCCTTGGCAGTACTGAAGCGCACAAGCCAAATAGTGTATGAATTTACCAAGTAAACAGTCACAAATGATTAATAAAATACATATTTTATTAAATGTTTGGAAAATACAACCAAAGAACAGATTCAGAACAGACTGATTGTTCGTGAGAATGAAAATAGTAAAAGAAAAATAACAAAAGAAAGTAGACCTATTTGCTATGAATGCAGCAAGAACATAAAAGTTGAATGCTTTTGAATGCTGTTTTCGAGAATGACGCGGAGTCCTCTACAGCTTTGGCCTGCCTCCATATTTATAGCGGCCATGATTGAATCTGATTAGGAAAGGACTCCTTAGCTTGCGCCTTAAGCTATGTAATTGATTGGTTAGTTAGCAGAAACCTTCCTTATCTCCCACCCTTGCCTTATCGTTATCTTGATTGAAACAATCCCACCATCTCAGGGATCATCTCGTCTAAATCCAGCTGTAGTGATAAGATTCTTTCCCAAACGGACTCGGATTTCCCCAAATCTGGGATGACGTTACAAATGGCAGCTGTCACCAGAACCGCCTTACCTCCATTCCCATCAGCCTCATGACTGTGACTGAAGACTCATCGGACTCATGAAACGTCCTGTCATGTCTTTATGCCCGATAACATCTTTCCAGGTGCTCACGTCCAATCGGCCTCAACCCACTACCTTTATCACTTTCCGTAGGTATGGTGTCCAATCGTTGGTACATTCATGTTCCCTAATTCCCCATCGGACTCCCGTAAATGCCCGATGAAGTCCTCCATTCCCGGCGTCCCAATCGGTCTCCAACGTGTGTCATTGCTCCATTACTTCCACCATTGATGCCCGATAGACCAATGCGGGTCTGATGCTGCCTATCGGGCTCCATCCCATGGAACATCCGAATTACCTTATCTAAACTTCTAGTGACACTTCCCCTAAGCCCGATGTCATCACTGACTCCGGACCAACCGGCCTCTGAAATACCCATGCCCGACTATCTCTAGGCCCATATCCCCATATCAATCGGGCTGGAAAAACCTTCGGCGGTTTTTAGGTGCAAGCACCATTTGAGTTAAAATAAATAAGATTAGACAAAAACAGTAGCAGTTTTTATGAATTACAGAGAGCAGACCAGACATTCAAAAATAGGAATAAAATACTTTCAACGGTTGGATCTTAATGATTTTTGGATATGTTATGCCTCTATGAGTCTAGTTTCTAACCAAAAAAGAAAATCAAGGTTTCAACGGTTAGATCTCCGGGAATACGGAAAATACTAGACCTCACTCAGGATTTTACAACTCTCTGTCCAGAGATCTTGTATGATTTTTTAAAAATAGCAAACAAATCTGAATTGCTTCATTCTTTTTAGGGAACCTTCTTAACACATTAAGGTTCTTATAAAAAATTATTAAAGGTCATGAAAACTTGGTTAGAGCTCTGATCTATCAATTTTAAAACCGGTTTGCTGTTCTGAAATTTTGGACAGAGAGTTGCTTGCTTGGAAATCATAAGACCAAACCATCCTAAGTATGGAATATTATCAAAACAACAATCACAGAGGTACTCATATGAGTTATGAACATTCTCCAATTGGTCTCATCCCATTCCAATGGACCATGATTTAATGAAAAATCTTTGATCACAGAGAATTTAAGGATTCACTGCACCAATGTTGAATTAATGTTCATATCTTAAAACCAACTTGATCCATGATCCTACAAAGGACTAGAATCAAGCATGGTTGTGATTAGTGGGACAAATTAATGACATAGGAAGATGTTCATAGATTTAACCTTGATGGATCCTTATCATAGATCTCATAGTTGGAGATCTATCAAGAAAATCCTAAGGTCTTACTTATTTTAAATATAGACTATGAAGATCTACACCCAATTCTTCTCTCAAATACATGGTCATGGAAGAATATAGAGTCAATTTATTCTCCTCTCAAGTTAATGGTCCTTGGAGAATATAGATTTAACTCTCCTCCCAAATTAATGGTCCTTGGAGAATATAGATTTATTTCTACATGAACCTCTATGGAATATTGAATGAATTCCATAAGATTCTTAATGAGGAGGTTCAAGTCATGGGTTAAGACTTGAATCTTCACCAACTATGGGTAGATATGACCATGATCAACCTTAGTCTCCATATAAATCATAGGATCATAGGGGACTAGATGATCAAACTCAAGAGGATCCAATGAGATATTAAAGATCTCATGGATCTCAAAAGAAAAATAGAGACAAAGAGAAATAGAATCAAAGTTTACTTGAAGAAAACCAAGTGAAGATCCCTTCACAAACTAGTTTTATTTTAAACCTAAGGCTCTTATTTAGATCCAAATCAATGAAAGCAAGTAGGAATTCAATCACAATTCTATGTGGTGTGTGATGAAATGAGGTGGGAAGAGAGGTTTTGAAAATGTGTAAAAGTCCTAGATCTATGAATTGTGATTGAATTATATATAATAAGTATAGGGATAAGGATTTAACCTCTAGATCTTCTCAGGATTTGATTGATTTGGAGAGATCCAAGCCTTACAAGCAATGCTCTTCTTCTTCTTCCTTGAAGCTTCAAGGTTCTTCAATGGAGATTTGAGGAATTTGGATGAATTGGGTAAGATTTCTATGGGGTCTTGGGGTTTCTCTCTCTATATTTCTCTAAGAACAAACTCTATCTTCAAAATTCAGCCTCTTTCTTTTAGATTCAAGTCTCTCTCTCAAGATTCAAGTCTCCAACCCCCCAAAATGAGAGAAAATGGGGCTTTTATAGACTTTCATAATCTTAGGGGCTAAGATAAGGGTAGATAGGTCAATTAGGGATGGTGGGAGCATGGTTTGCATGACCTAGGAGTAGTAAACACGTACACAAAAAACGGCATCGTTTGGTGCATTCATTTGATCAAAGATTGAAAAAGAATTTTGACTTAAAAATGCAAATTAGCCCAGGCCGGCACTCGATGAGATGGCACTCTCTGAGTGCCGCGCGGCACTCTCTGAATGCCGGACGGCATTCAGTGAGTGCCGCAGCGGCATTCACTGATTGCCGTTCGGGCACTTTGAGTGCCGCTGCACAGCAATCCAGCACTATTCACAGCAATTCAGCACCGTAATTTCATTTCATGTCATTTAAGTAAATGTCGTTTAATTTATGTATTTACTTAAGACATTAAATGTAATTAAGGAAATACCCCCCATTTGGATTCAATAAAAATATCTAGAAAATCAAAATCCTTAGGGAAAAAAAGTCAACTCTCCCTCCGAAGGCAAAATTTCGATTTTCTGCACGATTCTTCTTAAAAGCCTTTCAATTTCACCATGATTCCTTTCATTTAAAAATTCTACAAAATCATTTCTGGCATAAGGGAGACCCAATGAACAATTACCGGGACTTTTCATCTTGAAATTCGAAAATTTTACGATTGACTCCCTTTTGACCCGTTGACTTTTCACTGGGTCAACTGTTGACTTTTTCTTTCAGGGTTCATGCTGAATTACTCTCTTTTTGAAAATGATTTTAAGATGCTCCGAGAACATTGCCGTATTCCTATACGTGTTCAAAACTCATGGTCTACAAGGTGACGAGTAGATGAGAATTTTGGTCTTTTGGCTGAAAATGGTGATTTTGAACCGAGATTCTTCTAGGAAGAGAGTCAGATTGCTTGTAAGAGTCTTGATTTCGTCGAGACATATTCATCATTGATCTCCAGAGGTAAATCCCCCTAAGTTTAATAGTTTGGTCAAATTGGGGTGTCTACACCGTCGTCACTACTAATCCTCCCCCTTCGAGAGGACATCTCACGGTGAATTAGTACAAATCCCCCTTTAACCCACATAGGCACATAAATATGCTCATTTAAGACATATCACCATGATTGTCATTTCAACATACTTTGGGCCTACTTTATACATGAGTTTTGCCCAATATGAACTACACATGGTATCTACATACATTCCCAGCATATCAAATGCATTAAACCATAGAATCATCCAAAACTCAAGATTAATATCACTCACCTCTGAATTACGCTCTTAAACGCCGATCCAAGGAAAACTCAACCACAAAGAACGTGCAATAATTCTTCTAATACAATTCCTATTGATCAAAACTCCGATTATCAACTTTTTATGAAAATTCTAGAAAATGAATTTTCGGAAAACTTAAGCAAACAAGGCCTAATACGTATCAAAACGACGACCTTACCTCGTAGAGTTCAAATACAAAATATGGAAAACCAGCGGACGAATGGTCTTCGTTTGACGTCGAGAAGCTCTAAGTAATCAAATCCTCCATTTGGCCTCTTTCTTGAACTTGGGTTAAAATTTTATAAAATTATGAAAAGTCATCTCTATCTATATATAGGCAACACTTTCGAAAATTGTGTTTATCTCCCCACAAGTTTTCAAAACTTCTAATCAGTCTCTTAACTTTCTATACAGCTAATGCATAGCTCTATATGTGAAATCTCAAAATTATAAAGGTTTTTGACTAAGTTCCGTTTGGTTGCTAAAATGCAAGCTTTTTACATAATTTTACGAAATTGTTAATTAGCTTACCAAATTACGTAACGTGTTCAATTTCATCCTCACCAGGGATCTAATGACTCCGATGAGTCGCTATCAATAATATAATAATCAATTATATTCACATATGCCTAAATAAACATTTAAGCACATAATTATGAGTTAGTACTCATTTTTCCAACCATAGGGAATTCTCACATGCCCACCTTCTGGACTGCCTTCAAGGCCAAATACCGGGTTCTCAAGAGACACCCTCCAATAGTGAGTCATCACTCACTTCACACGTGTTCATTAACACAACAATAAGCATACCATGCATGCTAAAATAATATAATTAAATGCCGCGGGAGCGGGTATAACAGTGTATAATCATGGGGTATAGTTATCTAGACAGTGTATAATCATGGGGTATAGCATAGTAAGCATGAATCATATCAGTAATTATCAATTAAGCATGGGGTATAGTTATATAGACATGTGTTTTCATATAAGCAATTAATCTTAACTTACGCACATATAATACTCATCAAATATGTCCACCCAAGACACACGAGATATTCATATAATACATATAGAGTATTTCTATAATATACCAATTGAGTTAGGGCGACTCACCTCGATGCGAGTTCGTGAAATAAGTGTAGCTTTGGTTCCTACAATTCATATCAATACATAGAATGGTGATTAACATGCATATCGTTAACATAGGAATAATGGTTATTGTGTTGTATGGATTCTTAAATCTCAACATGATGATCTAGACATCATTCTGAGTCTAACGCCATTGATTAGACTCAAATCAGAGTTCGTCATATAAAAGACTGAATTTTCTATACCAGTATGGGCCCTAGCAGTCAGTTGTATTTTCGATTGAGTCAGAAAGTCACTAAACTTAGGAAAATATATCTACACGTCATTCTAGGATTTTAGGAGCTGACCGCATATTTTTCTGAGTTACGGTTTATTTATTATGAATTATCGAAGTCCTAATTATAAATTATAGTCCACAGGATCCAATAATTACAAAGTATATTTTAGGAAGACATTTGACTCTTATAAATATTTTTATTAAATACTAGACCTTAAAATAGGTTAGTGGTATTTTTTTTGTAATTTTTGGAACTTATTTGCTATTTAAATTAATTAAAAAACGACCAATGGGTCCTAATAATAAATTAAATAATATAAAAAATACCAAAGTTTGAGTTTTACAAATAATGATTTATAAAACAAGGGTATTAGGCCTTAGGGAAAATTAAGATAATTTTCCTATATTTTAAAACAGTCATTAGTTATTTATTACTTGATTATTTTAATTTAGAACAAGTTCTTATTATTTATTTTGACTAAATAATTAATAATTATAATATATAATTTGTACCTTATAATACTAAAGTATTATTTAATTTAATATTTTAGAATATTAGAAATGTTCAATAATAATATTCAAGAAGTTAAAATGGTACAAAAACTAATTTAACATATTTTTAAAACAATTAAAACATATAGAATCTATTTATACATAAAATTAGATTAATAATAAAACAAATTAAAAATTTAAGGGTTCACGGATCAACCCGAACCGACCTGATCCAAACGGATCATTCGTTTACATACTCAAAAGAGTCCAATTTCATTTATTCACGGGTCAACCCAAACCCGACTCGAGGCTAAATGGGTTAACCATATACACTAAGGAATTAGCCCAACCTGATACCCACAGGTTTACCCGAACTCGACTCGTATTCGACCCAAATTCTGACCCGCACCTGACCCAATTAGATATGGTACGATCCGAAATGAAAATGACGTCATTTCATTAAGTTGTTCATGGGTTATTTTAAAAACGACCCGACCCGATTGTTTTAATATGGGCAAATGATATAACACCTTATTTAAAATGGGGTTGTACAAGCATTTAAGCATGGGGTACAATGGTTTAAAGCTCTTAGGAGCTCTGGTCATCTTCTTCAACATCTGCCCCGCCGCTGGCGAACCCGTTTTCGCTGGAAAACTTCGAGAATTCATATCTCTCTCATCTCTCCATCAAAATGGTTTAAACCAACGCCAAAAGGACCGGTTTGGGATCCTCTATACATACTAAGAGGCCATTATCTGGTTCATTCATTTAGGGTTCCAATGAACCCATTATTCTTTTTTATTTTCTTAAGGATAATTGGTTGCATGTTGAGTTTGGCTAAGTAAACTTCAAAACTGTTCATAGGGGAGCTCATGAGGGTCAATTTGGTCCAAGTTTGGTGGTGTTTGGTTGAGGTTGAGGTTGAGGTTTCAAGCTTCCTCAGAGCTTTAATGACTGTTTAAGCCATACCATATGCTAAGGCTTTGTTTGGCTGCATGTGCTTGGGTGTGTGAATGTTATAGAAATGTAGAGGGATTTTGGAAATCTTACCTCTTCTTTCTTTTCCTTTTCTCAATCTCGTTTCTCTATCTCCTTTGTTAATTCTCATTTGTCTCATTCTCCTTCTCTGTGTTATATATGTGTGGTCTCTGTGTATGTGAGGGTGAGGGGCAAAGAGGGAGCAGTGGGTGTGTGTGTGCTGGTTTGCTTATGCTCTCTCTCTCTCTCTCTCTCTCTCTCTCTCTCTCTCTCTCTCTTATATATATACACAAACTCATATCTACATACACCCACATATATCTATACAGATTTGTAAATTTGTTATGGACAAGATGGAGGGAATTTGATTGAAGGGAGGTGTTCCAGAGAGAGGGGACCGGTGGTAGGGGTTTGTGGTATTTGTCCAGCAGGTTTGGGAAGGTAGGGTGGTAATCCGGCGGGTAGAGGGGGTATTTGGGTAGGGAAAATGTCCAATAGATTTAAGGTAGATTAGGTTATACTTTGCCTTTCCATTTATGTATAATCTTATCTAATTGTTTTGGATCTTTGTGCCATACAGTCTAAGTTCGGTATAGATTTTACGGGTTCGCGTGACGAAGTCAGTCCGGGTCTGAAACTTACTTTCTAAGTTAGTAGTTTATAAACAGATACAATTCATATAGAACACTGGAAAAATACGAACTGAAGTACAGAAGCTTATTTTGGGATTGTATTAACTCTTTTTTTTTCTTGCTATTAATTGAGCGTCTCTCTTGAGATCTTAGGAACCTGAAACTCTCTCTCTAACATTTTGTGTGCCCACAGTGCCTATCTCTGTCTATCGTCTCATCCTCTTGACCTCACATTCCTCCTCATTTTCTTCTTCCTTCCCACTACCAACCACTCTTCCTCTCCGCCAATACCAATATCACCACCAGCCGGTAATCACCACTGGGCTTGCACCATCACCACCTCCAAGCACCACCATGTTCCCCGTTAGGTATTACGTACTCTCTCCAATTTCGTCCTCTATCTAGATCTATCTCTCTGTTTACTTTCTTGAGGATATTGTAGTGTAGTGGTTGTGTATTGGGGGGGGGGGAGTCGCTCCCATTCATGAGAGGTCTCCTACTTTCTCTTCCCCCTTTTTTTTGGTGTATGTGTGTGTATTTCTCTATACATCTTCATATTTCAGATTTGTTCTCCTTCACTTTCACTCATTTCAAACATGGCCACCCATACGGAATCACATTGTATCTTTTGTTCTAAACATGAATAAGATTGTTTCCTGGTGACAGAGCAATGGTGAAGGTACAAGATCAATGAGAGGTGATCTCCAATCATAGTCATCATTCCTGTTATTTGTACATACATCTTCCTAGTATTTAGTTGAACGTCATATATGGATGGTATTACATTTAAATTGACACTCGAATTGCTGTTAATATCAAAATATAATCTTAATCACTATGTTTTTTTATTATTTATTTATTAATTTATTGTGACGTGGAACAATAAGCTCAATTTTGACAGTAGAGAATGAATTTTTGTTTCTATTTTGGCAGCCAATTAAATTTCCATGGGAGTAAATCCTCAAGCAATAATAGGATCATACCGTAGGATGTTGTATGACATGTTATCTATGTAAATGTGCATCATGTGTCTACCTGAATGCATGTTTAATGGCGAGGACTAACAACTCAACTTTTCAATACTTATCGAGTTGAGTTGCCTTGCTCTTTAGTTTGGGGTTTCATGAGGCCGACAAACTAACACCCACAAAAGAAGTCTTTAGGGGAGCTTGAACAAGATTTTCTTCAAGCGTATTGGTTCTAAAGAAACTATTTTATATTTCTTTTTTGTCATTACTCTTTGGATGCATATTTGTTATTGTTCAGTTTTCATGAGAGATCTTAAATATCTATAATTGGTTCTATTGCAGTCTTTCTATTATAAGGGAAAGGCTATTTTGTCACATGAAAATTTTGACAATCTCAAGGAAGAACTGATGTGGGAAGGAAATAGTGTTGTTGTGCTAACTATAGACTCCTTTATGTATATAAGGCACCTTCAAATACGTGTTTATGATTTTTAACTTTTAATCATAATATTAAGCATATCTATGATTTATATTTTATGAACCTATTGGTTCATTTGCAATGTAGGTTTTGAAGAAAGAACAATCTTAAAATGGACATCAACAGCGTGCTATGCAAATCTAAGGGCCGCGCAGGAGATATTTGGATCAGATTACCTCACAAAACATCACACATTGCTCAAGATACATACTTGATTTCTCAAATTGGGGGCACTTTTCGATTGTTTGATAGCCAACCAACCAGAGTTTTGATAAAAATTGACAAAGAAGAACAAAAAATTATGGTGATTAGCATATTTTAAGTATCAATTGTGTGTATTTTAATATTTTGCTTGGTTTCATTCGGAAAACATTATGTTTAGTTTATTTATCCCTAAAGAAAGAGATTAGTGAACATTTATGTACTATCATCGAATTTGTTTAGTAGGATTTAATTTTTTTTTTTTTTTTACATATAGTGCTTTATAACTTTTTAAATTTGTAGATTTTTTTTTATAACTTCTTAGTTTATTATTATTTTTATTATTATATTTTTGAAAAAAAATCGAAACGCACTTTACTGCATAATACCTTGAGATTCGAGTATGGGGTAGGGTATAGGTAGAACATTTTGCAAAAGAATTTGAACCAGAGTCAAAATTGGTTTCAAACTGGATTACCTGGTATCGAAAAATAACCAAAATTTGGGTTCGAGTTCCGTGTATGGTTCCTGATTGTACACCCCTAACAATAATTTCATGACATGTGTCCTTTTTAGTTATCAACGTAAAAGTACTAAATACTTTGAGATTGTTTGGAAAGTAACATTTTTGAAGGAAAAGGTTGCAAAAACATGTAACATCATCAAAATGGCATTCACTTATAACATAATACTTGGAATAAAGGAGCAACCAAAGAACATCTTTCCACACCCATAATGATGTAGTTTCTTCTACGGATTAAATTATGACTGGTCGGGGAAAATTTATTTTGTGTGTTAGTGCATTTCATGTGAAGCCGAAGATTTCATCTTAATTAATCTTTAATTTTGTTCCTTCTTGATTAAGAATTTGATCCGAGTGCCCATATGTGTGTAAAATACGCATGTATGCATATTTCTCTCCATGTACAAGTGTGTAAGTGTGTATGTGTATTCATCCTATGCTAATTTTTGAGTGCTAAATGTATTGGCAAATTACTGAGAGTGGAAGAATTGAAACCAATATCACAGTTTGTATTTTCCAAAATACCCCACCAGCTAGTTCCCTTTTTTTTTTTTTTTTTTTTTCCAGGTTTTGAGTTTCTACTAGCGTGGAAACTTATCGTTGAAACACATCAAACTTATTGGCTATCTTTCAAGTTTATAGTTGATCAATAGTATGAATCTTTAACTCTCCCACATAATGAACAATTCTATACGTCCGAAATTTAAATCCCAAATTTGGTTTCCAAACGACTCTCTTTGACTTTTTATTACATAATGAATATTGCTATGCTTTTTAAAATTGAATTCCAAATTTGGTACCTAAATGGCGTAATATTACCACTGATGGTACAACTACTAAGATATTTGGGAAACATAGCATTAAATAGTTGGACATGAGCACTAATGATATTTTCTCATACGTATTTTCCTAGTTTTGTGAGTAGAATCACAATTACAAAAAAGGCCACCATTCAAAACTCTGTGCTTTGTTCAAATTGTTTGCATTTTATGCAATTGATTGGGAGATTATTTATGCCAAAGCGACAAGTCATACTCAATTATAGAACTTATTATAAATTGTGACAAAGCAAACCAGAAGTGCCATGATCTGGTTTTAATTTTTTTACAACACCTCTAATTATATTATATTGAATGCTAATATTCAAAACTACGGACATGTTGACAGTTTGACTCTTTCTAAAGAAATAAAACCAATGTATTTTTAAAGCTGAAAAAGAACTTCGCAAATGTACGAAATATGCATGGTCATCCACCTTGGATAGACCATAAGTGAAGAAGATCTAAAATGCTGCCTACATATCAGAAATTTTTTTATTCTTTTATGGAAATTTTGATTTCCAGTTTTTTGGTTTACAATGTACAATGCTGGAAAAGAACATCATAGTATAAAGTCAAGATATTGATCATTTCAGATCATTGTATTGAAACGGGGGAATAGGCAAATGTTTGGGCTCCTTATGTTTTGGTTCCTTATGTAGTTTTCATTGATTTTGTAAATTTTAATGCTTTTGATGTCAACTTGGTTCGTATATATCTTACATAGGAACGTTTTGGTTTGGATATTATTTTCTTGTCACTAAACGATGGTGAATTTACTTTCATTTATGTAGGGTACGATATGGGAAATGGGAATTGCTGAGAATATGTGACGATCTGGGGTTTAATTAGCTACCTATCACACTGAGGGAATTGAAAGTGCATATTTGTAATACATTTGTTTTTTACGATTTATAGAGAATATTATTGTATACAAATCTTCTCTTAAGGATCCATTTTTTTTAGCGAACAATGTACCCGCGAATTGCGCGGAATACATGCTAGTTAAACTATAATATTTAAAAAAAATCTCAAAGCCCACCCCAGTCCATTACTAGGTTCGCCTTTTTGGAAATAACAATGCTAGGGTGATAAACACTTACAAACATACTCTCTCTCTCTCTCATGGGTGGCACTATAGGGTCCACTGAAATTATCCGACCCCTAAGAGAGAGATAGAGTATGCTTGTAAAAAGTGTTTGTCACTCAAATATTACTCTCTTGGAAATTAAAATTTTACAAAGAAACCCTTCAATGTACAAATGTTGTGCTAGACACACTATTTGCAACCTAAAATCTAAAGTAAGTTGGACTTGTTTTTTTACAGAAAATAAAAAAATCTATTAGAATCCGTCTTTAAAATAAGTTGAAAAGAAGGTTAAAGAACTACAATGCGTGATAATACATTCCTATGAAAAGCAATTAAACTAGGGGTGTAAATCGGTTGGTCGGTCGGATATTTTTTTTTATTTTTTTATTTTTTATTTTTTCCGGTTTTTTTGGTGTATAAAAACCAATCAATATGGGTGTAAATCAGTCGGTCGGTCGGTTTTTTAGGGGTTCGGTCGGTTTTAACTTGTACATGCATTTAAAAAACTGACCAATCGATTTTCGATTTGATCAGTTTGCGGTCCACGGTCCACGATTTTTTCTTACACCCCTAAATTAAACCACTGAAACAAACCAACCTTATCATTGATATATGTATCTACTATTTGTCACATATTTGTACTAGAAAAAGTAAGCATATATAGAGAAAGACAAAACAAAATACAGAGAGGGAAGGCATCTATTTGGTCTTACAATTAACAACAACCAATCATTTAGTTCTGTATTCTTACACCTAACAACAAACAATCATGGTGATTTTAACCTTGTTCTTACATGTGTTGATCAAGTATGCTCTTGGTAAAAACTAGTGTGTGTGTGTATGCCTATCGATTGAATTGACAAGTACCGTTTCGGCTATATGATTGTTTCAGGTGTACACGTGGATCAATTAAATCTTAAAAAATAATAATAATAATAATAATAAATACAATGTCTCTAAAAAACTTTACTCGAGTAATGTCCTCCCAAGCCCTCCTTAGGTTTTGGAGGTAGCCTCCGCAGCATTTTTCATTTCAAGCAGAGCATCTTCGAAACACTTGGCGAGAACTTGTGGGTCATGGATTATATCTTTGGCCACCAGAATTTGGAGGTCAGCCCTTCCTGCATAGCTCACCATGTGCATTGTGATGGCCTGCAACACAATTGCATGCACAAATGTAACTGTAAATTCACTTAGTACCCGTTTGGTAACAACTTTTGGAGCTTGTAAGAGATTATGGAATTTCAAAAGCGAAAATAATACTATTTGCCAAATCAGCTTTTGCGATTCTATTCCAAGAAGATGTGGCCTAAATTTCCAATTGGCCAGCTTTTGACCAAAATCAGTTTTTTTTTTTTTAGCGATCTAATCACAAAAGCAAAAGTTGTTGCCAAAGCATGCCATTACACTAACAATGGTGGTGAAGGTGAAAAGAGACTTCAAGAGAGTTCAGAAGTTGTACATGGGGTAGGCTTGTTGAGTTTGCTCTAATGTAAGTTATAGGGTTGCCAGCAAATGTGATCTCCTCTTGTGGGCCAACCACGTTTGACATTGTGAACGTTGTGTTACAAACAATCCTGTAATTAAGCAAGCTCGCAAACTACAGACAAGTAATAAGAGAATCATCAACAACAAATACATATATATACATACAACATATACACATAAAAGCACAAAATGCTGAACTCATACATAAGGGCGAAGCTATTAGTGGGCTTCACCGGGCTGTACGTCCCCTTAAATTTCTGAGGAATTTTTTTCCATAGGTAATATTTTAGCCCAATTGTAATTTAGTCCACTCTAATATTTGACAAAATGCTTTATCCATCCTACTTCTCTTTTTAACCAAACTCAATATTGTTCAATCCAAACAAAACACATTATATTAGTTCACTGGTAATCTAGCGGTTGTAGGCCCCTCTAATTTCTGAGGAATTTTTTTAGCATGTTTTTTAGCCCAATTGTAGTTTAGCCCATCCTAATACTTGACTTTATCCTTTCAACTTCTCTTTTTAACCAAACCCAATATTGGTCAATCCAAACAAAACACATAAAATTAGCTCAGTCACAATCTAGTCCACCCCAAATATTTGACCTAACTTCTTTTCTTAGTTCAACCCTTCAATTTAAAAAAAAAAAAAAAAACATGTGTAATATACCCAATTGTAAGTCAACCCACCTAAAATATTTATCCCTTCAATATTTCTTAGTGCTTCTCAATTTATGCTAACCAAAATTGTTATACCATCCCTCAAACTTTACAAATTACGAAAAGCGATCAATCCTTATTATGAAATTATAATATAAAAAAAAAAAAAAAAAAAGAAAAGAAAAGAAAAGAAAAGAAAGATAATATTAAGAAAATTCAACCTAAAAATAAGAAAAAATTGACCCAAAATTTTTGCCTCGAAAGCGCTGCCCCGAACCTCCATATATAATCATCATGATATACAAGTCCATTTAGCTCAGCCCTCTAGATAAAAATCATGGCTCCACATAAAAAGTACACATTCAAATTCTAAACGAGGAAAAGTCCCTATCACTCATTAAAACTGAGTAGGCTAAAGTAGTGTTTACAAAGGAACTACAGTAAATTATTCCAGTGAGGCTGCAATGACCTTTTTTGTTAATTCTTACAATAAAAGTATGTGCCACTTTGTCTAAAATTAGGATATTAAAGAAATTATACGAGTGCTAAAGTAGGGAGCTATTAATACACCTAATTAATTACTTAATTTATATGCCCACCTAAGATAACAATGATGCTGAATGTACTCATCAACGGATTCAAAATTTCAACGCATCTAGGTGGATGCAGGGCTGTCTTAAAGGACAGGTTTTCAAAAAATTATATATTTACACTTCTTTTTTTATTTATAATTAGCCCCCTTGATATTTTAAAAATGTCATAATAAGTCACATTTCTCTTATTTTTTGTGCTAATTATAAAAGCTCCCCTTCCTCTTATGTTTTTGGGATAATTTTTTTAACATTAGTTTATAGCATCTATACAAAATATACACAAAAAAATGTATAAATAGGTCCCCCAAAAAAAATTTATTCAGGGCAACCCCTGTACAAACCTCTGTCAAGCCACCCCGTATTGATTTTCTAGATCAGAGTCTCATCAGACCCTAGGTGGATGCCTAAGTAATTGGGTGGGTGTACTTCAATATCCGTATTTTAATAAAATATGAGAATGCACACTTCAAACCCCCCACCCCCCCCCAAATGAGTTATGTAAGTATCCTCTCAACATATACACACATACATTATTATATGAACACACACACACATACACGATAGCAGTTATGTTGAATTTCACCTTTGGTCCCAAGTAGGACATGACAAAATCTCCAATTTTGTAGGAGAAGTAGGCCTCGAAAGATTGTTTCTTCTTGTCAACCATTCTCTTTGCTCTCTTTAAATACTCCAAAGGATCAGCACCACCTTTATAGCAATACACAGGTAGAAGCATCATACCAAATTTATTACCCCACCTTGTTCCTGATTTGCTTTTCATCAAATCTGAAAGCTCCTGATCATAATTACTACCCACTTCAATTCAACCCACAAAACATAACAATACACAATTATATGGAGAGGATCTTAAGTGCACTGACCAAGTGCTCTGATTTTTTATCCTAAAAAAATCTGCGGGCTGCTCCGCTGACCCGCGCCCTGTCCTACTGCCACAGCCACGCTGACTTGCTGGTTTTTTAGGTTCTACCCAGTGCATTTAAGATCCTCACTCTCTCTCTCTCTCTATATATATATATATATATCAGCATACACATTAGAAGACTTCAATCTACCTGCAAGCCTGGTTGCGGTCTCAAGTTAACCATGGCAACGCCTGTAATTTGGAGCCCGTCCTGCAATGCTAGTAAAGACAATTACACAATTTAGTCTATGTAGGTGATTGTATTCACTTAATTATATGATACATATTAGAAAATCCAAAAGCCAGCTGATAAATAGAAAATAAAATGTTACCTTCTGGCGATCGAATGTCTAAATATCTTGATAATCCAGACGATATCACTCCAAAAAGCACATCATTAATGGTCTGTGTGATAATCCGTGATGTTAGTAATGAGAATGAGTTTTCGTTACTCAATCTTAATTACTGATAGAGTAATGTTTGGGGCACACTCTTAGACACCAAAAAAGCATCCACACCCTAAGGTAAACCAATGAGAACTACTGAGTATTAAATTTCACGGGGGTTAAAAATCCGAGGATAAGGAATCTACTGAGTATTGATTAACGGTCCAGTTTGAATGCATGTGTAAGCATTATTCGGGTATTACTATTAGCACCGATTCTGTTATTCAAGCCAGTACTGTTACTCAACAAGAATCGGTTCTAAATAGGGTGGTGTATAGATTGGTTTTCCGTTCGATAGTAGTTCATGGCTAACTTAAAAATAACTAAGAACTAGTTTTTTATCAAACCAATACGATTCTAAAACAACATAAAAGTGAGAGTAAATCTGAATCTAATCTTATTTTAAGCATTTTCAAACAGTTCCTAAGGTGAATAGCAATGGGCTAACTACATGCCCTTTGGCCTACAGGGTATCACCCTTCCCTCACCAGTGGGGAGGGGAGGAGTTCGAATCTCCCAAAGTGGAGATCGATCTGTGGTATTTACTGCTCATGGACGGGGCAGCTGGCTAGTCCCCCACGCTCTATGGGTCCTGGGTTTGCGCCCTGGCCCTCACCCCCACCCCCCTAAACAGACTAACCACTGACTCTTGGCCATTATCTGTGATGAAAAAAATAGTAAAAAATTAGCGATGGACTAGTTGTGGGACAACCCATGTACACTCTTATGCCAAGTTTGGTTCACCGTACTATCGGTTTTTTTTTAATGAAAAATAACCGAACAATAGTGGAGATCGGTTTTTCGGTAGGTTTTGACTTGAACATACATTTATAAAGCTGACCAATCGATTTTTTGGACGGTCGGTTTCGGTGAGTTTTCAGTTTTTTACTTACACCTCTAATCCAGTTCACAACCCGCTGGTAAGTTTTTAAAACCCAAAATCAAAGAATAAGCGGGCTTAATTGGGCGGGTTAGCGGGTTCGGGCTCATATTTACTTGAATATTTGGGATTTCCTAAACAAATACAGACAAATCGTGACCTTTGTTGATGTTGAAAATCGTAAAGAAATGACAAATGTGTCATATGAGACGAAAATGAAGTTTTGTTTCTGGTGGAGTGTAACTTCGTAAATGGGATAGTTCTGACTGGATTGGACCAATCACTCTAGAATAATTAGTGGTCCAAACTCAGGACTATAATAATTCCACATCAGATTAGCCTTCCAAATGTCGAACTATTTCAATTAAAATGGACTAATTATCAATCGCCCAAACCCCTCAAACGTGACTTGCAAGAGGACGGATTGGACAATTAGTCCATTTTAATTAGACTATACTCAGAATTAGTAAACCCAACCACACTTGGTATAATATTTCAACTTATTTAGTTAAAAATGGACTAATAGATATTGACTACCCAAATGCTCAATTATTAGTCTATTTTAATTGAAATAGTACAATCTCCCATATCCCCACTTAATATGCGTAAGAAACGTAGCCTTAACGGTTATTTGGTAACTGTCTCTAGAGGTGTCAAACGGGCCGGGTTGGCCCGGCCCGGCCCGAGCCCGGCCCGCTTTTTTCGGGCTAAAAGCCCGGCCCGGCCCGCCACAAGGCCCGGCCCGCTAGGCCCGGTTCACATACCCCGGGTCGGGGTGGACACACATTCTTCCGCCCATGGACCGGCCCGGCCTGGCCCGAAATGAAGAAAATGCCCGGCCCGGCCCGAAGCCCACCACGGTTAAGGCCAAAAGTCGAAGGAAGCCCGCTAGCCCGTCCGGCCCGGCCCGATGTCCGGCCTGCTAGGCCCGGGCCACCGGTCCGGGGCGGACACCCCCCCTCCCTTCCCAAGCCCGGCCCGGCCCGATTTTAGGTGAAGCCCGGCCCGAAGCCCGGTCAAGCCCGCTTTGACCGAGCCCGGCCCGGCCCATTTGACACCACTAACTGTCTCACTCTCTCACATCAATTTGTTTAGACTTGTCCCAATCACATGCAATACCATATGACCCTACGTGCCTCTCTATCATCAATTTGTTTTTTTTTTTTGATTCATGTGGATCTTGTGTATGACTCATGGGGGGTCCATTGAAATCAAAGGTCAGAATTGTTGGATATAAAAGTTTAATGTAATTTATCCTGAGTAAATGATGAATGGGCGAATGGCCACCCTAGACCTGCATTATTTATTAAAAAGTTAATTTAGTGTAATTTAACCTGAATAAATTATGAATCTGCATTATTCGTTATAGCTGACGATGACTTAATTTAATGCCAACCTTACACTACAATCTTTTAAATGCCAAAGCAAGCTTTGCTGACCACAAAAAAAAAAAAAAAACAAAAAAACAAAAAAACAAAAAAAAATAGACAAATTTATAAGCAATAAAGTCCATGGTCCACACAATCATATTCAAGGTCAAGAATACGAGATAGTAACACATTATACATGACCGGTTCAACTGTAGTTCCTTATTCAAAACGGAAACTCCTACTGCAAATGGCTGGTATAATTAAAGTTATTTTCCAAAAATTGTTTTATTTCATGGCCTCTAATTTGATTATTTTCTAAGTCCTACATCACTTTATTGTTGGGGGGTCAGAGTAAGGGTGTCTTAACCAATTAACCAGACTAATTTCCTACGGCACCATCTAGGAAGCATAGATGCGAATATGTAAAATTTGTCAATTTTAGGATGCCGGTGAGGAGTTATACAAAATATTTGAAAAATATGCTTTTATACTTACAGTTATATAACACAAGCACAAAGGCTTACATCCATAACACTAGTTTTTTTAACGTGTAACTTAACTCTTAGCAATTGTAAACTGATCCTATATTTTTAGAAAAATTCATGACAGTGCGGATGGGGCTTCAACCTTAGAAGAATCGTGCATCGTTGAGTTCCATCCTAAACACCCACACCGTGAATAAATTATTCAGCAAGACAGTCACACAATGTCAGTCCAATAAGATAAATCCATCTAACCCCTTGACGGTCATGATAATTAGATGCCACCTATATTTAGGTGGTCATGCGGCTCATGCCTCCACCAATTTTGAATCCTAGACAGCCCTTGTGGCAGGCACACGTGGCCACTTGCAGGATCACAATTTTATTTTATTTTTAATTTTTTTGTATTTTTTCTGACCTAGAATTCTAGACTCGCCTCCACCATACTTGACCCAATTTCGAACAGTTGACATATCAAATCAATATGATGACATGATATGACCTTCTCATTAAATAACTTATCCTCACTGGCCAACTCACATGTGACGTGTATGTTTAATTATTGGGGCAGCTGGTCATAAGTCTCCACGTTAGACCATAATAGGGAAAATAGATCTCCACTTTTTTTTTTTTTTATTTGCGCCAAAGATTCCTGTGATTTTCAGTGAACGAAAATACTTATTTTCCTTATGTTCAACAATTACACTACACATATGCCACCTCAGCCCATAATTTAAGGAAGTTAGTTATTTTTTGTTTTACAAACTTTAAATTGTTATAACATCTAAACTACATATTATTTTGTCATAAAAATTATACCCTCGTAATCTACAAAACACTTCTTTGAAGAACGTGTTGAGGTGACAAAACAGAAACGCATGGGTGACGGGGACAAATTTGTTAATATCCTTCTTTTCAGTTTAAAAATAGACTTATGACCATATAATTTAAAAACGTTAAATCCAAACCATTTATATTTATTCTCTATTTTCATCCAAAGAGACTTCTATTTAATTTTTCTTTAATTATTACTTTACCAATTCTTAATTAAGAAACTTCAAAATTAAACCAAAAAAAATACTTCAGTAAATATAAAACTTACCGCGTCAGCGACAGCTCTTTTGACCGTCCTCATATCGTCAAGCCGAAACTTGGCGGTGGCCAATTTCCTCGGCCAGAGCTCCACCCCAGCGCCGCCGCTCACGGCGGTCTTCTTATCTCTCACCCACAAACTCCTCAACCCAAATTGCAAAACATACACAATCGTGAACCACACCACCTTCAATAGTCTCCACAACTTTCTCACTCTAGAATCACGACTCGAAGAAGAAGGGCCCTGGCCCTGGCCCTGAAGAGATTTGATGATTGGCAGCTGATCAGCATCATCGGCCCTCCTGCAGCACGATAAGAGCATCGACATCAGTGAAATCCCATCTCCCAAGGCGTGATGGAACCTCACAATCGCACACTTGTGGGCCCTCAGTAGGTGGATTTCCCAGATGGGCTTCTCTGTGCTGAGCGGCGATGAGACGGACAAATCGGCTAAATAATCGTTGACTGCCTCATCTTCATCGTTGACTTCATCGCCGCCGCTTCCGCCGATTTTTTCGTCGAGGACGATGAGGTGGTCGTCGATGGCGACCTGGGTTTTTCTCCAGTGTTCGCGGCCGTGACGGTCTGTGACCAATAGGCTGGTAAATCTGGGGTGAGTGACGATGACGGAGTTGGTGATCGCCGATCTTATAGCGTCGACGTCTATGGGGTTATTTAGGCCGAAGACGCAGTGGATTACTTGATTCATTTCTGGCCGGACGAACAATCGACCAGCGGGGGTCAGTGGCTCGTCTCTGTCTTCTCCCATGACGTAAAAACAGAGAGAGATTTGTAGTATGGTCCTTATAGATGATGACTGAGTAGAGAGAGAGAGAACCAAAAGATCTTAGGGGTTTGAAATTGAATATAGCACTGTAGTATATTGTTTAGCGAATTATAAGTCAAATTTTTTTCTAAATTTTTTTTTGTAAGCAGTTCTTGAAAGTGAGATAATGACCCGTAATCGTAAAGGATGCCCCCTTCTTTAATTTTTACTTTAATCTTTGTAGTTTAGAATTTGATACTCATGAGTCATGGCTCGTTTGGTGTTATTGTAATAGTTAAGAGTAGTAATAGTTAAAGCAACTCCAGTAATATAGTAAATGTTCGCTAAATTTAAGCTATTTTACCTTATTATTTCTTGGAGTGACACAATGGTATAGTGCTCAAACGGCCAAGGAAGCGCCGAACCAAAGTAAACGGGCAAACAGTCTGTCGGCTGTGATTTTTTTTCCCCCTCCTTTCACAAAGGCCCAAAAAAAAAAAAAAAAAAAAAAAAACAACAAAAAAACAAAATAAAACAAAACAAACACACCAGCCGGCATTGTTGTTGCCGTGGCTCAACCGTTAAGCTGAATGTCGTTTGCCCATATGGTAAGAAAATTAGTGATATGCTAAAGTTAAAATTTCCTATTGTTTCTTACCCTAATTTTTCCTATATGCTACACCACTGTGGAACACAATTGCTAAATTAAGCTAATTTACTATATGGGCAACACCACTGCACTTGCTCTTAAGTTGTTAAAGAACATCGCTAATTTGTAATCAAGCTTTAACACCCTTTACACGTGCAACTTTGTTTTGAACGTGTGGAAAGTTGAGTTTAGCACTTTAATAGAGCTAATAATTGATTGTGAGAGCTAGCTCTGCAGAATAGTGCTAACAATAGAGGGGTATAGATTCTCGACAGTACCCCAACCTGGCAGCACTCAACAGTGCCTCCACCCACTTGACAGAACACCATTCTTTTGCTTTTTTTACATTTAAAAGAAAAAACAAAAGAAAAAAAAATTGTGTTGTGCTGACAAGCATCCATTGGTGTTGGTAGCACCAAAAGGTGCTGCTGAGGATCCTTGGGCACAATAAAGTGCTTCAAAGTGCATGACAATACTAGAGAGGAGACTTGAACATAAGACCTTATAGAGTCATGGCTCCGACAACACGTTAAGGTACCAATCACTTTGAAGCGTAAGCTATCGAAGAATGGAACACCAATGCACACACCCCAAACTTTTAACATTTGAAAAGGCTTTGCATAAGGAGTAATGCTATGCTGCCCAAATCTTCATTCCAAATTATGTAGCAGTAGACCCACTGACAATAATGATGGAGAGAACTCAACATCATTCAATCAAAATTCAGTGGGCTCATTGCCACATCAATTGGGATGGTGATTTGAGATTAGAATTTGAGAAGCATATTACTCTAAAATAAGATCTAATTCAATCTCAGTCTCACTTTTAATATGGTTCTGAAGATAATCAAGTCTATATCGATTTGAAAGAACTAGCTAAAAGATAGGTATTGGATTAGTTATAGACTCATATAAGAAATAGATACTTAGGGGTGTGTTTCGACTGGAACGGATCTGAAATAACCCATTCGAAAATAATGAGTAATAATAATAATAAATCAATCAATATATTCTGAATTTTTTTGAAATAAAACAGCCGTTTCGATTCCAATTACGAAATTTCAGAATTCTCATTTTCATTTTCGATTCTGAAATTTCGAAATTCGAAAAATTTCGTAATTTTCTAATGCAAGCTACTAACTTGGGACTAATGTGGTTGTTGCTTGGAAGTAATTTATAGACTCACATTCTTCATCTTGTTTCCTTGCTGACCGATACAAATGTAAAACAAGTTTGGAAAATTTCGGAAAATATTTTCGAAATATTTTTGGAATTTTCAGAATGCTCAAAACAATTCTGATTCCGATCTGATTTTTTTTTTTTTTTTTTTTTAAATTTTTGGAATTTGGAATGCATTTTTGGTTTCCAAAATCGAAATTTTTCGTAACAGAATTGGTCAGAATCGGAATTTCCGTTCCAAGTTGCACCCCTACACTTACCCATTTATTCACAAAATCAGTTCTTTGACTTTCCAACAAACTCCTTAACCCTTTCAGTAGTTTTCGAATTGCTAAATAGAAAATTTAGCAGGGCCCAAATTATTAACCTAAATTGATTGAAAGAAAATGATCAAATTTACCATGAGCGATACACAATGTTCAAATACTCCTAGTTTTTAATCTTATTTTTTGAAATGATTTTTTTTTCTTTAAAAAAATCAAATAAAAAGAAAAAAAGTGTACAAAGGCACACCCAAGAGTATTACAATAACCACAAAAAATGCTCAAATTGAGCAGCGAAGTTGACAACAACTAGTAAACTAGGTCCACTTTCTCAAAACATGCCATCCAAAACAAACAAGCCTTACACTAGTAGTAGTGAGAGACCAGCACAAAACATGCTCCAGATAGAAAAGTCTTGGAAAAGCAAAATATTGGACAGATCAATACAAATGAAGAAAGTGCAGAAAAGTCAAAATCTTGGAAAGGGTGACAAGCAGCCATGACGAAGCTCTGGTCTACTGAGATTCTCCAAGATAAAACAATAATGAATGGGTAATATTTGGGACATACTTAAATATATAATTTTTGAGATATAAGCTAATTAATGTTGTCTATCTCTCTTATATATCATTGTAGGGTCCAGTGACATCACAGAAGAGAGATAGACACATTATTTAAATTGTGTTCTAAAAATTATATATTTAAATATATACCAATCTTTACTCATAATGAATAGAGATAGGGGTGGGCATTCGGTCGGTCGGTTCGGTTTTGGGCAAAACCGTCAGCCGAACCGATGTGATCGGTTTTCTCTCTAATAGAACCGTCAACCGACCGTTACTGTCGGTTTTTGATCGGTTCGGTTTGTGTCGGTTGGCGGTCGGTTTGGTCGGTTGGGCCATTTTCAGATTTGGCTTAATTCCATTAAATTTTATTTATATTGGACCTATTTTGAGGACACCACCTATTGGGTCGGCTGGGAATGAGATTATGAGGCTAGGGTTTGATTTCTCAGCCTCTAATAATGTATTATATATCTATATATATATCTCTTATGAGTCTTATATAATATATTAAAAGTACATTATTAAGTTAACTTTCGGTCGGTTCGGTTATATCGGTTTTATGCCTATGCAAACCGAGAACCGACCGTGAAACCGAAAAAATCATAAAATTTCAACCAAAACCGACCGCAGGCCGACATTAAACCGACCATTGCACATCGGTTCGGTCGGTTTGCGGTCGGATTAGCGGTTCGGTTCGGTTTTTGCACACCCCTAAATAGAGATACCATCCAGCAGCCATGACATAGAAGTCTATTATACTACTCCATATTTATTCACCAACCAAAACAGATTCTGACATGAAGCACATGTAGTTACATGTAGTAGCTTCTTCACATGTACTAGGTAAACACAATAGTTATTGACCCAAAAGAAAACACACAACTCTTTGTCTTTGACACACTTGCACTCCAAAAGAAGTAATTCATTGTTTTGTTTTTGGTTATAGTTATTATTATTCCATATATTTGACTGCTTTCTAGAATAAAACAAAAGCAAATTAACAACAAAACAAAAATACATGCAAAGTCCGAAAAGAGACAACCAACAAAAAGAAAAGTCAGCAAAGAGCAATTAATCCTTCAGCAAGTATAACACGAGGTACACGATGATATTGTGCAATAAGGCAACGTTTGGTTGTGCTTGGTGATATTCAACTAATAATCCATTTTTATTGGATTAACCACGTGAAAAGTAACCCAAAATCCAAACCCCCATCCTCTGTAATAATTAGTGTGCCAAACGCAGGACTATGTAGGTAAAATGGATTAAAAATAGTCCCTAGCAATATCAGCATCCTAACCGGCAATATTATTTCATTTAAAATGAACTAATAGATTGTTAAATTCCCTTTAATTCATCACAACTAAGCATTTAACAATCTTTATTTTCGTGCTCCTACGGGCATCTTGGCAGAATGCATAGGAGCAGAAGAAGCAAAGCTCCGACTTCGTCAAGTCCATAAGAACTCTTGTGGGATAGGAGACGTTAACTTGTATCGGTTAGTGCAAAGAAAGGGATACTACTGGCCGGAGATGGCCAAAGATGCCTCCATATTCCAACAAGCCTGTACAAAGTGTCAAGAAACCCCCAGTAAAGAGGAGTGCAACTTCACCACCTAAGTCTCTGATTGGCGGTAACCTTACATAGATTACCTCAAAGAAAATTCCCTCCCCATTGATCGAACTGACGCCTCCATTGTCAAAAAGCGGGCCTCCAATTCTTCATCCATGAGGACCAACTATTTCGACAAAGTTTTGAGGGACAACCACTACGATGCCTGGCTGGAGGAGAGATTCATCAAGTCCTAGAGGAAGCACACAAGTTGGAGCACCAACGAGGTACAAAGTTATACCGTCACCTATTGGACCTAGGCTACTACTGACCGACAATGGAGGAGAACTCAAGGGCTCATGTCCAGCGGTGCCATCCTTGCCAAATCCATATGGAAACCGGATCCAAGCGCCTGCGGTAGGTAATGCGTATTACGCTGCCACGTGGTGATTGCACACATCACCAAAAGGGAAACGTGCCTATAGCATCGTCTTTACTTATATGTCCACATAGACCACTTATCCAAGTCTTGCAACTCAACTACTCAGGGCATGTTAAGGGGCCTAGCCCATAATGAGGGGAGGCCCATGCTATAACTCTAATACTTGGGGCATTCCAGAGGGCCAAGCCCATAATGATGGAAGACCCTCTTTGGGGAGGTGCAACTCCAATACCTACGACACCACCACAGAGGACCAAGCCCATAATGGGGGTCCCTCTATACACCCCAGGAAGGCCCAATGCTAAGTGCATCTCCAATACTCAAGGCTTCCACCTCAATGAGAGCCCCACCCCCTAGGGGCCATAGCAGGAACCCATAATAATAAATACACGAGCACACATACTTACACTTGGGGCCAACCACCCATAGTCTGGAGCAGTACCTAAGGGTGGCCTGGCCCATTGGGATCTCGAGAGCTCGTGGTTAGGTGGCTAGAGTCAACGGTGTCTCCCTAACTCATGCCTCCTAGGCAAAATTAGGGTTGGTTCCAAAAGAGAGAGAGAGAGACACGTGACCTTCACGTGCCCTGCACCCTTCAGCCCATGGCCAATTAGAAAGCCCCATGGCCTTAAGACCAGAAGAGCCTTTGACCCTCCATTACCTTATCCCTTTCTCCTTCGCTTAACCCTCTTCAACCAATAGCGTCATCTTGGTACACTCCCTCGCTTAACCTTCTGCAGACCAATAGCGTCATCTTGGTACACTCCCTTACTTAACCCTCTTCACCCAATAGCAAGCCATCCTTCGATGACACATCTGCAACTACTACCTCACCTGCTAAACACCAATGACACTCTCCTTAGTCACGTGACCCGTCCTTGTTTGACCCCTTGCATGGGTCAAGATCTCATTTAATACCCTCAACTACCTTAAACATAAGCATTTAGGCCCTTACCTACCTTAGACAGTGGGACCTCTCCTAGAGTGCCAGCACACCACACCCACAGAGCCTCCAGTTATACCATATACCCTCACAACTCTGCTATAAATACCAGCCTCATTCAATACATTCAACAACCCGAATCAACCCTAAACTTGAGCAATTAATCAAGTTCTCACACCCTCCCTACCATCATCCAAGCGACTACTCCAACCTTCACTCACACCTTACCTACCACTCCTCCTCCACCTTCACTCACACCTTACCTACCACTACTCCTCCACCTTCACTCGTACCTTACTGTTAGCCTTAAGATATATTAAGGCATATTTAATTATGTTTTGATGATGTCAAATATGCTATGATAATTACATGATTCATATTGATTTATTCTTTGTTATTATCATAGTCATTTTTATGCTCATATATAATCTCATGTATTAATATTGTATCAATGTTTTAACATCTTTGTGTGCATGAGATTTAATTGATGTAGATCAAGATTACAAGGAGCTCAACAAGGATCAAGCTTGAAGACTTGAAGATATTTAATCCTTGGTTGAAGTCTAAGACCTTCATTGTAAGGCATCTTGATCTCACACTCATAGGGGCTCAAACAAATTCTAAAAGTTAAAGTTTTGGAAAAATTCTTTTTAAGAGTTATATATTTGATTCCCAAATTTTCCAACTCCTCGTGTAATTATTCAAATGCACTTTGAAGTTCATCATAATTAGCGGATGAGTTTGAGTTTACCTCTTTTACCTTGCTTTCATGGGCGGCTTCTTGGTCGCTTGACTCGTCTTCGGAAGCATCACTATCCGAATCTCTCCAAGTGCCCCCTTTTGCCATTTTATCATTCTCCTCATCTTTTTCATCGGCAAATAGGCATATATAGCTTTTCTTAAGACAAAGATTATCTTCTCGAATTCCTCTCACTTGTGACTCTTTCTCTCTTTGTTGATGATCTTGACCTTCAATATCTTCTACAACTTCATCAACATTGTTTTCTTCAAAAATTTGGTTAGTACCATTTTGCATAGTTTCAAGAGATAACCAAATTTCATTAGCATTAGAGCATGAACGAATTCTATTATATGTGGCATTATCTAAAGCATCATATAGAATTTTCATGGCTCTAAGATTCAATAGAAAGTATTTTGATCACTTTCATTCCATTCAATCTTTGGTTTAGGAGAAAAACCATTTTTGACAATACTCCAAAGATTGTAGTCAAGTGAAAGAAAATAAATTTCTATTCTCCTCTTCCAATGATCATACTTATGATCACTCAATGATGGAGGAGTACTAATACAATATCCATTTTTAAAGAATGTAGTTTCCATGGATCTTAACTCAAAAATTTTAAAATCTTTTGAAAATAGAAGAGCCGAAGCTTTGATACCAATTGTTGGCCCAAATATGGAAGCCTTAGAGGGGGGGTGAATAAGGTTTTAGCGGAATTTTAACCTTTTAAAATTAAAATAGCAAATTAAACACAATCAAAAGCAATTATGTAAAGAAATAAGGGAAGAGATACTTGCAAACCAATTTTTCAAGTGGTTCGGCAATCGCACCCCACGGCCTACGTCCACCCCTCAAGAACACCTCTTGAGGATTCCTTTACTCCGATCTACTTCACGGGTGTAGACCAAACCGTTCCCAGAGCACTTACGGGTGTGCACCAAACCGTTACAAGAGCCTTCAATCTCTCCCAAAGAAGAACACATCTTCTTTGCACTCAAGGGTTACTAACCCTCAACTTTTACAAATTGAATTGAATACAAATTGATAACTCTCTCTCTAGAGTGGATAATACAATTAAAGCTCACTATAATTTTGCTCTCTCAAGAAATACAAATGAAAGATTTGAGCAAATTGATAAACTCACACAACTAGGGCTCAAATGATAATGTTTAAAGATCAAAGAGATGTGTGATGAATACTATATTTTTCAATCAAAATCCCAACAACAAATAGCTTGGGAAAACATGTATTTATAGGCCTTAGAAGATTATAGCCGTTGGTGGCAAGTTTGGTAATTAAAAGCCCCTCTAAAAACTAGCTGTTATTGCCTTTCAGGTCGATTCAGTCGACTGAACCTTGAAGTAGTCAACTGGGCCTTGAAGCATTCGACTGAGATGTGTTTACAGAGGGTTCTACTTGAATTCTGCTCACTTCAGTCGACTGCATCGGGCCCTCAGTCGACTGCCCCTCCCTGTTTGACAGCCTGGCACATCTCCACTAAAATGGCCATAACTCCCTCTACAAAACTCGGATTTTCGACCCGTTTGATGTTTTGGAAACTAGATTCAAACATGTATTTATAGGCCTTGGAAGATTATAGTCGTTGGTGGCAATTTTGGTAATTAAAAGCCCCTCTAAAAACTAGCCGTTATTGCCTTTCAGCGATTCAGTCGACTGGACCTTGAAGCAGTCGACTGAGATGTGTTTACAGAGGGTTCTACTTGAATTCTGCTCACTTCAGTCGACTGCAACGGGCCCTCAGTCGATTGCCCCTCCCTGTTTGACAGCCTGACACATCTCCACTAAAATGGTCATAACTCCCTCTACAAAACTCGTATTTTCGATCCGTTTGATGTTTTGGAAACTAGATTCAAATACCTTTCCAACCATATAAGATTCAACATTTAATTATTTTCCAATTGGTTGAGACATTGCTTTAAAGATGACCTACTTAAAATTTATTTCCAAAACTTTAACTTATAGAATTTGTTTGAGCCCCTATGAGTGTGAGATCAAGATGCCTTACAATGAAGGTCCTAGACTTCAACCAAGGATGAAATATCTTCAAGTCTTCAAGCTTGATCCTTGTTGAGCTCCTTGTAATCTTGATCTACATCAATTAAATCTCATGCACACAAAGATGTTAAAACATTGATACAATATTAATACATGAGATTATATATGAACATAAATATGACTATGATAATAGCAAAGAATGAATCAATATGAATCATGTAATTATCGTAGCATATTTGACATCATCAAAACATAATTAAATATGCCTTAATATACCTTAAGGCTAACACTTACCTACCACTCCTCCTCCACCTTCACTCATACCTTACCTATCACTCCTCCTCCACCCTCACTCATACCTTACCTACCACTCCTCCTTCACCTTCACTCACACCTTAGCTACCACTCCTCCTCCACCCTCACTCATACCTTAGTATGACTCATACTCCACCTTCACTCCTTCCATACCCATATCCTCACCGTAGGACACCTACTGCTTCTCTCTCTCTTATTTGGAACTACCTTGGCTCTCACTCTAGCCACATCCTCTCTGGGACCCATCTGACTATACTACTTTTCTATTATTTTACTATATCTTACACTCACTAGCCTGCTTACGTGTTATACCTCTCTTCCACACTAAAAAGAACTCACACATTTTGGCGACCGCAGTGGGAGGTATACTCGTAGATATGGTTAGCTCACAGTAGCAACAACTACTCCCCAAACAAAAGGAGCGTCCCCCTAAGAAAGCTAAAGTCCTACCTACAGGGTCTAACGCTCACCATAGCATCCACCCTAGTAGGAAGGAGCTGGCAAACTCTCAGACTCATGATTCACAAGGATCTGTCGGTATCTTTGAACTTGACGTAGTTAAGTGACTCGAACAGATGGAGGGTTATCAAAAACACCTCCAAAAACTTGAGTAACAAAATCGTCGAATCATGGAAACACTCGCCACCATGGCGCAAGGAGTGCCACGACCAACTCCTAATGTTCCATCTGGGCAAGATGAGGTGCTTAGAACCTCCGTTAATGCATCCGCAGCTGAACATCAACAAGCTAAGAAAGCCAAACGGACAAATGTCGTCGTCACTGACGCCCCTCCATCCATTCCAGAAGCAGGAAAATAGACACCCACCGGCTATGTCACCATGGCGGATGTCGAGACCCTCTTGAAGGATAAGGCTCTGTCACTTCCTCTCCCACCTACAATTGATATGCGACCACCTTACCCTTTGAGGCTAGCTAGTCTTCCTTATCCATAAGGATACACTAGTCCCAAGTTCACCCGCTATGATGGAAAACGAGGAAACTCCCGAGAACATGTTGCAAAGTTTCTGGACAGTCTTGGTGTTCATCGAGAAGATGAGAATCTCTGCCTTCGCGAGTTCTCCAAATCACTTACCGATAGGGCATACACCTGGTATGCTAATTTGGAGCCTAGGTCCGTCACTTCATGGACCCAGCTGGCCTCTACCCGTCACTCCAAATTCTTTAGTATCACTGAGAAGGTGACCACCGTCTCACTTTCTCGGGAGGTGCAAGGTGAGGCGGAGCCTTTGATCAAATATATAGACCGATTCAGAGATCGTGCCATGGAGTGCCACAAAAATACAACTGAAGAAAGCTTGGTCCAACTCTATGTTCATGGTATGATAAGAGAATATAGAATGCACCTAGTCATTCATTCCTTCAAGACATTCTCAGACTTGTTAATGTCAAGCCACCATCTAGAGTGTCCCGGGAGCACCAACGGTATCCAATGGCCGCCACGGTTCGAGAAAATAAGGAGGGCTGTTGCAACAACAAGGAAGATAACAAGAACCGCCGAAGGGAGGACATCGATATCCCTGCACCCTTCCATGTGGCATGAGAGAAGTCCTTGCTGTATTCAAAAGATGGGTTAGGGATGGAGTTATTGTCCTCCGCCCACCTACTACTCCACTTACCGAAGCAGACAAGTTTAAACAAAACTATTGTGTGTATCATCAGATTGTTAAACATCCAATGAAGGAATGTTGGGCCCTTCAAGGTATCTTCCAACGCAAGATAGCTAACGGAGAGTTGGAAGTAACTACTCGTCTCGACGACCATGAAGCCCCTTGTCAACAACATGGAGATCGAGGAGCAGTCAACATGGTATCACTCCATGAGAACGAAGCCCATCAAGAGTTGGGCAGGACAACTTTTCAAGAAATGGAACTAGACTCACCAATTATCATGGAGCCTACCATCCATGTCGAGGCACCCTCTTTAGGCACTATAGACGGTATCGAATTCACTGCTTCAAAAGTCAAGAACTTGACCAAATTCAAGTACTTCTTCGATCAAGTGGGATTTTGTGAAGGTGCCCGTCTCGAGGCCACCAAGGCAATCCTTCACATCGCCAATGCATATAACTAGGCCTGCGTAGCCTCAGGGGGTTCACTACGCCGTGATTCATGAGATGCCGAGATAGCGATAACATTCACAGATGCAGATATCCAAGCGACTAGTCTACCTTCACTCACACCTTACCTACCACTCCTCATCCACCTTCACTCAAACCTTACCTACCACTCCTCCTCCACCTTCACTCAGACCTTACCTACCACTCCTCCTCCATCCTCACTCATACTTTACCTACCACTCCTCCTCCACCTTCACTCACACCTTACCTACCACTCCTCCTCCACCTTCACTCTAACCTTAGTACCACTCCTACTCCACCAGCTTCACTCCTTCCATGCGCATATCCTCACCGTAGGATACCTACTGCTTCTCTCTTTCTTATTTGGAACTACTTTGGCTCTCACTCGAGCCATGTCCTCTCTGGGACCCATCTGACTATACTACTACTTTTCTATTATTTTACTATATCTTACACTCACTAGCCTGCTTACGTGTTATACCTCTCTTCCATACTAAAAAGAACTCACGCACATTTCTTCCCCCCTTGACCAACCAATGGTATTGGTTCATCACCAAACGACAGCACCTCCCTCTCATATGTCTCCGTCTTCACAATATACTGTTGTGTCTACATCTCATTTAATAATCCCAACCACCTGAAATAGAGCATTTAAGCCTTCAGTCTATCTTAAAACAAACAAACCACCAAGACAAAATCCAACTCAGCTTCGTCCCATCACGTCAAAGCTTCATGGCTCCCATCAACCTCCTGTTTAAATAAGTGGTCTTATTTACTACATCCGGGGAACCCAACTCAATCCTATCTTAAAGCAAAGGATTAACAGTGATTCCTATTCTTGCCCACTTACAAAACATTCTTATTGTCTTTAGCACAAGATACCCTCCGCCTTACACTCACCTTCGCCTAACATTATCCTTCACCCAACATCACCCTCCATCTTATTTGACCCTTTGCCTAACATTACCCTCCGCCTACATGATTCTCTACCTTACACGACCCTTCGCCTAACATTACCCTCCCCTTTATTGTACCCTCCGTCTTACAATACCCTACTCTGCCTTACCTAACCCTTAGTCGTACACTGCCCTCCTCCCTTACACTGCTCTCCGCCTGATATTACCATCCGTCGTACACTTACACTACCCTTCGCCTCATACCATCTTTCGCCTCACCTCACCTTTCGTTTAACTCTACACTTCACCCTACTTTAATATTTATTTACCGCCCTTAAACCGTACTCCAAGATATATAACTCCCAGACACTTACTGCTCTCTCTATCTCTCTCTCTCTCTCTCTCTCTCTCTCTCATTTTGGGCTACTTCGATTCTCATCCGACCCAAAGTCTCTCTGTATTCCATTATTCTGCTATATTTTTACATATTTATTATTCTACATCTTTTATTATTTTATCATATTTTAGTTGTTGTTCCACCTGTACTAACATGCTTACATGGTATACCTATATGCATATCTTACACACATAACATTAGAACCCACACATTTTGGCGACCACAGTGGGAGGTATTCTCGCAAGCACGGGTAGCAAACATGAACAACGATTTTCTAGTATTGCTAATGCTCAACATCTTTTGCAAGTCCGCACCCACTGGTGCCACCCTTCCATCCCTGGAGCTAAAAAAAATAGTGACATTAGTTCTCCAACTTTGTGACATTAGTACTTCGACTCTATGATATTCACACATTTTACGGTTAGTACTTTTCCTACAGAAAATAGAATACATCTCTTTTCCAATGATTGTCACAAATATTATAATTTTTTTTTTAATTAAAGTCAAAAGTCACAATTTTTGACAAACTTGAATTTGTTGAAAAAAAAAATTTCACTAATTTTATCTCGAAAATTTAAAACAGCTCATTTAAATTGTCTTCTTTTTTTTTTTTGGTCAAAAAAGCCATGCCCAAAACCATTTCGAAATAAAGTGTCCGTCGACACGAGCCCGCAGCTTTTTGGAGCATCCCAAACGGATATCGAATGACAAAATCATGACAAGTCAATAATTCGTTTGGCTAAAAAGCCAACATTGCACCATACACCTTACTATACCATAGCGTTCTCAATTCCTTAGTACTACACATCCTAGAGTACACCTAGAATGCATTCTTTGAGCACCATGGGTTTGATTTTTTTTTAATTTTTTTCTTTTTAATATTATAAACATTCCATGCATTTAAAGCTGAGCCCACATGTATTGTTTGATCTCAACAATAAAACAGTGTGTCAAAGTGACCCACATGTCACACCAAATGCATTTTTTCTTCTCTAACTAGCAAAAAAAACACACACACACATATATATATATACACACACACAATGAAACTACTAACATAAGATTCTATGACTCTTTAAAAAAATGGGCATCGCCCCCCCTACACCATCGGATCCCCCCCCCCCCCCCCCCCCCCCCCCCGCCGCCTTCCAAAACAAAAAAGGGGGGATTCGGTTCTCCACCCCCCTTAATTTGTCCCTCTTTATCTCTCCTCCCAACACCTTCACCCCTCTCTCTCTCTCTCTCTCTCTCTCTCTCTCTCTCTCTCACTCACTATATATCTATATTTATGCATACACATTTTAGGCCCCTCCTTAACTTATATTTTGGCCTCTCAAAGGGATACAAGGCCCAATTTAGTACCATCAACTAGATTTATATTAATATATAGGTATATACAACTCAAGAGGAAAGGCGCCTAGAATTTTGAAAATTACACTTTTAGTGAGAATTTTATGCGTTTTAGAAAATAGGCCCCCCTAGAAATTTGAAAAGCACTATACAATATTTACGTGTCACCAATTAGTCTCATATTATAAACATATCCCTAAAAAAAATCGTCAATTATGTATAAATAGACTCCAAAAAAATTGCCTCGGGGCGTTGCCCCCAAACCGTATAGCTTAATCCCCTGACCAAAATTACTGGCTCTGCCTATGCATGTAGCTATCCCATTTGATGGTCCATCTTACTCTCTCTATACCTCCTTATATAATATATATACAGTCAGGCTATAAAGAGGGCGTCCTTTTTTTTTATTAAAGAGAGGACCTCTGTTTTGGCCGTCGGATCGTGTTTTCATTAATGGCAATTTTGTCATTTCACAATTTTTTAACACAATCCAACGGTCAAAACAGAGGTCCTCTCTTTAATAAAGAGAGGTGGCCCTCTTTAGAGAATCTTTGTATATATATATATATATAAATACAAGAAGACCCCAAACAACCCCCCCCCCCCCCCCCCCCCCCCTAAAATGGCGTTCGGCCCCTAGCATAAAATAATAATAATAATAATTTTTATTATTATTATTATTATTATTATTATAAAAAAGGCTATCACTGACCTCCCCCCCTAAGCACAAAAAAAAAAAAAAAAAAACAACACCAAAAAAAAACAACAACAAAGAATGGAGAAGACCTTCGGCCCCCCATCCGAAGGCCCATACACAAACAAAAAAGAAAAAACCCTTGTTTGACCTTTGGCTCCCCATTCGAAACCAAACCCACATCTAGGCCCCACATAAACAGTAAATTATTTTATTGGTATATGCTTTGAGTAAGTATTACACCCCAAGTAAGTTTTGGGACCTTCGGCCACAAGGGACCTTCGCCCCTCACTTGGTGCTACTCACCTTCATTCCCTCATTTGCGACTATTCACCTTTGCCTCTCATCTTTGCCCTCCTCACTTACGGTTACTCACCTTCCCCCCTCCAAAAAAAAAAAAAAAAAAAGGGCTTCGACCCCCCCTCCCACCTTCGTTACCCCCACACCTTCAGACCCCCCCCCCCCCCCAAAAAAAAATAAATAAATAAATTCTGCAGGTGCGGACAACGACACATTTCATCTGCTAAATCTCCATCCGCAGACTGCGGCATGTTTCATCCGCTAAATCTCTATTCTCTCTCGGAATCATCTCAATTTCTCCATCTCTCGGATCAGTAAAAAAAAAATCTGCAGGAGCGAACTGCGACACATTTCGTCTGCTAAATCTCCATCCGTGGACCGCTGCACATTTCTTCCGCTGAATCTCCACTCTTTCTCGGAATCATCTAATTTCTCAATCTCTCAGATTAGTAAAAAAAAATATCCGCAGGTGCGCACCGCGACACATTTCATCTGCTTAATCTCCATCCGCGGACCGCGGCATGTTTCATCCGCTGAATCTTCTCTCTCTCTCTCGGAATCATCAAATTTCTCCATCTCTCGGATCAGCCAAAAAAAAATTTCTGCAAGCACAGACCACGGCTCATTTCATCTGTTGAATCTCCATCCACGGACCGCGGCACGTTTCATCCCCTGAATCTCCACTCTCTCTCGGAATCATCTCAAACTCCTCACTCCCTCAGATTAGTAAAAAAAAAACATTTTGTAGGCACAAACCGCGGCACATTTCATTCGCTGAATCTCCATGGCATATTTTACCCATCGAATCTTCTTCTGCGGATAGCGGCACATTTCATCCGCTGAATGTCTATTTGCGGACCGTGGCATATTTTATACGCCGGAATGCGGCACATGTTTCCATCTGTTGTGTCTCCATTCGCGGACAGTGGCACGTTTCACTCACTGAATCTCCACTTGAGAAACTGCGGCACATTCACTCGTTGAATCTCCATCTGCAGACCCGAGGCAATCTCCACCGTGGACCGCAAGTGCTTTCACTCTGCACCCATGAGATCTTTCACTCTGCACACTCGCGAGATCTTTTACTTAGGGTTCTCTTCTACCCTCCATTTTCTCTTTGGGCCCCACACAAAAATAAATAAATAAATAAAAACAAAACTGGCTCAGCCGAACCCCTTCAACTGGGAACCTTCACACTCTTCTCTCTGCCCTACAAACACCAAAAAAAAAAAAAAAATTTACAGAGCCCTTTTCAGCCTAAGCCAAACCCCCTCCCCTTCCCTCTAGTAGAAAAAGGGGTACAAGTGCTACTAAAAGCACCACCAGCCGATATGGATATAGTACAACAAAGATACATAAATTAATCCATTACAGGCAAATTCACCTCAAGATATGGATATAATTGCCACAACCTACCTTTACCAGCATAATCAACCACTCTCATTCTCTTACTAGTCCTTATTACCCAAGATGGAATTCTATATTATCCACATACAGTTGAACCAGTGCAATATTGCAATACATTACAAACATCAAGCCACAAGTTTTTTATTTCTTTTCAAGGGGAGGAAGAAAATGCTCCACCTAAGCTACCAGATTTTATTTATTTTCAAGGGGGGAGAAGAAAATGTTCCACCTAAGCCACGAGCTCTTGTTTATTTTTTCAAAAGGGGGGAAAAGGGGTCTGTTGATGTAAACAACCTTACACCCTCAAAATATCCCACTGAAGCTGACTCAAAAGCTTGCCCTAGAATTGTTCTTTGCAAAGCATTTGCATTGTTTCACTATTGGTGCTACAAGGCACAAAGCCCATCGAGTCTAGGATAAAGCATCGGGATATTTTCAAAAATTATGGCAACAAAATACATCTTCACTCTCACCTTGTACCCTATCCAAATAGTATAAGTACTTTGATACATCGAAACAATACATCAAAGCATGAGCAATCACCAACATACAGTCTACATTGCCGACAAGAGGTTAATAACTAAATTATCACTATTGTTATAACTTACTTTCTGTCTCTCCGTAACGAATGAGCTCCACTTTTCATAAGGTGGCATGAGCGTCGCGCTCTCCTCCTCTAGCCTCACTAGGATGACACGAGTAACACACTATGCCACTTAGAGAAAGGTGGCACGAGCATCGCGCTTTCCACCAGAGGGGTGGCACGAGCAACCGCTCTTCCCCCGAATCTCCATATCTCTGAAGAATAGGGGCGGCATGAGCAACCACTCTCCCCCATAATCTCCATATCTCCAAAGAAGGGACAACCATTATCTCTATGTCTCCATAGGATGGTACGGTCATCGCGCTCTTCTCCTTATCTCCAAATCTACATACTCTCCAAATCTACATAGCGACACGAGCATCGCGCTCTTCCCCTCGGGCGACATGAACATCACATTCTCTCCCAATCTCCCTATCTCCAAATGGCTCAGTTTTAATCTCCATTCCCCAAAGAGCACGACTTTAGTCTCCATATCTCCACGTAGGTAGCACGAACATTATGCTCTCCACCACATGGGTGGCGTGAGTGATATACTTTTTCCCTCTTAAAAGTGGGATGAACATCTTGTTCCCTATCTCTTTGCCTCACTAGAGTGGCTCAGGTACAAACCCTTCTCTTTGCACTAGCAATAAGGGGCAGCGTGAGCAACAAGCCCCTCCCTTGGTAAGCTTCCCACATCATTATCTCCGTATAAATAAAATACAAGCTATTCCACCGTTTCACGATATCTCTCCACAAAAGAAATTGATCACTTAAAACACGCTATATCAACCACAAGATCACTAATCACAAGCACAAGAAGCAGGAAGAAAGAAAAATCTGATTCTCATTACGACAAATACAAATTACAGACCCAATACATACACCAATACATAATAAGGATAAACATGTATGCCACGTATATACCCAATACATACAAACAACAAGTGCGTACATGCATCTACTGGAATCAGATCCGTAACGAGGAACGAAATTGGAGCCCTTGTGTCACCTGAAAATGTTGTTCAATTCAAGATCTTACAACAAGAACTTGTACAATCATTTCACATCCCTCCAAGGTCTCCTAAAAACGAAAGTCCCAAGCTACAGTAGCCCAGTACTTTCGCCAGAAGTGGCCCTATAGCGGAAAGGACAAAAAAAAATGAGGATATCACCAACTCATCCCAAGGTCGTAATCTTTATCCCTAAAATACGGGAAAGGAAGCATAAAACAGTCACTCGCCCCAAGCACCACAAAGAAGCATAGCACCTGGATAGAGCATGCACTGTCCAATAAGACATGTGCACTGCTAAAACTGATCTCTCCCCATTTTTGCACTGATAGAAACGATCCCTGGAAATATGCTAGGTATGTGGGAAACTCATAATCCCATCTCGTATAGAATCACGATGAAAAGTACAATAGAGGTCCCCATAAGTTTTGACCCCACGCCACAGTCAAATCACTCAGGCGAATTCACATGTTGACAGCCCATATGGGAAGCTCTCTGTAACGTGAAGTGGAACCTGAAGCATGTCTCACACTTTCACTAAAAGAGCTAAAAACAATCGAAGAAGTGGATGTAAGAATTTTTCAAAGTTTCCCCTTTTTTTATAGGGGTTCTCCAAGGACAATGCACAATGGATACCGAGTAAGACTAATAACTACTAGATCGAGCCACTAACCAGATTTGCTATCAATTAAAGATGAGATCCATCCATCATCAGAAAAGTCACTAAAAGATCAATACCACCTGCAAAAGATAAGATGCCCATCCATCATCAGAAAAGTCACCGAAGATCAATACCACCTACAAAAGATAAGATTTAAAGGAGTATGCTCGCATCCTAGCCGCTCCACGCCTAGAATACGGACAGGGGGGCGAATGTAGATAATGATTGACAACTCATACAGTTTGACCAACACATGTCACCACCGACTCGACATGTATCAATACCACCACCAATTATGGGCTCCACCTATAACCGCAGAAAAGCCCATGAGTCTAATCCGAAGCATCACTTCGGAGCGCAATCCGAAGCCTCATTTCGAAGAAGCTCATTCCGAAGCCTCACTTCAAAGTGCAATCTGAAGGCTCACTTCGGATAAGCAAATCCCGAAGCTTCACCTTTCTAAAGCCTCCGATAGCCCACTCCGAAGGCTCACTTCAGATGCGCCCATTCCGAAGCTTCACCATTCCAAAGCCTCACTCAAACGGGGCCCACCCGGCGGAGTCCACTGTGAAACTCCACGATTGTGAAGCCCACCTCAAGTAGCCCACTCTGAGGAGTAGCCCACAAAGAAAGCACACTTCAAATATACATACACTCACCTCTCGGACACCCACGCTTGGTTCGGAAGCAGTACCTAAGGGTGGTCAAGTCTGCTGGGATTTCGGAAGCTCGTGGCTAAGTGGCTAGAGTCGAAGGCATTTCCCTGGCCTGTGCCTCATGGCCAAGGTTAGGGTTGGTCCCAAAGAGAGAGAGAGAGACGTGACTTTTACATGCCTTACCCAGAACCAATCTCACAACCAATGGGCGAAGCCCATCACTGCAAAACTTGCTCAAACCTTTGACCATCAGTGCTTAGGCTTAGTTTGGTCCCCACGTGGTGCTTCTCCTTTGTTAAAGCACAATTTCATATTAATTCAGTAGGCAACTAGTTTTTGAGCTTTGCAAAAATTGAACTTAGGGCTTTTTTGGAGGGAGTTTTTAAAAGCTCTAGAATGGAGCTTTTAAAAGCTCAAGGTTGCCTTTTGGTTTCATGATGTCTTTTTGAAGAGTAGTGTGTCACTTGTATAAAATTATCAAAGAACTCAGTAATAAATTTCATATGCTCTTTTTAAAAAGCCACGTGTGGGCCAAACTAAGCGTTAGTCATTTCAAATTTGCTAAATGGACTGCACCAATAGAAAATAGCTTCAGTTCCCTCCCTCGCTGAAACCATCTGTACACCTCGGTACCAATAGCGAAGACCTTGGTACACCCACTCGCTTAAACCTTTGTACCTATAGCATTTCTTCCCCCCTTGACCAACCAATGGTATTGGTTCATCACCAAACGATAGCACCTCCCTCTCATATGTGTCCGTCTTCATAATATATTGTTGTGTCTAGATCTCATTTAATAATCCTAACCATCTTAAACAGAGCATTTACGCCTTCCGTTTACCTTCAAACAAACCACTAAGAAAAAAACAACTCAGCTTCGCCCCATCGTGTCAAAGCTTCATGCCCCCCCATCGACCTCTTGTATAAATAAGTGGCCTCATTTATTACATCCCAGGAACCCAACTCAATCCTATCTTAGAGCAAAGGATTAACAGTGATTCCTATTCTCGCCCACTTTCAAAATATTCTTATTGTCTTTAGCACAATGATACCCTCCGCCTTACACTCACCTTCGCCTAACATTATCCTTCGCCCAACATCACCCTCCATCTTATTTGACCCTTCGCCTAACACTACCCTCCGTCTTACACTTACCTCTGCCCTACATCATCCTCCACCTTACATAACCCTCCGCTTTACACTTACCTCCGCCTTACTTTACCCTCCGTCTTAAAATACCATACTCTGTCTTACCTTACCCTTCGCCGTACACTACCCTCCTCCCTTACACTGCCCTCCGCCTAATATTACCCTCCGCCGTACACTTACACTACCATTCGCCATACATTACCCTTCGCCTCATACCATCCTTCGCCTCACCTCACCTTTCGTTTAACTCTACACTTCACCCCACTTAAATACTTATTTACCGCCTTTTGACGGTACTCCAGCATACATAACTCCCAGACACTTACTGCTGATCCTCTCTCTCATTTGGGGCTACTTCTATCACTCCCCAGATCCACACATGTGAACCTAGGACATGTGGCACGCCACCAAGGCCTCAAACACCCACTTAGGAATGTAAAAGAAGGAAAACAATCACAAATAAACCTTCAGACAAAACAAGTCCAAGGGCAAAATGGTCTTTTAGAAAATATAGTCAAATTTTATATCAAAAAATAGCCCATTTGAGTCCCGGTTCCAACGCAAAAAAACAGCGCTCGAAACCAAATTTTCTATAAAGAGTTATGTTTGTTTCGGTAAAAGTCGACGGTTGGAAAAACAGTGAGCGAATCGATCCGCCCTTGTACCCAGATTGATCCAAATTGACATTTTTCAGCAGAATGTCCCACGAAAAGCCTGGATCGATCCGGGTTCTGCAGAACAGTTTTCTGTTGTTACTTGTTTTAACAAGCCCAAACATCACCCCAACCAAACCAAACCTCATGAAAACTTCCAAAACCATTACAAAACCATTTTTTGAACCATTTCAAACCATTCCTAAGAGACTCTAACATGATTATAAATATTGAACAAAATGTGCAAATGCTATCTCTCCCAAATACTCCCAATTCTCACAAGACTAATCAAAACATGCCTTTAACCTCAAACTCTCTACCAACATACTCCAAATTGCATGAACAAAAGTTTGAAATGTTTCAACATAACTTCAAGCTCCGGTTATAATATTTACACAAGTCTCGGAGCGATTAAGCAAGGAACTAACATAATTTACAAAGTTTAGTACAAATTCAATTTAAACCATTCAACCTTGGATTTACACCAATTACAAGTTCTACATAATATTCGAAAACATGAAACCACACTACAAACAAGCCTTCTCGACTCTACGATCCCCAATTCACATCCCCGGATTCTCGCCGTCGTACTCACCTAGTATGGTTATTCAATAACCATTACAATATATAAGTTATATACTTGGTGAAAGATATCAATCAAGCATACGGATGACATATCATGTTCAAATTCATCTCAACAAGTAAAAAATGATCTTTAGATAAGCAAGTATTTCCTCCGCCACTACCCGCAAGTTCGCGACTCCCCCAATAGTCCACGGTACAAGCCAATGACCAAACCCACACACGTGCGGTCCAATGCCGTTGTCGGCAATAAGTGGTCGTCACCATAGAACAATCTCATAACAGATTCATACGAGCTTTCCTTTGATCCAAATAGGCAACTAAACATGTTGACATAAACATATCACCGTGCTTTTCACACAATTACGTCGTATTAACTAATTGGGCACAATTCTACACCATGAATCATTCATTATAACTACAAATGGATAACTAAGCTAAATAGGCATGTAATCAACACTCAAATGAACACAAACACGAATTTCACCCAAAAAATAAGATTGAAACCACTCACCTCTTCACAATTCGCTCCTAATTGAAAAATTAAAGCCAACTCCTACTCCGGGTTCAAATTCTACATGAATTCGGCAAACTACAGATTACCGCACCAAATTGGATCATGAAAATACGACGATTAAGCTCAATAAAAACAGTACCAAAACGTAGGACTCACCTCTACGAGTCCAAATCTGGTCTCGAAATCGAAATTGAAAGTCGAACGACGCGTCAATCGGTGTCGTAGAGCTCTGACAAACCATCGTCTCTTCTCTCTCTCTCTAACTGACTAAAAGAGGAAGAAGAAGAGAAAATCTGTTTTCTCTATCTTTCTATCTTGTTTTACATGTTTTACTATTATGGAATCCCTCAAGGTTCCGGTTTATTGCTATTACACGCCTAGCAAGTTATTATAACTAACTATTTAGTTCTCCAAACTTAAGTGGATATTTGACTATATCTCTCGTGGGCCTCATAAATGGTCCCACATAAATTCCGTAAAGTTACTAATTAGCCTATTAGCTATGTAGCGTGTTCAATTCGTTTTCACAAAGGTATCCTAAATAACCACATAATTGGTCTATAACAATAAACAAGATATTCTAAATAACATATAAATATTTCACATATGACTTAATAAACATTTAAATACATAAGGGTGATTTCACAACCTTATCACATCACAATGGAACTTTCTTAACTCATGTCCCAATTTGGGAATGCCACATTGGCCAATACTGGGTTCCCAACTAGACACCCACAATCAACTAGCGAACTAAAACTCACTCAAATATGTGTTAATAAACATCAATTAATTATGCTATTGCATGCTAAATCATGCTTAAGGATTAATCGCGGGAGCGAGTGTTACAACTTCGATTCTCATCCGACCCGAAGTCTCTGTGAATCCCATTATTCCGCTATATTTTTACGTATTTATTATTCCACACTTTTTGTATTATTTTAATCATATTTTAGTTATTGTTCCACCTGTACAAACATGCTTACATGTTATACCTATATGCATATCTTATACACATCACATTAGAACCCACACAGAAACAAAGAGACAGGGGTATTCCTACATAAACAATGTAAGACAAGAACACTCAAGAATCAACCATATGCAGAAAATCCACGTGGATTAAATTACACAAATTACAACACAAAGGCATCATTTGACAGACTAGATAAAATTGTCGGATTGGACAAGATAAGACAAGATCGGACTGGATTAGTAATCTTGTTGAATATGTTGTTATGATGCCATGTGTTTGGAACGTACTGGATAAAATTGTTACATAAGCAGAGTTTTACTAGATAAGCAATTTTATCCTAATCATGTGTTTGGTCGTGACGGAATATAAGTTCCAAATAATAATTAATTATTACTTTCTAACACTAAAAAAAAAAAGAGGTCTGGAAAAAAAAAAATTCAAAAAAAAAAAAAAAAAAAAAAAAAAAAAAGAAAGTAGAAGCAATTCTATAAAAAAAAAAAAATCTGAAAAAAAAATATCAAAAAAAGAAATAATTTATTTTAAAAAAAAACCTAAAAAAATTTAATAAATTAAAGCATTCTCACTAGTTATTCCAAACTCACTTATCTCAAATTCAATGGGATAAACTGGGAGTTTGGAATAAAATACTCCTACTCCGTGCGAGCACCAAACACTAGATTAGATAATTTTTATCTATTTCGAACCTCTTATCTAGCGCACCAAACATGGCCTAAGAGTGTGTGATTGGGAAACTCTAAACAAGACCAAATTTAATTCAGGTCCCACTTCTTATATGGTTATTGTGAGAACCAACGTATTGTTGGTCTAACAAATAATCAATCTAAAGAGAGCCATTAAACTAAACATGGATTGCTATGCAAGAAATTGGTACTCACCAAATACTTGAATTTGTAGAATTGATTTTTAGAAACTTTCTATGATACATTCTAGTAGTTTTGATTGTATCATACAACCAAATTTTGTACATGGAGTAACCGATGTTCTAAAATGTGTAACTGGGTCCTAAAGTATAATAACTTTGAAAACCACTTTACTTTTTAAAAATCACTTTATTTTTTAATTAAAAAATAAAGTGATTTTCAAAGTTACAACAGATTATGACCTAACTACACTTGCGACACAGAAGTTACACCATCTTGGCACATGAGAAATCACTAGTATGTATGATACAAATATAGAACCACCATAGGGTATATCATAGAATTTTCCTGGTTTTTACTTCCCAAACATCCTCTTAACCTTCCATTTCTAGTCTAGTAGAAACAAATAAATCCACGTGGTTTGCAAGAACAAAATTCTACCTCTCCATGGAATCGATCCAGTCCGGGTTATCCAAATTCTAAAAAGTAAAGGATTTAAACAAAACAATCTCAACTCCTTTTTTTTTTTTTCTTTTTTTTTAATTCAATCTTAAAATCATCTCAGTTTCTATTAATTATTGCTAAGAGGGGAAAAGTAAACAAACTTCTACATATACATATCATCTTTTAACAGTTTTATTACACTTCACAACCATTAGAGCATTTCCAGCGGTGTTAAGGTATATGGGGTAAATTTAAATTAAGTTTCTATACAGAGGGGTGAAATTCTACAGCGGTATTAAGGAGTAGCCAGATAAAAGTGTGTCAGCTAGATGCTTTTTTTTTTTTTTTAATCTTTTCTTTGCAACAAACATACAAAAATAAATAAATAATAAAAAATCACAGGGTAAGAAATTTAGCTGAATGGTAAAATTAGGTTCCTATACCATATAGGTAACTTAAGTTACCCTACAGCTACACCGTTGGAGGTGTTTTTCCCCCAAAAACTAACTTAACTTAACCCATAAACTACACCATTGTTACTGTAAAGCTTATAGCACCATTAGTAAGGGCATTCCTCAGCCACAATGAACACAGATAAGAAGAAAGATTGATGCAGTAGATGAAAATGCATATTGACGGATGAATCGACGCTAGATTACACAAATTCGGGTTAAAATAAAAAGTGAAATGCATATGTTAAGCAGAGCTAGGCAAAATGGAGAAGAGAACATGGCAATGGAATTTGATAACTTAAATACAGTAACAAAATGGAAACTTCAGAAGAGTCATTGCTGGGTTAATGCAGCACAATTTCAATAGTGTGTTGCAATGAATAGTTTGTTCGTGGAGATTGAAACATGACAAACTGCTGCCCCAAGATTGCTAGGCAGATCATAATAAAGTAAACTGGCAACAAAATGGACACTGTATCTGCACACCTAGGCCTGAAAATCAACTTGCAGTTCAAATAATACTCGTAGTAGCAAAAAAGAGTAGGCAAAGAGAACAAGGGCTCAGTGACCTACTATAAATATCTCAAAAGAAAAATCAAATGACCTACACACTTATATACTACACCGTAAAAATAAAAATAAAAGAATAATAAATAGTAAAAAAAACAAAAACAAAACTCGAATACAAATAGGAAACCAGTAAAGATATACAAAACCAAGAACATCCTAAACCCCAAATAACACACAAAATCCCCTTTGCCTAATGCAAGAAGCAGAAGAAAAACACACAGTAGTATAAATGGCTAATAAGGGCAAAAAATTACATTCACAAGGACAAAAACAGACATGAAATGCAGTTGCATTGATACACAGAGACAATAACTTAAGCACAAGAGGTTACAGCACTGCGACCATGCCCTTAAAAAGGATAGAGAGAACCAGATCACAGTCAAGACAGCAAAAATGATAGCATTCCAAACACTATTTCCTTCAAATGCTTAACAATGGTCAAAAGAAATTTGACTTAAAATACAGCAATTGCACACAATTGAAAGGCCAGTGTAAAGATAATGGAATCAACTAGGCTTATGGTATTTGGGAATAACTTAAAAAAGTAAAGCGTGCCTGCGAAACACAATAGCGAGCCAAATAATGTTCCATAACAAACATATTCACTGTGAGTCTGTGACACTAATTGCTCAAGTCCAAACCAATCAAGAAAAGACATTCGAACCAAATAAACATTCCATAATAAACATATTCACTCTTTGACAATAATAGCTAAAAAGAAACATAAGTTAAATGAGCAGGAACAAACTGCCAACAAATGAAAAAACACAAAAATATGCACAATCTGACTCAAAAAAAAAATATATATATATATATATATATGCTCTAAACAATCTGGGTGGAAAAATTGCTGTGAAAAAAGGATGTTTAATGGAAACAACTTATGAACCCAAACAGTAGTAGAAACATAAAATGTAAAATAAGTACCTAAAAATAGGTAAATGATAAATAACATGCCAATCCCCATTGAATGACCATGTCCTCACAGTCATTGTCAAAAATAAATATAACTAAATAACTAAATGCATTCCCTCTTGGATCTAAACTTCTGATATATTGAAAATTGTGTTGATTGGAAGAATAATTTTTCAAACCATCACAATTCTCTTCTTCTTCTTATTCTTGATCATGATAACCATTCTCGCGATTGTAATCACCATGTTCGTTATCATGACCACGGACATACTTCTTTAGTGTACCCTTTATCTCCTTTGCTTCACCTTCTTTAGTAAAAATTTCTTCACATAATGGTAATCAATTTCCCCTTCTACGACTGACTGTAACCTACGCTTAAGGGATTGTCGCCATAAATATAACCATGATTACATGGTCTTCACCACTCCTCTCTCTTTCTCTCTTCAGCACCTCTCTGCACCATCAGAACTATCAATTTTTTTCTCTCTCACAAACAATGTTACATCAACCGTTGTGTTTGATCTGTGTGGTGACAAAAAACATATTGGTGAGTTGTCCAATGAGGTGAAAGATTTCTAGATCTCAATGTACTCATAACTCCTAAAACAACCCAACCCAACCCAACCCATATTGGTGACAACAAAACGGTTTTATGTAGCATTTATGTGTGAGAAGACAAACAATAGAGGGCAAAATTGAGTATAAATTTTGATTGAATGATAGGGTTTCATCCTCTCCATCCAGACTCTCTCTCCCTCTCACACGCACGGTATTCCGTATTCCAAGTTCAAAATGAAAATTTTCACACATCTTTGTCTCCTCTCCGGTCTTCTCGCTATCCCATCTCAGACACCCCCCCCCCCCCCCCCCTCTCCCTCTCCCTCTCCCTCTCCCTCTCCCTCTCTCTACACCATCTTAGCTATCTTTTTTTTGTCTCACATACAAATGTCACATCAACCGTTGTGCTTTACCTATGTGGTGACAAAACACACTGGTGAGTTGTACAATAAGATGAAAGTTTCCACATCTCATTGTACTCATGTCTCCTAAACCAATCCAACCCAGATTGGTGACAAAACAGAACGGTTGATGTGACATTTATATGCGAGATACAAACAATAGAATACCAAGATTGGGTGAAAAAATTACGATTAAAGGGCTAGGATTTCATCCTCTCTCTATCCCGACTCTCTCCCTCTCACGCAAACACACACGCGCACGGTATTTCAAATTCAAAACGAAAATTTTCATATGCATCTTTGTTTCCTTTCATATACTCTCTCTCTCTCTCTCTCTCTCTCTCTCTCTCTCTCTCTCCACCCTGTACCACCACCACCGATAGCGGAACACCCAAGGTACTCATTCTCTCTCTCTCTCTACCTTAATCTCTTAACGACAATACACACACAAACCCGTACCAGATCTCTTTGATTTCTCCAAAACCACAAAGCATGAATTCCTGTATGTCAAGTGGTGAGGACAAATCCCAAAATCATGGGCACCTTTTTCATGAGGTGCTCTCTCTCTCTCTCTCTCTCTCTCTCCCTTAATCTCTTAACCAAAAGAGACACACGCACGCACCAGATCTCTTTGATTTCTCCAAAACCACAAAGCATGAATTCCCGTATGTCAAGCGGTGAAGACAAATCCCAAAATCATGGGTACCTTTTTCATGAAGTCAAATAAAATAAGAAGAATAAAAGAAAGGTAAAGTAGTCCACTTCGAGGGGACAGTACCCTCGGTTGGCTTAATTCGAGTTAAACCGAAAACCTCCAAAGTTTCACGTAGAAGTTCAATACAAACTCAGACTACTATTTCATCGACAAATCTTCTTTCAATAGACACAGACTACACAAGTTAACTACCTCATGATCCCACTAACCCCTAAACCCTAATTGTAACATAAACATATAACATAACAAAGGGTGGGGACACCACCTTTTCTTCTAAATAAATGCACCACACAGTAGTGTTAAAAAATGAAAAAATTGAGAGTGAAGGTGGTGTATTTAACCCCACCCTAAACAAATAGATACACAACATCTTGTGTTCTTGTAGATTTCCTTCAACTCCAGGGAAGAAACGATCAGAATAGCCTTTCATTATGGGGACCAACTCCAAGCATGTACTATGTAGGACACCTCTAAATCATAAAAGCAGGTACATGAAAACAGCAGCAATCAAGAGGATTCAAAGAATAAAAACCAAAGCAATTCAAATGCAGCTTCAAAGATCAAACTTCTAACTTTAAAACACCAATTAATTCAAAAGTGTACTAAATGACTAATATATCATCCGAAAACAGCTTAATATGAAAAACAAAACAATGAGGTCTCAGAAAAACGTCTCAAATAACATACTATGGTCCTTGCTAATACCAGCAGAAAAACAAAACAAAAATCACAAAAGTAGGAAGATAGATAGATCAAAACCGTACTAATCAGATGACTCTTAACGGTAAGACTTCTGGAATCTGGCACGAGCACCACGACCACCAAACTTCTTCGGCTCGCACCGCCTCGGATCGGCCACAAGGAGAGTCCGATCGTACCTCACGAGAATGTCCTTTATCTCCTTCTTCGACTGTTCATCAACGTACTTCTGGTAGAAGGCGACGAGAGCCTTAGCAATGCTTTGACGGATTGCGTATATCTGCGAGGTGTTACCGCCGCCCTTGACTCGGATGCGCATGTCGACTCCGGCGAACCGTTGGCGGCCGAGGAGGAGGATTGGCTCGCACGCCTTGTATCGGAGGATCTCCGGCTCGACGAGCTCTATGGGGCAGCCGTTGATCTTGATCAGGCCACGGCCGCGCTTGCAGTATGTGACCGCCACGGCGGTCTTCTTGCGACCGAAGCACTGGACGGACTCGATCGGAGCGGCCATGATTGGGTTGGTTCTCTGGTCTCTCTGGTAAAACCCTAACACTAGAAAGCTAATTTTCAGAGAAAATGTTTTCGGAGGCGAAGAAGAGGGAGAAAATAGACTTTATAGGGTTTGTGTTAGGGTTTTGCCTTTATTATGAAATGCCATCGATTTTGTAAGAAAATTACATGCCTGCCAGAAAAATTGCTTCAGATGTTGATTTAGTTTAAAAAGAGTATCATAGGCCCATTAAAAGCTATTTGCTGAAAAGTCTAGCCCATTAACTTGGATTTAGTTCAGCAACAAAGTCACATATTGAACATGGCTATTGGGCTGAATTTGGTGCTCAAGTTTGGAGCTCATATTCTTAAGCCCAAACCAATAACTTTATAGCTCAATTTCATCTTCGTTGGGTTATTTATTTATTTTATAATAACAATTTTTTTTTTTTTTTTTTAATACTCAGAGAAACCTGAATACTTAGAGATTTAAAGAGTTGAGTTGGGTTACTCCTTCAATTTACTCCTTTGATGTACGTTTTGATTTACATGCATTTCATATAAACAATTTGTAAGATTAGTATCATACGTAAACCATGTGCTCTTATAGTTGGTTAATTACTAGGTATAATCATGGCTAAAGTTATTATCGAACAATTCTGATCATATGTGCGTTCGGCTAGTAAAAGCATCTCTAATGTCAGAGTCAAATTCATTATCAAAGTTAAATTTTGAAAAAGTTGTACAAAATGTGTGCTCCAATGCAAGGCCATTTGTGTTGCCAAAATTTGATAAAGTCATTTACTTTCTCAAACATAGCAAAGGATTTGGCTTTTGCCAAATTTTGGCCATTATACTTTTTCTTGTTTTTCATTTCTAGTGCACAACAATAATCCAATGTATAACAACAATTACTTTTGTATTAAAAAATACATATTTAATTTTTTATTAGTTTAGGAAAACTAATGGACAAAACACACTGCCCAATGTACTAGATTAATAGGTTTTCTGCCCAAAAAAATGACATTTTGGATTATTTTTTGCATTGGAGCATAATTGTAAAATTATAAAATTTTGACATTGTAGCATTGCTAAAATATAGATTTGAAATATGCAAAATAACTTTGCATTAGAGATGCTCTAATTGTATGTAGGTATAAGCAGGGCAGAAGGAAAAAAAAAACAAAAAAAAAAAAACCATAATATTTGGGGCACTTAGCTCCAATCACAAATAGAATATCCCACAATCTATTAACAAATCTCTCCATTGATCCAATGTTCAAAACTCAACAAAATACAATATCCCAATCATTGGCATTAGAGTTATTTCGTGCAAAAAGGGACTCCAGGTCGAGAACATACAAATCGTATATATTACCTACCACTTTTATGAATTTTATCCTACCATACCTGTAAAAGTCCAAAAATAAACTATATCAATGAATTTGAATGAAAAGTGATGTAAAAAAAAAAAAAAAAAATGAATGTTACGCATGATCATATCCGAAAGGCAGGAAGGCTCCTTTCGATTTCTCTTGGGATAGATCGAAAATAAAATTATTGCATCTGCATGAAATTGTGAAGTTCATGAAAACAATTCTCCCCCTTTTGAGCTTCAATGCATTAATTGTTGACCATGAATTTCGTCCAAGTTAACATCATTCACCAATCCATAGTAATAAAATTTTTGATAAGCAACTTAGTCCATCAAAAATGTCAAGAGGAGAAGAAATAAAACTCACCATATTTATGAGTCTTAGACTTCACTGTCAATTTTATAATAAAACCATAAACAAAAATGTCAAGAGGAGAAGAAATGAAGGTCACCATATTTATGAGTCTTAGACTTCACTGTCAGTTTTATAATAAAATCATAAAACAGATATAAGCTAGCCAACTAATTATGTGAACAAATTATGAAACTCGGCAAGATCAGTATCATATGTAACCAAGTTTTTTCTTTTTCTTTTTTTTCTTTTTTTTTTTTTTTTGGACACCAAGTTACCAACTAACTTAAATAAGTCGACGATTACCTTCCATGTCCTCTTATAGTAGGTTATAGATTATCGTATTGTGGCATCATCTTTTTAATATGGTATTTTTAATTAGCATTGTCATTTTTTAATATGGAAAGAATCGTGTAAGTACTTGGTTGTTGGGAGCACCAAAAGAAAAACATAAATAAAAAATATGTGTCGGTTATTGGTAGGTAATGGAGGGGATGGAAAAATGAGATTTCAACCCTTCACTTTCTTAACATTTTTAATTTTGGACAGCACTCGGCGTGGTCTCTTATGTTCTTAAGTTGCTGTCCTTTATTATTAAGGTCCACTATAAGTAAGATCTTTAGTTGTTGTCTTTGATTATTATTTTTTTTATTTATCTGAATTATAGCAAGACATACATACACACATCACACACACACACACTGACACACATCTCATTCCAATCTAACTCCAAAACTCCACAATAACCCATAACACAGCTCAACAAAACCGCTTATACTCAAAGACGTCATCTAAAAGAACTCAGTCACGACCCTTTAGTGTTGTTCTTTATTTTTATCTTTTTTCCCCTTCATTTGTGTGAGTTTCAACATTTCCCCCCATATTCTGATTCATTCTGTCGGTTTCCCTTTTCCATTCATACTAAAATTTATGTCCCTTTAGATTTATTTATTTTTTTTAAATTGTCCGTTTAGGTTTTTAAACCTAATAATAATTTAGGATAGAAGAGATAAGGAGAAAACATGATATATAAGAGATTAAATTTAAGGGCAAGTCGATTGTGAGAAGCTTCTCATATGAGAAGATGGATTTTAACTGTTGGATGAGAATCTAGCAATAAATGCAATTCCAGATTTTGAGAATCTTATGGCTATATTATCATTCAACGGTTAAAACATGCATTCTCATATGAAAAGCTTCTTTGGGGAGGAAAGAACTTCTCTCATTGTGTGTGTGTTTTTTTTTTTTTTTTTTTTAATGATTTCCATTCCTTTTTCACAACACAGAAATGTCCCAATATTTGAATTTGTAGATACTAGATCAAGAGTTAAAAACTGAAATTGAAAGGTCTTAATTTTTTTTTTTTTTTTTTTTTGGGTAAATAATTGAAAGGTCTTATTGATGCTTATACAATTTTACATGGTGTTTTTAATTGACATTTTCTTTTGGTCTTTACATGTTGTCCATTGTCAATGATGCAGTTATAGCCAAATTGTAAGATTGTTATAGCCAAAGGCCTTTATTATTTAAATTGTAATAAAAATGAAAAATTGAAAACAGAAAATCTTAGGAGTAATATTTTTGTTACTATTTTGTAGCCCAAATTCCTATTCTTTTTTTTTTTTTTTTTTTTTTTTTTTTTGGTAATCGGGGGTGTCCGGGCCAGCTTGCGCGCACCTCGACTAATCCCCCGAGGCCTGGAGGCGCCGGGTGAATACTCCAGTGGCCACGCTCCCCATGACTCGAACACTAAACCTCTTGGGTAATACACCCAAGAAGCTTACCACTCGGCCACAAGGAACTTGGTTAATTCCTATTCTTATTGGTCTATAAAAAAAAAAAATAAAAAAAAAAAAAAAACAAAAAACATGGGGATCACATTTTTATAACCACAGAAAAAAAAATCATAAAACTGAAAATGAGAAAGAAGCGAGAGCACTACACCAAATGATCAAAAAGAAATAAAAATAAAAATAAAAAGATTACCAAACGGGTCTGAATTATTATATTATTAATTGCATTTGCATATATGCTTATAACCAAATATTGGATTAATCAATGAGAACTCAAACAAGGAAATCAAATCAGCATCTTTGAATACCTGAAATTTCACCGTCCATTGATAATACAAACACAAAATATAAAATCACAAATTAACTTCTTTATTATTGATAAATCAATTGATCAGCTGATGCGGCGGCACAGGGTAATCCCATCACCCACTGGTAGCATACAGATCTCAATTCTCGGATCAGCGGCCAGTGCTTTGTTGAGCTCCAACACAAAATCCCTATAGTACCTAACGTACTTCCTCAACGGAGCATCAGGTGGTGCGACCACAGAGCCATTCCATAGGGTGTTGTCGTAGCCAATCAGACCCCCAACCTTCACCAAATCAATCAACCTCTTGTGGTAGTTGATGTAGTTGTCCTTGTCAGCGTCCACAAAAATGAAATCAAACGACCCATGAAAGCTCACCTATAAATTCATTAATGTAAAGCAATTCAATTATAGAGAGAGAAAGAGATTGATTGGTTAATTGTAGAGATATAAAGAGGAGGGAGGGGGCGTTACATCTTCGATCATCTGATCTAGAACAGGCAAAGCAGGGCCCTCTCTGAAATCAATTTTGTGGGCAACGCCGGCTTTCTGAATTATAGGCAGACCCAGTTCGTAATTTTCTCTGTTTATGTCCATGGCCAAAATCTGCAACAACCCAATTCCAAAAGTTAAGAAACAATTATTGGGAATTGCTTGTTTCAATCTATACTCTGTTTTGATTGGCCGAGAAAATTCTCATACGAAAATGAAAACCCAATTTTCTCGGTAACCAAACAGGAAAGTTTTTTCTTAATAAGCGATTCGTATACCTTTCCATCATCGGGAAGAGCAAGAGCGGTGGAGAGGAGTGAATAACCAGTGTAAACACCGATCTCCATTGTGTTCTTAGCATTGATTAGCTTCAAAAGCATGTTCAAAAACTGTCCTTCATCGGCCGATGTAGTCATGATGTTCCTGTATCAAACAAAATCCCCCAAAAATCAATACAGATTCGTACAAATGGCGATATGGTTATGATAGGAAATTCAAGAATCTGAATCATAGAACTCACCATGGGTGGTTTGCTGTAACCTCTCTCAGCTCTTTCATGGCTTCTGGCTCTTTTGGGTACACACTTGTTTCGAGTATATACTAAAACCAAAAAAAAAAACACACACTTAACAATTGATGTATAACAAAACTTCATTTTATATACATATATATATATATATAGATTGGTACCTGATAGAGAGCATCGCTCTGCAAAAGGCTCTTGTGACCGACCTCCTGGTGCCTACTGACCTGAGTCTGACTTTGATCTGTTGCTCCCTCTCCGGTGATTGCCATTGCTGTTAATTAAACTATGTTTCTATCGCCGGAGTTTTGTTTTTTGATCGCCGGTTAACCGTGAATCTGAGTTTGGGAAAGAGGGAAATGAAGGGTATATATGGATGAGAGCAGAGTCGTAGTTGTTGGACCGCCCACCAACCAGACGGGGGTTGGTGAAGTTCTTTTTAGGAAGTATATTACTGTATATGAGTTATGCGGACCCATTCTCTGGGACCCACAATTTGGTAGCACAATTTTTGTTTATCATATGTTTCATAAATTTGTTTTCGAGTATGCTGGGTCATTTGGTACTATTTGATCATAACGTCTTATATCCGTTATAATATTTGGAAATTAAATTTATACTCACTTTGTTTCATTTTATATGCTTATCTTGGGAAATTTAATTATTTAAGGGGACAAAAAGAATCTACACCTATTTTTCACAATTGTCCATAATCATTGCACTTTCTTTTTTTGTTTTGTTTTGGTGTTGATTTCAAGGAAGAGTAGTTTGGGAAATTAAGTAAAATTTGCATACTAATTTAGGAAAGTGGACAACAATTTTATGACATCCTAAAAAGAAAAGATGGACACATAAAATGGGACGAAGGGAGTACTAATTACCACGCCAGAATTGATTGTGTGCCTCGAGGATGATTTTTTTTTAGGTATTTTGAGATACAACGTGGTAATTGTACATGTTACTCTAGAGTTTATATAAAGAGTAAGAGTAAAGATTGAGACACATTTAAAGATATAATTTTTGGGATACAACTCAAAAAATGTGTTTATATCTTTTCTGTGATATTATTGGACCCTCACAGTGATACGAGTGAGAGATAGACACATTTCTTAGATTGTGTCCTAAAAATTATATTCGGATGTGTCCAAGTATTACCCTTATATAAATGAATCTATGCCCCGGAACTCACAAAAATGGGTTCCCACCTCCAATCTCTAAGATTTACTCCCATTTATTACAAGGTTTCACATAAAATTGCTATGTGATACTCTATAAGCATCCGAAAAATTATAGGACGAGGATGCTTGTTTTGGGATTAATAAGGTCATTATGTTTGGCTTTAATGGTTTGGATGGAAGCATTTAACTCTTTATTTGTGTGATATTCTGGTGAAAGTACAATACTTAACAAGGTAGGTGTTTAAATATAACTTTAAGGGTAATGTTATGTTAGAGTAGTAATGATTAATGTAAGAATAAAAATTGTCACTAAAAATTTTATCAACAAAAAAATAGTTAGCGACACAGTTTTGCTATGACAATAATGCCACCTAACATTATTCGCAAATATATTGGTTCAGGCATGATACATGCATTTTTATACGTAAACTAATTAGAACAATACAAAATATCCTTATATATATATAATAAGGTTTTTTAGATATAACAATCAGTGTGATTTTCCGTTACATTGAGACTCGTTAAGGTCCGCTCAAATAATATTGGGCATAGTAATATTTAAGTGTGGATAAAATTTTGGGTGCTTTGAGTGTTTCATGCTACATACATATATGATATTTTTGCAGTCAACGAAGAGTATTACTGGGTCTTTTGAGTTGAACTCACAAATGTTAGAAGATCAATATATGGTGGTGTGAGTAGGGGTGAAAAAAACCGATGGACCAAATCGAACAGTTCGGACGATTTTCCTAAAATTACTCATAGTTAGAAATCGAACCAAGCCGGCCAAAACCGACGAAAAAATTGGCAAAATTGACCGAATCAAGCGATTTTTCAAAAAATGAAAAACTAAAAAATTGACCGACCTGACCGACGTACATCCCTAAGTATGAATACCAAGTAATCATTTCACATACTGATGATGCCAAAAATTGGTAAGAGTAAAGTAAAGCAGTTTAAGGAGAGAAAGAGTGAGAGACTATTTTTTGTATGTGGTTCGGCCCTGTTAATGAAGGTACCTACGTCCACGGGTGTGTCTGAGCACGTTCAATAGCAGATCACCGGGGGCCTGGTTAGCCAACAAAGAGGGACGGCGCTACCAGTAATACCGGCCGGGTGTATGCGTACAATGGTGAATTATAGAGGTGCTGTGTAGACTGAGAAGTTGGTCGCCCCCTCAATGGGGGGTGAGAGGTCTCTTTTATAGATGTAAGAGACCTACTCATACATGGATAAGGAAATATAATCCTATTGATATAGATTGACATTAATTATGGGGATTTCCTAATTGGATTAGGAAATAGTGTGCACTTTCCATTAGTCTTCTACCTTGAGTAGGAAAACTGCCCATAGTTTTGGGTGTATCAGCTGCCCCCCATTTTCAAGATTGGCCAGATGCTATATCGGGACAAATTTGAAAATCAGTTTGATGTTACTTGCCGCTGTCTAAGTGCTTGTGGAAGCTGCCTCGGGGCTTTTGAGCCTGGTTAGTCCTCGGGAACTGACTGAGAGTTGAGACCCAGCCTAACACGGGACCTTTAAGTGCTCGGGAACTGATCGGGAGTTGAGACCCGGCCTAATTCGGAGTCTTTGAATGCTCGGGAAGTGACCGAGAGTTGAGACTCGGCCTACCTCGGAGCCTTTTTGCTTGAGTTAGCCTCCAGGATGGTTATCTTCTACCCATGAACCTTCGTCAAGGTTGTGGGAGAAGAATTTGACCATGTTGGAAAAGCCGACCTAAAGCGTATTGCTGTAGGGTCCTTTTATGTTAGCTTCCCAGGATGGTTGTCTTCCGCCCAGTTAGCCTTCGTCAAGACTGTTGGGAGAAGAGCTTGACCATGTTGGTGGAGCCGACCTAAATCACGTTGCTTTAGGGTCCTTTTGCTCCTCTATCGTCGGTCAACCTAAGAGATTTTAGTCACCTCTATCGTCGGTCTGGACCTAAGTGGAGTTAATGCCTTTGAGTACTGTAAGTGCTCGGGTTGTCCAAGATTTTGACTTGGTTATCCGCGAGGCCTGTAGATACCCGGTGTGATTACCTCTTTAGTTCACTGCGCCATCTTGCCCCCCAAGCTTTCGCTAAGACGAGGGTCTTACAGAGGCTATGACTGTAGGTAAACGACCTGGAACATGGTGGTTGCAGGGTTTTTTGAAGCTTGCCATCATTAGCCACCTAGGGGGTTTGCCCCCATCGTCGGTTGGACCTAAGCGAAGCCGGTGCCTCGGGCGTGACCCCGAGGTCTTTTGAGTGCCTGGGTTCGGAGCCCGAGGTCTTTTGAGTGCCTGGGTTCGCAGCCCGAGATCTTTTTAGATGCCTCGGGGTTAGGCCCGAGGTCTTTGGAAAGGCTCTCTGACAATCGGCGGAGCCTCATGTGGTGATCATGCAAGTGCCACTGTAGTCGGGCTCATCTAGACCGATGGAGACAAGAGGTCGGATCAGGATCGTCAAGCTCCATATTTCTCTGTGCTGGAGGCAAAGTCGGAACTGCTTGATCCTGACCGATATGAACTGGAGGTTGTGTCAGGGCGGCCGGACTCAGACCACTGTGAACTGGATGTCGGGTCGGGGCTGCCGGACTCTGCCTGCTGTGGGCGGGAGGAACTGTCAGAACTCCCGGGCTGATCTCGCTTTCGCTTGCTTCTGGAAGACTTGTTGCTTTCTTGCTCGGGGTCTTTGATCTTTAGAAATTCCTCAGTGTCGATGTATTTTCCAACCTTCTCTGCGAGTTCGACCAAGGTTGCCGGTCGGTTTCTGTGGAACGACGCGGCGCACTTGGTGTGTTGAACTCCCGAGCAGAAGACTATGATGGCGATTGTCTCGTTCAGATTGCGGATTTGGAGCTTCGGTTGGTTGAACCAGTCGGTGAACTCCTTGAGGGACTCAGTATTCCGTTGTCTGACAGTCAGTAGCTGCATGTCTGGCTTTGGCCGCTCATGCATACCGGCGAACTGGTTGATGAACTGCTTGCCGAGTTGTTTGAAACTACAGACCGATCGAGGCTTCAAGGAGTAGAACCACTGCATGGTCGGGCCTTTCAAAGTGCTGGGGAAGGCTAGGCAGTGTAATTCATCGGAGTTGGTGGCTAGGGCCATCTGAGCCTTATAGGTCCAGATGTGGTCGACCGGGCTTCCCGAGCCGTTGTAGGGATCTAGGCGAGGCTGCTTGAATTTGCGGGGGATGGAGAAACTCGTGATCTGGCTGGAGAACGGTGACTCTGTCTCGGTATTGGCTTGATTCTGAGCATAGTTTTGACCAAGCTTCTTGGCCACTCCGTCGATCTGCTTCTGCAAGTCCTTGATTCGGGCTTCCACTCCTTCTCGACCGGTATCTGAGGAACTAGTCGGGTTGGCGGAAGATGCTTCTTCATGGCTGGGTGCTGTCTTCTGGGATCGGGGCTCGACTATGACTCCGGGTAACCGTTCGCCTAGGGACAACTCGGCTCTTGACCGAGTGACCCTGGACTGATTCCCGGGCCATATGCTCCTACTTTTCCTCTCGGGCAGCGCGCCCACTGCTGATGTCTCTAGCATCCTCAACACGGGACGGGTTGGCTCGGGCTCGTTGTCTGGTCAAGATCGGTTCCCGACCGTACGCAACGTTCCCGGGTCGTTTTTCGGCCATTGGAGGATTGCTTTGCTGGACTAGCAGGGCTTTGATCTGTTGCTGGATTTGACGCTGGCCCTCCAAGAGTTGTGTGAGGGTTGCAGTGATTTGCTCAGATGTCATGACTGCCGCAGCCGGTCAGCCTTCTTACTCTTCTTCGGTGGCATGATGATCAGTTAAAAGATTTGTTGATGAGAAGACTTGTCGTTTCCCACAGACGGCGCCAAGCTGATAATGCCAAAAATTGGTAAGAGTAAAGTAAAGCAGTTTAAGGAGAGAAAGAGTGAGAGACTATTTTTTGTATGTGGTTCGGCACTGTTAATGAAGGTACCTACGTCCACGGGTGTGTCTGAGCACGTTCACTAGCAGATCACTGGCGGGCCTGGTTAGCCAACAAAGAGGGGCGGCGCTACCAGTAATACCGGCCGGGTGTATGCGTACAATGGTGAATTATAGAGGTGCTGTGTAGACTGAGAAGTTGGTCGCCCCCTCAATGGAGGGTGAGAGATCTCTTTTATAGATGTAAGAGACCTACTCATACATGGATAAGGAAATATAATCCTATTGATATAGATTGACATTAATTATGGAAATTTCCTAATTGGATTAGGAAATAGTATGCACTTTCCATTAGTCTTCTAATTTGAGTAGAAAACTGCCCATAATTTTGGACGTATCACATACTATTTTATTCATGAGTGACCTTTGGAGGACATAAAACTTTCAAACAGGCCTTTTCCGTTGGACAAATAATAGTGTGATGCTCCTTACATCTATGATTGGCTCATGGCATGTGGTGGGGTCACTGCCATGTAATTTGCTGTAATGGAAACTTGAGCAATAGTGGTTGCCTGGTTGGTAAAAGGTTTTCTTTTCCTTTTCTTTCCCCCTAATTCTGGTAATGGTTGTTTAAGGGTAGGTGAAGAGGACAAGTATCCACAAATAAATGCCACCATATGATATATTTTTTGATAAGATTATTGTTATTATATTTGTGGATTAATAGCTCAATGATTATGAATTTATGAGTAATTTTTTATACAGCTTTTACAACCTTGAAAGAGTACTGATTTTTAGGCTTCTTTTAAGTTGCAAATTTTTTACTCTACAACTATTAATTTAAGGGGTGTTTATTAAAAAGGACTTCAGTACATTATTTATTAAGTTAAAGTATAAATTAGAGAGTGACTTAATAAAAATGACAAAAAGTTGACAGTTGATGCTCGCACGGTATAAGTGCGCGCACCATAGAATCTTCCATGCACAATTCTCTCAACTGCCTTCACTTCCACGCGCCACACGCGCGCCACCCAGGCGCGCCACGCGCGCGTCTTCCGTTGCAGGCTGCTCGCACCGTGCAAGCATAGTATCGTATTATTTTCAATTTTGAAAAATGTTTTTAAACTTTAAACATCCAAAACTTTTGACCTACAACTCTATTTTTCGCAAATTTTATACCGTTGGAATTGTGTCGACGAGAGCTACAAAACTAGTACATTGTTGATATGTTTTGAGAAAAAAAAAATTCATGTTTTTAATACATGAATAATAAGTGAAATTTCACTTGATATACATAAAATATTAAGTGAAATTTCACTAAATACATGAAAAATATTAAATGAAATTTCATGTTTTTACATACATGAATAATAAGTGAAATTTCACTTGATATACATAAAATGTTAAGTGAAATTTCACTGAATACATGAAAAATATTAAAAGCTCTCCCCAAAAAATCCTAAGTTAGATTTTTACAAACCTCATAAACTAGTTACCAAATGAATTAACATGAAATTGTGCTTTAAAAAATGAGAAGCACCAAAATGGGGGCCAAACTAAGCCTTAATGAGGTAGCAATGGTTTTATTGCTATTCGTCTCTTTTTAATATTTTTTTCTCCAAACATATAAATTTGGCATACACAAATATTAAGTGAAAATTCACTGAACCCGTACATGCCTTCTTCCTGAAAAACTTGAAGTTAAACTTAACATTCGTGTACTCGTTTAGTGAGATTTCACTTAGTAGATCAAGTGAAAATTCACTAACTATCCCAAAAGTCGCTAAAAGTAACTCTTTAGAGTTTAAGATCTAATTTGATACTTACTTTGTTAAAAAGCCACTCAAGTGTCAATTTAAGTAAAATTTTACTTAATATTTATGTACAAGTTCAGTGAAATTTCACTTAATATTCATATATACCAAGTGAAATTTCACTTTTTTTTTTCTCTTTCATATTAAATAATGCATATTTCGTTTAAAAAAAATTTAAATTTCACAAATCAATTATAAAACATAGTTTTTCAACCCAAACAAATGCAAAATTCTTGTGAAATTTCACTAAAACTCTCCGTAAGAACAAAGTGAACATTCGTTTTTTTTTTTCCTCACAACATATCAACTTGGCATATGTGAATATTACTTGAAAAATCAATAACTCATACACGAATATTATGTGAAAATTCTATTAAGTTCGTCTAGAACATGGTATGTAAAAATAAGAGGTTTTTTCTTTTGCTCAAAAGGTATCAACAATGGCACTAGTTTTGTAGCTCTCGTCGACACGGTTCCAACAGTATAAAATTAGTAAAAACAGAGTTGTAGATCAAAAGTTATGGAGATTAAGAATTTAAAAAAATATATATTTTCGAAATGGATATCATATGGTACAGCCACTCACACGGTGTGAGTGGCTGAATGAAGGAGTCACGCGCGTGAGTCCGTTGGGACTGTAGGGGTGTCATTTGGAACAGAAATTCCGATTCTGACCGATTCTGATCCGAAAATTTTCGATTTTGGCAACTAAAAATGCATTCCGAATTCCAAATTTCCGAATTCCAAAAATTTCGAAAAAAAAATCGGATCGGAATCGGAATTGTTCTTAGAATTTCGAAAATTCCGAAAATTTTTCGAAAATATTCCGAAACTTTTCCGAAAATATTCCGAAGTATTCCGAAAATGTTCCGAAATTGCATTTTTCGAAACTTTTTCGAAAATATTCCGAAAATTGTATTCATCCCACATCGAAAAAACACAAAAGAGGGGATGTGATGTGCTTCTATAAAAGGGCTACAAGTCTCAAGTGAAATCCCATTAAGCTTGAATTCCGAAAATATTCCGAATATTCCGAAAAATTCCGAATCTGATGAAATTCCGAAAATTCCAAAATTTCCGAAATTTCGGAATCAGAAATAATTTTGAATTTTCTGAAATTTCGGAACGGAATTCGGAATGCATTTTTGGCTTCCGAAAAGGGTGTTTTCGATCCGTTCCGACCGAAACACACCCCAAGTTGGGAGTCACGTGAAATTTCCTATGGTGCATGCACTTATACAATGCGAGCACTGGTTAGATTCTATCAATTGGAGTTTTAAAAAATGGTCAAACCAATTGGAGTTTTAAACTTATGAGGATTACTTGTAGGGATTTTCCAACAATTTTCTATTAATTTAATAAATTTATTTTCAGCCCCCGCCAAAAAAAAAAAAGGACTAGTAATTAATTAATTTCCATCCGCTAGCCTTGCTATGGGACTTGCATGGAGGTATAAAAACTCTCTATCACAACTCTATAATCCACGTAGATATAAATAAATATATGATTACATATATGCATGTGCATCTCTGTATACCAAAGAACTGTAAGATGTCTATGTCAACACCAACCGCACCTTCAGATTTTGGTATTCACGCTTGAGGAGGGTGTTTGAATGTAATTGATGGTGTGGGTCCAATTATTTACAGACAAATATTAGGAAAACCTGTTTTAATATTTAATCTGTAGAGGCCATGTTTGGAGCATCCCCTAGTAGCAGGTGTGAATTTCAATTTCCATTTTTTTTTTTTTCGTAAAACAGAAAAGTTATATGAAAGAGTACAAATTAATGTCCTGTAACTAAATTTTGTAGTGAATTTGTATTACTTAATACGTTTTCAAAAGCTTTTCTTATCACATCTGGTCATTTATTCATATTTCTAAGGGAAATGCTATTATGAGCAGCTTCTCATGTGAGAAGGCGGGTTTTAACCGTTAGATGAGCATCTAGCCTTAAGATTCTCTCCAGATTCCTGGGAATCTTAAGGCTAGATGCTCATCCTACGGTTAAAACCCGCCTTCTCATGTGAGAAGCTTCTCACAATAGCATTGCCCTATTTCTAATTAGGAAAGATAAATACGTAGTAATAAAATATAGAAAAAAATCATGGATGTTTGGTGAGATGGGGCCCCTTTGCTTTGGGTCAAACCATCTGGGTAGCCACTTATGTGCCTAGCCAAGGCCAAGAGCCCAAGACAGGATGAAGTTAGGTGAAGATGTTGACAGCAAAGTCATCAATGACTACTTTATATATATAGTGGGGAGAGCCGCTTGTTGGTCCAATTTTTTGTTTTTTCTCCTTCATATATATATATATATATATATGTTGGATATTTAGTTCAATTATTCCATAGACAAAGTCTTGGATTACCTACTCTACTTACTGGTGGGTGGGTAGTTAACCGTAGGTCCAAAACACCTTTGCCATTTTATTTAGTATTCAAATTTGAAATGCATTAATCATAGTTCATTTTTTGTTGGAAATTTTTGTAAAACTTAAATTTCCCATTTACTAGTATGACACATGTGGAAACTATAGTTGTCAAATTGTGTGTCGCATTTGAATTTTTAAATGATGTGATAGTGGAATTATTTAGAATAATTTTCAATGTTTAATTAATACCATTATAATTGGAGACGACTCCATTGTCATATTGTCATATCACTTGGGATGATATTATTGAACTTGTCCATCTACTCAGTACTAGGTGTGTAAGTAAACGGTAAACCGATTGAACTGATCGGTTCGATTTTTAAAATTTTCATGTCGTATAAAAATCAAACCGTTCCGAACCGTTTTCACCCTTACTCAATACAATTACCAAGCATAATGCTATGTTTACCAGATGATGTGATAGTAACACTATCAATAGCAACATCATATAACAATTAAGGTGAACCCGTTTATACATCAACTGAAAAATTTGAAATACAATTTGAGAATCTAATTGTTCTCATGCGAGTAATAGTGTGCCATAACAAGAACAACAACAAGAATAATACTGAACTTATTAAGTACAAATTCCCTTATTAATGCCTAAATAATGCTGTAATTAACCATCCAAGTGGGTGGCATGACTCAAACTCTCTAAAGATTATCAAGCTGGGTTTGAATCCCCTTACTCACTATGCTTTGATGCCCCTGACCCCCCCCTCCCCCCCCTCCCCCCCCCCCCCCCCCCCCCCCCCCTTCCAAAAAAAAAAAAAATAGAAAAAAAGATTACTATATGTGTATATCAAATTTGAACCACATTAAACTAGAATGATAGCACTTGGATTATTTAGACTTGTATTAAGTGTCCCAATTGACACATCATTTGTGCTCTGTAAAGAAAACTCAGCTGGCAAGTTAATTAATACTATTTGTTTAAAGACTTTTAGTTAGAATCTTTTGTGCATTTAAACTAAAAAGAAAGTTTGTTGATATTTTTAAACTCATTATTGGAATCTCCACAAAAATGACAGAACACCGTCATGATTGCTTAGTCCAGGTCTTCCAAAGGAAAACTTATTAAACTTCAAAGAAAATAAATTAATTTAATCTTCATAACAGCCAGACAAGCCCAACCCACAGTTTAGAGTTCAATCAATTTCCTCTTTTATTGTATCTACAGGCAGTTCAAGAATTATAGCACAAGGCAAAAAAGAAAAAGAAAAGGAAACAAAAAGAAAGAGATATGTTAAAAAGTAGAATGATATATCATCAATTGATTAAATTTTGATAAATAAAAAATTAAAAAAAAAAAAAAAAAACTTCCAATAGACGGTGTTGAAGAAGCCTTTTTTTTTTTTTTTTTTTTTGAGCACCAGTGTTGAAGAAGCTTTGATCTGAGGTAAAAGCTTCAATTACTTTCTGTAGTTGCAGATGAAAAAAATGGTACAATATCATTTGAAAGTATTACCTCAACACCTAGCTCAGAAAATTAAGGCCACGTTTGGCACTCCACTCCAGATATATGCATTAGACATGCCACAATAAGGAAGGATCAAATAGAACAAAAAATCACATTGGATATATATCAAATTTGTATTTCAAATTTCATACTACTCAAAAATAGACTTCAGCAAGAGGTTTAGTGTTCGAGTCATGAGAGTGTGGTCAGTGGAGATTTCACCCGGCGATTCCAGGGCTTTGGGGAATTAGTCGAGGTGCGCGCAAACTGGCACAGACACTCCCAATTACCCAAAAAAAAAAAAAAAACAGAATTCAACAATCAATATTGAAATTCACATAGTTGATCTGGGTGTGGACCTTGATAATGGTACTGTATGCTACACATTATAGGTAAAGCATATTCACATTCGGTAATTTACCAAATACAACTAAGTACAAGCAAGTCCTTTTCGCTGAACTGAGTAAAACAATACATGTAACTGCAGAAAGACATGGATGCAGAAAATACGAATCCGTCAAAAAAAAAAAGTTGTGAAAAAAAAAAGGATTAGAATAGCAATCACAAAAGTCACTCTCCAACTTTAGGGCTGATTTTAGTTTTCAATTTTTACAAGTCATCTCTAAAATTTTGTAAGTTGTTAAATTTGGCAGAATAACAAATATTTCATCGCAAAAGGTGATCTTTAGCGACAATTGTTTGTTGTTTTGCGATGAAACTTTGTTATTTGATCAAATTTAAAACACTTATCAAACTTGGGAGACTAAATTAAAAAATAATTAAAATATAAAGACTAAAGTGAAATCGACCTTAAATTTGGAGGGTGGAAAATGTAATTTATTCTGAGAGTATTTATAGAACGAGTAAATATTGAATGCAACGGGGATACTGCAATATTAAGGCTTTGTTTGGTTCATATATTTCATAAGAGAAGAAACGGGAAAGGAAAACATGATGGAAAACTAGTTCAGTTTCTCTTACGGATGAGACTAATTTTCCATATTGTTTTCCTTTCCCCTTTATTTTCCCTCACGAAATTCATGAACCAAACAAAGACTAAATATAATAGATTTGGGATTTGTGATTATGTGAATGAGATTTTCCCTGTGCAGATGGATAAATATAGAGTTTTGATTGGATTGGCCGATTGGATACCACATCATCTATACAACCGTGATAACCAATATTTTTCCACACGTGATGAAGTTGTAGAATTGGAAACTGAACCGTACACGTGGCATTGTGTTAGATGATTTTGTCACAAGCTTCAGCCAGTGGTGTAAGCAAATCGACCGAACCGATCGATTTTTAAAAAATTCATGCAGTGTAAAAAATCAAGCCGAACCAAAAATTTACACTAATTCGAACCGAACCGAAACCGATCGGTTTATCTAAAATTGGACCGAATCGAACCGTTTGTTAACCTAGTTCGGCCTACCAGAAGATGATACAGGCCCATAGTAATGGGCCGGACTAAATACACGCAGGTGCAGTCCTGCCGGCTTTGGTTTTCAAATGGACCGGATTATCCAATTGGGCTGCATAGAGTAGGCCTCGGTCATACCCAAAAAAAAAAGATGGCCGGTCTAGGCCAGCTCGATTTTGGCCTGCAGATTTTGGACTGACGTTGGATTGATCCATAAGCTAGACTATTTTAACATGCGTAGTCTTTGTATGAATTGTTCAATAACAATATAACATGGTTACTCCATTTTGAGTTTGTGCATGTGTATTTTACATAAATTAACTAACTGTTCCATACTTCTTTTATCCCTTTTGTTGTGGTGAATTAAGAAAATTTATTGAAGTGATGTATTTTTTACCATTGTGATAATGGGAACTTGGACTCATTGACTCACCTTAGCCACCTAAATTACCCCAAAATCAGTATATTTGTCGTTCATTTATTCACCTTTTTTTCCCCACTCACTCCAACATACTTTTTTTTTTTTGCTAGGAACTCCACTCCAACATACTTGCACATATAAAAAGCTTCTTATAATAGCATTGCTCTCATATATACTAAATATCAGGGAGTGGAGCTAAGAATTTTGGTTAGAGGGATCTAGGCTATACGGGAGGTTCGAGGGCAGCGCGCCCGAAGCGATTTTTTTTAGGTGTATTTATACATAATTGGCGATTTTTTTTAGGATCTACTTGTATATAATTGCTCTTTTTTTTTTGTTTGGAATATGCTTATAATACGAGTCTATTTGGTGACACGTAAATATTATATAATGTCTTTTAAAATTCTAGGGAGGCATATTTCTAAAACGCATAAAATTCTCGCACTAAATGTGTAATTTTCAAAATTCTAAGCACATTTCCTTTTGAGTTGTATATACATGTATATCACAATATATATGTAGATGATACTAAATTGAGTTTTGGACCCGTTTGGAGGGCCTAAACATAAGTTGAAAGGGACCTAAATATAAGTTGAGAGAGACCTAAACGTAAAATACTAAAAAAAAATTAGAATAAAATTTTAATTCTCAAAATCTCAGGGTTCCCTTACCGCCTCCACCCTTGCTAAATATATATATATATATATATATAATGAATAAAACGAAGTGAATTTTTTCTTCTTGAGATTGACCTTTTTCTACCATTACTACTACATGGATTACACACAACCTAAGAGCTTGTTTAGGTTAGTTGAAACTTAAAAATTTAGTGATGAATTGTGTATTTAGAGGGGAAAAAAAGTGATTGTGTTGTAAAATAGAAGTAGTTGAGTTAGCTTAAAATTTCAGCACTTAAACAAATCAGCTGAAAAATTAAACTGAAAATAAGCTGAAAAAATGAGATTATTTTTTCAAACAATTACTTATTTTACTTTTAATTTGTTAAAATACAAAAAAGTCCTTCATACCCTAAAATTTTAACGGTGTTAAAAAATATTTATATATTGTCCTTTTTTTATCATTTTATACAAACAATTAATTTTTCAGCTTGTTTGTCAAATATTCTTATTTAAAATAATCACTTTTCATTTTAGCTAACTCAAATGCTAAATAGCTTAATATTTCATCACTTAAAAAACATAATAATTTAATATTTCTGTTAATCTAAACGGACTCAGTGTGCGTTTGATAAAACTGAAAAACAAGTGATGGATTTTAAGTATTGAAAATTTTAAGTGATTGAATGTGTAATACTGAAAACAGTGCTTCAACTACTGAAATAGAATGCATTCAGTGATTATTTTTAGTAGAAATTTTTCACTTAAAATTTTCAGTGATTTTTTTACAACTTTTTCAATTAAGTGATATGTTATCAAACACACTGAAAAAGAATAAGTACTGAATTTTTTCATTTTTAGCAATTATTTGGGTTATAAAAAACATTACCTAAATTAATTCCTGAGACTAGGGGTTACAAGTGTGGTTTACCGTCGAAGCCGAGATGTGGCTACATTCATTAATAGATTTCTAGATTGTTTGGAGGATGAGGATGAAGGTTTGCATTGGATGTGGAGATTGAATTCACAACTACTTTAGCATCTATCTGACTCACTAATCATTGTTCTATAGCATTTATGCCCAGTTAATTTGAGACCACATAGGAGGGCCCAAAGAACAGAAACAATTTTATTCGCTCACCTCATTAAAAAGGCGACCACAGTCATCACGATTATTTGCACTAACTAGGTGAAAAATGAAATAATAATATTAGGTATATACATTTTTTTTTTTCATATTTTTTTACACATTATGCTTTAAATGCATATACTTTATGTTGTTTAAATTTTTCACATTTTTCTATGCACCACTCACACAACACAGGGTACATGCATTTAAAACTATGTGTAAAAAAGTGTGTTGGTGTAGTAGTGCTCAAAATAAAAATGCTCTTGCATGTGCTACTTAAATTTGAGCCAAAAATAAAAAATAAAAGGGAGTTTCCATTGGTGTTTGAGTAATGTTGTGCTCCTTAAAATTTTCATTTTAAATGCAACTCAAATACATGTGACAGCAGGATCATCTTCAATAATGATGGGGCACTTCCACACCCTCTAATAAAAATCCAATAGAGCCATTGTCGCATGTATTTGGAAGCATTTGGGAATCAAAAGCTATTAATGGAGGACCCAGAATTTTGATACTGGAGTGGACTGGAAATGCATATAGAGGAGGGCCCCAGCACAAAGGCTTCGAGGTGGGAGGCCCCGATTTTTTTTTTAGAGGATAATTAGAGTTTAGTCCATTTTAGGGTACTTTTAAGCATTAGGTCAAAAAAAAAAAAACTATTGAAAGGTCCCTCCCATATAAAATTGGGCAACAATTCCGACGATTTTGTGAAATTTCACAAAATCGTCAAATTTTTTGTGTAATTCTAATAAAAGATTTGAATTTAGTAACTTCTTCACTAAAAAAATTCTCTGTGTCCTTTAACCAATAAATTTTCCGAACGGGAGATTCAACACTAAGTTCCTTCTTCTTTTTTTGGTCTATTTATACATATTCTCAGGTGGGGAGGGTTGATCATTGATTATACTTTGCAAGGCTTGGGTTGATACTAAAAAATTTAGTTGGGCTAAACTAAGAAGTAAGAGAAAAATGTGTTGACCAAATTTTTAAGAAAGAAAAATTGTTGGGTTGATTTTTTAGAATGAAATGTATTATAATTGGGCAAATATATCACATATAACTTCTTTTCTTTTCTTTTATCTTTCTCAAATTTAGGTTGGGCTAAATTAAGAAAGAGAACGAAATGTGTTGGACTAAATATATCGAGCTGGATGGTGAGAGTGGGCTAAAGTAGGTGAACTTGTAAAGGTGTAGCCTAAATCATGCAATACCAATTTTTTCCCTTCCTAAACAGACCCTGGGCTACAACCTATGCATGCCCAGCCCATAATCTGCCTTTGGAAGCTGTGATACATCTGGTTTTGTTTTTAGGGAAGAGCATTTGTTACTTCGAGGAACGACATTTTGTTATGCTAAGTTGTAACTCCCATACACAGAAAAGAAGGTTAATGTGGTATTAATATGTATTAATTAATGCTTATGCTGGTTTAAGGTGCGGTTATGATCCCACAGGTAAAAAGGTGTTCAGTTGGGAACACATGAAAGTTTCATAACACATGAAAGTTTCAAGTCAAGTGAAACTGGTATTAAAATGGGACCTGACGAATGTCTAAATGATGTAAATTACATTTAGATGTAATTATATGCTTAAATGAATACTTGTTTTATTGTTTAAAGTTATTATAATATCATATGTCAGGTAACAGGGACCAGTTTGGGATACCCATGTGAGGACGTTTATGAATACGGTTCATAAATGGTAGATTTAATAGCAACCTCATAATATAATATATGTGAGATCATGTTTGGAACCCACGCGGAACATAGACTAAATTTATTTAGAAAACGTGGGTAGTTAATGGAATTACTTTGGGGGTTTCATAATAAAGCTCAAGAAAATTTGGAGGTGTAAATGAAAATTTGAGAAAAGAGATACTTATCTCTTGTAAACCCTTGTGGTGACTCATTAGAGTCATTGACATCACTTGGGAGGGAGAGACATGTAGAGAGAGGAAAAAGAAAGAATGAAGACGACGGGGGTTTTCGCCGAACGTTTGACGTCATTCCTTTGTCATCCGATGTTGAATTTGCGAACCGAGACCATATTCGGACTCGTGGAAGTAAAAGTATCACATGCACATCTTTTATTTTTAGTTTTGATAACGTTTTTCCGACGACTGTTCTTAGTTGTTAGTAATTGATGTATCAAAATCATGTTGGATTAATTCTAGAATAAGAATTGGGCTAGATTCTAGCTTGGAATTGGATTTTAGGTGCAAATTGGCTAAGAATTGAAGAGGTGGGTGTTTAATCCCAAAATTGGGTATTTAGATATGTTAATGTGATGGGTAATACTTGGGACACAACCTTCATACAACTTTCATACAACCTCCCCAAAAGATGTGTCTATCTATTTCCCGTGTCATTGTGGGGTCTAGTGACATCACAGGAGAGAGATAGACACATCTTTTGGGGAGGTTGTATGAAAGTTGTATGAAGGTTGTGTCCCAAATATTACACTAATGTGATAATCGCTAGCAAAGATTGCTTGATTTATGCTCAAGTGGTTATATGTTATGAATTTGAAAGGAAAAAAAAAACATGTCAATCATATGTGAAAGTTGCCATGTTATATGCCTATTTGTTAATTGTTTATGTGGATCAAAGGGAAGTGAAGTAGTGGTCACCATTTATAGGTTCCATATGTAAGGGATAGGAAATCCTCAAGAGAAGGATGTGGTGACGACCACAATGAAATAATGGTGATGCTTTTGGGGTCACAAGAGAGTGCGATACACTATATATATATATATATATCCAAAAGTGAGAAAGATCAGGGGTGAGAAGGGCCTGAGGGTAGTGGCTGGAATTACTTGACTTTTCGGAGGTCAATTTGTTGATATTTATGATAATTGTTGCATTACATGTTAAGCATTCCAATAGCATGATTAGTTCTCTCACTAAGCAAAAGTTTAAACGAATATGTTTTCTGTTGTGGTTGAATAACCATCGCAGGTACAGAAATGGATGAATAGAGAAAATGACCGGCACGATGGATTGGGCATGGGAGTTGTGAATATATGATGATATGTTCATAAGCTTAGATGTGGTAGTTCTTAATGTAACTTTGTTTGGAAATGTTGAACAACTTATATTTTGGGAAGTCTTGTAATATGTCTAGTCCAAGTTGATGTTGGTTATGAGTTTTGTAATGTGGGTTGCACTTGCAATCCACAAGTTGAGTATATTGAGAGGGGATGAGAGTTAGCTAACCATGGATGTTAATTAACTTAGTTTTCCATTGGCTTGAATGTTTATGTATATTTTGGGAGAAATGAGGAGTTTGATGCAAGTTCATGTTTCTAGTGAAGGATTAATGTGTTAGGAATTTTAAAATAACTTCTCAATTACTTTGAAATGCTTTTGAAAACTCTCATGGTGTTTGGTTTATGTTTGGAGACATTTAGGAACATTTTTGAAATGGTTTTGGATGTTTCCATTTAGGTTGATTTGGTTTTGGTTTGATTTTGGTCTTGCAGAATAGTGAAAAACTACTAAAATTGCAATTTGTAGAATCCGGATCGATCCGGGGTTTGTGTGGATCGATTCGAGACATATGGAGGAACAGAACATTTGATTCTGTTAAAACCGGATCGATCCGGTTTTGGGGCGAATCGATCCGCATGTCGGATTTCAACTTAACGGCTTTTACAAAAACGGACATAACTTTTTCTAGAAAATTCAGATTCGCGTGTCTTTTTTTTTTTTTTTTTTTGCGTAAGAACGGGCTATCTTTTGATATAAAATATAACCATATTTTTTAAATGACCATTTTACCATTGGGTCTGTTTTGTCATAACAAAGTTCTTTTATATGGTTTAACTCATGCTTTTCTTAGTAATTCACACGTTTTCTTGTTAATTAAGGTAGTGGGGCATTTGTAGCATTGTTACACGTGTCCTAACTCGCCCGAGGCGAGTTGGGGTATGACATAAGTACAAAAATTTGTTACTGAAAATGTAACTTAAATCTGTTACCCAAATTTTGTACTTGGAATAATGTTTTGTTATCTTTGTTGCAAAAGTTTGTTAAGGCCAACATGATCAAAATTTTGTACATAAAATAATAAAATATTACTCTTCGAATAGCAAAAGTTGTTCTCACAAAATATGGTCAAATCTTCGTAGTATGGAACGTGTTGTATTTTTTTTTTTGGTAATCGGGAGTGTCCGGTCCAGCTTGTACCATCTGGACTATTCTCCCGAGGTCCTGGAGTCGCCGGGTGAATTCCCCAGTGGCCCCATGACTCAAACACTAAACCTCATAGATAGTACACTCAGGGCCGGCCCTGAGATGCCAAAATTCGGCCGAGGCCTCAAGCGAACTTTCAAAAGGACCTAAAAAATGAGGCCCTTACGATAAGTTTCATAGAAATTATGAAGAAATTAGAAGAAAAATTACCTAAAAATGATAAATTTTATAGAAATTAGGAAGAAATTAGAAGAAAATAGGCTTAAAATCGATAAGTTTCATAGAAATTGTGAAGGAAATAGGCCTAAAAATGATAAGTTTCATAGAAATTTGAAGAAAATAGGCCTAAAAATGATAAGTTTCATAGAAATTATGAAAAAATTAGAAGAAAATAGGCCTAAAAATGATAAGTTTCATAAAAAATAGTACAAAATTAGAAGAAAATAGGCCTAAAAATGAGGCCTAAAAATAAGGCCCCATGCGACGGCTTGGCCGCTTTGCCTCAGGGCCGGCCCTGAGTACACTTAAAAAAGTTTATCACTCAACCACAAAGTATGTGGTTGGAACGAACTGTACGATGACATAAATGTCGAATTAAAATGAATACTAACTGTTTTAAAAAAAAAATAAAAAATTGAATACTACCCCCACATGACATTTTTTGTCCACAGCATTACGAAATGGGAAAGGAAAAAAACAGAAAAGTAAAAAAGGATCCTCTCTAGGGGAAAAAAAAAATCTTAGATGGTCTCAAAAGTCAACATCATTGTCAGCCTTTGGATTTTAATGGATTTTTTTTTTTGCTGAAGGAATTTTAATGGATTTGTATGTTATTTATGGATTATCTATAAAAGAGCCACAGTATATATAGTTATTTGGAGCATTACCATCTGATTTCTTTAATCATCAAGTGGTTCATGTGTTCCACTTAAAAAAAAAAAAAAAAAAAGTGGTTCATGTGTTTATCGACTTCTCATACTTCTTGGAGAAGAAGATGAGGCAGTGTAAAAGGTTATATAAATAACAGATTATGCTAATAAATGTTTTCTATAATGGTCCATGGAATATTCTTCAAATGATCCCAATTACAATATAGAGTTACTTTTGACTCAGTTTTTGTCCAAGCACTGTGCTTCATGAAACATTTGCCCATTTTATGATGTAAGCTAGTTGGGACACCAAGGTAACGGGCTACTCATGTTATATAAAACGTGACACCATGCTCACATCTGATTATTCTTGGATCCACCTGAATTTTATTAGGACAATAACAGTATTACAATACTTTTTCAGATTTGATTAATCACTGATATAGAAGTGGGATCATTCAAAACAAATTTCAATAAAAATTTATGTCATTCCAATATTTCAATAGTTTGAGAACAAATTTAAGAACTACGACATCTTTCCACTGTAGTGAAAGGATTCCAAGGTCTCATATTTGAAAAAAAAAATTGCATAAATTTGTACAAAGAGGTGGTGAATCTTTTTCCACATTATTTACCATAAACCTGTACAGATGATAAATAATAGGACGAATAGAAGATTATCAAGTGGGTAATTAGTATGGTGCTTAGAGATTTTAAGCATAAATTGTTTTTTTTTTAAAGACAAGCTCCTTTATTTTTATTCTCATTTTTTTGGGGTCAAAGAGACAAAGCTTCAAGTAGTACATCTATGGCCAAGGGCCTATCCAGAAATCTCATCCAGTGGGTACTAATCAGGGACTTAGGCTATACGGGGGTTCGGGGCCAGCGGCCTCGAGGCGAATATTTTTTTTTGTTTACTTAACCATAATTATGTGTAGAATTGATTTTATGTCCAAAATGTTTTAACACCATACAATTTTTAATACAACCTTTTTATTTAAAATTTTTAGTAGTTTTTGGGCATATTTTCAGTGAATTTATACATTATCTAACGAACTGACAAAAAAAAAATGCAACGCTAAAACTTTTCATTGATAAAACTTAATTGGGTTATCAAACAAAACCTATGTACGTTTGATAAATCTGAAAATTAAGTACTCGAATCAAGGGTTGTATTTTAAGTATTGAAAATTTTAAGCGATTAAATTTGCAAAACTAAAAATAGCATTTCAAGTATTGAAATAGACCGCATTCATTAGTGAGTATTTTCCGTAGATAGATAGATAGTGGAGTTTCTTAAGTAATACTTATAAAACAAGGGGCTGAAAATAAATCAATTTTTCACAAAAAAAAAAAGAATAAATATTTATAAAACAAGGTACTAAAAACCAAATCAATTTTTAGACAAAGAGAGACAAAAAAAAAAAAAAAGGGAGACTGAGAATCGAACCAAGGCCATTTGGGTTGAGAGCAAAATCACAAACCACTGGAGCAACCTTGTCTATTGTTAAAAGTGTGTAGAAAAATTTCTAATGTACAAATTCAATGGGTACCATGGTAATATAGCTACGCCCCTGTCTATGGCGAGGACAAGAAAACGGGAGCTAAGAACAAGCAAACCACGAGGAAAAACAGCAATGGCTACAAGTCCATTTGGCAATATTTTTTGAAATTCATATGTGATTATGAAACTCTAAAAACTAACATGAAATTGTTTAGTAAATCAGCTTTTGCGATTCAATCACAAAAATTTAAGATTGGCTAAAAACTACAATGATCAACTTTAATTTTATCCAAAAGTGACATTTAAATCGTAGAAGCAGAAGCTGTTGCGAGATGAACCCCAGGACAAATAACAGGACAAATAACATGATGGTGGGTGATTTTTTTTTTTTTTAGAAGGATGGTGTGTGATTATTGATTGAATGTAATAATCAACATTACTGATGTTAATGGAATTTACCTTGCAAACTAATTAATATATGAGATATTTTTTTTTTAAGAGAAATGTTGGTTGACCTTTAAGTTTAAGTGTCCATCCAATATACCATAGTAGCACTTTCAGAGCATGTGATACCATGTGTGGTATCACATGCTCTGAGAGTGGTACTATGAAATTTGATACCATACATGGTATCACATGCTCTGAGAGTGGTACTATGAAGTGCCGTAATTCAATGATGGAGTATCAATAATAATTCCCACTATTGTTTACTCCCATTTAATTTGATATGGTAAAACCACAAGAATAGGGTGTTGCCAAACACATGTTCTTTTGGAAATTTAATTGCTTAGACAAGCAACATTATTGTAAATAATTTGACCAACTACTTTTGTGAACAATATAGTGCTTTAAAGAAGAAAAAAAAAATTAAAAATATACAGAATAATTATAATTTGTCCTCATGTTACTTAATACTTTACCACAATCTTCAGTAAGCCTAAAGAATTGCATGCTAAGTCATAATTTAAAAGTTAAGCATAGTCATCGAGTTTAACTAGGTTTATTTGTTTATTTTTTGCTTTTTTATTTTCATATAATTTGCAAATTTTTACATATTTAGAAATAATACAATTTTGTCGTCGCCTCATCACTGGTGTAAATAAATTTGCAAGTAATTTAATTTTGGATTACTTTCAAGTAATTTCTTGCAGTAGTTACAATATTTTAATATCTTAGCATTGGAATTACACTATTTTCTCTTCCTATTTATTTATGGGAAATAGAGAATAAATTTTTTATAAACCAAAACTAAATTCACCTGGAGAGAGATTCCCTACAAATCATATCAATGATTCAATAACACACTCAAGAACCTCAAAAATGCAGTATATTAATTAGTTCAAAATTTTAATTTTGTGTTAAATAAGACTAATAAGTTCAAAAATGAAACATTTTATTTTAATAAATACCTAAATTATAGCTGGACACACACACACACACACACACACACACACCCCTCCCTTAACCCAACCTCAAAACCCAATAAGGGTCACTCATTCCGAATGAAGAACAAACATGGGGCAAGCAAAGACACCTTCTAAGGGGAGTCGAACCCTCAATCTTGGTTCCCACTGCGGAGAAAGAGGTCACACTATTTATACAAAGCCAGCTCAGTAAAGTGAAAACAAGTTTGGGACAAACTGAAAATTGAATTAAATATTTTATTAGAAATTTAGTAGTAAACCCCTCACTATCAAACTTATGTGGTCAAAGGACAAGAAACTATTTATCTGATTCAAAAGGCCTCGGCTGAATTCTTTTGTAACATAAGATCCGTGACCCACTAAGTAAACCATGGTTATGAAGAAATTGCCCTTATATACCTTATCTCGCGATTTGCAAGCAAAATAGCACTGTTCTATCTCTCTCTCTCTCTCTCTCTCTCTCTCTCTCTCTCTCTCTCTCTCTTCACATCTAGAATCTGGAACACCAAATGGCTTCAGCAAACCAAAGACGTGCCACCACCAACACCCTAGCTGCCTCCACAACCGCTACCACCACGCAAGCGAAGGTTCGACGAAGCAGATCGAGGCCTTATGAACACAGATCCAGTCAGGTGAATCTCCGGCGAGGCTTCTCATGCCCTCGTAACCCTCCGGCGAGGCCTCTCTAGCTCGATTCTTCCTCTGTTCTGGTGAACTAGTTGTGAAATTCAATAATTCCAAGCCTCAATACTCATCATCATTAGCTTGAAGCTAACCTTTTACTCATCCATTGCCGCCATGAACGCACAGATCCAAATCTGGCATCACCATGCCAGCGCTGCCATGAACACACAGAAGTTTGAAGTTGAATGCCATTTGTAATTTTGGGAAATTTCTCAAGAAATTATTTGTGAAATTTATGAAGTTCTCAAATGAATTTTGATAGTTTTGAGAAATTTCTCAAGGAATTATTTGTGAAATTTATGAAGTTCTCAAACTAATTTGATAATTTTGAAAAATTTCTCAAGAAATATTTATGAATTTTATGATGTTCTTAGACTAATTTTGATAATCTTGAAAAATTTCTCAAGAACTTATTTGTGAAATTTATGATGTTCTCGGACTTATTTTGATTATCTTGGGAAATTTTATCAAAATTTATTTGTGAAATTTATGATGTTCTCAAACTAATGCATATGAGCCCCACCTCTGTATTGTGCCAAGCTCGATCCATCAATTAAACAATTTTCCCCCAAATTTCATCAACAGAGCTTAGAGCTTAGAATCCTTCGATATTGAAGAGAGAGAGAGAGAGAGAGAGAGAGAGAGAGAGAGAGAGAGAGTATGATCAGCGACAATGGTGTTGCTAACGACGGGAGAGAATCAGACTCAGGTGGTGAAGTCACCATCAACGTCCGATGCTCAGTGTTCCAATGGTTCGAAGTTCACCGTACAAGTGGCCGTTGACTCCACAGTCGGATCGTTGGAGTCTTCAACTTGAATGTTTTAATGTTGATTATGATTTTTGAATTTTGAAACTGAACTTTTGAGATTGATTTTGAAAATTTTCAGTATTTCACTCACGTGCGTTGGTGTTATGAGCTTGTCCCGCTTTTTTTTTTGTTCCTCTACTGAAATTTTGGCTGAATGCTTGGGGTAGTATTGTCAAAACACCAAGGAGTGGACCTAATTCCAAAATTTTTTGCTAGTTATACTTAAACCACTATAGTATCCTTTATTTGGATTAATTCCTAATTGTCCCATATTTTATTAATTGACCGTGATTAGATGAACTTTTAAGTCCCCCTCCTAAAAACACCAATTTATAAACGTGTTAGCTCAAAGACAATTCAAATTAATTTCAGTACTATAGATAATGACACCAATGTAATTATGTAAATCTCATGAATAGGTTGCTTGTAAGTAGGGGTGTAACAAATCGATCAGATCGGCCGAATCGATCGGCTTGATTCTTGATTCGGTTTAGTCGATTTTGAAAAAAGTTCACGCACTACATAAAACGAACCGAACCGAAACTGATCGGTTTGGCTAAAAATCGCATCGAACCAAACCGAACCATTTTCACCCCTACTAGTAACATGCCTTTTAAGTATTCATTGTGAGGTGTCAAATTTCCTTTTTCATTTTACAAATTTTAGGTGTAATATACGAATATACTCCACAAATACCTAATTCATACTAACCACTATTTGGGCAAGTGTAAAATTGAACCAAATTTAGTCTAAGTCTCACTTTTTATCAAAATTTTGTAACAACCAGCTTATGTTGGTTTGGTAAAGGGTCAGTTTTAAGGAAATTATTAGCATATGCAATTATCCATGTACTGCTATGCAATAATTGACACTCACACTCACCAAACACTTAAATTTGTAAAAACCTGTTTACTTGTGAATCATACAATCAATTTTTTTGCTTTCCACAAAATCTTTTAGAGTACATTTGGGTTAATTATTATTATTTTGTTTAAGAATAATAATCAATTTTTTAAAAATGAGATTTTAGAAGAACAACTTCATAAATTGGAGTTTTTATAATAAATGTACAAAATCTGTTTGATTAACTTTAAAAGGAAATATATCTTATTTTCTAAAAATCCTTAAAAAGCTAATCTATTTTTTTTGCTGGGTTATAAATCTAAATTTGTTGGTCCCAAAAAAATATCACAAACAAAAAAGAATATCGAATATCGTATTAAATTGTGCTATAATAAAAAGAGAATAAAATAGAGCAGAAAATAAAACCAGAATAAAGTAATTTTTCTTATTGATATGCCCCTTTAGTGCAGTGGTGTGTAGATAAATATAACTTTATAATTAGATCCCTAATTTAATACAAAATGTGGACAGCCACACAAAAATATGTAATATTTACAACATTCCCCCTTGGATGTCCACTATTAAATGATTGTTGCCTCATTAAAACATTGCAAAGGAAAATCCAGTGGGAAAAAACCGAAGTTAAGGAAAAAGAGTACAACGTTCTTCAGGAACTTGGTGGATGCTCATAATGTAGCCTAATTAAAACCTTGATAAAAGAAAACCCTGTGGGAAAAACTCTAATCGAAGGAAAATAGTACAGCGCACTTAAAATTCAAATAGCGCATACTTTAGGATGCTACTTTTATGATCACTCCCCATCATTTAGAGAAAACTTCAGTAGGTCTGATGATTGAGACGACGCATGCCAATTCCGTACACCAATTTCTGAAAAGTTGACTTGGGTAATGCCTTAGTAAATAGATCAGCAAGGTTATCGCTTGATCGAATTTGTTTGACTTTAATTTCACGATTCTCTTGAATTTCATGTGTGAAGAAAAAAATTGGGTGAAATGTGCTTGATCCGATCTCCCTTGATGAAACCTCCTTGAATTTGAGCAAATACATGTAGCATTGTCTTCATAGATTGTAGTCGGCTCATCAATGACTGGAGTTAATTGACAACTACTCCGTATATATTGGACTAATTAATGATCTTAGCCAAACACACTCTCGACTTGCTTCTTGGAGTGCTAGAATTTCAAAATGGTTGGAGGATGTAGCTACTAAAGCTTGTTTAGTAGAGCGCCAAGAAATAGCCGCATTATTGTTCAGAAATACATAACTTATTTGTGAGCGACCCTTATGAGGGTCGGACAGATAACCTGAATCTGCATAGCCAACTAAGTGGGAATGATTAGATGAATAAAACAAGCCCATACCAATGGTCCCACGAAGGTATCTAAAAATGTGTTTTATTCCAGTCCAATGCCTATAGGTCGGTGCAGAACTAAATCTTGCAAGTAGATTCACAGAAAATGCAATGTCTAGTCTTGTACTTTGAGCCAAGTACAGTAGTGCACCAATAGCACTCATGTATGGTACTTTAGGACCAAGGATTTCTTCGTTTTCTTCTTTTGGTCGGTATGGATCTTTCTTGACATCTAGGGACATGACGACCCTGGTGTACTTAGTAGATGAGATTTGTCCATATTAAAGCTCTTCAACATCTTTTTAGTATAGCTTGATTGATAAACTAATATTCCACTAGTACTTCTCTCGAGCTGCAGGACGAGACAAAATTTTGTTTTCCCAAGGTCCTTCATTTCAAACTATTTCTTTAAATAGCTAGCAATTTTCTCAAGCTCTTCTGGAGACCCAATTAGATTTATATCATCCTTTGTTGTTAGGCACGCCTAGGCGCAAGGCGCATGCGGGTGCAAGGCATGAGCCTCGCCTATAGCCAGTGTAATACCCTGTATTTTGGTATATTAATAAGACCTGGTATTTCATTTCTATACTCGTATAAACTTTCTCTTCCTTTTGGTGAATTTTGATACCAATCGATTGATAAGTTGTTCCAATCGATTGACACTTTTCTGATACCAATCGATTGACATATTCCCAATCGATTGCCATTTTACCGACTAAAATTTACTACGTGTCAACATTTCCAATCGATTGCCATTTATCCCAATCGATTGACATTATTCCAATCGATTGACTACAAATATCTGTTGCCAATCGATTGACTTGTGTCCCAATCGATTGACATAAGCTGAGAAATATTTTCTTCTTTCCTTCAGCTTTAAACGTGTGGCACTCCCATATCCCTATATATACTTGTTCATTTGTAGCCTTGGGTCATTTTGGCAGCCTTGAGAGAGAGATATACATACCTCTTGAGAGATATACATACATATATCTATATCTACACATATATACACACCCTCACACACACTCACTGCTTTAGCAGCTGGGCGAAGAAGAAAGGAGAAACAGAAAGAAGAAGAAAGAAGAAAGGAGGAGACAGAGAGGGAAGACAGAGACAGAGAAGAGGAGAAAGAGAGAGAGCTTGGAGATTTCAAGCTTTAAACACACCCAAACGCACCCTAAGTGAGTCCTAACTCACTTGGTCACTTTATTTGATGTAATTACAAGTTGTTATGACCTTTAGATGTGATAGAAGTATGTAGTTTACGTTTTATATGCTGTTTTTACAATCTGCTAGAGAAGACGTAGTACCAATCGATTGGCATAATCTCAATCGATTGACATCAGTCGTTTCTCAATCGATTGGATAGGATTCCAATCGATTGACATCTCAATCGATTGCCATGTTTCTCAATCGATTGGTATAACTTTTTGTCCCAATCGATTGAACCTCTGTTCCAATCGATTGGCATGATCAGAACATGGTTTCCTTTGCCTGTTTATTATATAAGAGGTTTAGTTGTTGATTTCTGATTTGGAATTCTATTATGCGATTTGGGGGATATCAGGGATAATGTGACAACACAAATGAGTATGATTAATAACAAATGTATAAATCTGACAACGTAAGATGCTATGGAATTCTGGTATGAGTTTGATATCCGTTTTCTTTTAATCCGAGTAGTCAGGCCACATTGGGAATTGTCATGTGTCGATGTAGAATGGAACGTAAGCAGGTTTGGTAAGTTCTGGGAATGGTACGTGGATGGACGATTGGTCATGATATGCTCTAAAAGGCGGTGAACCGGATATATGGTTCTTAAAAGCAATGAGCTGGACCAAGAAGTCTCAAGATAGACTGGATGATCTATGATATGCTCTTAAAAGCGGTGAACAGGACCATTGTTCTTAAAAGCGGTGAGCTGGGATCACTAGTAGATGACGTTGAGTTGTGGCAATAGATTGATATGCCTTGTTCGAAACGTTATATCCCTGAAATGCGGTGAACAGGACCATTGTTCTTAAAAGCTGGGGACAGACTGATGTAGAGTCCATGACATGCGGTGAGCAGGATATATTGCTCTTAAAAGCGATGGACAGAATAAGGGTGTATCCTTAGAGTTAAACGATTGAGTCTGTTCATGACATCTGAGTATGTTGAGTTCGGTATTTGAGTAACAAGACGATAAGGGTCGGTTTACAAGAATGAATAAAGGAACAAGATAATGTTATTTTTTTTATATAAGATGTTAAACCGTGTTTTCATAAGCTTGTGTTTACTTCAGATAACTGGTACCTCGTTAGTTTATGCTCACTCAGCTCTCAGTAAGCTGACGGCCTTTTATTGCCTGGACTTTCCCCGTCCAGAATATCCTGCCCCTTATTCTGCAGGTAATGACCAGTACACTGATGACTATTATCCAGAGGAAGGCCCTATCGACGATGGTTACGCCAGGGAGGATTATCCTTATGCCAGTTGAAGACTGAAGATGTTATAGTTAGATTACATTTCGGTTGTTCTGTTAAACCTTTAGTTAACGGGTACTTGGGCATTTGTTGTCTCCAGACCTGTTGTGATCCTGTGGACCACACTCTGATATTTTTTTTTGTAATAGTTAGTACTGTGTGTTATTCTCAGTTGTTTACAGTTGCTGTTCTTTTGGACTAGTACTGCGTGGTGTGGATTATTAGTGACTTTCACCTGTCATTCCTTATGGACCCAAAAAGGAAATTTATTTTTCTCTATTTTTGTCGTTCCGGGGCGTGACAGCCAGGTACAGCGCATGCAACAGGGCGCAATCGAAGCGTGCCTAGGAACGAGGCGCATGGCTCATGAGGCGCACACCTAATTGAAGCGAGGCCCAAGCACTATTTTTACCCCAAATCCCAGTCACAAATCAGTTTAGGTGGGAAAAAAGAAGAAGGAAGAAATGAACTATCGAGAGCCCTAGACCAGGCGAACCAAGCTTGAACAAGCCCTAAACCAGGTATTTTCTTTCTTTATTTCTTCTTCTTCGATCTTCTTCTTCTTATTCTTTTTCTTCAATCGCAGTTGTCTCTGCAGAATTTTTTTTTTTTCCTTTTTTTCGATCTCTTCTCTTCTTCTTCCTTTTCTTCTTCTTCTTCAATCGTGACTCTCTGCGACTCTTTTTTTCCTGCGATCTCACTTCTTCTTTTTCCTTTTCTTCTTCTTCTTCTTCATTCGTGACTGTCTCTGCGACTCCTTTTTTTCCTTTCTTTCTTCTTCTGCGAAAGAGACATGAGAGTGATGAGACAAACAATCCTTTTTTTTTTTTTAACTTTATAGATGATTCATGAATTCATCTTCTCTATTATTAATATTTTTTCTGTTCTTTTTTTTTTTGTTATGTTATGTTCTTTCTTTATTTCTTTCTATTTTTTCCCTTTTTTTTGGTATGGTACTATAATAGTCCAAAGTGTTCATTATTGATGATTTAATATATCTTTAACTTGTGTATAATAATGTAAAATCAATTTTTAATCATCTATTTGCATATAAAATCATGCAAAAGTTTGCCTCGCTTCGCTTGGGCGCGCGCCTCGGAGTGCGCCTCGCGCGCAGGCTCCAGGAGACCTTTGCGCCTCAGTGCGCCTTGTGCCTTTAATAACCTTGATATCATCCACATAAATTGCTATTATGGCAAATCCATTTGCAAATTTCTTTATGAAGACACATGGACAAATGGGATTATTTTCATAACCTTCTTGAGACAAATTGTCACACTCGTTCCAAAATTTCATAGTTTTATCATACATAATTGGAAAGTTGTGAGTATATCAATGTTATTTGATAATTGGATTGAGATGAGGTTGACTGTGGGTCAACGGTAAGGTGTCAGTAAGGACACGAGAATACGATAGTCCATTTTGCATTGGCACGGTTAAATGACATTTATGTGATTTAAATATTATTTAACTTTTCTGGTATTTTATGAATAGTGAATTATACCTGTGTAGTATAATTTTCGATATTTCCGATATTGTTTTATATCATTTTGAGAACTGTGGTGAGAACGTGAGTGACACGTTACATAAAAAGATAGGTTGTGTAGAGATTCCACAGAATATAGTTTTCGGACGTTATTTTGGAGCCAAACGAAACCGAGTCGAAAACTTTTGAAACTTATAGTTTTCACTCGTAAAGTTATAAAATGGACGTGTGCGAAGTTTTGAGAGCTAATTAGAAGTTTGAGGAACTCGTGGGGAGGTAAACGCAATTTCTGAAAAGTTTGCCTATAAATAGTGGTGGATGAGATTCATTCTCATCCCAACATTTCAAAATATCTTGAGAGATGAGAGAGAAAGGGAAATTGGTGGCCACGGGCTTTGCGACGCCGATCGACGACCGTTCGTCCGTCAGTTTTTCTCCAGATTTCATATTCGAACTCGTGGAGGTAAGACCTACGTTTTAATACTACTTAGGCCGTGTTTGGCCAACTTTTGTAAAAATCTTAATTCTAGACTTTTGGGGAAAATCCAGTAAAACTTGTAGGAATCGTCTCAAATTTGGAATCCGACGTTTAATTAGTTCCCTAGACGATCCTTCAAAGTTTGAAGAGAATCGCACGAGGTATGAATTCTAGATCTATGAAATATATGGATTTTCATGTTTTGAACATAACTTTGATATTCTTGGATCCGGGCGAAATTCATGTATTAATTAGGCCCGTTAATTATGCACCTGAAATTATATGAAAAACACGTATAACTGTTTATGTGAGCATCTTATGTGTCTACTTGGGTCAAAGGGGAGTTTGGTGCAAATTCATCCGGGGTAAGTTCCTCGAACCTTGAGGATTGTGATTTGATTGTGATTTTGATGGAATTGGAATTGTGGTTGTGTCTGGATTGGAGGTGGGCCCAACCAGTACACGGTACCTGGTATGGAGGAAGGCCCAACCAGTGTACGAGATGCGTGGGAGAGGTGGGCCTCCTACTGCATCGACCGGATGAATGCGTACCACTCACCCTAGCGACTATTTTCTATGTGTTTTAGATGCTTAAACCATGAAATGTCATATAAGCATACATTTAGAATTGTACGCTCAGTATATAGCTGAGCAGTGGAGATGTACTCCACGTACTCCATTGCAGGTAAGAAGAAAGACAAGAAGAAGTGTGATGAGTGAGGCCGTGAAAGAACGCCGGGGAATCACTTGGTCATATTTTTGTATAATAAATCCTAAACCGGTGTAAGGATTTAGAATTGTAATAATATGTTGTAATAGGACTGTGAATTAGTTCGTAGTATTGTAATCTTGTGATTGTACTCCTGTAGTTGTGTTTTAAATGTTATTATTGGTGTTGGTTGTGATTGTTCGTGGATATTGAGAAGCATGTGTTAGTATCATCAACACAGGGCTGCCCAGTAAGGGAGCAGTCGACTGGACCCAGGATCAGTCGATTGGATCTCGTAGGATTGAGACACTGAAAGTGAATAGTGTTGGAAACAGTCGACTGAACCCTTGATCAGTCGACTGAACCACTGTAGGTTTTGGCTACTGCTCCTAATAATGGTAAAAGCAGTCGACTGGGTCCCCAGATCAGTCGACTGGACCCCCTTTGAAAATGATGGGTTTTAGTTCTGCATAACACAGTCGACTGAGCAGTCGACTGGACCTCTGTCGAGGATTTAGTGTTTGAGTTTCTGCCAGGCACAGTCGACTGGACCCTAGTACAGTCGACTGGGCAGTCGACTGAACCTCTGTTTTCAAAAACTGTTTCTTTTGAAAGGTTTCAATTGGCCAAATCTTTTTCTAACTCTGATTTCAATGGATTTTACAACTCAGAGGGAAATGTTTCCTAAAGTTTTAAAATACCCAGGGTTGTTTTAAAGTTCTTTCCGCTGCGTATCGTTAGATGATGTTTGGATGAGCCTTGGTGGCGTGCCACGTGTCCTATTTCCACGCGTAGTGGGATGGGTCGTGACACAAATATTCACCAAGACGGTTGTACCACATTCTTTTGGATTGTTTCAAATCGTACAATGCATGTCTTAATTTGATCGAGTACATACTCCTTGGTTTTGCTTCAGGTAAAGTCAATCCTTCAGGGATCTTCTTGTAAATATCTGTGTCTAAGTCCCCATATAGATATGCAGTTACTACATCCATGAGTCTCATGTCTAGTTTTTCAGAAACTGCGAGACTTATTAAATATCTGAATGATTGCATCCATGGCGAGTATATTTCTTCATAATCAATCCCAGGTTTCTGTAGGAAACCTTGTGCTACAAGACGTGCCTTATATTTTACAATATTATTTTTCTCATTCACTTTTCTCACAAACACCCATTTAAAACCTACCGGGTTTAGATTCTTTGGTGTTTGTGCTATAGGTCAAAATGCACCACATTTTTCAAGAGATTTCAATATTGCTTGAATTGCTTCTTTCCAATTTGCCCAATCATTTCTTTGTCGACATTCATTTATACTACGTGGTTCAGTATCATCATTTTCATCATTGCCTTTGGATATTTCAGTAGCTACTGCATAAGTAAATTTATCATCAGTGAATAATTTAATTCGCTCCCACATTTCTCCTAAAAATATATGGAATATTGAGATCTCACTATTATCAGGTACCTGAGTCATAGTCCCTCAGGGACTACTGGCTACTGCCTTGTCTAAGGCATCATCTTCCACGGAGATTTCATTGAAAGTGGGCTTTTGGTACATAACCTCTTCTAGAGAGCTGTGAACATCTTATTCAGGAGCTTTATTAGAGCATGATTTCTCATTCACTCTCTGCTTCTGGGGAGCTGAATCTTTGGAACCTATAGGTCTGCCACGCTAGCATACAACAGATTCATTTGTTGCCGTATTTGAAGTTCGTCCTACAGGGACACTAATTCAAGCGAGTACATTCATAGCTGGCCCATGTGACTTTGTCACCTTAGCTGCATCATTAAATGAATCAGGTAATTGGTTTGCAATTTCCTGTAAATGCAATATTCTCCTTACCTCATAATCACATTGAAAAGTTCTTGGATCTAGATGAGACAAAGTGGAAGTAGTCCACGATAATTCACGTCGTTCTTCAGGAACAAGTTATTTACTATTAATTTCATTTTCTTCCCCTAACGGCGGGAAGACTGTCTCATCAAATTGGCAATTGGCAAATCTGCCAATAAATACATCATTGGTTAATGGTTCTAAAAACTGAATAATAGAAGGTGAGTTAAAACCAACATAAATTCCCAACCGTCATTGGGGACCCATTTTAGTACGTTTTGGGGGTGGTATAGGAACATGTACTGCACAACCAAATTTTTGCAAGTGTAAAATGTTAGGCTGACAACCTGTCACATGTTGTGCAGGTGAAAATTGATTATAAGAAGTTGGTCTAAGTTTAAGTAACATTTCAACGTGCAAGATAGCATGTCCCCATGCACTAACAGGGAGTCTAGATTGCATAAGCAAAGGCCTTGCAACAAGTTGAAGGCGTTTAATTAGAGATTTAGCTAAACCATTTTGCGTGTGTACATGCGGGACAGGATGTTCAACATCAATTCCTATGGATGAACAATAGTCATCAAAAACTGGAGAGGTGAATTCGGCTGCATTGTCAAGTCGAATAGAATTAATTGGTTGGTCCGGAAAGTGTGCCTAAGTTTGATAATTTGACTAAGCAATCTAGCAAAGGCAAGATTACGTATAGAGAGTAGGCATACATGTGACCATCTAGTAGAAGTATCTAATAAGACCATGTAACATCTAAATGGGCCACTAGTAGGGTGAATTGGACAACAAATGTCATATTGTATTCTTTGTAAGAAGGATGACGACTCATAAGCAATTTTAAGAAATGATGGTCTAGTAATAAGTTTTAAGGTGTCCATTAGGTAAAATAAAATGTTGGTTTGCTAGAATATGTCCATTTGAATTATCCGCTATCTTCTTCAACATTGTAGATCTAGGATGACCCAAACGATCATACCAAATAATTAAATTTCTTGGGTCTTTGAGCTTCTGGCTCCTTCTAAGCTTCTGGTTCATAATGACATATGATTCAACAATCTAAATTGTTGTATAATATAATTCCAATGAGAGAATAGAGAATTTTTCTAATATAAGCTTCTGGCTTCCAACATAAGAAATTATGCATAAAAATTATTTGTTACCTTCATTTTTAGTTTCAATATGATACCCATTCATGCGTATATCTTTAAAACTTAACAAGTTTCTTCGGGAACTACTTGAATATAACACGATTTAAATGAATAGGTAAGTACCATTTGGTAACAAAATATGGGCTCTTTTGGAGTCTTCAATAATTTGTGCAGATCCAGCTATAGTGGACACATTTTGTTTGTTAAGTTATAGTGTCGAGAATAACTTTTGACATTTAAGTATAGTGTGGGTTTGTCCCACTATTGACCATGCATATATCATCCTCGCATTTTTGCATCCCAAGATCCATACCTTCAAAAATAAAGCAAAAGAAAAAAAATATTTAACTAAGCAATGAACTATTTTAAATATTATTCAACGCATAATTATTCAAATGTCCCAAAACAAAACTTGTCCCATGCAAATAAGTAAATAAAAAATAATTCCAACTAAAGGAATTATCTAGCTAGCTAAACTAAGGCTGTGGATCTCCTAACATTATATTGAATGCCTCATCAGTGACAGGCTCTCCATCTCCATCTTGAAAAAATTATGAACAATCCAAGTGGGTATTGCCAATTGTGTATCCAGATGGGATATCACTATTTTCCCAATTTTCCAATTAGTTTGTCTTCGCGGTTCTAATAGATGTTTGATACTACTCCACCTCCTGCTTTGACACACGACAATTGCGCGACCAATGTCCACTTTTTTCACATTTGTAACAAACATCATTGGGCCCAGTAGGATTGTTAGGTGTGTCCTTGCTACCTTTAGCACTAGTTGCAGACCATTTCTTGTGGTTCTTGAAATTAACATTCTTTTGTGAACAAAAATTATTGTAACCACCTCTCTTGCAATGATTATTATGACCACCTCTTTTGGAATTGCCACTTCTTTCACAGTTATTATTTCTACCACGTCCACTGCCTTGACCTCTTTGGTAGCCAAAATTTGCATTTGCTTCAGGAAATGCCAGGGCTCCAATTGGTCTAGTATTATGATTTTTCATTAGAACCTTACTATTTTCCTCTACAACAAGGAGACAAGTTATCAATTCTAAATACTTGGCAAAGTTATGCTCTCGACATTGCTGCTGTAGGAGCACATTCGAGGCATGGAAGGTTGTAAGTGTCTCTTCTATCATTTGAGCAACTGTTGCTTTTTTACCACATAATTTAAGACGAGAGACAATGTTGAATAATGTTGAGTTATATTCTGAAACCGTCTAAAAATCTTGGTACCTCAAGTTCAAAAACTCATTATGTGCATTGGGAAGTATGACCATCTTCTGGTGGTTGTACCTATCCTTCAGGGACTTTCATAAACTCAAGGGATCTTTCTCAGTTAAGTACTCGTGCTTGAGGTCATCATGAATATCGTGATGCAATTAAGAAAATTATTGCAGATGATTTCTCATTAGGAGACATTTTATTTTCTTCGTTGATAACATCTCCTAACTTTTTAAACTGTAAGTGAAGTTTGCCATCAAGCTGTCAAGACAAGTAGTTCCGCCCATTGATAGCAAGAGCATTAAATTCAAGTTGTGTAAGATTCGATATCTAAAGGGAGAAAAATAAATAAATAAATAAATAATTAAAGAAGATATACAATCTGGACATGATAAAAAATTAGAATGCTTCAGGATTTTAGATTTTATCATGTGAAACGTCTAGTTTCAATTAACAATTTTATTTGAATAATAAAACATAAATAGAAATAAATTCCAATAACTGGAATAATAGAACTTTAGGTTCTAAACACACACACACACACACACATATATAACATAGATCTTCAGATCTGAACAATTTTTTCATAAGGAACTTTAGGTTCTCATATAAATCGCAGATTTTCAGGTCTGAACTATTATTTCATAAGGAACTTCAGGCTCTCATATATATATCACAGATCTTCAAGTCTGTACTATTATTTAGTTCATATGGAACTTCAGGTTTCTAAATATAAAATCAATTCGATTGCAATAATAAAGGAACAATATAAACAATTAATGAGAAAAAAAAACAGTAAAGAAAAATTTATCCCATATATTAATTGATGAAGCCACCGAGTGCCATTGATCCATAATTTGTGTTTGGTTTGACAAACATGTATGTATACATCTAGATAGACCATATTACCTTATATTGTCAAAAATTGTCATTGAAATGAATTAAATAACAATAAAATAATTGAAATGAAGAGGTTTTTTTTTTCTTTCACCATCAGACCCATTTGACCGAAGGTAAAGATGGATCAGAAGAAGAAAATATAGTATTAATTACACATGCATCACGTAGGAACATACCAATGCTTTCTTTAGAGTTGATAGACAACTTAAGGTTTTAAAAGTCTATTTTGCTGATAACGTGATAAAGGAAAGCAGAAAATAAAATTAGAATGAAGTGATTTTTTTTATTGATATGCCCCCTTATTTATAGGGTAGGGAAGGGATGTGTAGATAAATATCACTTTACAATTAGATTTATCACTTAATACAAAATATAGTCAGCCACACACATAAATATGTAATATTTACAATAGTTTGAGTGAAATGGTATCACAAATCTAGTCAATGCTTTTATTCATACATCTCTTAATATATTATTACGTTTACAACTAATGACGTGGCACTCTCTTGTATCTAAGATTTATTCTCGAGGAAAATTATCTGACTATCACACAAGTATAATCTTCACTGAGATTTGAGTATTCTGTGGATTCCATAAAGAATAAGTAGCACAGAGTGCACAACCACATGGAAATTATTCTCTATCATAATGGTAAATAAATAGAATTCTTTATCATAGGAGTAACATATACAGAAGTAAAAGAGTAATAACAATGCTAGACACACAACACATTTTACAATAGTGTTTTAAATACATATACCCTGTGCTGCGCAAGTGATGCATAGAAAAATATAAAAATTCAAACAACACAGGATACAATACATTTAAAATACTGTTATAAAATAAATTGTGTGCCTAATATTTTTTAAAGAGTAATACTATATTTCTTAAATACATGTGACAGTGTACGTGACACGATTGCTCTAAAAATATTATATTCACAAACATTTAAATCTTATTTAAATTTTTTTTTTTTGGGTGGTTTTGTTTATGATGCAAATAAAATCTAGAATGTAGTATATAGGTACAAAATATGACAAGATGCATATAAGATTTCATCATCACTGCATTCAGATTCGCCTGAGCAAGGCCATCATAATAGACAAATCTATTGTTGGACCATCAGACTGATTAATCACAAAACTTTCCTAATTCCCCGTAAAATCTCCAAAAGTCCCAAAAATCAAATCAAGACGTTCTTAACAAATCAGACGGCTAAAAATGGTTTAAACCTCCTCGTTTACGATTAGATTCTGATAGTTGTACCACACGCAAGTCTGAGAACACAAGACTCGAAACACATATACCTATTACCTATACTAAAAATAAATACAGTAAATTGTTTAATTAAGAGATTAGTGCTTAATCTCTCTCTCTCTCTCTCTCTCTCTCTCTCTCTACATCCACACCATTTTCCATCTGTATGCTCAGTGGCCCTGTCCTGTATCGATTATCTCTTTGGACAAAACGAAACCGTCGAGAGAGAGAAACTAGAGCTCAGATTCTCAGAAAACGCCTCTTACTCTCCAACAACTTCAACTTCAACATTCAATTTCGATACACAAACGATCGTTAGTTCTTCCATCCTTTTTAACTTATCTCACTTCTTCAGATACTTCTTTGAATCAAATTATTATTTTTTTTTGATTTTTTTTAATAAAAAAATTAAACATCACTTTCATGATAATCGTATTTCTGTATGTATCTTCATCATCATGTGAATTTTTTCAATTAATTTGGATTTTTTTTTAAATTTTTTTAATCATTTTTTCCCATTTGTATGTTGATGCGATTGTGGGGCTGGACTGAAATTAGGGATCTATTAGATTTACAATTTGGTTTGATCTTTCTTTTTTGCCCTTTTTGCCTTCTGATTTTACTATCTGGGTTTGTTTTTATTGTTTGGTTTTGGTTGTAGTTCACATGAGAAGAGCCGAATGCTGTGAATTTGTGTTTTTAGAACAATCGATAGTCAAAGAAGCAGCTTTGTTGACATTCACATGCTTGTAGATTTACTAGAGATTTCTCACCTGAAAATGCAGATTTTTTTTTAATTGCATGCATTGATGCTTTGATTCTCTATATACATGCATACATACACATATATAAAGGTGTTGATGTTATATCCATTCTATTAAATCTCCGATCATTAGGTTCATGTTCCATATTTTTCATCACTTAGGTTCATGGATGCAATGGTGCACTAAAGTTTGGGCGATGCCCAATCTTTCCAGTATTTATTTTATTTTATTGTATTTTTTGCTTAGGTGAAGAGGTAAGATTATGCATTCATAAAATGGAGAGTAGGGATATGAGTAAAACATTGCAAAAATATTTGAGATTTCATTGCCCTAGTGTGTCTCAAGGTCCACAAGTAATTTGTGCCCTCAACCAGAAAAAAATTATGTTTTTCAGTGTACTTCTAATTTCACAGATTTGGGTGGCCACTATAAGATAAATATACATATATATATATATATATATATTGCATGGTGGATTATATTTCTCTTCATTTCATTTTATTAAAAGTGACTTGTTTTCGCTTTTCCTGCTCACATATTAAATAAAGGTTCTGTTTTTATTTTTATTTTTTTTATTTCTCACCAGAATCTGAATTTTTTTTTCTGCTCCTCACTGTCGCAACATATTTTCGTCATCACATAAAGATCTGTAGTTTTTATAACATCTTTAGATTTTAAAGTTTTTTTTTACATGTGGTGATACCCTACTAATGCCTCAGTTGCCATCTTGATCTTGTTTCAACCCTGCATCATCAAAATTAGTTCGCTACAACAGATTCGTTGCCACCATCATCACTAACACATGCAATGGTCGCATGTAAGATTGGTTGTCCTTTATTTTTTTCCCCAAAGGAGCCAATTTTTGATGAAAAAGAAATACTAGAAAGCAAAAAGCTATAAAGATGACCTTTAACGGCCAAACTACTTGGAGTTATCTGACTTTCAAAATGATATATCAAACAGTTCCCTATAGATGTAGAAAAACGTGACTGAAAATGGATTCGAATTTTAGATACAGTTTAAATATACATATATATATATATCATCTATTAGAGGGTAAAATGGCACTAAAGTTTCTTATTCTTAATCAGGCTCGATGGGCCTTCCAAAAGTACTAATATTCTAGTCCTAAATGGTATTTGATGATATTTTGTTTTCTTATTCGTTTTAAAGATTGTACGTCTACAAATACTGATTCCTGAGTGATTTCGGGTGGACGCCACAAAATTATGAATACTGCATTTTGAGTAGGGGATGTTGAAATTTGTTATGCTCTCTCTCTGGATGTGTGTGTAGTAATGAACTTGTTACTGTTACCTATTAGATTGACATCTTTGTTATAAGTTGATGCCATTGTACTTGACATATATGATTTTTTGTTATTGAATTTTTTAGGTAAGTAAAATGCTTCTGTTATGTTGTTTTGTTTTTGTTTATTATTATTTTTTTGTGTGAAACTTTCTACAGTGTTGCATTAGCTTTCCATTGTCTTCGTTTGCACAAAAGTCTCGAGGATAGCAGTCTTGAAAAAGAACTGAAGGTAAGCACTGAAGGTCCAGTAGAAGTGCTATGAGTTTTGAACCACCTTAGGCTCTGTTTGGTTTGCGGATTTAGAATTGGAAAAGAAAAAAGAAAAGGAAAACAAGTCGGAACACTATTTCCATTTTGTTTTCACAAATGTTCTTCTCCTGATTTAAATGACATTAGACAAAAGATAACAGCAATTTCTGAAAAAAAAAATGGGAGGAGAGTGACTCACTAAATAAAAAAATTTATGATTTATTTTTCATTCAACTTTATTGTCCTTCCTATTTTTACCATCATTTTTTCAATTAACCAAATAAGAAAAATGTTATCCTTAGTGTTTTCTTTTCTTTTCCCTCACTAAACTTGTGAACCAAACAGAGCTTTAATGTCTTTTTTCACCGTGTAGTCACTGCACTGTATTGTGTTTCTTTCGTGCTCCAACATGAATATTGTGGTGCTAAAATGTGTGCATCCTTTTGAAGTATTAGACGATATTCGCCAGTGGTTTCAGTGAAGAGGAAAGATATTCATCTTGTCAACTCAGATTCAGTGGTTAAACTTGGTAAAAGGAGCTTTTCTGGTTTTCTTGGCGTATAGCAGTTTGTTTACTTTAGTAGGTGAGGAACTCATCTTGCAAGAACTGGCTTCCATCTTTTCTTTACTCACTCCTTCACTAGATATCTTATTGTTGTTACTGTTTTCTACTTTTGCATTGAGTGCCGTCTTGTGGGTGACGGGACTTTGCCAATGCACCGCACTATGTATCATGGGCACGGACGCGGGACACGGAGACGACATGAAATGGACACTTTGACACACCAAACTTTAAAAATGTAGGACATGGTGAATAAAAACTATATTTACTCAGCTAGTTATACAATCTGCAGTCTCATCTCCACTCATGTTTTCTACTTTATCGAATAAGTCCATTACTTATCTCCCATTTTATTATATTAAGACTTATGGCTTAAAGTTTTAAAATATTTAAATGAGCCATTCTGCTGTGTCTACTCCCATGTTCGGCTGTGTCGGTTTTGTGTCCGATACATGTGCTGCATGTTTCCAATGCAAATGTAACAGAAAAAACTAAGACACATTTTTTTGCATGTCTTGTCACCGCCGTGCCACCCTAATCGAAGTGTCCGTGCTACATAGGCCCTGCACATGGAGTGCAAGAAGCAAAGAGTTGTTTGAATTGTTCCTAATGTCCATGATTATTTTTTTTGATTGAAAGTGCAAGTATCATTGAGTTGAACTGGAAATTTGTGCATGACATTGCAGCTTCGGCTTCCAGGTTGAGTTATGATGTATTATTTCTGCTGGGTTTGCGAAATGAAGTCTGCCTGAACTGTGCATCGGGTGTCAAGTGTTTAAATATTCTTCAGCAGCTTACATTTCTTTTGGGGTGGTACATTGGCCCCGATGCAAGGTCGAAGGGGTGTTTTCGATTCCTTTCCTGAAACTGTTGATCTCAACCAGGGATCTGTTTCCAACAACAGTGTTAGTCATAATGTTCGGAGTTTTAGTGGGTGGGATTTGGGTGAATCTAGCTCAGGGGCCAATTTACAGAACCAGGGCGGTGGCGATGATGGTCTAAAAATGGAACATGCTCGGTCTTCTTCATTTAATGCATATGGTGGAGTTGATACAAGATTGGAAGAAAGGCGATTTGAACCATCTAATATCCTTATGCGTGAGAGTAGTGGTGTTAGTGGCTTGGGCGGACCTTTAAACATGCAGAGTTCCAGTTCTAATCCTATCAATTTGAATGTAAACTTGAATACTGGATATGCGGGTGATGTTGATGGCGGGGAGCTGTCAATGGGACCCTCAAGTACGTACCCAGATTTCTACAAGTTTGGCGGGTCTGAAACAGAGCATAATTCCACTACTGAGAATATAGGGACTTCCTCTGGACATTCTGGTTATTTTGTGGAGAATGATGGTGGATCGGGTTCTTCTTCTTTGGTCAGCTGGGGTTCGTCCTGCAAGAGAAAGGCCCTTGAAGGTACTTCTGGACAGTCTCATACAGGAAATACTATTCCTCCTCGGTATAATGCTTCTAGCACCTTAAATATATCTTCTCCCGCAATGAACTCTCCAAATGTCAGTCCTCCAGAACTGCTGAACCCGAGAATTGGAGGAGTAGCTTCTGATGTTTTCCCTCCTCCTAGTGTTGCAGAGAGCTCTGCAAGAAACTTTGGTCCAAGGGTAAACCTGGGACATCAAGAGTCTCAATTTAATTTACCGTCGACAGGGCAACCGGGGAGGCATTCTAATGTGTCATCAAGACCTCTGTCGTTTTCTAATTATTTGGATTCCAGATCTACCCCTTCAGCCACAACCAATTCAAATATTCTCCCAAATGCCCATTCGATGCACATTCCTATTATGTCGAGGAATATGATTCCTTTCCCTTGGAATGGGACTCTTAATCCAAGAAGTGGCAGTTCATCAAGTTCTGTGATGCTTTCTGGAGAGAGAAACACACAAAGAAACAACATTGAGCACCCTATGTTTGCCCCTCCACCTGAGATGAGAAATTTGGTTCAGGACCCAACTAATTGGGGTTTAGCCACTGGAAACTCAAGCACCGCCAATGGTGGTGGTCCTTCTAGTTCTCGAATCGGTCCCAGCTCCGGTGTTCGTCCTTTCCCTACTACTTGGATACCACATCACAGCCCACCAACACAAAGTCATCAAAGATTAACAGAATTTTCTCCTTGGTCACTGTTTCCACCTGTCGATTCTGAATCTGGAGGTCAGAGAAGTCATTTTACCCCATTGCCTTCAGGCCCATCTTCTTCTTCCTCAGAAGAATCAATGATGTCGTCTGGAGCGAATAGCCACGGTCATCACTCCCTTTTTTCAAGGTCTGCATTATTGATGGAGGTACCACCAGCTGATGATGTCAATGGTTGGCATGTTTTAGCTGCTGGCATTGAAGGGAGGCAAAGGCTGGTATCTGAGGTTTGTTTTCTGCATTTCTCTAGTCCCTTTGGGTCATCTTGGGATAACTACTTCTTTGCATCATTTAAGGCTAAATATCCAGAATCTTATCTTAATGCGTGCATTTTAAAATACAAAGGAAGGTGCATGATGACGTTGATAAGTATCACTGTGATGTCATTTAGAAAAGAAAAAAAAAAGTATCACTGTGATAGCACAATTACTGCAGTTTAACTTGAATATCTTGAGCATTTTTTAAGAATTTCATGGACTTATTTATAGTAACTGTAACGGTCTCAGTATTATGGTTGCTATGCAATCATCATCCTTGACATTTTAGTGAATTTTCTCTTCATCCCTTAAGATGACACACGTTTACAATATGTGATAATACTCTCAAAATTGGGTGTTCACAACCGGCTGAAACTGAACCGACCAAAAACCGACCTATTGAAACACCAAAAAACCGAAAAAACCGACCGACCCAACCGATGAACCCCCTCTCATATTTTGTGAGATACATGATTATCTTTGTCATGGCTACAATAAGCATATCACACAAACCAAAGTATAAAGGATCCCTATGTTTTTTTGGGGGGGTAAATATCACTCACCTCCCTTGAGGTAGGACCTAATATCAGTGACCCCCTTGGGTTTTGATTTTTGAATAATATCAGGGACCTCCCTTATCACTAACTACCTACTTATGGTGTTAGTTGGACACTTAAGATTACCATGGCACCCTCGCTTATTTATTATAAAACAAATATGAATAGCTAATTTTACCTTGAAAATTTGGTGACATCACAAATTTCCATCCACTTCCGTTAACCTCCATTAATGGAGGGGAGGTGAGTGATATAAAGTTTAAAAAATAAGGGAGGTCTACGATATTAGGTCATACTTCAGGGGAGGTCAGTGATATTTACCCTTTTTTCCCCACGGAATATAGTAACGATTGGTGAGATTAGTGAGAATGGATTCTCTCATCTTATTAGAGTCTGTGGTGGGGTTTAGAAAATGAAGGGTTACAAATAGATCAATGGACATGGAAAATGACATGTACGATGGAGAACTGTTACAGTAGTAAGAAGTAAGAACAATTGCAGTAGATAAATTGACACGATAAATGACTGCAATGGAGCACTAGATCTTGTTTTCTGCGTTAATCTTTTGATATCTGAGAACGAGTGTTCATGGGATACGCTACATGATTGATAAGATTCTTGTAGTTAGTAGCACTACAGTTAGGGTAATGTTCCAAATTTGGTTATGGTGAGGAGTTCAAGAGAAAAAAAGGGTTTGTTGGTGGCCCATCCTAGAGGGATCAACTGCAGATCAACTTGATCTTTGGCTTTTTGCACCACTGACTGGAAAAGTAGGAATAGAAATTGGAGTGTAATGAGGATCGATGGCCTGAAGTTATCAAAAAGTGAATAACTTTGTTATCCAAGCTCGATCATCCACAAGGACGGAATGATGTAGGTAATATGGTAGTAAAGCCGTTGTGGGTCCAGTCGAAGTGCTTTTGGCATATTATGTGGTCGGTTAGTACCACTACAACTGAATGGAAAATTCTCGAGAATTGAAATTTGATAGATCTTGCTTTATGGAACCTAATTTTGCGTCACTAAGAAGTGTTAAAATTACAAGTGTAGCTAGAGTTAGAAATGAGTACTTTTGGGAAGTGATGGAAATAGTAGTCATCGTGAACAGATAAGAAATTAATTAAGACGGGTTAGGCATGTTAGCAAAGACCAACCCACGTACTACTGTATTTTCTGAAGCGTTGTATGTGGCAGTAGATCACCTTTAAGGATGATTCAGTGATTGCATCACTTGATTATGTTGTAGATCACCTTGCTAAGATGGTTGTTGGAAAGTATTGGGTCATACCGATGAACTTGCTGATCTGGCCCCGTAATTTTGAACCTATAGCCTAGTGGTGTCAAGTTGTTCACCATTATGGAGGATTCGGAAATTGAAAAAAATACAAGAAGACGTAAATCTAGTACCTCAAGGACAAGAAAATGTAACAGATGTTAATTAGTGCCACTCCGCCAATAAAATCCTAGACTCCTTTGGAAACCCCACAGAAGGCATGTAAATGTAAAAAGGTGGTCCAAGGCTATCAACGTGTGGTATTTCAGTCATTTTTCCTACCGACACATGGACTTGAATGCAAGTCGTAAAGTTCTGTATCTGATTTGAAGCTAGAGGATTATAATTATGTCCTTAATGTCCTTTTATATGTTTGGAACTCATGTGTAACTATGAACTGAGGTTGACTGATTCTAGTGTATGCACCTTAACATTCATGTTCAGTGACTAGCTCCTGCTAATTTTGCAGAACACCATAAGTTTCTTTTGGACTAATTTATTGTCAGAGTCAAACGGTTTTATGGTTTTCATTTTGACTGTCTAGATTCTCTAGATTGTATTCATGGATATGGAAGGTTTCCACTGGAGGTCCACTTTAGATAGATGTAATTGTCTCTTGCTTAATTTTCACTTTACAATCTTTAACTCTGTCGGATGATTCTACATTGCCTATAAACCTGCATTATAATGCTATTACAATTGCTTTTTTCTCCTAGCTAATCAGGAGAACTTCTCATGGGTTTCTTTTTGGTAAGTGAAAACCACTCAATGTTAAACTGGCAATTCTGGCCCTTTGTAACAGATTCGTCAAGTCCTGAATGCCATGCGCAGGGGCGAGGTTTTACGTGCTGAGGTTCGATCTTTTACTTCTGTTATAGTTATCTATTATTTAACTATACATAATGGAGTTATTATGATTTGTGCCGATTCTTGGTGTTTTATGTGGGGCTGTTCGTTTCCTAAGAATTGTAATTCTCAAGAGTAGTTGTCCGAAAAAAAAAAAAAAGTAATTCTCAAGAGTGGAACTTGACAAGAGTTAAAAACTCTTGAGAACTAGGATCTTTAGAATAAGGTTATTCGTATATAATTGGAATTTAAAAATACCACTTATTTTTAAGTAGTTAGTTTCCAGAATAACTTACCTAATTTTATTGATATATGTGATTTTTAGGTAGTATATTATTCTATAAGCCATAAAGTTAAATACTATATTCATGCACTTGGTTTTCCAAAAATACTAAAATTCCTATTTGATGATAAGCTATTTTGGGGCCAAATCTGATCAAACTTGCGATAAGTATTTGTAAAGATATGTGCTTTTTGGGATAAAAATGAAATTGGATATTTCTGTGACACTTTGACAAGATTTTGGTTGGTGGGGGAAGTTATAATTCTCAGGCCAGAATTCAATTTCCTAAATTTTGTGGGAACTTAGAAGTATTGTGAGTTGTGAGAGCCGTGATTTCTGAGAAACTCGCAAACAATTGACCAGCCTTTTTTCTATTTCCAAGAAACATGAGCTGTTGACCAGCCTTTTATCGATTCTCGAGAACCATGAGCTTTTTTTTCATTAAAACCTTTTCAGCAAAATTGTTTAGTAAAATATCCCTTGTATGTCATAGAGCCTTATAGGAGCAGTTTTTTCTTTAGAAATTTAGTAAAAAGTCCCTCATTTTAGACTTATTAAGTTCAAAGGACAATCCGGTTTTTATTTATTTTATATTTTGATCAAAACTCCATGCCTAGTCAAAGGACAATCCGGTTTTAGAAGTCATGTGAAATTTCACATAAGTTTTTTTTTAATGTGAAATTTCACGTAACTAGTTCAATTTTTTACAAAGTTATGTGAAATTTCACAGAACTTTTAAACATGTGGACTTTTCACTAAAATTTAAAAACGTGTTGGACCTAATGCTAAAAAAGTAATTTGAAAGGACTTCTGACTAAAATTCCTTTTTTCTTGGTGCCATTTGTTGTAGTGAAAATGATTTCATTTGGAACATAGATCATGCAGCTTTTATTTTTGCACCTATGGTGCTTCAAATATTTCCTCAACTTTGAACCAAAAAAGAAGCAGCAGGAAATGGGGGAAATGACTTTCTTTAGGATTTCTGGGTGCCTCCCTCAAAATTGAAACACAATATGACATAATTATGGAGCCGAATAATTAAAATTAATTGTAAAACCAGCTTTGCTGTCGTTAAGTCAGCTTGGTCAGTGACGATTCCAGCTGAAACAAATTTTCCATCCGAAGTTTGAGTGCAAAAAAGAGAGCCTCAGGCTAGTTGAGTTTCTACTTCATATATATATATATATATGTCTATCATTTATATACTCCAATTGGTGACCGGCCTCATTGATTTGGTGCTTGATTGTTAGCATGATACTTCTAGTTCTGAAAAGATACTCGTGTGGTTATTCGTGCAACTAACGCTATATTAGCCCTCCTTCTGTCCCAACTGAGAGAGATGAGGCCATCCGACTTTATTACAGGTTGACAGTGTGTATTTGCAGCTCAATATTGTTCCCATTGATAAGTTCTTTACAAAACAATATTGAGCTGCAAATACATAAATTCTCGAAGGGCAAATTGAACAGAAACTGGGAAGGTACCTTGTTGGGATTCAAAAGTAGTCTTTGATTTAGAAAAATCCTAGGAATCTGCTTCATTGATATGGATGATGCGATTGTCTGACATGCTTACCTGCATATGGTGATATATCAGGACCATATGCTTATAGATCCATTTATAAATGGGGTTGCTGAGCTGCATGACAGGCACAGAGATATGAGGCTTGATGTTGATAATATGTCTTATGAGGTAAATTTGAGGGATTTATTTTTTGCTATAATCACATTTCGATGAATTTGTTACCATGGCTATGTTAATCGAATGGATCAGGAATTATTGGCCTTGGAAGAGCGCATCGGAAATGTGAGCACTGGACTCTCTGAGGAAACCATTATGGAGTCTATGCAACAGCAAAAACATTTTTCCATCACAGAAGGATCCCCATCCACCTTGGAACCGTGCTGTATATGTCAGGTTGGAGCTTTCTCTTATCCGTTCGAGAAAAAAGAAAAGAAAAGAAATAAGCGTCCATTACTATTTTACCTCCCGGTGTTTGGTCGCGGTTGAATTGAAACCCTTAGTTTTAAAGAAAATTGTCATATTCTGTTTGGCAGTAAAAATTTGACCAAATTTTGAATTTAAAATGTCAATCTTGCACCAATAACTTTCAGAAATTTGTAACCGAAAACTGGAAATGCTACCTTACGGGCCCTTGTCTTGCTGATTTATTTTGCGTTGACCTGTATTTTTGTTGCTTAATCTTTATTTTACAGGAGAACTACTGTACAGGAGATGATATAGGGACATTGGATTGCGGGCACGACTTTCATACCAATTGCATAAAGCAGTGGCTGATCCAAAAGAATCTGTGCCCAATTTGCAAAACAACAGCGTTGAATACCGGAGAGGGAGGGTAGTATCTGTCCCCACTTTCTCCGATGAGACCATAAACTTTTTATATTATTGCGAATGGATCATTAAATCCGCGTCACTTTGGATGATACTATCTTGTACTCAATTTACTTTTTCCTAAAACCCATTTTTACCTGTTCATGAACTGCATGAGTTCATGCAAGATGGAAAAAAGGGTTGTTTTAAGTTGTAGAAAGAAAGATAGCTGACTTTTCATTGAAGGGATTGTGCAGACACTGCAATGGATAATTTGAAAGCTGTACCAACTATTAAAATAAGGTTGGTGACATTATTAAGCTTTTACAAGAATGCAATCCCTTTGTGAAAATAAATACGTACATTGCTTCATATTGAGCTGTTTATGATAGTATTACGAATAACTGTGTATTTGGATTGTTTTGATCTGGACGAAACATTTGGTAGAAACTAGTAAATAAAGTTTTGAAGATAAAATTAAGAGATGGGTAGTGGTATATTTTTTAGTATGACCTTTTGGTTAATTGGAGACTTATGCGGATGGTGTTTCTGGGCTAAGGATGTTTTCAGGTTATATAAGGACTCTGAAATTCCGTATTCGGTGAAGGAAAGAAAAAGAAAATAATAAGAAAAATACTTTTCTTTGCTGATTAATCAGTAAAGCACGAGTAAACTAATAAGGAAACAAGAAGGATAAGAAAATACAGTGTAATAAATTTAAGTTTTGAATTTTGCGTTTATTGCTGAGTTTGTATAATATAATGAGTTCTTAATATCTAGTATAATTTAAGCATGATGGAAAAATCTATCCTCTCCGGTTTTTTGTTTTTGTTCTTTTTTTTTGGAATTATATGTTTCTTGTTCCTCTTCATCTTTTTTTTTATTTTTTTGGTCCCCCTTCAAATCTGCAAACAAAACAGTCTTAAGGGATAGAAAGCATTCAACTTGAATTAGTTGATAATTTAAGAAATTTTGATGCATTCACTAGTTTGTGGAAGGGTTTCGGCTGATAGCATAAATTTTAACTTAATATTATATAATTTCTTTGAATTAGATATGTTTTTAAATGTTATGCTTGAGTTTGCTGATGAGTATGAGCAGAAATGTTGAAGATCAGTTGCTAGTTAAAGATGTGTTTTTATTTTTCTCTCTTACATGCAATGTTATAAAAATTGCTAGGCGGGGCGGTGGAGGGGGCACAGGCGGAAAAATTATTTTTAAACAAAATTAATGATATAGAAACAACTCTCATCTATATATATATATATATATAAGACATTATCAATAATGTAATTTAAATAGGTGCTTACCAATAATAAAATAAAAAGATCTTAGCATTTTGCAACAATTAAATAAAAAGTTCTTCGCATTTAGCAAGAATTGAGAAAATAAGTGATTACTAAAGAAGAAAGCAAGTAAGAAAGTAAGAAAGAAGATGAAAATAAAAAAGTAGAAAAATAAATGTAAAAGCAGGGTGGCCCGGACCCGCCTAGGGATTGCCTAATCTCCTGGGCTATTTTTTCTAACGCCTAGGAAAAAATCGCAGCGATTAGGCTCCCTCCTAGCACCTAGGTCGATTTTTAAAACACTGTTTACACTCTATAGGTAATAAATGTTGGGGTCGGAGTCTACATGGAAGAAGAATCATAAAATAAACATAAAATCTACAAGGCATTGAGGCTCATAGATCGCTGTCTTTAAGGAGTTATTTGCCCTCACTCACAAAGAGTTTGCTACAGGGTTCCTACCAAATCCCCTCTAGGATACAACAAAGCCCGAAAATCTACCAGATAGCAATTCTGAAGATTTTCAGGAAAGCCTCTAAAAAATTGGTATAAACTAACATATGAAATGAATAAGAGAGAATGCATATTTAGTATTTTTCACACATCTTAAATGACTTATCTTATATAGATCACTTGGTACCTCTTAGTTATGTCATTTCATTAGACATATATCTTTTATAATAGGTATCATAGACACCTCTTAAAGGCCACTATCTCTAACCCAAAAGGCACCCCTTGAATGGTGTCTCACATTTCTCTAAATAAACAATAAAAATTATTTATACACAATTTAATATTACAAACTATATTATTGTATATTAAATTATACAACAATCCCTCACTAGGTTGTAATCTTAAAACCATTCGTAAGTTAACGTATAAAGACATGCATGCAAGAAGATATTTTTCGATTTAAACCTTCAATTAGGATAAATATTTCAAAGTTCTAACGAAGGCTATGGTGTCTAGTACTAAATCACATCTTCTTTATGTCAAAATCGGAAATATCACACACATGAATTTATCCAGCTTCTTTTGAGACTTTTACATCTTTTAGCACTATTATGGCCATGTGCTAAATCCTGATTTCATGAATATTTGCAAGAATAATCTCAAATTCTTGCTATAAACGATACCACTTTTATGTTCATATATATAGGTGAAGTTCTATCAATGTGTCTCTGCTACTGTAGACACTTTAGATAATGTGTAATTCATCAAGAGCATATAACTCATTCTCCTAAAACGTAGCAGTTAACACTGATCATCCTAGAGTGGATTCTAAATAGTTTCTCAGTGCCCAAACTGTCACATAACAGTAACTTGTTATTAGCCATTAGACCTTGAAATTAGTGATGTTCTGAAATAAAGTCGGGTTACCATCACCGGTGACTAATAGATTAAAATCGAGTTTCAGTCTTATTCCACTAGATGTTTTCTGTATAAAGTTAAAGGACTGCAGTCTCCTTTTCACTTCTTTCAACATAGGTTTCACAACACAATTAATTAGCTAGTTATAAAATTCATTATTCGACCCATTATCTTGATCAAATAACTATGTTGGCAATAACAATTATTCCAACAATTTTAAATTTTTATTTCTTATAAAAATATGTCAAGACTTTAGCACCATAGGTTTTGCTAAGGCTTCTAGATCAAATTACTTAGAAGTCACACTTTATACAAAAATAGATGACTCATTTGTGACCACAACTCTATTCATTCCAATTTAATTATAAGTAATTCTATTTCTCTATTTTAAAACAATAGAACTTCTTTCAATCTCAAAAGATTTAGCCCCGACAATAAATAAATTTCATTCATTCTTATAATGTTATGCTACTAAACTGGCACCAAAACATCCTCTTAAGATATTCACTGTAGCATAAATTATTTTACAAAATCTATTTCCAATTTAATTATAAGTCATTCTATTGCTCTATTTTAAAATCAATAAGACTTCTTTCAATCTCAAACGATTTAGCCCCCACAATAAATAAATGTCATTCATTCTTATAAAGGAGATGGTTGGAGTTGATGAAAGATTATGATTTGTCAATTCACTATCATCCGGACAAGGCGAATGTAGTCGTTGATGCTAACGTTATGCTACTAAACTGACGCCAAAACATTCTCTTAATGTACATATATTATATATATATATATATATATACACGCGCACTTAAGATCTCATGCTAATTCTGCAAATATTATATCTAAACTTTTAGAGTACCTAAGCTTTTTTTAAACCAACCGGTACGGTGCCTAATCAACTGGGTATGAAAATGTTCCAAGAGTTTGTTTTATCCCCTAAACTTTTAAAGCCCCATTCTTTTGAAAAATCACGATCAATCATGGATTTTCTTAGATTAAATCAAGAGTAAAACTTGGGACACACCAAAACACACAACTTTTGAGACACAACTCAATTAATCATGTGTCTATTTCTCTCCTGTGATATCAACACACCCAAACACATAACTTTTGGGACACAACCCAAGATAGACACATTAATTGAATTGTGTCCCAAAAATTATGTGTTTAAGTGTATACGAAGTATTACTCTTAAATCCATGGTTTACCCATATCAAACTCTTTAAGTTGACATTGAAAAAGATTGAACTAAACTACAATCTCTAACATTTATACTATCAGAATAAACAAATATTCGTCTATACATATACATACACAAAAATGTATATAATACCTGTAATAAACGACATAGAGAATATGTTGACATACGAAACATAATTATATTGTTAAAAATGAATCAAATATCTGAAGATCCAAAGCAATATGTTGTGTATAATTCGTCCTCCATAAAAATAAATAATTTTTTAAAATTATTGGGGTCGGGGTCAATATGGAAAAAGAATCATAAAATAAACATAAAATCTATAGGGCTTTGACGCGCGTAGATCGCTGTCTTTAAGAAGTTATTTGCCCCTACTCACAAAGAGTTTATTACAGGATTTCTAGCAAATCCCCTCCAGAATACAACAAAGCCCGAAAATTTACCAGATAGCAATTCTGAAGATTTTCAGGAAACCCTCTAGGAATTTGTATTAACTGACATATGAAATGAATAAGAGAGAATGCATATTTAGTATTTTTCACACATCTAAAATGACTTGTCTTATATAGACCACTTGGTACCCATTGGTTATGTCATTCTATTAGGCATATATCTTTTGTAATAGGTATCATAGACACCACTTAAAGGGTCACTTTCTCTAATCCAAAAGGCACCCCTTGAATGGTGTCTATCACATTTCTCTAAATAAACAATAAAAATTATTTATACACAATTTAATATTACAAACTATATTATTGTATATTAAATTATACAACAATAAGATCAAGTTTCTTGCTAAATGATGGTACAAGCATTTAAAGTTCAACAATGATAGGAATAACACATTCACAACCATCTCTATTTCTCTCTTAAGTGGCACTATGGGTTCGGTTAAATTTCAATGGACTCCAGTGTCATTTAGGAGAGAGATAGAGATGGTTTGTAAACGAGTTGTAAGAATGAGTTATACCCTATCATTACTCTTTAAAGTTAGAGAGCATTTTTGCTCATCCATTGCTAACTGATGCCTCATTGGGTGGCATATGTCCCTATTTGGTTGGAAAATTTATATATAAGTGCGGGCGTGCCAGGCAAGTAAATTGCCAATGTGTGTGAGTGATTATCCAAACTGCGCCTCACCAGGAAATTGTGGTGACATTCGATGCCTTGAACAGGACTTTAATTGTGTAAAGATGTAACTAACTGAATAACTTCGAACTGATATATCTATTCCTAAATAAAACAGTAAAATGACTAAAAGTAATTTAACTACTTTTATTAAATTAAAGAAACTACAATCTAACCTTGAAGATGACTTCGAAGGTGTTTTACTCCTAATTCTAAGTATCTAGATAACAATACAGTAGATGTATTGAGAGATATATGTTGATGTTTGATCGAAGGATCACTTTCAAATACACAATCCTTCTATTTATAAACATCGAGGCCTCAGCAACTTAATTCGAATGTTCCCTCCTATTTTCAAACTGATAACTGCCTTTATTTGTGGCTTTCTCTCATATTGACAACTGTCCTTCAATTACTCCATGATATTCAACACGTGTCTTTCATTAAACAAAATGGATCAGCCTCAACTGCCTATAACAGTTCTCTTGTCCATCAATTTCCACCAATTATGTTGCCACATCACATCCTGTGTGTCAAACTTGTATTGGCTGAATATTTTCATCACAAACATTACCCCCCGCGCCATTTTCCTTTTTGTTTAAAAAAGATAATGGTGATCGTGGTCAAACCATACTGGGCAGTTATTATCTTATGCAGTTCTTTAAATTGCATAACCATCTCTTCAATCCATTCCAAACCATCGTTTTTACTTGATCTTTGAGCCCCTATTTATTTTCTTGATCATGTCTTCTTCTCAATTTTCCTTCAATGTTAGCGATAGCTTTCCTATTGATCTTCCCGAAGAAGTGATGTTGTTAACCAAACGCCCTGATATTCCTCTTCGAACAAATTGGGATCCTCTTGAGATTCCTCCCGAACCTTTAATTTTACTTACTCGAAATGGGGAAAATGACATAAAATGTTAAACAAACCAAGTGTTTCTTCATCAAGGCAACATTCATCTTCGAGCTCTTCTAAATCAATTTATAATAATCAAACGTTTCCTCCTGCTTGGGAGCAACATATTTCCCATGGTGAAGGTGTAGGATATTACAAGGGAATGAAGCTCGAAACCCCAATCACAGTACCTTCAGTTATTCATCCAAGCTTCGAGTATCCTGAAACTGAAGGTGTTATTCGAAGTAGAACAATAAAACCATATTATCCATTTTCAAATCGTCTTTCTCGAGAGCAAAATTTATTGAATGCCTGACTGATCTCTTCAACCAGTCCTCCTGGTGAGAGATTCCAAAGAGGTAACATCTTAGTTCCTCAAGGCAGACCTCCTATCCATACATATGTAAGGACATCTCATGAAAATTTTTCCAATGAACATTACTCTTCAGCCTTCCTTTCAAAATGCAAACTTTTTGAAAAAGATTATGAAGAGAGGGTACTTCTCTTTGATCATTCTGTATTAGGCTTTCCTGATACCAAAGTTCAGGTAATAGATCCTACTGAAGACATTAGTGATCCTTTTTTAAAGCTAGACCAATTATGTAGATATGGTCCTGCATTCGAGCATACTCCATCTATTACATCACCTTCCCTATGCTTGATTATTCAAGCTCAAAGGCTATTAGTTGCCTTTTCTCATCTCCCATTTTCTATTCCTTCGAACTTTGGCTTCCCACATGAGATGGTATTCTCATCATCAAGAAAGTATCCATCATCTAAATTATCTTTTAGATCTTTATGAAAGACTCAAAGAAGCTCCCAAAGCACTCCTTGATGAAGTCCTAGAATTCAAAGAGAAGTACATTTATGGTTGTGGTAGCTCTGATGAGGAAAACACCATTTCTCATTATTCGAAGCCCGATCTCGAAAGTCGAATTGCATATCTCAAAGATGAAGCCAAAGCTGTTGGTGTTTCTCTTCGAGGCAAGACTCCATTGGCCAAAGAACTTCGAAGCCTCCGCAAAGCTCTATTTAAGATCAACTTTCAGTTAAACCAATATGAAGAACAACTTAAGGAAGCTTACCTCACCCTTCGAAGTGAGGACAAACTGGCATTAGAAACCAGAAACTTATGTTTCGAGATAGAATTAGAGGCAGAATATTTTGTCTATTATTGGGCTATGTTTCATAATTTAGTTACTTATGGGTTTCCCCACTTTTATCAATTATGTCTTTGAATTGTAACTACACTTTTCTTCTTAATGTAATGAATAATGGAACATTCACATTCCTTCAAATAAATTAGTTCATTCTGAACCAATATGTCTTTTATCTCCGAAATAACGGTCCAAAAAAGATTAACCGAATCTAACGGCTATTTTTCAATAAATGCAACTCTTTCTAATCGTCACCAAAGGTTCATCAAAGGTTATGAATAGAAAAACACAAAGAGAAATAAACCTTCTGACTTCACCAATTTGTTTTGCCCTAATCTATTCATTTCGCACTTTTGCTTTTCTTTCCTGTTTATCTCTTCGTAATCCAAAGAATGACAAAATCTGATGACAATACCCAACTTCAAAAGATTTGCGATGATTTCGGAAAGATCATAAAAGATGAGCAAGATCGCTATTCGAGTGGGCAAGAGACTTCTCTGGTTCACGAAATTCTTGTTCCCATTACTATTCCCAACCAAGAATCTTCAATTTCTGTAGGTCCCTGCCTAAGCATTCCAAATTTGAGACTCCATGTCTATTACCCTAGATTAGGGGAACAACGCCTGACTTACCAACGAGAACTCCCAAATTCCAAATATGACTGGAAATTCAGGCACTGGCCTAAACCTGCAAAGGATTGGCCTGAATGGGTAGATAGAATTTTAGAGAATAGGAGAGAAATTTTGATCACTACGGGGGTTTATCATGCTATCAATCTTTCAAAATTTCCCATCGAATCCAGTCCTAACTTAATAGCCGCAGCTCTCTGTTTTTGGAACCCTATTTTCAATCACTTCCAACTTCGATTTGGTCCAATAGGTCCAACTATTCTAGATATTTGTCATTTATTAGGGTTTTTATCTCATGGGGAAGATGCTCATCCCTATATAGCTGAGTCTGATAGTCCTTCAATTAACACTGACTCGAAATCATTAGGATACACCAACTTCTTAATTGCTCATAGAAAAACATCAGGAGCAGTGACTGATAAAGAATATTACTGCTTTCTTCTGTATTGGCTCTCGAAGCATCTATTTTGTACTTCTTCTCAGAGAGTTGTCCTCGAATATTCTAACATTGCCAAAGCTCTGGCTGCCGGTCGAAGGTTAGCCTTAGCACCTTTTGTTCTAGGATCTCTCTATAGATCTTTTTCTGATTTATGCTTTGATCCCTTCATTCTCACCCAAGGTGGTCCTTTTTGGATTTTACAATTATGGTTGTATGCTTACTTCCCAGAAATTCATAACCTAGGACCCCTATCTAATACTGTGGCCCATGGGATCTTCTTTGCTTTATTGCCAAGTACTGATAAAACTTTCAAAGAATGCCTCTCTCTCTTTTTCAATCTTCCTGAAATAAGATCAAACAAACTATTCCAACCATTCGAAATCCTTTACAATTCTGAAAACAAAACTCCTCTTTCTCCCCATTGGCTCTGTCAAATTTTGGATAGAGCAGCAAATGCTCTCGAATTAAAAGCTGCATGGGGAAGTTTTCTAATTAGTAGAGACTTATTCTTTGGGAACATTCTTAGCTTCAAATCTCAGGGTGAACTTTACCTTCCCAATCAATTTCGAGGCAATTTGGCCTTACTCAGTCAATTCCTTTCCCAATCAGAAGTCAGGCCAATATACTCATGGCCTATAAAACTCATTCGAAGGTGCCAGAATCCGTGATAACTGCTGCATTAGCAGTTTATCAAAATAAAGTCAGCAACTTGGAGTTTACCTCTTTACCAGTGTATACCACTTGCACCCCTGCCTTTTCGAGCTGGTGGAAAAATTTAATGTCAGTAGAGATGGACAAATGCCATCTTTTGAGATACATTGATTCGATGAATCAAACAGGTAATCATAATTCTTATCAAATCCTTTCCCCAAAATGATGAAAGGAACTTTGACTGATGATTGTTTGAATTTCAAAACACAGGGATAACAGCTGGAGAAAGCTCTTCACCAATAACCAGAGCTTCGAAAGCTAAACCAAGCATTCAAACCTCCTCAAAAGCTTCAAAGGTTCCTGCTCCATCATCTCCTAAACCAAAGAGGAAACTAATCCTATCACCAGAGAGCTCTCCTGTAGCTTCTGGACATGCTGATTCTGAAGAAGAAAAAGACACCAGTCCAATCTCTTCAATTGTTTACAAGAAAAAGAAAGCCAAAAAAGCCAATGATCCTCCTGCTGGCACAGAGATCATTAAGACAGTACCAATTTCAGCAATTCCTATTTCGAAGGTAGCACCCCATCCTGAGCCTAAAACAACACCAACAATTCCAGAAACAAAAGCTCAGAGTCCAAAGTTCCCAGAAATTCCAAAATCTCCTTCTTTGGACACTCATACTCCATTACTTGAGTTCCAACCAATGGTAAGACATTCAAAATTCTCTCCAAAATCCTTCGACTCCTGATTGTCTTTCAAAAATAAATTCTGAATTAAATTCCTAATTTTTTGCTGAACAGGTTGAATCTATTCCTAAGACTGGGGCTAGCTCTTCGAAGCCAAGTACAAGCCCTGATCCTAAAGCTGCTCCTACTTTCACTTCGTTTAGACCTCAAGCTACCTCAGGGGTCTCAAGTTCTGAAGAATTTCACCTACCTCTTCCTCCTAACTTGACTCCTGAAGAAGTCAAAGATTTTAAAAAGAGTTTGAAATTTGTTTTGAAGATGGAAGATGTCACTTCGACCAATGTTCAAGAATTCTTTCAGCGAATGACAGGTCGAAGCAAACCAAAATCACCTTCAATAGATCCAGTAGCTGCTCTTGCTACTTTGAGGCTTTTTAGTCAAGTTTCTTAATTTTGAGGTTTTTGAAGACAAGGAAGTACAAAGAGCTATGAAAGTCTTATGCCAATTTATGTTAGAAAGTTCTAACATTTCTGTTCCAGACAAAGAAGCAATTTCTGCAATCATGTCAACTTTTGATTTCAATTGCTTTTTGTTGGAAAAAGTTATCGAAGAAAGAGAAAAATTAGAAATTGACATGGAGTATACAGCAGAGAAAACTCTTGAGATGGATCGAACTTTGACAGAATTCGAAGGAAACAACATATCAATTGAAAAAGCATCTGCCAAAGCGAATCAACTAAAAAAGGATCTTATGCTTGCAGAAACTGAATTGGCAAATCTGAAGATCAAACAACAAGGTGTTGAAGCAAAGCTTCTAGTTTTGAAGACAGAGTTTGAATCGAAGCCTTTAAAGACTCAAGAATCTATCTCAAGGCAGAAGTTCATCCTTAGTCAATCAAAACTGTATACCAGATCTTGGGATAACTTTAGGTTAAAAGCTCAATTCATAACAAAGTTGGTATAAATAATCTATACCAATGTAAATTTTGTAATTTACCAATAGCTGGTTTTTGTATTTACCTTTCTATGAAATACATGTTCTTGCTTCGAATGCTTTATTCTAGATTTCTTGCCTCCCAAATAGTGGGATAATATTGCTTGAGAAATTTACCATTGATTTTCCTTAAATGAACATATCCATTCAGATTTTTCAAATGATAAAATCCACCTTTAAAAGCCTTATTAACTTGGAAAGGGCCTTCCCATTTAGGTGACCATTTCCCAAACTTTGGGTCCTTAGATCCAATAGGTAATATTGTCTTCCAAACCAAATCCCCTTCATCAAAGGTTCTTGGTTGTACTTTTTTATTATATGCCTTCGATGCTATTCTCTTTTGTATCAAAATATTATTGAGAGCTTTGATTCTCTCTTCATCAATATTTTCTAATTCAATAGCCATGGATGTTTGATAATCATCCAAAGATAACTGATTCTGCTTCATCACTCGAAGAGAATTAATCTTTATTTCAATAGGTAAAACTGCCTCATGTCCAAAAGTCAAGGCATAAGGAAATACACCTGTACTTGTTCGTTTCGAAGTCCTATATGCCCATAAAACTTCTGGCAAAACTTCATGCCATATTCTTGGATTATTTTTTATGATTTTAGCCATATTTTCTTTTATGACTTTATTGGTGGATTCAGCTTGTCCATTTGATTGAGCATAATATGGGGTTGATTTTGACATTGTAATTCCTAACTTATTTGCAAATATAACCACATCCCCTTCGAATATAGAGGCATTATCAGATACAAAAGTTTGAGGAATACCAAATCTATACACTATGTTTTCTAAAAACTTTACAACCATTGATTGGGTTACAGTTTGCATAGGTTCTGCTTCCACCCATTTAGTAAAATAATATGTGGCTAAAATAATGAATCCATGACCCTTTGATGAAGGAGGACTGATCTTTCCTATTACATCTATGGCCCATCCTCTAAAAGGCCAAGGTTTTACCACACACTGAAGATCAACAGTTGGTAAATGCTTTAAAGGACCATGTCTCTGACACTCTTGACATCTTTTGGCAAACTCAATACAATCTTTCAAAATAGTTGGCCAATAAATGTTGTGTCTTCGAAGTAACCATCTCATCTTAATTCCAGATTGATGAGCTCCACATAATCCCTCATGAATTTGAGCTATAGCTTCTAATCCTTCGAGGTTGCTTAAACATTCCAGTAATAACCCATCACTTCCTCTTTTAAATAATTTCTCACTATACAAGATATAATTGACAGATTTAAGCCTTATACCTCGATCAGGCTTTTCATTATATCCTGAGAGATATTCTATGATTGGTTTTCTCCAATCATCATGAGTCTCTATATTTAGTATACCAACAAAAGATAATCTATTTACCAATATTGGTAATAATTTTCTATAAGTCACCTGCTCCATTTCAACATCCTCATTTTTTATTCTAAATCTAGATGCCCTCTGAGCTACATCATTAGCTTCTTCATTAAAACTTCTAGGAACATGCAATAAGTTTACATTATCGAATTTGGATAATAAACCCATTGTAGTATCATAATATATTTTCAATGTACTACTCATACATTTATATGTCCCATTCATATGATTTATGACCAACTGAGAATCTCCAAACACATCTACAAATGTAGCTTTAAGATCTAACAAAGTTTCAAGATCTATGATGAGAGCTTCATATTCAACTTGATTGTTGGTACACTGATTTGAATCTAATTTGAAACCATATTTGGTCTTAATTTTCTCATGTGATTCAATAACAAAACCAATACCTGCAGCAAATTCAGTTTATGAACCATCGAACCATAATTTCCATGGACTGATATTTATTTGTCCAATTTCATAATTCCCTTCTGTTTCAAGGCAATTTGGATGATCAGCCAAAAACTCTGCCAGAGCCTGACCTTTTACTGCTTTTTGTGGTACATAAAATAAACAAAATTCTGACAAGGCCAGAATCCATTTACCAATTCGATTTCTCAGAATAGGTCGAGTCAACATATACTTAATTAAATCAAACTTAGCAATCACATACACTTCAGTAGGAAGAAGATAATATCTTAATTTCATAACTGCAAAGTATAAAGACAAACATAGCTTTTCTATAAAGGAATATTTGCATTCAACAGAATTTAGAAACCTACTAAGGTAATACACAGCTTGTTCTTTCTTATCATCATTATCTTGGGCTAACAAAACCCCAATCGATGCTTCTGATGCTGAGATATATAACTTCACAGGCCTATCTTTTCTTGGAGGCATTAACACTGGTGGCTTCACCAAATAATCCTTCAAGGCTTGAAAGGCAATCTGATGTTTATCTTCCCACTTCAATTCTTCATGATCCTTCAATTTCAAAAAGGGAGAAAAAATCAAAGTTTTTCCAGCAGTATTGGAAATAAATCTTCGAATAAAATTGACTTGTCCTAAGAATCTTTGCAATTCTTTTTTGGTTGAAGGAGGTTTACTTCGAATGATTGCTTGTGCCTTATTCTTATCCACTTGAATTCCTTTTTCATGTACCAAATACCCCATAAAATTTCCAGTACTGACTCCAAAGGCACATTTTAATGGATTTAACTTAAGTTTAAAAAATCTCATTCTCTCAAATGTTGATTTCATGTGAATAAGATGATCATCGAGTGTCTTTGATTTAACACTTATATCATCAATATAACATTCTAAAAATGTTCCAATCATGTCATGGAAAATAGCATTCATGGCTCTTTGATAAGTAGCCCCTGCATTTTTTAAACCAAAAGGCATTTGTACCCACTCGAAGGTACCTATACTACCTGGACATCTAAATGCAATTTTATGAATGTCTTCTTCAGCAATAGATATTTGATTATATCCTGAATGACCATCCATCATGGACATTATAGTATTTCCAGCAGATCTATCAATTAATAAATCAACTATTGGCATAGGATATTCATCCTTAGGTGTGGCTAAATTAAGGTTTCTATAATCAATACAAACTCTTAATTTACCATTTTTCTTCATTACTGGAACAACATTCGATAACCATTCAACATACCTGGCAGTTCTAATGAATCCTGCCTTAAGCAATCTTTCAATCTCTTCCTTAATCTTCAGAGTAACTTCTGGAGTCATCCTTCGAAGTTGTTGTTTCACTGGTTTGTAGCCAGCTTTGATAGGCAATTTATGCTCTACTAAACTTCTTTCGAGTCCTGGCAATTCATCATAATCCCAAGCGAAACAATCTTGAAATTCTTTTAACAATTCGACCAATTTATATTGGTCATACTTTCTAAGTTTGGAACTTAAGTAAGTAACTCTCTTTTGTTGATCTGATCCTAAATTAACTTCTAAAAGAGGATCCTGTGATACTTCTTGTATCGAATTTTCTGGCAATACAGATAATTCTTCTTTGCCACCATTTTTTAATTCTTGTGAATCTTCTTCAAAAACATAATCTGACCAATTTATGGTCGAATTTTTTCAATTTTTGACTCTAAATCTGTTATCATTAGCTTTTGCAAGACCAGTCGAATGGTCTCTTCTACATCTTTCATTGCCATGGATGTATGAGTCATCAAATTATCTTGCCATCACCTAATGGTTCCAAAGAACCAAATGGCATTTCAGCCAAAATGTCCCAATTTTCTTCTGGGGATTCGTCTTCTGACTCTTTTAGGTCAATTGGCTTGACATCCTCTTGATACAATTGAGCTTCGACACAATTAGAACTTGCATGAAAAGGCTGGACATCAGCCTTCACTGTTTCAATTTCACAATTTTCCTTCACTAGCAACAATTTCTGATGCATTGAAGAAGGAACACATTTATTAGCATGAATCCAATCTCTTCCTAATAAAGCATGATAACTAGGATTTGCATCTACCACAAAGAAAGCAGTTTTAGATTTATTCGAACCCACTATGGTTTCAATAGGTATTACTCCTTTGGTGTTTTTCTTATCACCAGTAAATCCTGAAATCATAATATGGGTTTTTATCAATTTTGCATTTTGTTTATTGATCTTTTTCAAAGTATTCTGAGGAATAATGTTGACAGCAGCACCATTATCAACCAATATCTTATTTAAAAGAACACCATTTAAACAAGCCTTTATGTATAATGGTTTAAGGTGTCTAGTCATTTCTGCGGATGGTTCTTCGAATGAATAAACAAAATTACAATCATTAAAAATAAACTCAGGAAGATCTACCTCAGAAACATCTTCAGTAAATGCTTCTACTTCCATTTCTTCAACTAACTGTTGATTTTCTGCTGCCTCGAAAATTTTTGGCAATATAAATGTAGCAGTGTTAACTTCCATTTGTTCAGGAAATGTACCAAATTGAATGAGCATATTCTCATTATTTACCACCTCATTTTCTAGTTTCATTTCAGCATTTCCCAAATCTTGAGATTCCACCATTGTCATTGCTTCATTTTCATCATCAATACTCATTGCCTTTTCTAATTCCAATACTTTAGCTTTAATAATACTTTCCTCAGACATAGTATCAGTATCACCCTTTGGATTTCGATCGAACCTAGGATTAGGCTTCGAATCATTACTGAAATCTTTCTTCATTTCACTTCCTAACTCTTGATTTCTATTTTGCATATTAGAAAATTCCTTCCACATGGTAAACTTCCTCTGCAATCTTCTCTGTTGAGTCCTATTTATCATAGGGACCATGTTCTGGTTTTTTCCCTTGGGATGTTGAAGTACATGCCATGTATTCTTTTCAACATGAGGAGGTTTAATCATCCTATTTTTGTTTTGAAGGTCTTGCTGTTCGATCATATTTTTTACCCTATCATCCTGCAAAACAAACCAATTTGGCACTCCTGGTACCAATATAGACTCACCTGACTGTGATGTTTCACCAACTTTTGGTGATTCCTCAAATATTTTCATATTTTTCTCAGCCTGTACCACATGTGCTGGTACCACTTTCGATGATATGAACTGAATCTGCCTTTCTCTCTGCTCCCCATAATGTTTCTTTGGTGCATGAGAGAACCCTGATCTCACATATTGCATGTTACTTGATGGTCGAACATGACTTCCAAAATGAAAGTTTCTTGAAAAATTAGCTTTAAAAGGAGCCACTGGTTTTGAGGCATACCTTGCTGTCATAGGTCCAGTATATGTTGAAGCTTGATAAATTGGTCCTCTAAACTGTCCTCTCCCAACATTCATGATTGGTTGGAAAGGAGGTCCATCAGAAGTGTTTGGTTTCCTTTGTTCGAACCAAGGCTGCTTGTTTTTCCTTCCTGCTTTGACTCCAACCCTTTCATCATAGATTTCAGCATATCTTTTTCCACAACCAATGCATAGATTCTTTGCATATTCATGGTTGAAAACTGATACATCAGGTTTTTTTCTTGTTATTTCTTCGATTCTTTTCATATGGTCTTCTGACTTTGCACTCTCTCTTTCTTTGACCAGATCTTCGAAGGAAATGTCATGAACATTGATTGACACCTCCTGTACTGCTGGGAATGGATCTTCATCAACCCCCATTTGTTTTTCAGGGAATTTTAATTTCCCTTTCTTGATCAGATCTTGAATCCTGTCTCGAAAAACAGTACAATTATTAGTCGATTGGGTCCCAGAACTATGCCATTTGCAATACTTCCTATCCTTTAATTCATCATTCGAAGGTAATTTTGTCCCATCAGACAATTTAATAATTTTCCCTTCTAATAGATGATCAAATATTTCATCCAATCTATAAACATCGAATGAATATTTCTTAAAAGATCCCTTTGATTTAAATACTTCAGCAGAAACATTTTTCTTTACAAGACTTTTACATGTAAAAGGCTCTTTGCCTATTATTTCTGCAGCATCTATCTCATAATTAGGATCCTTATAATATGTTTTTATTGAAGAAGCATTTCTTTCACTTTCTTCTTCCAATAAAGCTTCGTATCTAGAGACTCGAGCAGTCAATTCAACAAGATCCCTAAATTCCAAGGCATCAAATTTCTTTCTGAGTCTAAATTCGAGACCATTTTGAGCCAACTTAACAAATTCAGATTCAGGTAACATGATTTTACATTTTGTTCTAGCCCTTTTAAACCTATTTATGAATTGAGTTGCCTTTTCATCAGACTTTTGACATAATCTGGCTAAATCAGCCATTGATACTTCTGGTTCTGTCTGAAAAAACTGAGTATGGAAAGATTCTTCCATCTGAGCCCAACTATAAATCGAATTAGGGGCTAAATTAGTAAACCAAGCAAATGCAGTATCTGTTAATGAACTAGGAAACAAACGAAGTCTAAGATATTCATTATTTCCTGCATCAGCACACTGACTGATGAATTTTGCTATATGTTCAACTGTGGATTGACTTCCATCCCCTGCAAACATAGCAAAAGTAGGGAATTTAAATCCCCTGGGGAATTCAATCCTATCAACCCAATCAGGATAAGGTTTCCTATAAACTGGAGTTTGTACCCCCCGAGCCATAGGTCCACAAACCTCATGGATTAAATTAATCATATCATTCCTGTCAACCATATTAAATGGTTGTTGATGACCTGGTTGACCAAAAAGATGGTTTATTGGTGGTACTGGTGGTGGTTGAGGATTATTATCCATTCTTCTAGGATTTTCATTCCTTCGACCCATTTTTATCCCAGTAAGGTCTGGTTCAAACATAGGATTATTATTTATTCTCCTATTTTGACCTATCATGTTTTCTCTAGGCCTTGTTTCTTCGATATTTATTGTTCTATGACCATGATCTTGACCATTCACATGATTTCCTTGGGTCCCTTCGAATACTGGGAATGTATTATTAGGGACAGACATATAGAAACTTTCTTGTGAATTAGGCCTAAAAGGAGGCCCATTTATATGATTAATAGAATTTGGCTGAAATAAGCCATGTCTATGACCTCTTTCATTTTGTCGAATCATAGAAGGATTTCCACCTGACACCATTGTTGGTGCAAATTGTGGTAAACTATTGTTAAAGGAAGTAATCAGAACATTAACATTCTGAAGCATATTTCCCAAGTGATCAAATATTGGTGTCAATTGACTTACCAAATCATGTTGATTTTCTGAATCAACATTCCCATTATTTTGAGTCGAATTTAAATTTTCAATTCCCACTTCTGGGTTTTCATTGATTGTATGATTTCCAACATTGCTATTCTGAGGATCTTGGTGTGAAGAACCACCAATTTCAGCAATATTAACACCAACATTGGCATTATCAACAGACCTATTACTTCGAAGGTTTCTGTTTGCCATCCTTTGACACTAGTGTCCCACCGGGCGTGCCAAAAATGTTTGGTTGGAAAATTTATATATAAGTGCGGGCGTGCCAGGCAAGTAAATTGCCAATGTGTGTGAGTGATTATCCAAACTGCGCCTCACCAGGAAATTGTGGTGACATTCGATGCCTTGAACAGGACTTTAATTGTGTAAAGATGTAACTAACTGAATAACTTCGAACTGATATATCTACTCCTAAATAAAACAGTAAAATGACTAAAAGTAATTTAACTACTTTTATTAAATTAAAGAAACTACAATCTAACCTTGAAGATGACTTCGAAGGTGTTTTACTCCTAATTCTAAGTATCTAGATAACAATACAGTAGATGTATTGAGAGATATATGTTGATGTTTGATCGAAGGATCACTTTTAAATACACAATCCTTCTATTTATAAACATCGAGGCCTCAGCAACTTAATTCGAATGTTCCCTCCTATTTTCAAACTGATAACTGCCTTTATTCGTGGCTTTCTCTCATATTGACAACTGTCCTTCAATTACTCCATGATATTCAACACGTGTCTTTCATTAAACAAAATGGATCAGCCTCAACTGCCTATAACGGTTCTCTTGTCCATCAATTTCCACCAATTATCTTGCCACATCACATCCTGTGTGTCAAACTTGTATTGGCTGAATATTTTCATCACAAACAGTCCCATTCCAATAATTATGTTGAATGTGACATATGTCACCCAGCAAAAATATGAGTGAACATAGTGGGTGAGCAAAGCTGCTCTCTTAAATAGTTAGCAGTGGCCAAATTGCACAAAATGGATCTCCAACTAAAAAGAGAGTTTAATTTCCATTTGATTTTTATTTTCTAAAAGAAATAGAAGAAGAAGAAGAAAAAAGAACTTGAATTGAAAATCTGCATCGAAAGAGATGTTCTTTTTGAGTGTTTAAAAAGTGACTATATAAATAAACAAATATTAAAATATAGTGGAGATTTTAGAATTGATGGTGGAAATACACATATTACAAAAACAAATGGGCAAATGTAAAAGAAAAAATGCATATCATTTGTGTTTTAGCCTTTCCCGGTAACCATTGATCGAACAATCTGTTGAGGTTTTATACAACTCAAGAAGAAATTGAAGTGTGAGCGACGTGCATCTCACGAAGAGGAAAAGAGAAGCGAAAAAAATAGGTATGGATTTTATGTGGGTTTTGTGATTCTGTCCATTCAATTGAGACTGATACACCTTCGGCAAGGTTTTCCTTTATTGTGGATTGCTTTTAGTGTTTTCTCAAATTGTTGTTTCTTCAATTTAGGGTTATATCAAGTTGGTGGGTTTTTCCAAATAGAGGGTTCTTAATATGGATTGAATTTAATTCTCAAAAAAAATAAAAAAATGTAAAAGGGGTGGTTGAAAATAAAGATACTATAAAGATAAATGGGCAGAAATCATTCCAAACACACCTGAAATTATGGCCATCCTCAATCCTCAGATACTGCTATGATCTCTAAATCGGTCAATCAGTCCATGCCAGAACCTGAAATTTCCACAAATCCAGTAATGATTTTAAATAATGCTGCAATTTCGGCTGGCGAACCTGAGCCTAGTCCGAGTTCAACTCGCAATTTATTTGGACTTTGACAACTTTTTATTTATTTATTTATTTATTTTTTAAATTTATCGTGGATGGGTTGGGTTAAAAATTTCAAGTCCAAATTGAAATTGGATTAGGCTTGCACATAGAGGTTAGCAACCTAAATAATTTGAGCCCGAGTCCGAGTCCGAACCCGAGCTTATACTTATATATACATTTATATATTTATACATTATAGTTGTATTGTATTTTATCTAATGTATTCTTTTTAGCCGTATATGATCATACTATCTTTTTAGTGGCAAATTTATCCCATTAGATTTTATTGGAAAAGGTGAAGGTTTTTTCTTAAATTTGAACCCAAACAAAGTATGTTTTATATATACTCTATAAAAGTTGTTTCTTCATTATAATTCGGGCTCGGGCTCAAATGGAACTCGGACTCGGGCTCAGACTCAAATTCAGACAGAGTACACTAAAACTCAAGTTGAGCTTGAATATACCTAAAATCAAGTTCAATCTGACCGAATTGCAACCCTAATCTTAACACTCAGTGGAATCTCGTGCAACATACATAAGTGTATATATATGTGTGTCTTGAATTTGTTCAGTGGTCTATATGTTGATGTGTTATTAAGGGATTTATACGAGCGAAGTTGCTCAACAAGCCATCACGAACATGTTCCCTAAAAGGCAAGGCTCGACTTATTTAATAAACAAGCTAAGTTGAAACGTAAATGTCACGAACTCGTAAATGCTTTTAAATAAGACTTGTTTATTAGACTCATGAAAAGAGCTTGTGTTATTATGAAATTGTGTAATTTTAAAAAGTATATGAGGTTAACTCGTTTATACAAGTCAAGATTAGACCTAGATAATAGATGATTAAAGTGACTATAACTTATATGAGTTAAATTCAAGTTCGTTTGATAAATAAATTAAATTCAATTAAACACATATGAGCAGGATCAGTTCGAGTTTAACTCATTTACTAACTAATTAATCCAGTCAAAACTCTAACAAACATGAGTTCCGCCGGACTCTTATACACACCCCTATAGTCGTATAGAACACTAGCAGTAGAAGTGAGCGAAGCGAAGTGGGGTCCATCCCAGAGAACACAGAAGGGCACAAAATACAAATGGACAATTAATAGAAAGGTGAAATGATTACGAAAACTGATAGCCTCAGCATTTGCCCAACTCGCCCCCACCAAAGTAAGGAATTCAGATTTTGCTACTCCACAAAACAACTTCTTCAAGAAAAGAAAACTACTAGTAGTATATATATTAAGCACTGTAACGTCACGACAACTGCTCCAATGATTTTTAATCAATACAAAAAGCCGATAACGCTTCCTATCTCTATGCCCTATATAATCATTACTCTCTCTCCATCCATCTATCTATATATCTATATATATATATACACACAAACACATTTGTACATTTGTGGCAAATGTAGGCTTGTGGAGTCCGGCGGAGTAAACAATTAAATCCAGCTGGTTCATGTTGAGTGTCTAAAATTCAAAAGCTCGACAATTAAGACCAACTTAACCATGAAAGATCGAGAGAGAGCTACAATGTGAAAGGGGCTGGTGGTCGGTTTATAAGTATGAGAAAAAATCTTACATCATGAGTTAGTTCTTGGGGTTAAAAACGGAACTAGGAGTTTGCCATTAAAAGTGCCGAGTTACTACGTAGCCTAGGTAACAAGACGATTTTTTTTGTTCTATTTATACATGAGTATACCTTTTTTTTTTTTTTTTCTTCTTCTTCTTCTTCTTCTTCTTCTTCTTCCTATTAGTAAGACTACAAGTTTTCTTATCACTGTTTGAGAGTTGTTGGTGGGTGGGGGTAGGGGTGGTTTGAGTTTATCACAATGAATGGTTTAATTGTACAGAGTAATACTATTCTACCCAAATGATTCTCAAACATACGTGGTTGAAGTTTAAAGTTGAAAGAAAGTAATAAAATGATTTAAGATGACTAAGGGAGTATCATATATATATATATATATAAAGTGGGTGGGGGTAGGGGTGGTTTGAGTTTATCACAATGAATGATTTAATTGTACAGAGTAATACTATTCTACCCAAATGATTCTCAAACATACGTGGTTGAAGTTTAAAGTTGAAAGAAAGTAATAAAATGATTTAAGATGACTAAGGGAGTATCATATATATAATATATATATATATATATTTATATATATATATATTATTTGGGGGTACTAGAAGACAACCAAATATAAGAAGTAGCAGATTTTTTTGTTTGAAAGTGCCAACAGACAACAAAATATGATCAGGGATAGCACATATATTTTTATATTAGTAAAAATAATTTACCACATATGAGTGGTGCCATGGTATTCTACACCATACACACAGTTCCGCCCTTGCTGAGAAGGTCCAAGACCATCCAACAGTTACTCGAATTTGTTTGGCTTTTGATGGGTAATTGAAATTATGAAACTAAACGCCCAATTGTCTAATATTCTTTTGCAACTAATTATCCATATCATTTGTTTAGCTTTTGATGGGTTAGTGAAATTATGAAATGTAAACATCCTTAATGTAGCATATCGGTGCATTTAATTTTAATTTTATATTTTTAAAGTCTCCTCCAATTCGAAATAAGCTCCACAAATCCACATATGTGAATGACCTTCTAACAAAACTAACAACTTTACATTCATTCCCTCTAAAATCCATGAAGTTTTGCCCCGGACAAAACTAACAACTTTACATTCAAACTTTCTTTTACTGCGGAGTAAATTATGATTAATGATATAGTACCAGATTTAGTTCTGAAATGTTTTTGACATTGTACGACATGCCGTAAATTACTAGATACAGTGGAAATATCACTTCATTATTTTTTTGGCAAAGTACTTATAATGCACGTTTATACGGCAGACAAAAAAAAAAATTGTTTTAAGAAATAAAAAAATAAATGTTAAAATTAGTGAAATAATTAAATTAATTTGTTTGTCGTACTGTAAGGAATAATTTTCCCTAAGCTAGCATTAGAGCTTACGCAATACAAAGTAATTTTGGTCGAGTAATACTAGGCTGGTATATACCTGGTAATGTGAATTTTTAAAATTATTTATCAGCAATCAAAACAAGTTCAAATTAATTTCAAAACTACAACTACAAATTAATTAACGGATGAATAATTTAAATGCATAAAATCGGTATAATTAGTATTTTTCGTTTTCAGTTTGATCTGCTATGGTTAAGACATGCGGGTCATCATCATTCAAGTGGGACCCTCTCCTAGTAAGATAATAACATTATGTACAACGCGCTTTAGCTATCTGCTTTTGTTTTGAAGCCAGTAACGGCCATTTTGGCTTATGATTGTATTTTGGTAGCTTCCTAAACCAAAAGCGAATCATCTCTCTCTCTCTCTCTCTCTCTCTCTCTATCTCTCTCTCTTTTGCCACCTTTATTAAAGGCCTTCTCGCCATTCTCCTCCCTTCCATCATACTCTCTCTCTCTCTCTCTCTCTCTCTCTGACCATGAATGTTGATAGGAGTGGCCATGAGAGCTTCTTATGGGAAAACCAGTCATGGGTTTTTTCCAATTCGGATAATTCCGGTGGACCCGATGGTGAACCCGGAAAGAAGCTTCCGGATTCGGGTTCAAATACACAGACACCGACCGGAATCGAAGTTGCACCATGTGGTAAGAAACGAAGTGGGATTAACAAGAAAGGTGGCAAGGGAAGCTGTACTGATCATGAGATTAATGGAGAAAAGGGTGGCCATGGTGGTGGTGGTGGTGAATCAGATGATCATGAGATGCATATTTGGACAGAGAGAGAAAGGAGGAAGAAGATGCGAAACATGTTCTCCAATCTTCATGCTTTGCTTCCTCAACTGCCTCCCAAGGTAAATTCATATGTATACATGAATACATCATTATATACACCTTACTATATACATATTTGGTATGCTCAGCTTAATAATTTTAGGGTATATATGCTCTCTTTTCTTCTCATGATTCTCTCTCTCTCTCTCTCTCTCTCTCTCTCTCTCTAGCTTTGATAGGTATGTCTACCAAAAAAAAAAAAAAAAAGGAAGAATTTTTTCTAAAAATATAAACCAAGTAATTTGAACTTCTGATTTTGTGAAAAGACATGTCCTTTTCGTTGATTTCTCTCTTTTGTGGTCTTTGATCATGACCTTCTAAATTGAGTATGCATGAGGAGAAAAAGTTAATCCAATTCACCATGGTCATTTGGTTCTCCATAGAAATTTGAATCCAAACCCTTTTTTTAAATGTACTAATCCAACCTATATATATCTTCACCATTAGTGCTATATATCAAGAATCTTTGGATGGCAAGAATTAATATACATGTTACATACCACTAATTTTTTGCTTTTCTTTGAGGGGGTGTGTGTGGAGAGTACTACGTATAATTTTTGATTTTCTTTGAGGTGTGTGGAGAGTACTAATTCTTAGGCAGGCTTATGAGCTAACTAGAGGCATGCATTCAATTAAAGATAACCCCATTATTTATACCTTTCTGGCTTCTCCTAATTAATTGTTTGCTAATAAAAAATTCATGTAGTTACTTCATAATTAACACTTTCTGGCTTCTCCTTATATTTGTCTTACCACAACATTTAAAAAAAAAAAAAAAAACTTCAATGTGGGAAGAGCCCGCACTTTTGGTAAAACCAAAAACTACATCTAACTGGAGGATTTATTGAAGAGTCTATTATTCATCCATTTTTTGCTCACCTATCATTCACCCACCAATAATTTTCTGGCACATGGCTCCATTTATGTCTCATGCAGTAAATGTGTTAATAGAATATGGACAAAATGAGGATAAAATAGAACACATATCAGAACACTGTTGGTAGGTGAGCTATGTGTGAACAAAAGTGCGTTGAGTAAAAATGCACACTTTCGTTGAAGGCTTAAAGGTGCATGCATACACAGATATATGTATGTGTGCAAAGGTATTCTAGCTGTCCCCCTTCCCATTTCCCCTCCTTTTTTCTGAATTTTAATTCCAGTCTCTCTCTTTCTCTCAATTTTGGTTGACAAGGATAAGTTCTTTAAAAGAGAAAAGGTATGCCTCTTTTGAAAGTATCAAGTTCTTTAAACTTCTTATTTTGTCTTCATCAAGAACAATTGATATGAGAAGCGAGCATGCATGGACATTTCATTAATTTATTTCTTAAATTATAACTAATTGTGTCCTTCCAAACCAAGGATATAAGATTATTCGCTGCTAATCCAACTCATTTGGTAAATCCGACCACGATTCATCATTATTTCCTATCAGAGATATGAAGATCAAAGGAGATTTTATTAGTTAAGAAATGAATTCCAAATTTTCCTTAATCTCAAATGCTTTTAACAGTTGCACAGTTGCACCACATGTTGTAGGTACAACACACACCACTGCATGTGATACAACTAACACGCATTTTAAAATAAAATTTGAGATTTAAATTTGGGAACATAACGTTACACAATAATTATACCTACCAAACATTTGACCATATAAAAAAATAATCTTATGCACTCTCTTTTTCATAAGTATTTAAAAGTAATCTTATTAATCCTGAAAAATTGTACAGGCCGATAAGTCAACAATTGTCGATGAAGCAGTGAGCTACATAAAAACCCTACAACAGACTCTACAGAAGCTCCAAAAACAAAAGCTAGAGAGGCTCCAAGGTGTGACAACCATGAATTTTGATCAATCTTCTATAATCACCCAACAAAATCTAGCTATGAACTCAAGAGAGGCCTTCTTGGCTGATCAAGGTTCTTCAATTATTACCCCAACAAACCCATCAAATTCACTTTCAGCCCCAAGAGTTAATCCTCCTGTGTTTAAAACATGGACTTCTCCAAACGTTGTACTGACTGTTTGTGGTGACCAAGCACAAATTACTGTGTGCTTTCCCAAGAAGCTTGGGATCTTAACAGCTCTCTGCTATGTGTTGGAGAAGCACAAAATGGAGGTGCTCTCTGCTCATGTTTCATCTCATCATAATCTCAGCATCTACATGATTCAAGCCCATGTAAGTTATTTATTGTTAAATTTTTTAATTTTCTTGCGTGCTATTTTGTTTAAAGCATAAATTTAGCAGCTCTTCTATATAATTGATGTCACCGAGGGACTGTTTGGGAAGGTGCTGTGGTCCACAAGGGAAACGGTTCTACAAAATGACGTTGGTTCTCTGCTGGTGTTTGGTAGAGCCACTTTGTTTATGTGGGAGTCTGTGCTCAACTTGAAATCACTCATAAAAGTTGTTCTTAATTTATCAAACCAATATGATGTTGGTTACCAGATAGCTAGAAACATGAGTGAGACTGAACTTGGTCATGTTTTGTGCATTTCCACACATGCTCTTAAAATAGGATCATGTTCGTTCTATTTTTCATCTAGTTCTTTTTTTTTTTTTTGAAAAACGGCGTTTCGTTAGTTTTACAAAGAGCCTACTTTAAGGGTGATTTATTATCAAGTATAGACTTCTATGTAATAAAAGGGTATATATGAACTGGCAGGAGAATTGCACTAACCTGTGGCCGGTGACTAAATGGCGCATGGCAAGTTGGACGAGAACTGGTTCGCTTATAAAATAGTACAACTACTTATGAGCCTTTCCAAATATCCCTTATATTAGTAAGATGAAGAAGAGATAATGAAACCCCTGACTTCTACCATCTTCTCGAATTAGGGTTTTATGAACTTCAAAAATCCATTTATTTATTAGTAAGATGTGATATTGATTGTTTAATTTCTACATATGTATTGAGATATCCACACACACAAACACACACTTTTTTTTTCCCCCCCTCTAATTAATATCACATTATGTTTGTTAATTAGGCAAGTGCAGCTCCCAATCAGTTTCCTGAGGCATTTCCAGTGGAGGAAATATATAAACAAGCTGCAGGAGAGATAATGTATTGCATTTCTTCTGGATTATGTCAACAAATTCTATAAAATACAAATTAAAAAAAAAAAAATTGGTTTTCTTTGGATCCAAAAAGATGGAGTTAGTGCACCATCTTTCTTTAGGATAGAATGTACGTAGCTCTCCTTTTGCAATATATGTATGTAGGTCTTTATGGGAATATTAGTTAATTTGCTTCCTAGTTATGCTTGTGATGGCATATTACAATTTTGCCAGAACTTAATTACTAGTTTGATTATGTACTTCTCAGAACATAATGTTATGTAGTTCAACAAGTTTTAGTGTATTAGTGTATTTGCGTAGCTTATGAAATCCCCTCTCCTCTCTCTCTCTCTCTCTCTCTCTCTCTCTCATAATTTTCTTGTGTATATATTTCTCGGATCATGTATTGGCGCCAATGCAACGATGTATTGAACAACTTCATATGTTTTGTTCATCAATCTTTGGCGTTGTAAATAAATTGCAAAACGAACTTAATTTTGAAGCTATTTTCTCTCTTAATTCCGCTATTTCCCCTTATTGCCTTTTCTACCATGGATACCCCCCCCCCCCCCCCCCCCCCCCCCCCCAACAACCACTTTTTTATTTATTTATATATTTATAGATTCTTAAATAATTCTAGTTCTAGCTCTAGCTCGTTAAAAAAAAAAAAAAAAATCTAGTTCTCGTTTAATTTTTGTTTTGTTTATTTATTTATTTATTTTTTCAACAAATGGCTAATCAAAAAGAAAAAAAATCAAAAACATGTACAAAAGAATTTAGGCATACCCCGGATAAAATACAATGTACTTAGAAAAAAAAAAAACATGCATACATAGAAACTACTGATCAACATGGAATAGAGACTTTCTAGCTAGAGGGCAAGGGAAAGAAGGAAAAACCACATAACAAAAGAAAACAAAGAACGAAAGTGAAAGCTATGAATACTTCCTCCGATGGCCATTCTTTTTCTTTTTGCTTTTAATTTGTTATTTCCATGCTTACTCCTACTTACTAGAAATACAAGGTCCATTCCTGGGGGACTAGTACCGCGCGCCTACCAGCATCGCAACGGATGTGGTCTTCATCACTGATGCACTCCTCGATCTGAACTCTCTACAATTCCCATCCTATCTATCTGATCGAGCACACCCAACAACATCATCAACATTAATATCGAACACAGAGATCTCTGCCTCCTCCTTTTGATTGTCTGCAGATTGGACTTAATTGGAAGCTATTAATTAGAAGGAGCTGCAGCTTCACTCTTTGACAATTCCAGGGGCTTTCCAGCCTCACTAATTGGAGCCGAGAATAATAATGTAGGAAGATTAGTATAATTCTATCAACAACATTCTCTAGATTAGTATAATTTTATATTTTGTATTATTATTAATATTTATTACATAATTATGACATCAAGGTTCAATTCCGGTTGACCCAACGGTTGAACCAGTGACCCATGACTCGGTCATTTTTCCGGTTCAATGGCCGATCCGGTTTTCAAAACATTGACCATGAGTAAATGGAAAATTGAAAATGTACATAGGTGTTCCAGCGGAAATATCCACTTCGACTGTTAATCAATGACATTATTTTCTCTCTCGCTTCTGCTATTCAATTTTTATCTTAGCCATATTGGCCCTCTCTTTGTAATAAATTACACGTTGTTTGTTGCATTTGTTCATGAAAAATGATAAGTACGTACTTTAAACATATAAGGTTTATTAGTTAATGGAATTATTCCTAAATTCTCAACTATGTAGTAATTCAATTATTCTTTTTATAAAATTAAATGTTAACTCTTGGTTGAATTTTTTTCAAATATAACCAATATTCACTACCATTGTCATTGAATTCTCAGTCAATTGTTCAGGACTCCGTAGGCAAGAAAGCTACATAACATGATTACACATATTTGTAAAATACATAGCATACAACGAACTCACACTGCGCGAATTGAATGGTATTAAAAGATAAAAGGCACAATGTTATAAAATAATGACCAAAAGACAATTAAAGCACTGTGATTCAAAATCGATGAAGCAAGAATTGATAGATTTACCAAATCTGATTGGTGTGTCTTCTTTTGGAATAGTGGATTAATGGCATGACAGCTATTCCACAGTAAAAAAATTCAAAGGTTGAACATGACATATTTAACTGTTGGGTCCCAAAATCGATGCAATTTGTTTATGACTTGTGACCAATGAAGAGTTGGGTTGGGCATGTTTGTGAGCGCACTAAATTGATAGCCATCACAAAAGGCCAAAAATCTATGGCAGTCAAAGGCAGTTGAACCATCAATCCTTTCCAATATAATGAGCCATCATCCACCTCCACATATACACATGTATGGAGGGTTAAATACCAAAATCAATAATGTTAGGCGAACAAATAATGTATTGGATTTTACAGTGTCACTCAAGAAAGAGATATAGTGTATGTAAAGTGTTTGTGAGAGTGTTTGTACACCACACATTACTCTGCAAAAATATAATCCCTGAAGTTTATTCACTTGTCTTTTTTTAGTTTCTATAGTTTCAATTATATTAATTTGGTCCTTGAAATTTTTAGATAGAAGCAAAATATTCCAAATGTCCATTCTGTCGGATAATTTGGCTATGCACAATTATGCTTATAAGCGAGAGGGAAGATTGGTAGTGTTCCATTTTTGCCCCTCAAAAGTGTGAGACACTGACAGTGCGTAGCATGCATGCGTGTAAATTCTGTTAACTTTAATAACAGAATTGGACATTTTAAGACCACATTGCTTTTATTTAAAATTTTCAGGGACCAAATTGATACAATTGAAACTATAAGAACGAAAAGGAGACAAGAACCAAACTCAGGGGCGGATCTAGAAAATCAATAGAGGGGGAACTTGATACGGGCCCCCCGAAAAAAAAATTGGACTTATTTATACATATTTTGGACTTATTTACGTATATTTTAGACATATTTATACATTTTTGTGTATATTTTGGACCTATTTATACATTTTTTATACACATTTTATAATAAGCACAAAAATATAAGAATGAGAGGGGATTTAGTATGATAAATTTATAATATTAAGGGGCTTTTATAATTTTCAGTGGAGCTTAACTATAAATTTTTATTTTTTTAGTATATATACAATTTTTCAAAACTTGGGAAATGCCTCCCCTCTTCTCTGTAAATCTTCAAAGGTATATTTTGGAACTAAATCTGCGCATGAATATATTTATGCATACAAATACAATCCCAAGTTTAGTATTTAAAAAAAAAAAAAAAAAACACAATTAGCCCAGAGATTGGCGCTGGCTCAAAAAAGTTGAAACACAACTTGAGTAGTACTCACGCAGTTAATGCAGGGCATGCTTTCACGTGGACACTTTGAATCAAGTGCTGCACAAATTTAAGTGTACAGCCAGTCCATCTAAGTAAATATCATACTAGCACTTTAATTTTGTTAAAGGACACTTCAAAGACTGAAAAACCCATTACCCATGGTTGAGAGTTTGAGATGAATAAACCTTTCTCATACTGCCAATAAAATTGAAAATTGAAAACCAAAAAACACCTTTTGTAATTTCTATTTCATTTTCATGTAGAGTCAAGTCAATCTTCTTGGATGAGACTTATTAGAAAATTAAATTGGAAATTCTTATATGTTTTTTCTTATGTGGTCATTTTATAAGTTCTCTTGAGATGATGAACAAATTTTGAATCTAATCGGTATCTTTCCCAAATTATATGACTTTTATATAGGAATGCTATGTAATTGGTGAGTGTGACAATTCAATTCATGGGAAAGGCAATAATGCTTTATAAGTATGTTTCTCTTCTGTTTTTTTTTTTTTTTTTTTTTTGGGGGTCTAAGATGAAAGACCTCTAATGTTTTCACATATAAATGAATTGGACGTCAAGAGATTTGGTAAAACATCAAAAGATGGATCTACTTGAGTAAGCAAAGAGGATCGACTCCTTAGGTTTGAAAAAAATATCTATTTATACAAGTAAATTCATAAATACGATTTAGATAATTAGATATATAGACTCACCCTCTTCAATTTTTTTAGAAATTAGGAAGCTCACTCTCGTCAAACTAGATTCGTAAGTTCACCCTTGTTAAACTACTCATAAATCTGTCCCTGACAAAATCTGCCCTTACTTTTGTCATTTATCAATTCCGAGGATTTTGTAAGGAGAAAATATTCATTGCAACGGTTTTTTTGTTAACGTAGTATAACAATCAAATCTGAACCCTTTATTTATCCATTTACACCCCCTATTTTTAGGAAAAATCTCATATTGAACCCTTTGTATTGAATATTTACTCTTAAGTAAATACACAACTAACTTTTCAACAAAAAAAAAAAAAAGAATGTGCAATAAAAGACATTACCAAGCTCAAACGGGTATATTTGGGGTCCAATATTTGGCACTTGGCCACGCCTTACCAAATTTATCAATTACCATACATGACCTTGTCCTCCTTATTTTCACAAGTTGAAACGTGAGAATAACCATATTAGACTTGGGTACATTTTCTTGGCTATTTTGTTCACTGATTTAAAAATATGATTCATCCACATATATAATTAGTATGTTTAAGTAGCATTTATGTGACATATATATATATATATATATATATGTAGAAAATAATGAAAACTATCCAAGGAAATGTATCGAAATATTTTGCAAAATAACCTATGTGAAATCGAGACAACGTATATGGTATGAGCAATAAACTTGGACTACGTGTTTTTTGAGTATGATTTGTGGGCATAAAGTTGAGTTGCTCTATTCCAGAAAGTAACCAAAAAGAAGAAGGAAAAAAAAAAACTTTATTCATAATTTTTTTTGTTCATAATTCATAAAATTATGTCTATTTCTCTTTGGTGTCATCCTGTGATAAATACAATTTTATAAATTGTGAATAAAAAATTATGAGTAAAATATTACTATAATAATAATAACAGTACCACCACCACACATCATTATGTTTTCATCAGCTCACTTAAAAAGTGTTTTACCAAAAATTGTTACATACAAAAATACATCCACAAAATACAACCCTTTTCTATACACCAATCTAGAACCCTCAAATCTCCATTTTTTGCTCTTTCTATTTAAATAGAAAATTAAAAGAAATTGGATCATCCAAGAAGAAGGACGAAAAAAAAAAGAAAAATCAAAATGGAACGACGTCGCTGCAAGCAAAATCGTCAGAATTACCAATCGAGTCCTGAGGCCACGAGTCCCTTAGAAGCTTCAACAACATCTGAGCCTTACGCTTCGCTCGCTCCGTACACTCGCTCTGAACCAGCAGGAGCAACTGAGTCAACACGCCCGCCGCCACCGCGTCGTGCTGAGACCTCTCATACGCCGAGCACACCGACAGCAGAGCTCCGGCGGCGTACTCCGTCGCCCGATCGGAGATCTTCAGTATTATCTTCACCAGGATCGGCACGGTGAGCGCGTGCGACGCAAATGCCGCGCATCCCGATGGAATCCGGCAGAGTAGCTCCACCGTCGCCAGCGCCCTCTCGGCGTCGCATTTCTCGAAATCCGCCAATCTGTCGATCAGCGCCTCCACGGCTCCGGCGGTCACCGCTCTGTGGCGGTGTTGCTTCACCAAACACAGAGCGAACAACGCTTTGATTCCGATTTTCAGAGCCCTAGGGTACGCGAATGGATAGTTGAGAATTCCAACGATTCCTTCGTAGATTTCGTCCACATTGCTGATTTGCGATCGGAGCTCCGGCGATCTCGTTCCGGCGACTATGATCTCGATCAACGCCGCCGAGTTAACTCGAACTTCGATCAAGGAATGAATTAGTAGAGAAACGAGGTAATTTACTCTGTCCGGATCGGAAGCAACGAAAGCGCACTCCGACTCAGTGAGCGGAAACATCGACAGAATCGCTAGCGCCTCGTGACTCAACTCGGACGAGTCAGACTCAGTGTTGGAGAAGACGATACAGAGTAGAATTTCACGAGCGTTGTGTGTTGAGATCACCGAACGATTCTTTTCCGAGTCACGTGCGAGGCCTCTGAGTCGTCGAAGCGCAGAGAGGCGAGTATTAGGACGAGTCGACTCGGACGATGCTTGACTCAACAACGACCGAACAATGGCCGGGTCAGCCGGTTGTTTGGGAGTCGGAATGCGCTCGACGCCGAACGACTGGTTTGCAACGCACCACTCCTGAATGAGCCGTCGGAGGGTGTGGTTCGGAATGAGAGTGAAGTCCGTGAGTGGCGCGCGTGTGACCGGGCACGTGGTGTTCCCAGTGGCGACCCATGACTCGATGCTGGCTCGGTCGTAGGTCTGACCGGTGCTGACCGTGACCGGGTCACACATGAGTTCCAAAGAGATCGGACACCTGAAGTGGTATGGGATCTGAACCGCAACGTCCAACGGCTCCAGGCTACCAGGCATGTTTTCTCCAATCTCTCTCTCTCTCTCTCTATATATATATATATTTCTCTGTATATATGTGTGCTGATATAGGAGTATCAGTTTCTCTCTCTCTCTCTCTCTAGAAAGGACTAATAGTTTGCATACTATATTGAGGAGGAGAGCTCTGCAAATTCTCTTTCAAATTTGTTCCGCTTTGCTTTCTCTTTTATACAACAAAAAATCGAAACAGGGGAGGGACAATAACAACAGAGCCGTAGGACTCTTCTCTGCCCTTATCTGACTATCCGCCACACGTGTGTCCTTTTACTTAACCCTCTTTAACCATGGTTTGGGTGTTGAAACTGTTGGTCAAAAATGGGTGGTGCGACTGGTTGGGTCCCACTTTTGATCTATAATCTTACTCCTGTATGCATCAACGTATTTAATTCCTTGATTGTTTAGTTTTAGGTTGATGCTAGTCCTTACTCTTATATGTCCACGTAGTTTAGTGCTTTTACCTTCTAGTGGAGTACTATTTATTTATTTATTATATATATATATGTAATTTTTTTTTTTTTTTTTGCTGTTTAAGAGCATCTCTAAAAGACAATTTGTAATTAAAATTTATCACTCCAAAAGTGGCTATTTTTATCAAATTTATTTCAAAAATAGTAATATGTAAATATTTTGGGTAAATATTATTTAGACACCCTGAGATTTGCTCTAATCATACTTAGATCTCCTCACGTTTCAGTAGTATTACATACACCCCTTGAGGTTTGAAGTGTATCCCTTAGACCCCTTCCGTTAATTCACCATTAAAAAACTGATGGATTGACATAAATAAATACAAAAATACCTCTGAAAGTTTGCTCATTGTGTCATTTTAGTCCCTGTAGTTTTAATTGGGTCAATTTGAGCCATGAAGTTTTAAATTAAAACAATTTGATCAAAATGTTCAATTTTGTGAGAACAATTAACAGAATTTACGCACATAATAGGCATTGTCACACTTTTTAAGGGCAAAAATAGAATACCACCAATCTTCAACCCGCTTATTATCGTAATTATGCGTAACGGTGGGTAAATTTTGTCAATTTTTCTCACAGAATGGGGCATTTGGATCAAATTGCTTCAATTTAAAATTGTAGGGACCATATTGACCCAATTGAAATTACATGGGATTAAAATGACACAAGGACTAAACTTTCAGGGGTATGTTTTGTATTTATTTATCTTAGACCGCCACTTTTTTAATGGTAAATTGACGAAGGGGGTTTAAGTGATACGGGCTTCAAACCTCAGGGGGTGTAGGTGATATTACTGAAATGTGAGGGGGTCTAAGTGTGATTAGAACAAACCTCAAAGGGTCTAGGTGATATTTGTCCTAATATTTTATATGCATAGGTGCAACTACCACTATAGATACTATTTTAATAGTGTTATCTATATATAATATATAGTAATGTAGGTGCCATGTGGCAGCCTTATGTAATTGGGATGCCACATGGCATACCTACACCATGTCTATATAGATATAGGACTATATATATATATATTTAAAATATAATATTATTCAAAAAGTTAAAATATTTAAATAAATAAATAAAACCTCACTTACTGTATTTGCCTCTCTTTCACCATATTTTTTTTTTCTTTTTTTTTTTTTCTTTTTTTTAACAAACTTTGTGGGTAATATATATAGATTTAAAAAAAAAATTTGAATGATACCCGTGCATAGCAGAGTGCATAGCACGGACAAATGCTAGTATATATATATATATATATATATATGTATATGAGTAATATTTGGAGCACAAACAAGTTTCACAAATAATTGTAAACGCACTCTATCTCTCTCTTGGGTGGTACTGTGGAGTCCATTAAAAATTATCTGGAACCCACAGTGCCACCCAAGAGAGAGAGAGAGAGAGAGAGTGTGCGCTTATAAGTGTTTGTGAAATTTATTTGTGCCTCTAACATTATTATATATATACATAAAAAAAAATAAAATCAAATGGCTTAATTTTTCCTCTGAATTTTGCTTACCCTTTCTACCTCTTCCCGTAGTTTGCCAAAATGTAAACTATCGATATGAATAACCATTTTGCATTTTGCATACTCAATTGATAATCCTGTTGGGGTGTAAATTTCAGGAAGGAGGTCATCAAAAATTGACAGTTATTGGGTTTGCATACCCATTTGATTTTTGATTGGAGATATTCTAAAATGGGTAATACTTGGGGCACAATCAAAGCTACAACTTTTTTTGCACAACTTTCATTTTGTGTCTATCTCTCTCCTAGTGGGCACTGTGGGGTCACTGGCACTGTGGGACCCATCAAGAAAGAGATAGACACAAAATGAAGGTTGTGCAAAAAAGGTTGTGGCTTTGGTTGTGCCCCAAGTATTACTCTTCTAAAATTTGTTTTAGTACGACCATTCTTCATATAAACAAGTAGCTTTATATTTTTTATAGGGATAATTTCGATTGAATTACAGTGACATGCTTTAAAAGTCATTAATGCTGAAAAGGTAATGTTAGGGCATGCAGAAGTAGTGGTGGGGAATATTTAAATGTAATAATTAGTCTAAACACTGAAAGCAGACCCTTTTCAAAGCCTACATAGTTCTTTAATAAAGTGATAAAAAGCTTCTTTGTAAAAAAAAAAAAAATTAGGCTACTTGATATAATGTTTCACTAAAAGAGCACAGGTTAAACTTTCAAGCAAGAATATTCTAGGCAAGGGCACAAGTAAGGGATGAGGACATGGGTCCAATTTTGCAACCACAAAACTATTTTTCGTAGAGTAGTGTTATATACATACACTTTTTGACACATAACTTTAAATGCATGTACCCTGTGTTGTGTAAGTGGTGCATAGAAAAGTGTGAAAAATTCAAACAGCACAAGTTACATGTGTTTAAAGTATAGTGTGTCAAAAAGTGTGTCAAAAAGTGTGTACCAAACATTTCCCTTTTTCGTAAGTTTGGATATTGTTTAGAGAGAAATTTTGTATTTTCTAAATTTTGTATGTCAATTTTTTTTTAAATTTTGATAGTCAAAAATTCAAAATAGACAGTGGATTAGTCTTGCGGAGTAATTAGTACTCCAGTAATTGAATGGTGGTGAGCACAATTTTACTGTGGGGTATAGGAGGTGACCGGTGGAGTGGTCAAAGGTCAAAGATGAACAGTGGAATGTGTTGGGGCCAGGTTGTCTATCCACCTATTTATTCGTGCCAAAAATTTGTTTTTGAGCGTGGATAACTGATAACACAACTGGGTGGTTGGTTTTTGTCTTTTGACGAGTGGGCCCCCAGAAGTGGACGATTAAGTGGGACCCAAGTTGTCTTCTACGGAGTACATCTTTTACATCACAAATGAATTTCTTCTTCACTCTTCAGTCCAGATTGGTGAGTGTCAGTTTATTTTGATTTGAGTATTTTATGATTTTTATTTTTATACAACAGTAAAAAGATCACTAATGGTTTATGTCAAGCCACATGGAATAATCTGTACGTATATGCTAAAGCCCTGTTTGTAATAATTTATGCTTTTAGTAATTCTATCTCAAAAAACATTTAATTAGTCACAAGGTCTTTTTTTTTTTTTTTCCGAATTCCAAACCAATATATTTGAGAAAATTTATATATATTAAATTTTTTATCTCTTAAACTATACCAACTTATGCTATGCTGTTTAAGATAACTTTCGAACAATTCGCTTTCTGCAATGGACTCACAGTAGTCACATACTTTAATGGGGGAAATTGCCACAAACTTAAGTATGTGAAACAGTTGTACAATAGCTTTTAGAACTTTGTAATATTAATTGCTTAAGCAGTCCACAAAACTCTTACCAAACGGGCCGTGATTGAGTTAGAATGGTGTTGAGAGAATCTCTCATATGCTAGCTTGGGTCAGAGAGAGAGAGAGGGAGAGAGGCAGAGGAAATAAGGAGGCGGTGTCGTTTAGCGGGTAACGCACGCGTGTGTGGACTAGGAGTTGGAGACAATGCGGGCCACGAGCCCACTGCCTAAACGACCCAGCTGTCTGTGGTCAACCGGGCAATAATACACTGTACTTTAGAACTAAATAAAACCTTTAGTTCCTTGATGCACGTGCTTAGAAAACAATCGCACGTGTTCCCAGCTATGCCAGTCTTTCTTTTTCTTTTTTTTTGACTGGTTTTTAATTTAGCTTCGACTTAAGAGCATTATTGTTCGCCCATCAAAAAAAAAAAAGAACATTATTGTTCGAGTAATCTTAGGGAGAAAAATAAATTTCGCAAATAAAATTTATAAATATCAAAATGTGTTTATATCTTTCTCTCTTTTTTTGTTTTTTTTTTTGGATTCTAAAGTGTTAGTGGACCCTACAAAGAGAGAAATAAATACATTTTAATTGGAGTAATGCTAGATCCACACCCAAATTTTACACTCATCCATCCATACCCTAATGTGGACCAATGAGGAGAGGAGAGAGATTGTAAAATGGTGTAGATCTTAGTGGACCCCATAGTCTCTCTCCTCTTTTCGTTGGTCCACGTCAGGATGTGAATAGATGGGTGTGAGATTTGGTTGTAGGTCTAACATTACCCTTTTGATTTTTGTAGATTGTATCTGTAAAATTTGTTATGCTCCCAAGCATTACTCTCATTGTCCTCGTCCCTCCCCAACTGCTGACCACTGTTCGAAATTCCCATACAATCCATACTTCTCCCAAAAAAAGTTTTCCATTTTTCGATTTTCTTTAATTTTCTTTAAGGCTATGTTTAGTTCATGAATTTTGGTGAGGGGAAAGAAAAATGAGAGGAAACTAGTTCGCTCGTGTATTCATTCATGCTTAAATAACGTAAATCGTTATTTTTTAAAAAATATATTTATAGTGAGTAATGATACACACACGCACACACAATTCCATACATTTTTTCACACCCAACAATCCTCGCCCTTGATTCCAGTGGACTCCATGTAGATCTCACATGGGTCCCCACGCGGGACCACATGAGGTCTACTGGAATCAAGAGCCATGATTGTTGGGTGTGAAAAAGTGTGGAATTTTGTTTGTGTGTGTGTGTGTAGCATTATTGATTTACTCCCTCCGTCCCCTTTTTTTGAGTTCTATATTCCATTTTGGGATGTCCCAAAATTAGTGTCCACTTTCCTAAATTGGCATACAATTTTTACTTACTTTCCACAATTATGCTTCCTTGAAATCTACACCAAGACAAAACTAAAAAAGTTATTGTAATGATTAGGAGCAATTGTGGAAAGTAGGTGTAGATTCTTTTTGTCCTCTTAATAAATTGAGTTCCCAAAGGTGGACACAAAAAAAGGGGACGAAGGGAGTATAATATATGAATAAAGAAAGGAAAATGACTCACAACATTCAAAATGCTTAATTTTTTTTTTTTTTTTTTTTTCTGAACTTGTATTTTCTTTCCTATTTTCCTCGTCATTAATTCCCTTATTAATAAAAACGAAAGAAATTTTTCCCTTTATGTTTCTTTTCTTTTTCCTCACTCAATCCAAGAACCAAACAAAGTCTAAATGTTTTCTAGTGGATGTGTTTATATTTCATTTTATTATATATATATATATATATATATTAGGAGAGGATCTTAGTGCACTTGGTAAGTGCACTGGCTTTTTAAGCCTAAAAAAACCAGTAGGTGCCCCGCTGACCCGTACCCCGTCCTGTGCCCCGTTGGCCCGTGAATTTTTTTAGACTTAAAAATCTAGTGCACTTAAGATCCTTTTCTTTTATATATATATATATATATATATATATATATATTGATATGCATAACTTTTCCACAGTTGTCTGACCAAACTTAATCAGATGTTCCTAATTGATAACTTCAGATTTTCAAAACTATTATTTTGGATTGATTTATATCGAATCATCGATTTCTCGAGAGTAAAAGAATTATGTACGGGTGTGCGCATAAATTTTATCAACATTTCGGGTTGAAAAACATTCAAAAACTTGTGAATTTGATATCTGATCTGTTAACTTAAAAAAATAGAAAAGTGAGGTCGTATTAGGAAATTCGCTTCTAAACAACTAATTCGGCTCAAGTTCGACTCAAATATAAATTCAACTCACCCATATACATAGAATATAGGGTAAATATCACCTACCTCCCTTGAAGTTTGGCCTTAGTACACATATTTCTCCTCACATTTCAGGAATCTCACTTACCTCCCCTATTTCTAAATTTTAGTATCAGTCCCCCCCCCCCCCCCTCTCTATTTAACAAATTATTGGAAAATTTCAGGGAATCTAACACTAAAATTTAAAAAAAAAATAAGGGAGGTAAGTGAGATTCCTAAAATATGAGAGATGTATGTGTATTAAGGCCAAATCTCAAGAGAAGCAGGTGATATTTACCCTAGAATATAAGTATACACTTATGTCGGTACGGACTCGAGTTATTGCTTTATTCTTCTACGCAAGTCTATGCTCATTCAGAAATTTACCTTAAATTATCCTAATCCTATGGTATATTCGGATTGGATTTGAATTAGTTTGCCCAAATTGCAATCTTAATTTTGAATACACAAACATATAAATAGAATAAAGAAATTTTGTAGTGTAACAATTCAGAATTGTAGCGCATGTAACTCTACAAATCTACCTTTGACTTTTTTTTTTGGCTTAAATTTTACTATGTTTGTTTGGCATTCAACTTCTTGATGTTACAAACAGTGAATCAGTGATTATATGGATAAAATTACGTGAGACGTAAAGCAAGCTCACTGTTGTCGATAAACATTTGAGTTGTTTGCCCAATCGGAAACAATGGTTGATTTTCTTGAGGAATCCAATTCTTTTCAATTTTAATATTGTTTATTCAAATAGGTTTGAGCAAATTGTAAAGTTGCTAAAGATACATTAGATAAAAAGGAGTACTATTATTTGCAAGATCAGAATAATCAAAAGCAAAAGGTTAGAGGTTCTAAAGTAAAAGAGTTTTATAGAAGAACTAATTAGGCTAGAGCATTTTCTAGGCCATCTTTTATTGTGGCAAAAAGTTATCATGTTCTGACTTTAGGACAATTTTTCATTCCCCATTGACGTGGATCCCAATATGTTTTGATGATGTCATTGAAGTGGCATCTTTGAGGTTAACCACATAAGAAAAATATTAAGTCAATTAGATTCTTTTTGTGAGGGAAACATTTCATATAATATGCCCTTTGTACATGTGATAATAAGATAAACCATGCATCATGCATGTAAGTAGACACCCCACATCCTTTCCCCAAAAAAGAAAGGAAGCACCCCACATTGGATTCATATTGTTTCAAATGGCTATTTAACTTGCAATTTTGAGATATTATTACCACAAGATCTTCAAATTTTAAAAATTGTGAGGTTGCAAGTAATTTAGACTTATGAGTTAAAAAAATGTTGCGACATTATCATTCAATATCGTATCTTTTGTATTTTACGCACTCTAACTGGAAAGAGTCTTAGAAAACTTGATCCTGGATGAAATGGATTATTTGTCATTTCTTCGGGAGGGATTGAAAAGAAAACAAAAACAAAAACTAGTATTTCACTCAGATATATGTCGTGTGAAATGAGTAGCTGTGACCGTGAGTGAGAAGCAGAAAAATCAATAAAAAAATTAAAATTGTTTATAGTCTCATTTTTCAAAAGAGGAACCCCTCCAAGATATGGCCATTTGAGCCAACCCTATAAGGTAATATTCGGTGTGCATACCACCATTGCCCACACTTTTCATTTAAATCTCGGGAGTCCTTCTAGTGGAAATCGAACATAGGATTTTTGAATCATAAGGTTCATCCGAGTGTCTAACCAACCACTAGGTCTGACAAAGGTGGTGTTCAATACAGATGCCCTTTGGTCTCACGATTTGCTTTATCCCCCCCCCCCCCCCACCCCACACACACACACGCATGTAACCCGATGGAGGAGAGAAATAAGATAAAAGAAAGTACAATTATACTTTTAGGCCTCATTTGATTCGCATGACGAAGGGTGGGATAGAGGAGGATTGGATTAATAGTCCATTTTAATCAAATAGTCCGGTGTTTGACAAAACCATTCTATCCGGGACTAATTGTCCATTTTAAAATAGTAGTCCCCTATATGGGGGACTACGTTATCCCATGGGGGAGGTGGTATTATTAATTTCGGGATTATCAATTAAAGTAGACTAATTCTCCAATCCCCTCTCTGTCATGCAAACGTAGCCTCAGGGGCGGATCTAGAAAATCAATTTAGGGGGGGCTTGATATACGCTGCCCCCGAATTTTTTTTTTTTGGCCTATTTATACATATTTTGGACTTTTTTACGCATATTTTAGACATATTTATACATTTTTTGTGTATATTTTGAACCTTTCTATGCATATTTTATAATTAGTACATGCAAAACCTTAAGAGAAAGGCGACTAGTATGATAATTTTATCATGTCGGTAGGGCTTATTAGGTAATTTTCATAACTAAGGAGGGCTTGAATGGAATTTCATGGGGGACTTCAATGTAAAATCTTTTTACTCATAAAATAACATTTGTAATTTTTTAAAATCTGGGGAAACTTGAAATCCCCCTTGCCCTATAATCCGTCCGCCCCTGTGTGGCCTTACATTTTCAGTCGTTTACGAAAGAAATTCTTCTATTTCAAGAGTAATTTTTCCATACTCCTTAAAAAAGAAAAGAAAAGAAAAGAAAAGGACTTCTATCCCTTGATTTGCAAACAATTATACCTCCTATTCTCTACGGTGGATGTGCTTTTTTTTTTAAAGAGTAATTTGTTCTCGTAAGGATCTCGGTAATTATATGGAGACTGGCATGACCATAAATTTATTTATTTAAGTACTGCTAAATTAGCAGTCCCAAATAATTGCCTAGGATTTCACAGGCAATTTGTTCTCTACCTCTAAAATTCAACTTTTTTATGTGGGTTTAAGATTTATTCTATTCTGTATAGTGTATACGTTTTTTCGAAATGATTCCGTCGCACTATTAGTGTGTAAAGGAGGCCAGCCTCGTTGGCTGTGTGATTCGGCTTCCAGGATAATCATGTGGTCTTTCAGCAAAAAAAAAAAAAAGGAAAAAAAAAAAAAAGGATAACCATGTGGTCCTATACTCCCATATAATCAAAATAATTGAATTTGCTTTCCACGTGGGTTGTCTCCAGATCACCACGTGTATACCAAAGTCGTGAATCTGACGTGGTCCATAACAAACGGCCAAAACTTTTTTCAATTACAAAAATATCGTATTTGTGAGAGATCTCTCATGGCTTTGGTTCCATCCAATGCTAAAAGATATCAACAATGTAATGGCACTAACAAATTTCATCAACACTTATATTTATATTTTATCTCCTTTTTAGTAGCACTTTGATTCCATGTGGAATTTGTTAGTGCCCCAAATATTGGAAAATGCTAGACGCACAAAAAAAGTGCACAACGAAATGCACAACCAGCTTAAAATTGTTAGACTTCGTGCTGAAAAGTCTGTACACACAAAAAGACAAAAAAAGGAGTATACAACTTTTTCAGCACGAAGTCCAACAATTTAAAAACAGGTTGTGCATTTCGTTGTGCACTTTTTTTTGTGCATCTATCATACTCCCAAATATTACTCAAAAGTTATATAAAAAGTTTTGGGTAATGCTAGATCCAACCTCAAATTTCACACTCATTTATCCACACCCTGATGTGGATCAATGGGGAGAAGAGAGACTGTGAAATCTATTGTGATCCACACCACTTTACAATCTCTCTTCTCTCCTGATTGGTCCACATCAGGGTGTGAGATTTGAGTGTGGGTCTATTATTACCCAAAAATTTTATATGACATTGATTTATTTCAACGGTGGCATATAGGGCTGATTTGATTATCTAGAAAGTAGCAGTTTTCATGAATTGAGATTAGGGATGGCAACGGAGCGGGTATGGGACGGGGTACCCTTTTCCCGCCCTCGCCCCCGCCCCGGTTGATTGTATACTCACCCCGACCCCGACCCTGCCCCGGGTGTGAGAAATCCCAACCCCGACCCCAATCACTCTATCCCGCCCCGCCCCGTAAAGCCAAAAATCGTCCAACAAATCCCAATCAGTTTAGTAAGAAAGTGCCAAGAAAATCAAATCAATCCACAATTAAGTGTTACGGAGTATCTTTTAGCCACAAACTTGCAGAAAATCCCAAGTATTAATAGATTTTGCAATAGTACATACCTGATTGCTAGATGAATTCACTATACAGGATTTGAAGTGCACAAATCAATTCGTCCATGGTGGCCCTAAGTTTTTGCTTCATGAGTTGAAGTGCACAAGAACACATACCAATCTGCACACCACCAATGTTACACAGTATACACACCAAAACCCACATGTACACACATGTATATTATACACACACTAATCACATACACACATACATGCAAATCGACGAGCATGAGACTCCATTCGCAAACATAGGCAGACGTATATAGTCCCCTCCGTCGATGCCGCAAGCGGCGCTCGTGGTTCGTCGATTCATCCACAGTGGCCTTCTGCGTGCTCTCTCTCTCTCTCTCTCAAATGTGGGTTTCTCTCTCTAAATTTTTAGGTGCCTGACTGATGAGGCTCTGTGTATATACAACCCTAAACGTTGGTATTTATGGCAAGGCAATTTAGTTAATACCGTAAAACAGAAGGGCATTTATGTAAATAGCTACCTAACGGGGCGGGTTCGGGAAATTTTAGTCCTACCCCGACCCCGACCCCGACCCGACCCGGGTTTTGGAATTCAATCTCATACCCGCCCCTAACCCTATTGAACCACCCCCATACCCTACCTATTAGGGGCGACCCCATTGCCATCCCTAATTGAGATGTGTGTGGGGTGTGTATATAAGAATATGTAGCAGTTTTCAGCAATAATTAACAATGACTATTCAAACCCTGTAATTGTGATGGCTTTCTTTTGAAAGTCACGGTATGTCTTTATGTTGATGTTTGTAGTGTCTCAATTAGAGATATAAATTTAGAAATATACAATTTGGTCCCTAATTATGGTCATTAATAGGAATTGATCCTAACTTGATTAGGTGTATAGAAATTAATCCTTAATTTGCAACAGAAATCAATCATTAGTCCCTATTCCTAAATGGTTAGTATAAATTCGGACCATTATACCCTTGTCAAACATATATACATAACTGTATTGAATACACATATATATGACACATGTGAAATTCAAATAAAGTTATATAAGGTAGTTAATAAATGGAGCGGATTGTAAGGAGATCATGGATAATGACTTTTATTCCAAAAATTATGTTGATTTGTGGTTCAAAACAATGCCTTTTTAAAATCTGTATGTAATATGTTTATAGTAGAAAATGATTTGTATGTTTTATTGATTCGAATCATAGAAATAATAGATAATTTTGTGTGGAAGATTGAAGGTTGCTGATAAAAAGGTGAGAAATTCTCACAATATAGCGTGAAATTTATAACTGTAATTCACAGTCTAGTGCGAAATCATGCTGGAATTCATAATTTGAGAATTTGGTGATAATCTTGTTGGAAGAAGTGACTTAGTTGTGAGAAATTTTGTATTATATCCATTCAAAATGTGAGAAATTTGTATTACTAAGTGAGAAATTTGTTATTAGAGCATTCGAAATTGGCCATATGATTAGATGTATATATGTATATATGTACCACCAGCACAAATAAGGCGTGTGAATGACTGGTATGGCAAGTATAATCTATGGAGATCATGGATAAGAGAATAAATATTACTAAAATCAAGTAGTTTCCTTATTTTACTCAACTTTCAAATTTGTTTGCTAAAATCAAGGAATTTACTCACTCTGATAAAATGATCTGTATGTAACACGTTTATAGTAGAAAATGATCTGTATATTTTATACTGATTTGAATAACAGAAATAAGATTATTTGTGTGGAAGATTAAAGGTTGCTGATAAAAGGTGAGAAATTCTCTTAATACAGTGCGAAATTTATACATATATATAGAGAGAGATAGAGAGAGAGAGAGAGAGAGAGAGAGAGAGAGAGAGAGAGAGCTGTGCATATTCAAAATACTTTCAAAATTGTGGTATATTCAGTTATGGGAAACGAATTTTTAGGAGATCATGGATAAGGGGATTAATATCCCTAATATCAAGGGATTTCGGTTTAAAAGAGTAATGTGAGAATTTCTCACCTTTTATATATATATATATATATATATATACAGCTATGTATATTCAAAATACTTCCAAATTTGTGTTATATACAGTTATGGGAAGCGTATTTTTAGGAGATCGTGGATAATGAGATTAATATCCCTAAAATCAACGGCTAATTTTCTTAGTATTTAGTGAGAATTTCTCACTTAATATGTAAGAATATTTTCTCATTATTAAATGAAAAACTTCTCAGTATGTTTGCATATCTTTCTTTTAAAAGTAATCATAGTTGTGTTATGTATATGCGTAATGGTATTAGCAAAGGTTTTTTTCTCGAGTTTTTAATGTAAGGTGAGAAATTTGTGGTTATTTAGTGAGAATATCTCACCTTTTGTTCAAATATATACACACATGCAGACCATATGTATCAGAAATTTATCACTTCTCATTAACAAAGTGAGAAGTTCTCACCAAATAATCACAAATAACCACAACTTTGATGAGAAATTTTCACTTCTGTTCAAAAATAAAAACTTTAATAAGACGAATTCTTTGCGAAACTTCCATTCAAATATATGTATATATATATACACACAAACAAATTTCTCACTATTATTCTCTTAGAGATCATAAAATTTTCCACATCACTAAAAAACTACAAACTAAACAAATATAATGTATAAAAAAATGAAAAGATTTTAGAGGTTAAACGAAAGACTCGAGTTAGTGTTCTAGCCATTGCTGTCATGCAGTCTTCCAATCGTCGTCGTCGAATCGAAAAACTTTTAGTGTGAAGCCAAGCCCTAATCAAAACAATAACCATTTTTCTCAAAAAAACTCCAATGTTTGAATCGAAGCTACTTGTTCCAAAATTGTGAGAAATTTGTATCAAAATTCTTAGAATACGTAGTCGATAATGAATCAAGCTTCTGTGTCGACGATCTTCATGAATCACCTATGACGGAAGGTGGTGGACATGGTGTTGCGAAGTCTTCTTTCTTTCTCTCCTTCAACTTTTGTTTCTCTCTCTCTCTCTCTCTATATATATATATATATATATATAGTTAATATGGCTTTTGAATTTTAAAACCTTGATTGTGGGAAGTAAATATTATATATGTGTATAGATATATTTCTACATATAATTATATAGGGGTATTTTGGTCCTCAAAATAAATTAGGGACCTCTTTATAGTTTCATTTTAAAAAGGGTTTAATTTCTAGTTAGGTGTCTATATTAGGACTGTATATTAAGTTACCCATATAAATTTCATAATTTTTCTTTTCAAAATATCCAATAATGAAAAAAAAGACCCAAATTTACTCTCTCTCTCTCTCTCTCTCTCTACCACCACTACTAATCTGCCACCACCGCCAGCACCACCTCCCACCGCCCTCTGCAATAGCCATCGGCGACCATGAACACCACCACCACCACCACCATCACCGTGAGTCCATATCCGGTCATCTCCGACGAGCTAAAATCAGATCCGGCCATATCTGTGCTCGACCTAGATCCGGCCATCTCCAAGTTAGTTGCAGATTTTACAAATGTTAAGTGAACATTCACTTTTTTTTTTTTTGAAATGAAAATTTTAAGTTTTTAAGTTAAGTTTTTCTTATTTTGTTGAGCCAATGAAACTGGGAACTTAAGTGGTCAGATTTAGTGAAATTTTAATTTACTTCTCTGTTATCTTAAGTGATATTTCACTTACTTTAATCATATATTAAGTGGTTGCCGAATATCAAGTGAGGAGTAGCCGATCGAGAAAGAGGTGATTGTCAGAGGTAAGATGAGGCATGGGGTGGTCTTCGAAGCTCCAATGAGGCATGGGTTGGCGCCGGAGGTGGTGGGGTGGTCGCTGTAGATGGCTGGGGTGGTGGCAAGAGGGGCAGTGGTGGTGGTCGGAGGTGGCAATAGTGGTGTTAAGGATGACTAGGGTTAGCTGATGAAAGTGATGATGTTTTAGTCTATAAAGTATTGAGAGGATTTATCTTTAATGATTTATTTAAGTTTTCCTTAATACTAAGGAATTTATTGTATTTATACTTTCCACTAATTGCCCCTATATAAAATGACCAAAAAGAACCCTTGAAACATAAATTTCAATTTATTACGGATACAATCTGAAAAATTTTGAAATGCAATAGGATTTTTTGTAAAATAACAATTTCACGGGTTAACTTTTTTTAAAGTATTTTAATTTATTGTTTTCAAATAAATCTTCCTTCCAAGATTTTTGAAAAAATTTATAAAAGTTGGTTGCCCAATGTGCCCACTTTTTCAAATAATTAGTTACCAAACAGACACTGAAATGAAATTCTTCTTTATCTGGATTGATGAAGTCAACGATGAACGCAGTACGGCACAAAGCATATGCAGCAAAAGATGAGAAAAATGAGACGAGAAGTTATTCAGTAAGCTTGTTACACTAATATGTCATTATGTTAACATAGTGTGACGGCTTAGTAAATAGGACTATGTTGTCACACCTCAGAATTGCACATACGATTCTAGGACACGTGGCCCGCCACCAAGGCACTCACTATACTTCTAAGGTCCATTAATAATCATAAATTCAGAGTTATTAAAAGTTTTCCCCTTTAAAACACTTATAAAACAGTTTATTTTAAAGTAGGGCAATCCCGTTGATTCGTTTTCAATATTGTATTCTAAACTTCACAATTTGTCCCGTATTGAGCACGAATTAGTACCTAATCCAGGAGATCTAATGGATAAATGGTACCTTTGATTTCCCTCGTTCTTACCTTCTTTTTGCTAATAATAATCTCTTTCTTGTAGGTTTTGCAAGCTTGGGTGAAATGGAACCCAATCCTTGTGGCATTCTTGAAGTAAAAAGGGCAAAGAATGGATTCCAACCAGGGCAGATCGATTCGGCCTACACTGCGGATCGATCCGCATTCTTTGAAGGAGTTTTTGCCCAAAAACATCAGTACGGATCGATCCGGCCTTACACCGCGGGTCGATCCACGGGTTCGGGCAAACATACTAAAGCCCCATATGAATATCGGATCGATCCGTAGCATCGATCCAGCCCCAAGCTGCGGATCAATCCGCCCATGCTGAAAACCCTTCTTTTGTATTTATAACTTTACCTTTTTTTGGGGAGTAGTATATATAGTTAGATATGATTGTTAATTTAGGGCTAGCTTTTGTTTGACTTGTATTCTTAGGTTGTAAACTCTCTCTCTCCCTCTCTCTCTCTCTAATCCCCTCTTCTCTCTTCCCCCATTACTCCTCATCTACCCACATCTACTTCCATTTAGTGTTAGAGAGAGAGAGAGGATAGTAAATGTATTGAATGATTGAAGTATTTATTGAATATTTTCTTGGATTTTGTATGACATTTATTGTGGATTTCTCTAGTTGGTATAATCTTTATTTCCCTCTCTTTAATATTAATGTCATTGTAGTTATGAGAAGCTAAATCATGTAGGTTGGGGATCATAAACCCACCATTGGACCCATGTGTGCTTAAATGTAGGATTTTCATGTATTGTAGCATTTATAGAGTTCATGTGTGCAAGTTTTGATTTTCTAGGAACCCACTTACGATGTCAAGCATTATAAGTTGTTAAATCCTTGGATTTCAAACCTAGCCTCATGTATTTCATTGAAACCTCTATTTAGCATATATGTTGACTACCACATGTTTGATGATTTGTGGTCGGCCCTGTATTTTACCAAACTTTTCTTTGTTTAATATCGAAATATGTAACCTTGAATTAAATTACAACAATGCTAGGGTGACAAACACTTTCTACAACACTTACAAACATACTCTATCTCTCTCCCGGTGGCACTGTGGGGTTCGGATAATTTCAGTGGATCCCATAATGCCACCCAGGAGAGAGATATAGTGTATTTGTAAATGTTTGTTGAAAGTATTTGTCACCCAAATATTACTCATTAAATTAACATTACAAATATTCAATGGTACTTATATAACTTAATTAAGATTAACAAGATGCTTAGGATATGCTATCTCTATATTACAAATTTTTTTTTTTCTACTATCCATGAGACATCTTTTTGCCGGATTCCTCCTACCAACCGGGGCGGCGGATGTTTTCGATTTAGAAAATTTGTTTATGTACTCCCAAAGAAATTATATTTTTGCACTTAAGTTCCCCCTCACTTAAAATTTAAAAACTCCCTATCCAAGTATAAGACATTCAATTTCTTGGTACAAGTTTGAATTAATAAGGTGTCATTTTGTTGTACCTTATATGCCATTAGTATTATATTTTCTTATGTGCTATTAGATAATTAAATGTGGCATCTAGTTGTAATTTTTAGGTGCCATATGTTAGTTATAACTTTATATTGGATATTAAGAGGTATCCAAGTATTTGCAACTTTGATGTATGTATCATATAATAGGAGAGAAGAATTTTTTTTTTTTTTTTTGAGTATTTGTATTAATATTTATAACATTGTCTTATATCATCTGCACCAAAAATAGGTATAAATAGACTTTCAATTAAAATTTTCTCAAGAGCGTTGCCCCCGAACTCTCGTATACAGAACTACCCCAACTTAAAATTTCTAAATTCATTCCCTGCCTACCAACCTACAAATCGTGTATTCAAGTTCTTAATGCATGGATTTGTTTAAATAATGATTAACTTGTTTCGATCGGAGTGCTTGATTAGGAGGATTTGGATCAACCTTTACCGCCTGTTAAATGTACAATTAACCTTGAAATTATAAATTTAATGAAATGACAGTGCCTTGAGCCGTGAACATACTGATTCTATAGTGTTTTTCTAATCTAACTTAATTGCATTAACCTAAGCATTTTTGAACTATAATGTTAAAAAGCCCACCTTTTTTTTTTCTCAGCTCTTTTATGTGTGTGTGTGTGTTTTGGGCCTGGGGTTGATTGGTGCAATCTAGGCGCAGCCTAATTTTATTTGGACGGATATCCATGGGGGGCCGGATCTCCATGGCCCAAGGAACCTGATTACAATTAAAATTTTGTAGTGAAAGTCCAATTTTCAGAAATTAAAATTACCACTGGTGGCCTAACTTTCACAATTAACTAAAGAGTGGCAAACTGGACAGAGACATAAATAATAATTTTAAATTTCCATAATTGTGTGATTAGTACTCTAATAGATGCACTAGAGTGTGTAAATATTGATGCGTCCATAGGGTCCATAGGAATGCTATGCTTCCCAAATTCACATCTTAAATGATGTGCCAGTAGACCCACTAAATTTTGATTAGATGATGTTGAAGCGGTTAAGTCATTATTGAAGGTGGTCCCACTGCCACATCATTTGGGATATAAATTTAGAATTAGAATTTGAGAAACATTGCACTAATAGTCCACAAAAGCTGTTGTCCGGTCATGCCTATGAAGGTTACTCTGAAAAATTGAATGATATGGCTAAAAAATCTTAATGCTACGAATCTATTGTTCTTGAAGTTAAATCATCTCACACTTTGCTATTCTATAAACCTTTTTGATTGTATGTACTAATGGTTCCTTGTAGTGGCAATTTGGACTTCTTCAAATTCAGCAGACAACTGTATCTTCCATGTAAACATCTTGCAAATCAAGTGCCTGTTTGGGATTAATGCCATAATAAGATCAGGATCAGGTTTAGTCTCGTTCTCAAATTAAACTGCCGCTTGTGAAAATCATGTATAGGTTGGTTTGCAAAGTAATTAGTTCTTTTAAGTTAGGCACGGACTCCTACATAGCAAAAACTAAACTACTCAAAAGCGGTTCTTTTCTGAACCGTAGAACTAGTTCTCATCTCACTCAAACAGCCTCCAAGTTTTCATTCTTCACAACTATTATTGTAATTTCTTTTTAGGTTTCTACGTGATGAGTGATGACCCAATACTGGTTGCGCTGAAACTGCTCCATTTCCTCCCGTAAGGCCCAAATCTTTTGAGCTGAGCTTAATTTGAGCAGAGACTCTGGGCTGAGACTGTAACTTCAATCCTGACTTTTGTTTCAAGTCTAAGTTGGGCCTCCCAAACTGGCCGGACATAGCTAATCCAATGTTGACATTCTTGTATATAATGATAGTTGCAGAAGCTATCCCTATTTTTATGGATAATTTTTGGGCACATATAAATCCCACAAAAGCAAGATATATAAGTTTTATGTGTCCATCTCTAATTTCTGTGGTTTTCACAAACACTGTGTGTTGGAAATATATAAGGATACATCTATGATATTGATTGAGGCGTGCAACAGTTTGCACTGTCCTTAAGAACAATTCCGCCCCTCGGAGTCAATGACTCGATGTACAAGGTCTCAGCGCTATGCTCTCCAGGATTCATCAATTAGTTTCTTCCAAACATGTACTCGAATTGGAAGAATATATGAGTGCTTAGAATTGCTCCAAAATAATGAAATGGTTTTTTTGAAGAATTACAAAAGAGAGGAATTTTTCTATATGTAAATGGGAAGAGGGAAGGCTATTTATATTAGACAAATTGACCAATGGTCATTTTATTAAAAACAGATTTAATAACTTCCGACGGCCATATTTTTAATATAGGAGTTAATAAATTTAATAACCTCCAACGGCCATATTTTTAATATTGGAGTTCATAGATTTAATAGATTTAATATAGGAGTTAATGGATTTAATAACCTCCAACGGCCATATTTTTAAAATTGGAGTAAATAGATTTAATAGCCTCCAACGGCCATATTTTTAATACAAGATACTAATCACATCAATGTAAATGACTTTGTTTGCATTTTTGAAATAAAAAGCCCAATGTTCAAATAAGAGAAAACTCAATAATTCCAACAATCCCCCCTATTTCAAAATTTTAAACAACAAATAAAAGAATGGAGCAAGAGAATTCAATGCATCAGAACTAGTGCCTTTAGGGCTATGAACCAGTCCCTAGGAACATAAGAAGTAACTTACAGGAATTTGGTGAAATAAAATTTCGATGAACTAGAATCCCTTAACGTACACCAGTTGTCTTATACTCACATTGATTCCCATAATCTGAGCAACTCTAATCGGTGTGGCACCTCTAGGCCCTGCGCCAGTCCTGAATTTTCATAGTGCTCTAGAAAATTTGCCTACGTTTTCATAGAAAGCAGCCCACTTTCACACTTATATAGGTGAATCCATCAAGTATGCATTGCAATTAGACATACCATCCATTCATTTCTCTATTTTAGGTCTGAATACAAGGAATTTTCACTTGTTCACTTATCCTGGTACTGCTATAGCATTAGGGACTCTTAACTGCAAGGTTCCTTTTGCGTTTCGATTCCTTGTGTTTTTAAAAGGTCTTGCTGTAAAGAAAAGGGGCTTAAGCCTTGTAAATTAGTCCATGATCTTCTCCCTACACAATGTGGGACAAACACCATGGACTTGAACCCACCTCAAATCATTCACCTTGATCGTCTTACCTCAAAAGTCTTAGTTAGCTCTGGACTCTTAAGCTTTGTTTGGTTCATGAATTTGATGAAGGAAAATAAAATCCATGAATCGGTCTTCATAATCCACTTCTTTTGAAAGGGCCACCTGTCAAGAGACCAATCCCATACTAGCACACATTGAGCGAGACATTCCAAAATTGTACTATTTATTATCATGGACATGCCCGTGGCTATTTAATATAAAACTGTTAGTAAGTTACTATGAAATCTAAAATCATGTCAACTCTACAAGAACTCATTTCAAGTGGTAAAGGACTGACACTTAGTGCCCTCTTGCGTATCCAGGTTCTATGCTCGAACATTCCCCTTCTTCATATAATAAAAAAAATAAATAAAAAACATGTCAACTCTCCATTTAACAAAAACAAAATTAGCCAACTAAAACAAAACAGGCTAACACTCTCCCTCAGGCCTCAGTTGAAAGATCCAAACCCAAACCTAAAGACTCTTGTTCCATTTTGCTTTGAATCTTCAAAACTGTGGGGCCATATTTACCTGGAATATCCGAATATGTACTTCACCTTAATTACATGTGTGGGCCGCATGACATTAATGCACTCGTCCGTTTGAGCAACCATGAACCACGGGAGTTAATAAAACACAATGGTACACCCGCATCAACAGACAAATATATACTACATATATGTACATACATTTACGTACAATTGTATGTGCGCGCGCGCTCAAAAACAAAGTACTCCCTCCGTCCCATAATAAGTGTCCACTTCCTTTTTGCACAATGTTTAAGAAATTTGTATTATATTAATTTATTTGGTTCATTAAAGAGTCACTTTCTAATTTTACCCTTTGATGTGATGGGTGTTTGACTTTGTGCTTGTTTTGGGACCACAAATAAATGCTTTGTTTGTCTTTATTATAAGGGTAGTTTTGGAAAGTAAGTAAAAGCTATATGCCAATTTTGGAAAGTGGACACTTATTGTGGGACATCCAAAAAAGGAAATGTGGACACTTATTATGGGACGGAGGGAGTACAATTTAAATACTTTTTCCAGCTATTATTATGATAGTCAGTTGGCGTACATTAGGTCATTATGTGGACCATTAACATTCTACCCAGGCATAAGTTGGTATAGCTCAAGTGGCAAAGAACTTAGAATATATAAATCCCCTCCAATGCATAAGTTCGGTGTTCGAACCTCGTCCCCCTCCCCATATCCAAAAAAAAACATTCGACCCAGATGTGGAAATTAATTGAGTTCATGCACTACGCACTATATGCAGTCACAAATCATCTCTGCCACTCAATCTGACGTCAACGTATCCCCATAAATCCCTTCTACAATTAGAGTCAGGATTGTTAAAAAAAAAAAAAATCCGGCCCGAGGGGCGGGCCTGTAACGCAGATAAAAAAAAAAGGGGAGCCTTAATGCCCAAGTCTGAGGTAGAACCAGTTCGGCCTTAGACCCTAGCATCCTCAGGTAGGACCTGAGCGGCTGAGCCTGACTCTTGAACCTGAGACTCGCATAAATACCTGATTAGAAGCTTCCCAACAATTAAAATTTTGATAATTTATTAAAATGTAAAAAATTACAATTTGCTATATTCAAAGTTATTTCCAACCTATGAAAAATAGTTATGTATTCAATAGTATTCATATCATTTTATAATAAATTTAAAACGCTCACTTACGCGTTACCCTAAGGCCTAAGGTTTATAGCCGAGCTTGGAATGTGAACTCTTAAGCCCGGCCCAAGCCCAATCTGGCACGAATAGAGACATGAGCCCGTGATACAAAGCCCAAGCCCTATCAATGTCGGACCGGGCGGGGTGAGCCATTTTGACATCCCACAGAATAAATTATCCAGAATTAGACAAAAGAATGCTGATAGTATGTTTTTGCTTCCGTGGTTATACAACTAGAATATAGAAAGACCTCTCTCTCTCTCTCTCTCTCTCTCTCTCTCTCTCTCTCTCTCTCACACACACACACACACACACACACACACAATGAGTATACACAAGGTTATGGGCACTAAAGCTGCCAATTAATTTCATATTGACAGCCAAGATTCAGGAAACCAGCCAAACAGAATGTCTAGATGACTACAACAGTTGAACCTGCCTGCTACAATCCAAATTATAAGCAAAAGGCTGAAAGAACCAGTTGTGCTGACGTTTTTACCTATTATTTAAACCACATGACACCCACCCCACTACAAACTATTCTAAATGGGTTTGTTGCTTATCAGTTAGTGACCTTTTAAAAAAAAAAAAAAATCTTCCCATGTTCTAACTAATATAGGTGGTTAATGGTGATATCCACATTCAAATTGACAATGTGAGGACCACCAAAAGTAGTGTCCCAAGCAACCACCACAATTGACTCTGTCTAAAATCGGAATTAGCAAAGGAATTCTGTCCTGCTGCCCCATTGGTGGTAATAGTGGTATCACCAGCTTCAGGAATGTCACAAACTCCATAAGTCATGTTTTCCTGCACAAAATTATTAAACCCCCCAAAAAAAATTAATAAAAAGATTCATCTTAGATACTAAGCACGGCCTCCTACTATAGTAATCCTACACTTATTTACCTTTTTCCAAAAATAAAATAAAAATAAAAAATCCTACACTTAATTCAGGTTTTCATGCTAAGACAATCATAAAACGACATTGCATAACTCATCACCCCATTAAAAAACTTTAGGGAGTGGCTTTTCTTGGCTAGTTCCCACATGATGTTGGGGATTATGTTCCGGACATCAATCCAAAATTTAGGGCCTGTTCGGGAAGGCATAATATAAGATTTGGTTCAGTTCGAGTCTCGCTTTCAACATGGTTTTTATGAGAATCAATGTTAGGAGGGTTTAACAAACCACCCAATTTTAAGAAAGATATTAGACTGAGCATGGACTCCTGTGCAATATATGGACATTCACCGAACACATGTGAACCACATGACCAGTTCTTTCCCTTCCCAAACAGCCCCTTAAATGGAGAAAAGAATAATGTAATGTATATGTTATTGTTGTTACAAACCTTGCAATAGGCAATGTTGTTACAGCCACAAATTAGATGACCGTTTGCCACATCTACAGCTTCAGGGGCCCCACCTCCATCGCTCCTCTGCAGCATGCATTCGCATATAATTATGCATACTCAAACAGGAGAAATTATCTCATGTGATCATCACATCTTGGTGATGCCTAGTACGGTTTTGAGTATTCTTGAGTTCCATGTGGGTCCACAATAATGAAGAAATCAAAGTGGCCGTCAAACGGTGTGACGGTCACATGGGATAATTTCTCCAGGCAGAGATTGGTATCGAATCTAGCATGCTTTAAAGTTCGCATGATGCTTATGAAATAGGAATACCTTGTAAAAATCAACAGCAATGAAATTAGGCCATCTTTTACCAGCTGCTTCATAACAAGTGTTCATCATGCTAACTAATGGAGCTGAGTTATGCTTGCAAGCTTGAGTTATATCTGGGTTATCCGGAAAATAGTTCATTACGACTAGTGATTGTGTTTTCGTGTTCATGGGAGATGATTCTGCACGATTTGGACATGAACTGTTTTTCATCCCTCCATTTCCATCTGCAATTTCAAAGCCATTAAAGCTATTTTAGTTCCTTTAAAGTTTATTTCGGAGTAGTACATAAGTCAAATTTGGGGAATTTTGAAAAAGAAATACTCACATTGGTTTTCTACAAAATATCTCCAGTCATACGCAATCCCTTCAGAAGCCTCCTTAGCGGATTTTGAAGTAAAGACAACTAAACGTTGATTTTGCCGAACCATGTCATCAACTGTGGGCCAATCTTCACCATTTTTTGGCATTCGAGATACTGGAAACCAAAAGGTTCTCAGCCCAGCAGCGTCAAACACCTTTGTTAGGCCGTTTGGAGATGCTACATAATCTTCAATGATGATGGTGACGATCTCAGAAGGATTTGCTTTGAGAAACACTTGAATCTCTTTCAAGACGTTAATTGCAGGTTGCTGTTCATTATATTGTAGATTGATTAGTAGTTTAGACGGTATTGGAAGCCATTACTATCAATAGTTATATATATATGGAAAACATGCATGGAAAAAGAAGGTCCAATTTTAATCTTCAAACAAACATATTAGTTTGAGATAGAGTCAACATTAAAGGGGAAGGTCTAATTCTGTCCGACTTTGGCTGCTTCATGGGCAATTGGGCATTAAGAGTAGAGGAGATGAACTTGAAATGCCAAAAGGTGCAAACTATATCTCCCCACTAACGCTCACCTAATTCCAAGTGCAATAAAGATAATATAAACGTGTGCTTATGTGAAATGAAACACAAAAAAATAAATAAATAATGTAAACTTTCATGTAATTTCTAGAAGGTCCTGCATACTTACAAAAGCTGTGTAGTTGTAGCATTTTCCCCCGAAGGAGTGACATAACCAGATGTCATTCTCAAAGTCATACATATCAAGCATCAGCCCTCTAACACCATCCTGCAAGAGAACCATTACAAATAGAGGCTCATTGAAATTTTGCTATTCAAAATACTTCATAGAATGGCCAACTTAAATTTATATTATCTAGCATCCACACGTTTACAATGCAAAATATATCTACTGTAAGTTAAAAAATAACTGGCTGACAATTAAAAGGGAAATGTTATGCAGTGTTTAACATAGGCAAACAGTAACTGTGGCATAATGCTCAACAGTTCTGAACACTAAAGGAAAACACCTAACAGACCAATCATCTACATTTTCAATGGCCAAACTTGACATTATAAAATAAATCCAAACAAGAAATGAATGATCAAATAAAGTCTAATTAATTATCAAGAAAAAGTACAATAATATGGACACATTTATTGCGGACACTGCCGAAATAGTCAATCCAATGCCTGATGAATTCCCCCTCCTTTTATTTTCTCCTCAATAAGACACGGGAGAAAGCATCACCTCATTACAAGCAATGATTCTGTGTAATCCTACTTGCCTCAAACTCTAAAACCAGATTGGTCTGCAATGGCATAGTGACGAATTACTCAAAACTATATCTCCCTTCGTAGAAATTTAGGGTGGTTGTCCAAGTCCAACTGGCTCAGTCTTTGGGGTCCCCCACTTGTTATTCTTCGCCTACTTGACTCTTATATTATGAATTAAGTATGTCAAGCATTTTTTTAGAAGTCAAGAGATTATACTATCATTTTGCTTGCCGCCTAATTATAGAACCCACATGTGAGAAAAGAAGCCTAATTGCTTAAGTATTTCCTTCCAGCATGCCTTCAACACTCCACCAACAACTATATTTTGTGGGGCCTTTCTGCTTATTTTATTAAGACTTCAATATATTGGTTTCTCATTGAGGTATGAGCTAGAAAGATTATCTTAGTGTATCAGTTGGAAACATGATGGACTAAAATGAAAATGAAAAAGAATCAGTAAATGAAACAACTCCTAATACATCGCATGTTGGTATTAACTATTAACAAAAACAGCTAAGAAGCCTATCCACCTTCACCATGCATACTATAAACATAACTACATAAGCAATGACATAAGGCATTCTGGCAGTTAAAATATTCTGGGGATTGCTTCAGATTTCCCTTAAACTGAATCAAGGAAACTAATTATCACCTCTAGCGTGTACACTTCCGGTCAAATTTGCAGTCGCCAAATGGTATTTCTATAATTTAATACCACTAGACAAAAGAAAAAAAAATCCTGCTTAAATTTAACACTTCGTCTACCAGATTCCTTCAAAATTTTCTTTTTTCATCTCAAAATTTTATATCAACTTTAACTCCAAGGATTTGTTAAGTGCAAAGCATTGGGCAATGAATTAAGCCGGAGAATATATGAATAATGAAAGTATTCCCAAATTTGCTTCCCAAACACATTTGACAGTGGGACCACAAAAAATTCAGGTGGTTCCACTGCCACAGGGGTTGGTAGATTACAATTTACCACTTCCTTTTTGGAGAAGATGGGCATTTTGATTCATCTTATGGCATTTCAGTCTTTTCTCTATTGAACTTCTTTCTGCTTAGTCACCACAAAACAATTACTAATAATCAATAAATGAGAAAACAACAAGAGGACACAGTGTTGTCACCGCAAAACTGCTTCCAAAACTTTCCGGCAAGGAGATAAGAGAGAAGACTTACATTGAGCTGACTGGTGATTGAGTCCTGCTGGTTCGTCGGAGACAAAATCACAGACCCGGTCGCTGACCTCTCTCCTAATCGAGCGAACGCATTGTGCGAAGTTAGCCATGAATACCTATTAAACGGCAGTCCCTTTACCTAATCGCAATTTTTCAATCAGATCAATCGCACAGATTCATTCAATATCAAAAGCAAAAACAATCAACTCTATGACAGCTGAAATGAAAATTTTGAAATTTTGCGGACCTTTGAGGTTGGATTTATTGGTTGAATTCGAGTACATCGCGGCCGTATGTTTCCATTAGCAAGGCACGTTTCGCAATGTAACCCTGCGTCACAGTTTCGGTCTGCAACGCATGTTTGTCCTTCCTGCAAAACAACAAAACAGATGAAAAAACAGTGATATAGATCTGAACTGGTTTTCATCAATATTCTCTCTTGTATCTGTATATACATATGTGTATATATATATATATGTATCTATGACGAAGGAAGACCTTGAGAGCTGAAGAGTAAGCAAAGAAAAAAGTTGCGAAAAACAGAATTCCGATACATAAATTGATCTTGAGCTTGATTCTCTGCAAAGTAGATAATAGTTAGGGTTGGTTTAACAATGAAGAAGAAGTCGAATAGCGAGAAAATGATCAGTGGAGAGAGAAAATCAAAATCACACGCCTTCATTCCTGTGTTTTTTGGGTTTTATTTTAGACAGAGAGAGAGAAAGTGAGAGAAATGGCAGAGAAGGATGAGGTCTGCCGCCTGCGAGTCGATTTTCTCTCTCCAAAACTCTTGCTCTGTTCAATTTGCGCAGAGAGAAAGCAGACAGAAAAGCTATGGAGTCGGGACTTTAAAATAAGCTTTTGCGCGCTTCGGCCCTCTTCCTCCTAATCACTGATTTTGTGTCAATTAGCCATAAGTGGATAAGGGCTGTTTGGATGTACTTTAAATTGGAACAAGCTCATTTAATTACTCCTCCTACGTTTTATATGTAGAGTTCTTATATAATACTCCGTCCTTTAAGAATCCTTTTATTATTATTATTATTATTATTATTATTATTATTATTATTATTTTAATCACTTACCTGATCCAGGACACACACCCCAACGCGCACACACAACCCAGCTCAAATTCAACCCTAAGCTTCACATTGGCCCACTGTAAAGTCTAATAATGGCCACTCATTCCGACTGACGATCACACGGGAGGCAAGTACTGAAATCCCCACATGGGAATTCGAACCCCTAACTTTCCACTAGAAAGAAGGGGTGATACCACTTAAAGCTAGAGCGCTCCCGGTTCTTTAAGAATCCTTTAAGGCACTCATTAGTTTGTCAAAGCAATTGTAAATGCTTAGGAGATAGGGCAAATAAAGAGAGAGAACGGAAATGGATCAGTAAAAGGAAAAAAGAAAACATTAAAAATACACTTTTGATTTTGTCAAAGCAATTGTATCAACAAAAAAAAAATTAAAAAATTAACGGGGAAATTTTTTTTTTTTTGCTCAAAATTAACGGGGAGATAAGAAGAAAAGAAAATATACCAACAATTTTGAACTTTTCCTATTGTTTTCTTGGCTTTCTATTATTTTTGAAAATTTAAATCATATGGGTATTGTTATATATGATGGGCTATTCAATTTTGAATGCATCATTATATCTTAAAGTATATGTGAGCTTATAAAACAAGGACAGTTGGAGAATTGTTCAATACACCCGTTTAAATGTCCCATACATCCGCCTAAGTAACACTGAAATGTACAACTATTCAATGTATTTAGGTGGGTGTAGTTTAGTAGTTTTCTAAAATAATTTACTTTAAATAATTGATAAGGTAATATTTGGGGTACAAATACTACAAACACAATCTATTTCTCTTTTATGTGTACTTTAAGGTTCGCATTTTAAAAACAATACACACTTTTTGCACACACTATGCTTTAAATGTATGTACCTTGTGCTGTTTGAATTTTTCACATTTTTCTGTATATCACTTACACAGCACATGATGCATACATTTAAAGCTGAGTGTGTAAAAGTGTATGGATGTAATAGTGCTCATTTAAAAATGTAAGCTACTCCTATTTGGTGGTGTACTGGTGTGTTAGGGTTTTCTTCTTTGAGTACAGAAGACCATTTGTATATTAATGATTCATACTTTTTTCCAAATATACAAACAAAAACAGAATTTTCAAAAACTCCCCTTATTCTTAGGGGTTGTCTTATCTTGCTCTCTGTTTGTGTTTTAGTTAAAATGAGTGGGTTTGTTGGGCTTTGTTATAAACTATTGTGGGACTTTGCAGTTGTGTTGGGTTGGGTTAAGTGTGCGTGTGCGTGTCCAGCCATAATTTAAATAAATATAAAAATTATATTTAAAAAAAAAAAGGACGCGTAAAAGGAAAAAGAACCTTTTTTGTGCTTTGAAGTTTGATGATATACATTTAGTGCATAAAAGCAGGAACTCGTGCTAGACAAAGTCTCATATTCATCAATCTGTTAGACAAAAATCCTTTCAAAGTCATGCTTTTTTTCTTTATTTTCATTTCTCTTCCTCTTCTTTTATTGCTTTTTGTCTAAAGTCTTTTATGCAAAGAAAAAGGAAGTTAATGTATATCCATGTACAACGTAGGGATTCCATTATTTTCAGTCATTTATGAACAGCTACAGTCAACCGTTCAGTACTAATCTCCATCAGGTTGGTGTTTATGAGGCACAAATGGGCGTTGGTTCAATTCCTTACATAATCCAAATTTTTTTCTCTGTATAGTAATTTAGTTATAATGGACAAATAATACGATGGTTTTTCAATTTACATCTTAACTTTGATTTTCAAAACATGTGAAAAGGCGATCACTTCATATAACTTTAAAAAAAAATTAGGTCATTCCACCAAGTAAATATGTCTCTACTATTACATATATTTGAAAAAAATCCAGGATATGAAGTTGTGAATCATGTCATTATTCATAATTTACTACATATAGTCCCCCCCATTGGATAGCTTAAATTGTTAAAGTTAAAAAAAACTTACGAGAATCAAAGTTTTATCAAGCTCCATCTATGAGTAGCAAAATTTTATGACTACTCATAATTGCAACTTTCCTCAATTAAAAGATCATTTTTTTTATTTTATAAAATTCTTAGCTTTGACCAAAGAGTTAAAATCTGTTTGGATTGGCTAAGTTGCGAAAAAAAGTATAGAAATATAAGGTTTAGCCCCTTATTATGTGTCAAAGGAAAAATTAGTCCCTTTGACTTTCTAGATTTGAAATTGGTCCCCTTACCATAAGGATTATTATAAATTAGTCATTTTCCCTCTTTTTGTAGATTTGTTTTGGACTTATATGCCCTTGCTATATATTAGTCAATGAAATTTATGTTTTAGGAATATAATACATATTTAATACTATAATTTATTCGTATAAGCTGAACCCATAAATCAAGGAGAATCTTAAATATTTTCCTAACTTATCTAAACATCTTATAATTTGAACGGATTTTGTTCTTCACTAGTGTGAGATGGAAGAGATTGTTATGGCTATCTGTTTGCTATTGGCTCAAGTTTTGAAATTGATGTATTCCATAAATCAAAGAAAATTGTATCTAGTTGCCTAACTTATCTAAAAAATCTTCTAATTTGAACAGATTTTGTATTTGATTATCATGGAAAATTTAAAATTCTCAACTGTTGGTGAGAAATTTATACAACTTCAAGTGTCGTTTATATTGACTAGGTAAGGAATTTCATATTCATCTTCATATATCTTGACAGTTATGAGTGTGGGATACTCAACATGGGAGAGTTTGAATATAACGTTATTCATAAAGATATACACCTTAATTATTGTGTTGGTGATTATTTTATGTGATTTTATTTCTTTCTAATTCTCCATGTTGATTCGTAGGATTTGAACATACTTTACATGTTTTGAACCATTGGTGAGTAATTTCGTTCAATGTGTGAGAATTTTCACTTGTCATTTTTATCGTTCAATGTGTGAGAAATTCGTCAAAAAAAAAAGTGAGAATTTCTCACTTCGTGTCAACTACATATTATGAAATTTCTCAGTCAAACGTTTGGAAAATTCTCACATTGTCATTAAAAATCAATGAGAATTTATCACTTCATGTCATATGCATATTAGGAAGTTTCTCAGTCGAATGTTGAGAATTTCTCACTGGAATTAAAAATCAATGATAATTTCTCACTTCGTCAACTCCATATTAGGACAATATCTCAATCAAACGTTGAGAATTTCTCACAAATTGGTGAAAATTTTTTTTACACAGAGTGATCACCTTCTGTAGGTTAGCCGGTGAGCAAAAGGAGTGGCTAGAATTGGTGGTGTGGTAGAGAAGAGGTGGCCGGAAATAGTGTGGTTTCGGAGGTTAGGGTGGTGTTATGGAGGAAGAGGGGTGGACGAGGGCAGAGGGTGATCGATGGAGGAGCTGTCGGTGGCGGCAAAGAGGGGAGTGGGGGTGGGTGGGAGTAGTGGTGGTGTCGCCGATGAGTGGATGGAGTCTCTCTCTCTCTCTCTCTCTCTCTCTCTCTCTCTCTCATCTTTTTCTTTCTCTATCAAACTTCTCTCTTTATGTGTGTGTATGTAAGATCTCTGGTTTACATACACACACATAAAGAGAGAAGTCTGATAGAGAAAGAAAAAGATGAGTGAGAGAGAGAGAGAGAGAGAGAGAGAGAGAGAGAGAGAGAGAAACTGAAGATTCATAAGATGTGTGCCTGTATATTGCTTTGTTAACAAATCAATACAAGACTTTGTTTATATAGACTATCAGAACCCACACTCTCTCTCTCACTTCAATTCACTCTCTCTATAACAGATGTAGCTTGTAACAGCTCATCCCAACAAACTCAACACATGTAACAAACTAGCTAGACACGTGGCCTTGTTCTAGAAGCTTATCTTTGATGACTTGAGCACTTGTTGAGAGTATAGGATCAGATGTGGATGAGACTTGTGAACTGCTATGCTTAACATCCTCCCTCAAACGAATGGTACAAGGGACCATGAGTTTGTCTCGGAACAAGGCAAAAGTAGCAGAAGAAAGTCCTTTGGTAAATACATCAGCTATTTGATCTTTAGAGGAGACAAAACGAACTTCAATATCTTTCTTAAGCACCTTTTCGCGAATGAAATGATAATCAATTTCAATATGCTTCGTGCGAGCATGAAAAATGGGATTAGAAGCTAAGGCCAGAGCTGATACATTATCACAATAAAGAGTAGGTGTTGTAAAGAGAGGGATATGAAGATCATGAAATAACATGCGCACCCAAGCAAGATCTGCAGTGGTGACTGCCATAGACCGATATTCAGCTTCGGTAGAAGAACGGGCCACTGTGTGTTGCTTTTTAGAAGCCCATGTGATGGGTTGATTACCAAGTAAAATCACAAACCCTGTTGTAGACCTTCTGTCAGAAGGATCCCTGGCCCAATCTGCATCAGAATAGGCAGATAATTGAAGAGAAGTACGAGAGTACAAAAGACCAGAGGAAGGGGCGCCCTTAAGATATCTTAAGATTCTTTTGACAGCAGCCCAATGTACAGTAGTAGGGCAATACATATACTGGCAAACTTGGTTAACAGAAAAGGTAATATCCGGCCTTGTAAAGGTAAGATACTGAAGAGCCCCAACAGTGCTTCGATAAGTGGTTGGATCATCCAGGGGTAGGCCGTCAAGCTTGCCAAGTCTAGAGGCAGCTGCACATGGTGTTTTACATGATTTAGAATCATGCATGAATGTCTTATGAAGAAGGTCCTGAAGATACTTGGTTTGAGTAATGTGAAGACCTTGCTTGGATTTATGGATTTCAAGGCCTAAGAAATAGTGGAGACGGCCTAAGTCCTTCATATCAAATATAAGATTAAGGTCGGCAATTAAGGACTGAATAAATTGTGGGTCATTTCCAGTCACTATGATATCATCAACATATAAGAGAAGCACTGTGTAAGAGTTGTTGATATATCTGATAAACAAAGAAGTATCTGCAGCTGATTGGACAAATTGAAATTGCATAAGGTGGGTGGTAAAAGTTTGGAACCAAGCTCTAGGGGCTTGCTTCAGCCCATAAATGGCTTTATGTAGCTTGCAAACCATATGGGGGTGAGTGGCATCAATAAAACCCTGTGGTTGTGACATATAAACTTCCTCTTGGAGATGGCCATGAAGGAAGGCATTCTTGACATCAAGTTGCCGCATGGACCAATCATAATGAGTAGCAAGTTTGAGAATCAATCTTACTGTAGTATATTTAATTACGGGACTAAATGTCTCAGTGTAGTCCAATCCTTCTTCTTGATGAAACCCTTTGGCAACTAGCCGAGCCTTGTATCTAGAGATAGACCCATCTGCATTGTGTTTGATCTTATAAACCCATTTTGAACCAATTATGTTTTTGCCTGGGGGTAAGGGAACTAATGTCCAGGTGCCTTGTTTGTGTAACGAAGAAAACTCATCAGCCATAGCTTCTCTCCATTGTTTATGCTTAACAGCATCTGTGTAACAAGTTGGTTCTGAAAGAGCAGATGCAGAATGATAGGCCTTAGGCTTAACAATCCCAGATTTAGATCTAGTTTGCATATGATGGGTATTGAGAGAAAGAGAAGTAGAATCCGGGAGAGAAGGGGGAACAGAGCAAGACGGATCAGGAAGAGTTGGGGCAGTAGGGAAAGTAGAAATTATAGAGAAAGGATCAGTGGAACTAACTTGAGATGCAGGATGAACAGAAGGAGCTGGGGAAGTTTGGGAAGGAAGAGGAGGAATAGGAAGTAGAGGAAGAAGAGGGGAACAATTAGATGAGGAACCAGAGAGTAAGGGAGCTGAATTTGATGAAGAAGAAGAGGTAGATTGAGAAGGAGATAACCACTGGGTAACATCATAAGAAGTGAAAGAAGAAATGGTTGAGCCCAAAAATGCGTGTTCATTAAAAATGACATGTCTTGAGACATGTGTTTTACTTGTTTTAGGATCAAAACAAATATAACCTTTGTAGTCATTGGGGTAACCAAGAAAAATACAGGGAGTGGTTTTGGGTTGAAGTTTATTAGCATTAAAGGCTGTGAGAAGAGGATAACAGGTTGCTCCAAAAATCTTAAACTGTGTATAATCAAGAGTTGTTCCAAACAAAACTTCAAAGGGGGACTTATTGAAGGTCACTGTGCTAGGTAACCTATTAATAAGAAATGTGGATGTAGCAAAGGCATGGTACCAAAACTGAGAAGGAAGTGATGCAGTAGAAAGTAGAGTAATGCCAGTTTCCACAATGTGTCTGTGTTTCCTCTCAGCAATGCCATTTTGCTGAGAGGTTTTGGGACAAGACTTTTGATGGTGGATACCATGGGAGCTGAGAAAAGCTTGGAATTCCTTCTTTTTGTATTCTCCTCCACCATCAGTTCTGAGGATTTTAACTCTAGTACTAAACTGATTTTCAACAAAAGCCAGAAAATGAGTAAAAGCACTGAAAGTATCAGATTTATATTTCAAAGGATAAATCCATGTAAACCTACTATAATCATCCACAAATGACACATAATAGTTGAATCCATGAATAGAAGAAAATGGAGCATTTCCCCAAAGATCACTATGAATTATTTGTAAGGGAGTACAAGAAGTAGAGGTGGAAAGTGGAAATGGCAATTTACACATCTTTCCAAACAAACAGTGCTCACATAGTGTCTTATTTGAGTTATTATCATCATATGGTATAGACAAATGAGAGAGAATCTTGCTAAGTACAGAAGATGATGGATGACCAAGCCTGTTATGCCATAGGACATTAGGAACTTGTCTTCCAAGATTTGCTGAATGGTTTATGGATGTGAAGTTGAAAGAAGGTGGAGAAACAGGAGATGAATTGTGATTGAGCTGAATAGGATAAAGACCATTGCTACTATGGCCTTGGAACAAGATCTTCCCCGTAAGGATGTCCTGAATTTGTAACATGTCAGCATAAAAAACACAGCGACAATGATTATCCTTACAAAGTTTATGCACAGATAACAAGTTCGAAGACAAGGAACGTGCACAAAGTATATCATTGAGGTGAAATGCATGAGAATGAGTATGTAAAGAGGCTTTACCAGAGTGTGAAATGGGAAGATTTTGACCATTTGCCACACAAATTTCTTCTGAACCTTGATATTCAGATGAAACCGAGAGATTGTTGAGATCATTAGTCATGTGTGATGAAGCTCCAGAGTCTGTATACCAGACATTGGGATATGAGGGCCCAGCTGTGGCCATAGCAGCAAGTTGAGAAGGTGGATTCTTTCCTTGATAACTGAAGATCATCCTGTGATAGCAATCAATTGTTGTGTGGTTATTTCGTCCGCAGATTTGACAGGACTGTGAGGAATTATAGGATTTTGGTGAGAAGGAATTGGCTTGCTTGTTGAAGGGATTAGGAGTGAACTGGAAGGAGTTAGGATGAAATGAGGAATTACTCGAATTAGACTGAGAATTGTGTCTTCCATTAACGGATCTACCACCTCTGCCATGAAATCTTCCTCTACCGCGACCTCGAAATTGATTGTTCCTACTATTGTGAGGATTATTATTTGCTTGAAATGGATTGCGAGATGCCATCATAGCAGTATTAACATGTTTATTTTCTTCACTGGCTTGAGTTATAGCCGATTCTTCAACTTTGAAAAGAGCGTGAAGTTCTTCTAGGGATAGAGGTTCAGATCTAGTGCGAATGGAGGTCTTAAATGCACCAAATGAAGACGGAAGGCCATTCAAAGTGTAAATCAGGATATCTTCATCCTCAATTATCACAGAAACAGCGGCTAGACTGTCACGAGCTTCTTTGATCTTTTGGATGTAAAGGTCAACAGAGTCGGATCCTTTAGAAATGGTTTGAAGATTCATTTTTAACTGAAGAATGTTAGACCTTGAATTGGATGAATATCTTCTTTCCAAGGCGTGCCAGATTTCCTTTGAATTTTGGTAGCCTACCACATATGAAAGTGTTGTAGTTGACAGAGTTGCATTTATGAGTGTCATGAGGGCTTGATCAAGAGTACACCAATTCAGATATTCCATGTTTTCTTGTGTAGATCCTTCCACAAATCGTTGTGGAGGAGGATTTGAACCATCAACAAATCCAAATAAGGAATGTGCTTTAAGAATTGAAGTGATTTGAAAGCACCAAAGAACAAAATTAGTTGAATCTAGCCTTACTGTCACTAAATTGCAGATGTTGGACAGCAAATAAATCGGAGAATATAGCAATTGTGACTGCGAAGCTGTCATTGTTGGAGCTGAATCTACAGTACTTGCTGGAGAAGAAACAGAGGCCATGAATCATGAGACGTTGGTCTCTTTGAGAAGTTCTGATACCATGTAAGATCTCTGGTTATGGTAGAGAGAGAGAGAAGAGAGAGAGAGAGAGAGAGAGAGAGAGAGAGAGAGAGAGAGAGAGAGACTGAAGATTCATAAGATGTGTTCTTGTATATTGCTTTGTTAACAAATCAATACAAGACTCTGTTTATATAGACTATCAGAACCCACTCTCTCTCTCTCTCTCACTTCAATTCACTCTCTCTATAACAGATGTAGCTTGTAACAGCTCATCCCAACAAACTCAACACATGTAACAAACTAGCTAGACACGTGGCCTTGTTCTAGAAGCTTATCTTTGATGACTTGAGCACATGTTGAGAGTATAGGATCAGATGTGGATGAGACTTGTGAACTGCTATGCTTAACAGTGTATATATTATATAGGGTTTTGAATTTTGAAACCCTAATTTCCTCCTTGATGTGGGGAGTAATTATGTGTGTGTGTGTGTGTGTGTGTGTGTCTCTCTCTCTCTCTATATATATATATATCTATATCTATATATATATAATTACAAATAATTGTATAGAGTATTTTGGTCCTCAAAATAGTTGAGGGACTAAATTATAAGTGGACTTATTCATTGTACCTATTTCTAAAAACAGTACATGTACAGGACTATAAATTATATTACCCAAAAAAGTATATCTTACTAGGGATAATTGAGAGATATGAGTCAGTTTAGCAAAAACTTCTATACATCGTTTTCAAAAATTGATTTTTTTTTAATTGATAACAACTAAAAAGCAGCAAATTATTGCTTTTTAAAATTGATAAAACTAGCATTTGCTACTGCTTAAAAATATTACTCCATTAAAGAAAAAATATCTTACTCTCAATAACAAGTCCAAAGGGCACTTAGAACATCCACAGTAGGATACAATGTACAACAAACTTAAGGAATTTGTATTTGGAGACGTCTGAATTGGGTAGCTATATAAGTCTATACAACAGTTTACAATAAATGAACTTAGTGAAACTTAAGTTTAGTGTACAACTAAGTTTTGCTAATGTACGAGGGCTACGGTACATAGTGTGCCGTGAGAGACTACACGGCACACACAAAGCCGTGCCACTCCCAAACAGCACACACTATGCCGTGTCATGCACAATTATCTCGCATACGGCACACTGTGTCGTGCCCCTTCCAGACGGCATAGTGTGTGCCGTTTTTTTTTTTTTGGTTATGGTGCAAACATTCACACATTCCCAAATGGATGTGTGTGCCGTGTGAGTTTTGTGCAACATTTTGTGTGTCGTGTGAGTCTATGCGGCATTGTGTGTGCCGTTTAGTTTACAACACCACTATTAGTGTCCCAATTCTATACACTAAACTTAACAAATGTTTTGCTTAAGTTTAATGTATGCGTTGTGGATGCTCTTACAACGTTCTCTTTTACTTTTGCCTTCGATCAGTTGTGTAAATTATCATTTTAAAGTATAATTAGTTGGGTTTGACGCCCCCAAAAAATAAAAAATGTTGTGTGCACCTCCACCGCCGCCGCATAAATTAATTACTAGAATGAAATTTATGTTTTCACTATAGAACCAAAACTTGGAAATTCAATTTTTTTTTTAAATGTGACCACTAACTTATGGACAAAATACTAATAACCTAGATAAAAAATAACAATGAGGCACTTTGGATTTGCAAGCCATTTCACTATCTCTTTCCAGTTTCTAATTACTTTTTATATTTCAGCGGTTGATAAAAAAAAGTAAATTTTTTTCTTGGCATAAGAAAAATGAAACAATTCCATGAAAGTAAATTCTTAGAATAACTTGAATAAAACCATTTCCAGCTTGGTGATTTTGATCAAGCGCAACTCACCGACGCGGTTCCTCATCTTCCACGTCAAGCTAGGGGTGGTCTACATGTTGGGATTGTATGCTTGTCAAGTCACTCGTTAAAATATTTTATTATTAATAAATTGAATTTTTTATTGATTGTTATTGTACATATTATGGATATATATGTATCGTTTCAATACATACATGAGTGGTATATTGATTTGTCCTCAAGTTGAATTGTAGATGATCTAGGTATATGAAAATGATTCACACACGGGATACGTGTTCGTCAGTTCTTTCAACTTGAAACTTAGTTCACAGTTAGTATAAATTTGGGAAAATTCATATGATTGTAATATATAGTTGCTACTTGGTGGAGTGACATAATTTTGTCATTAGAGTAGTTGAGCTCACAACTTATATGTTAGCGTGCATGGTTGATGTGTTGAACATGATCACTAACTAGATTACTGCACTAAATGACTCTCTTAAGTGCGTGTTTATCTAGTTCATTAAATTATGAATTACTCTTAATCCCGAGGAGATAAATGACTCAGCACTCTTATGCTAGTTACTTTGATATACTATATAGTGAGATCTTATGATCAGTACCTCAATATTTTGGGTGATTACTATATGAGGTCTGTGAACGTGTATCTTCAATATGGAATCTATGTTGGATTACTTTTGGATAGTTTCATTCGATAACAGAAATCTGTGTACTCAATTGGGTTTTTCCTAAACCGATTTTTTATATATTATTTATCGTTAAATAATAATTATTTGCAAAAGTGTAGTATGGTCTTTCCGTACGTGATCGATTGTGTATAACTAGAGTTTCCAAAAGTGGTAAATAATAGGTGACCCAAAAGGTAGACAGTCAATTAATATTTTACCTTGTGTTGTATATTATTTACGTGAAGGGGTATATTTGCAGATAAATTTAGTGAGTTGGGCCTTAGTATAATTTCCATTTTCTTGGAGTACAATTACAACATTGTAGTAGGGTGTGTCTGTAATTAATCAATTTTAGTTAGATCAAGAATTGATCAGATTGGCTAAGATGTGATTGGAAGCCAGGAAAAATGATGGCCATCAGATCTCATCATAGAGTGCATACTAAAGCTGTGTATGGTGTTTGTATATAACAGATTGCATTTATATGTAAGTATATGGATAGTTTATCTTTTTGTAAAGATAAATATATATATATATATACATAAATACTAAATTTAAATTATTTTTTAATTTAAATTTAAAAGAGATAAGAGATTTAGTGCTAATACATCTCTCTATCCATATCTTATATACATGTATATTTGTTAAGAAAAAACAAACGTGACTTAAATTAAATCACATACATCATATTGAGAGTTTTGAGTGGCTTAGAAGATTCCTACCATCTTCCTGCGCATCTGAAAGTCGGAAAACAACGGTGAAGGTCTGGTGGTGACAAAAGCTACATAATGTATCATCTTCAACTTCAGAGTTTGAGGTAACGATTAAAAATAATACTCCGTATTATTTTACTTTTTCGTTTGATTA